>CM036253.1:25565218-26165218 GCA_020698575.1 Bostrychus sinensis | reverse complement strand
TTGATTCAAACCACCCACTACAGCACAAACTCGGTGTGATCAGGACACTGCATCACAGAGCCCAAGAGGTTCCCACAAGCTCGGAGGGAAGGAGGAAAGAAGAGCTACATGTCCGCCAAGCCCTCAGAACCTGTGGATATCCCAACTGGGCCTTCTCCAAATCCCGAATGACAAGAAAACAGGACAGGAAAGAACAGGAGCAAGAGCCAAAAAGGAGCAATGTAGTCATTCCGTACATCTCCGGCCTATCTGAGAAACTTAAAAGGATTTTTAGCCAACACAACATCCCGGTTTATTTCAAACCTGTTAATACTCTCAGACAAAAACTGGTTCACCCCAAGGACAAAATTCCCAGTTACAAACAGAGCAATGTTGTGTACTCCATCCACTGCAGTGAGAACTGTAATGAACAGTACATTGGAGAAACCAAACAACCTCTGCACAAGCGTTTATACCAACACCGCAGGGCCAACTCCAGTGGACCAGAATCTGCAGTACACCTCCACCTGAAGGCCACAAACCACTCCTTTGAGGACAGTGAGGTCCGAATCTTAGCCAGAGAAAAAGGATGGTTTGAGCGAGGAGTGAAAGAAGCAATCTTTGTCAAAAAAGATAAACCTTCTTTAAACAGAAATGGTGGTCTCAGATACAACCTTCCTTCTGTCTACAACAGTCTCCTGAAACCCAAACAAAACAAACCAGTTTCACTCAGGTCATTTACATCTGAAGGAGCTGCCCAGGCTGGGGAGGGTTAACGACTCTCACTCTAGCTGAGGACAAAGGACTCCTATCGACCCGAAACCACTAGGCTATTCATGGTCACATTGACCAATAGAATTTAGTTTCAGGACTCCTCCTTCCTAGAAGAATATAAACCAGCTCTCTTACCAGTTCATTTCAGAATTGAGAAAGCCTCTTGGATAAGAGGTGAAACGTCTTCTACTTGAAAAATCTAATCCAGATGACTGCTTTTTTAAACTTTTGTTGCGATGTCCATAGATGGAAATTCCTCTGGCTCCATTTCCGTTGTCTGCGTTTGTGTGGTGTTCTTCGGTGCCAGTATCTGTCAGTGAATCATTTTGTCATTTTTACTAAAGCTCTCTTCTAGACGTTGGTAGGATCATGTGTTTTGTGAGTCATCAGCCCAGGCTCCAGATGCCGGATTCAACTTGTGTTGTATGATACGCATTGAGTGGATGCGCTGCCAAATGCTGCCTTCACTGCCACAGCTGGTGTGTTGGAACGTGCATGAATGTACACAGGTGCATGTTTTGTTTTCTCCCAGTCTCAAGCGGCAAAGGGCATTCTGGTGCATGCTGCAGCAGAAGCCTTGTGTGCATCCATCCATCCATGTGTGCAGCATCACAGGGAGGAGAGGAAGAGTCGCTCGCACCTCCACAGTGTGGATTCACTGGCTGTTGCTGCAACCAACTGTCAGCGAGACCAGAGGAGGGGGATGGGAGTGGAAGAGGTGTGAAATCACAACCAGCGCTTATAGCAATGTGAAAAGCCATACATCAGAGGTGTTTATGCATATGAAATCACATATGAGAGGTTAATCGTTCCATGAAAGGTTTAATGCCATGCTGCTGTTCACCCTATAGCCAGAGGTGGTTCATTGGCCTGAAAATTTGACCTAATAATTTGAACCAATCAACACTTTTCAAATCATATTGTTTGAGGCAATGCCCAGGAGCATTCTTCATTTTATTATCACCATATTTTAGTGGTTACCACAATGATTCTGACTTTTTCTATACTTAATATTAGGGATGGATACTGAGACCCGGTATTATAACAGCATCGGTGCAACATCATGATGGTCCACGTGGACCGATAAGCTTCAGCCTTAACAGTGCTCTTAACGGTACTGAGTAGTTGTGGTAAATGCCATGTGGTCAAATATGTGCACGAAATCGCTGCTCTCATAAAAGACAAGACATTGCAGTTCCCTCAGCTGCTGTGTGTGTGAGCGGAGCAGAGTGGGCGGGGCTGCCATACAGCAGTGCGCTGCGACCACGCACGTTGCACACAGACAGAGAGAGGAAGAAGTGTGGCGCAACTTTGCCAAAGTAGTTGCAGACATTGCGCGCGGACACAGCAAGGACCAGCGCTGCATGACAGTGCAACAACACAGAGAACACAGAGAGATGGTAACTTAGGCTGATGTTATGCTAGCAGCCCACAGGTGCAACATCTAGCCTATAAGAACCAACTAACCCAGTGTTTATCTGAGTCCACTCATAAATTTCCTTGAAACACAGCTGTGACAATACACAGTTTATGCATTTATTTAACCTATATAAGAATATATTACATTTTTTTCTTAAATTATTCTCATTTTATATTTTTATTTATATTTATATTAAAATATTTTAGAAAAAAACCCTACAAAAATAAAATAGCCTATATTGTGCATGAAAAATGTCCAAAAAGATTTAAAAACAGAGTAATTAATGTTCTTTATTAGATTTTTGCACAAAAAAGTATCAATAAGAGCACTGTTAAAAGACCGGATTGAAAAGCAGTATCAATAAGAGTAGTAGTATTGGTAAAATCTTAACGATACCCATCCCTACTTCATATAGAGGTCTCAGTGTGCTTGATCACAGGGAGCCTGCTGTGTACAATACATCCGTATAGCTTTGACATGTGACTGCATCTATGTCCTATTGTCAGCGGATGTGTCAGAAGCACTGTGAACCTTTCTCCTCCATTCTGCCTGTTATCAAGACCCACACCTCCTTCTCATTTCAACTGGTTCTTTGTAAAGGCCGTGTCCAGCCGTGTGAAATCTGCTAATCGATTGTGACACTGATTGTAGAGCCACAAAGGGAGGGGGAGAGAAACAGAGGGCTATATTGGTACAAGGTGGTGCATGTGAGTCGAAGTGCAGGAAAAAAAGTGAAATAAAAGAGGGAGGGACATGTGCAGGAGGGAGAAATAGGTGTTTATGGGCCGGGAGGCTGAATGAGTTTCCTAATGAAGGGTGCTGGTTGTTGCTCTAACTGCCTGATGACCATAATGGGCCATTTAGATACTGTTGTGGATAAAAAGCTGTGGCAGCCACAGAGGACCACCGTCACTGCAAAATGGAGAGAGATATTTGAGATGGGACACAGAGAAGCCAAAGAATGGAGGGAAACAACAGGCTTCCATGTAAAAACATGGACAGTTTTTTTTTTATCAACCATGCAGCTGAGGACAAATGTGCTGAGTTTATGATGGTCTGCTTTTTAATGCCGTATTACAATGAGGTCAATATGTAACATGATAAATTTCTATATTATAACCATAAACACCAGGGGGTTACTAATATGGTAATCTTGTAAGGAGAAAAGACAGCTAAACATCTGTTCAATTAAAGCAAACTGAGCATATCTAAATGGCATTCATTTATTACTTCAACACATTTAACTGCACTTGAGTCCTACAATAATAATTAATATATATCAGGTTTTTGAACAGCCAGAACAAAACCTATAGAAGCCCATCTTTCAGTCACAGACCAGAAGACCTCCAAAGTTCAGACTGTGAGCTGAAGAGGAAAAGGAACTAACTTCAAAATAATTATTTTATTGTTAATATTAGTACAATCCTCAGTAATATATATTTTTCTATTTAGCACAGTATGTTTGGAAAAGGCTTTCTTTATATACTTGCTGCAAGATTTCTTATTTAATATTTTGTGTACTTTACTTCAAAGTTATGTCACACCACTGGACAAACTAAGTGAATATACCTTCATATGTCAAGTACCCAAATACAGCAGAAATTAATCATAAATGTGTTCTAAACTGTAACCTAAAAAAACGCTAATAAAAGTTATTTAGAATCAGATTGTGACAATATTATTTTAATTTTTAGCCACAATGATGTCCCTAAAATATAATAAACCTGATATAAATAATAAATAATTGTAATGCAGTGATAAAATATGCAGTCCAGTCAATGTTGAAAATACTTTGGAGCAGGCCACAGCCTCAGGCAATGCAGTCTTTTTATGGTTCTATTAACACAAAACAGCTATTAACATTACAGTAAAAACAAAATGGAATGTTTTCTTTTACTACCCAAAGTGTTTTATAGTGTTGAAGCAGTATAGTGGATACACTGTAAACCTTTGGCAATGGGTATAGTTGTAAAACTAAGATGAGAAAAGCAAAAGCTTGAATCAGGCTAGACACTTGAATACATTCTCTAAAGTTCGGCAGTAGCTCAGTTGGTAGAGCCGCTTGTCCACCAACCAGAAGATTGGCAGTTCAATCCCCACTCCCACCATACTGTTGTTGTGTCCTTGGGCAAGACACTTAATCCACCTTGTCTCCGCTGTCTGTGCACACTGGTGTATGAATGGTTCCTTGATGTAAAGCGCTTTGAGTACCCATGGAGGTAGAAAAGTGTTGAATAAATGTGACCATTTACTTCCAGCTTTAACCTCGTGACTATGTTTTAATGAGGACATATGTTGGCCTAGTTGTATGGACAGGAACATACCCAGCCACAAGTGTGCACCAGGACAGTCACAGAGTCAGTATGGTTACATGCATATTTAAAATCTGATTTATTGCTTTAGTGCAGTCATTGTTGTTTTTAAACTGCATGTAATTATGGGGCACATCCATCTTCTAATTTTTAACCGTGGTCTGGTTGCAGGGGCAGCAGTCTAAGCAGAGATACTCAGACCTAGTCCCTCTCCCTGGTGAACTCTGGGGTAATACAGAGGCATTTCAGAGGTCATTCAAAGACCACTTGATTGCAGTAGTAGACTAAGCAAAGCCACAGGCTAAAAAAGTGAGAAAACCAACTGTGAGGGCTTAATTGAACTATGAGCATAGTCCGAGTATGCTTTGCATGTAAATGCACTGAATGAGGAATGCGTCTACATGAAGCTGCAACTAGTGAGGTATAAGAAGCAGAGCATACTGATTGGCTTATTGTCTTAGGCTTCTGCTAACATGCCCACGCGTCTTAGACAAGTCCCTGTCATTGTCACGCCAATAAAGCAGATTTGAATGTTAATTTTCATCCCAGTAAATGGAGGCTGCCTGTTGTAAGGGTGGTCTACACCTAAACCTTCCTCCATTTTGTCCTTAGCACAAGCCTCTTTGTAATTTCTTTTTCACACCTTAGCGTTGATGCAAAACATTTGTTACATCTGTCACAGAGCATCTGTGGAGTTGACCTCTACACCCCTCAAATTCTGGAGATGGTGAGTATTCTTCATTAAAAAGCTGCACATGGGAGCTAAATGCCTGAAATGTAAATGTAAAATAGCAGGACGAAGGAGATGAAAGAGGAAGCAGATACAGAGGCTAGTGTTTGCTTTGGGAGGGTTGGGACTGGAGCAGCGAGGAGGAGGAAGATAAAGAGGGTGGTCTGCTATCTGACAGTGACTGAGAGCCAGCCTTTATGGTGTTGCCAGGAAAAGAACACAGAAGCACATATCAAGCGTGCTCTCACTCTATTTCCTCTGCTCTCTGTACGACTCCCATCATCCCACACTCTTCTTTTCCCTGGGCTGTGTCTAGATTTTTAAGGTTTATGTGTGACCTTGGCCCTTTTTTTTGGCACCTGAGCACATTCTGACGTATCAAAGCTGTGAAATAAGGTGTGCTGAAGAACTCCTCAGAGTGGATTTGGATGATGCCTACACGGCAGTAGAGGGATATGGCTGTGGCTCACATAAATGTGAAATGTTTATTGAGCCACTAGTGATCATCATTTTAGTAAAAAGGTCAAATTAACTGCATAGCCTCTTATTGTAGAAAAGGCCCTCTGATGTTATGTACATTTTATACTGTAAACAGTGAGCTGTGTTTCTGTTAATGAGTTTGGATTGTAAATGTAGTTTTTCCAACCTTTCTTAATCAAAATAAGTGGGTCTGGAACCCCCTCATAATTAAGCAGGTTTAATGTAATGCATTGTTTTTCAAATTGCATCAGTCCTGAAAAACCTCTGCAAGTTTTTTTATTTTTTATTTTTGACATATGCAGGTCATTTGGTGTAGCATGTCATAAACAGCACAGGTGGATGCTAGACAGATGGCCTTGAGGAAGGAAGTGCAGAGGAAGAAGAAACTCAAATTAAAATGAAGTAAAAGGGTAGTACAAGAATCATAGAGGATAATGGGTAGGAGAGACGTGAGTTAAAGCCACGCCGGGACAGGATATTGAAATCCACAGATATGACAGCAGCGGACGAGATTGCAGAGGACAGACGGAGAGAGCGGTGGGAGGATAAATGGATTAATAAAAGCCCTCATGTGGCCAGGTGCCCCCCTTCCTCCTGCCCCACCTTTCCCTTCTTCTCTCAGAGCAGACGACAGGAGCACACTCACCTCTTTGGTACTTTACAGCTGCCCTGGGACACTGTTAGCTCCCCCTAAACCTCAGAGCTCCACTGTCCCTTACTCCCAAACATAGGGTTTATCCTGTCAAAGATTACACACGGATATACTAAAAGCAGAAAAACAGCAATATTTACACTATAGTGGTTTATCTTTATTTTGGAAAGTGTTGTGTTCATGAGCCAAAAACATTAATTACATAAGTATCTAATCTCTTTGGCTTCTGCATTAACAGTATCTTACAATCTTTCCACAAATGATTCTGGCAGGCCTTCTGCTGTGACATTACCAACACATCCAAACTTCTTAGCATCAACAACAGATTTACTGTAAGCTCTTGTAACTAAATGTGCAAAGATAATTTTCTCTACTAAAACATTTAATTGGCTGTCAGTGACACAACCAAGGGATTATTGTCAAGAAATCAGATGGAAAAACAACATTATCACAACATAAAAGATCTAAGTATTTCTTTTGTCGAATTTTACTTTGGCATTTGGCTACTTTTTTGGCAATCAATTGAAAATATTTGCTAAATGATGTTTTTCCTCCAAAATTCTTTCAAAATAGCAAGTGTTATATACTAACCTGTAAAATGTCCTGTAGCAGTTACAAAATACAAAACACAAACATATCCAAAATAAGTTATTGGCATTTGTGACACTTTGGCATTATGTTACATATTTTAATTTAATAGTACAACACTTTTAACTGCACTTGAAGCCTACAATAATAATTAAAATAAGTTTAATCCTGTAATCATAATACTGTCCTGCGGTGTGACAGGAAAGATACAGTATGTAAACAGGCAGTTGCAACAAAATCTTCAAGACCCCATCTGTCATTTTTAGGCCACAAATTTTTTCAAATTGTCTCAAAAACTGTTAACATGCCCCTGTTTAAAAAAATAAAATAAAATCTGAATGTAAAAAAAATTGTTTTAGGATGGAACAGGGATATATGTATTAGGTTAGCACGACAGACAAGGTAAATATTTTATGATAAGAATTTAAATAGCCAAATTGTAGTGAATGTCCTGCGGGGTGATAGAAAAAGTCATGCTGCAGGACAATGTTAAAAATTAAGATATACGTTAAGTTGTGCTGAAAATTATGAATGGTTTGTGAAAAGCTTTCTTTATACTTTTTTTTTAATACTGTGTATTTTACTTCAAGGTTGTGTCACACTGCAGGACAACAAACTTGGATAAAGTACAAGCCAGACAGTGACAAGACCGTTGTTTAGCATGGCATCACTCGCACACTTCAGATAACTATAGAAAAATTATTTCTTTTAGGTCACTTTTCAGTTCTTTTGTTTTCCTTAATGCCAAAACCTGCCCTAGGTTGATGTTGATGTCACATGCTGAAAGCTGCAATTGTTGTATTAGCAATGTGTTTTTTATAACTGTGGTATATTTATGTGGTTTCAAGAATGACTCAAGAGTAAATTAGCCTGGTTTAGCTTTTAATGCTGCAAACAAACAGATCACAGCATTAGCCTGAGCAGTGCACTGGGAATGTTGTAGGTTGATCTGCTGTACATGTTACCTTGGGCAAACATGAAGAAAAATGTTCTAATCATATTTTGAGCATAATTCAAATAGCACTGATAAGCAACAGGCATTTGACACTATATCCCTATGAATATTTCAACTAGAAGAGATTTAAAACAAACACAGACAATGTTAAGTGTAACGGATGATTTATTGAAGGAATAACTTTGGTGCTTAGACCCCGGCAAGTGAGACATCAGCGATGCAATGAAGGGAGAGTTTGATAGGAGAATTTTATCTCCCCGGTGGGGTCTAGACACTAGGTGGTGGTGAAGAGGAGGAGAAGGAGAGCCTGAGGAGGATGATGTTTCTGTTCCTGCGTTAATATGAGAAGGAGAGGTGAGGAGGAGGATGGTTCTGCTGCTGCGGTGGAGTAGGGGGTGGAGGAGGGTTGCGGCATGTAGCTGAACAGCAGTATGACTGAGAGGAGAGGGCGTGTATGTATGTGAGAATGACTGAGAGGTGATTGGATGAGAGGCAAGTGGCAGGCTGTGATTGGGTGACAGTGACAGAAAGGTGATAGGGGAAAATAAATCAGTCTTCTTGGTTTAATTTACACTAGAGCTTCACTTGTTAACTCAATAGGTGAGTTTTGTCTTGAGTATTTGATTTTATTGAACAAACATTTTTGTGTAAAATAGTTATATTGAATTTGTTAATTTCTAAATGAATGATTGTTAGGGATTTTGTATTTTGTACCTCATTTGACTCACCCTTGTTCACACCCAACTTTTTCAGTGTTACCTGTCTAATGCTATGAGACTTTATGAGAGGAAAAGAGAGAGCTATTCCCTCTGTACAAGGACCAGGCTCCAAACAAGAGCAGCAGTAGGAAAAAAAAGCGTCCGACTGCACAGGCCCCTTAGTGACTCGTCTGCTAAACATAGAGCAGAAATGGGCCACAGAGAAACAATCTGTGCTTGCATGTGTCTCACCACTCAATTTCATTAACTACAATCACAATTGTTTGACTCAAGGTGTGTAGCAAGGCTTTAGGGTGCCTGAAAAAGCATGAGGGCCAAACTACGTCAGAATCAGTCAAATTAATGAAGACTTGTTCATTTCGAAAATAAGGACTCAAAAAGTGTTCGAAATAAGGCCGCTGTTAATTAGATGATGGCCTGACAAATGTGGCGGCTAATTAAGCTTGTATGTGTTTGATTAAAGATAAGTAGGCTGCCATGATAAGGAATGTGATGATGAGGCATGAGAGGAGGAAAGGAGTGTGTTGTGGATGGATGGGGGGGCAGGTTTAATTGAGGTGGAGAGATAACGAGGGATGGAGGAATGAAAGCAGAACACGTCATGGATACGTCATTCCAGCACATGGTAATGACTGCTAGTGCTTACAGGCCCCCTCTTCTTCTTCTTTTTTTTTATTTTAATTTTTTTTACTTCGCTTCCCATCAGCCAGTGCAGCGGCAGTCAGCAACACCCCCACGCTTGAGTTCAAAGGCAAGTTAGAAATATGCATCCCCAAAAAGCTCCCAGCAACAGACACCATCGTCTCTCTCACAGGAAATATCTTTATGGTGCAGCCTTCACACTTTTAAATCAATCTTGTTGCTTCATAAATCGCAGTCATATATATTTTTATGGTTGAGCGATAAGCCTGTGTTCCACATCAGATCACACACGCCGGCATGAAATAACACACGATACATGTCAAAAGCTTGTTCACATGTAGTAAAACATATTAAACCCGAGAAAGGTTCTGAATGTCTGTATTTATGTGCTCAATAGCCCGCTGGGGCTAAGATGTTTCCAGCTCTGAGCTTAGTAGAAACAACCCTAACCCAAGTTACAAAAATAATAATGTGATCTGATAATGTGATTTGTCAGTGGTAGGGAATCATTTTGTGTTAATCAGTTTAATTAATTACAGCTGTTGGGTTCTGTAGTATTAAATCTCGTTGTTTTAAATCTGGGGTGGCAATTTATAGATGAACTGCTTCATGGCGAAGTGAGGTGAAATTCAGGATGTAATTTCAAAGCTTTACTTAGAAGCCTGATTGTGACTTTCACCTGTATTTTTGACCTGACTGGAATACATTTTATATTTGATTGCGACTGGGACAAATCAGGCAGTTTTTCAGCGTTATTTCTTTTTACCCTGAAGAGTGATTCTTGATTTTTTTTTTTTTTTTGATTGAAAGTAAAAGTTACTTGTTAATAGGGCTGCAACTAACGATTATTATTTTAATAATTGATTAATCTGTCGATTACTTTTTCGATTAGTTGATTAATAATCGGATAGACAGGTGCGAGTAAAATGGTTAAAACTTGAGGTATTTTATATTTTTTGTTAAAAATTGGTGATAATGCTACCAAAAATCACTTAATTTTTACAAAATTAAATCAGACAAAGCTACAAGCATGCTTCTTGAAGATGTTTATATAGAGCATATATACATAACATATCATCTGTAATACATATATGATTTTTTAATCAAAAACACAAAATGTACTTTGTTTTTAACTGTTTACTGTTTTATCTAGGTAATAAAACCTTCTCTCACAGTACATGGCATGTGTCAGAGTCTATTAAATATCCCAGTTGGCAATTATTTGATTACTAAATTAGTTGACAATTATTTTAATAATCGATTATAATTGATTAATCCGATTAGTTGTTGCAGCCCTACTTGTTACCATCACTAGCTTCAATGACCAGAAAGCTAACTTATAGTTTTATTTTTCAGTATTTTTGAGTTTACAAGTAGGCCTATGCGATATGTACAAAGATGTATATCTCGATATAATCATTCCTATCTCGATAAACAATATCTCCATATTTTTTACAAGTCCAAATAAGTAGCATACTGACCATTTCTTCAACACTTGTCAGTCAGAAATATGAAATGTATTAACAGTTAATTTGTCCATGAATAAAACTTAATCTAACTTTGAGTAAACACGTCATATCCATAACAGACTGAGTTTCACTAAATAATAGAATTCAATTAATAAATTGCCTAATGAAGAATTAAATTGTTTAAATTCCCCTCAGTTCCTTTCTCATAGTTATTAGCTAAACCTTGGCATCACCGTGTTAAAACAGTACCTTTATTGTAGGATTTACAATATGGGTAAACACTGAGCTTACATGGACAACCTATTGTGGTTTCTCAAGCTTCTGTATATTGTTATTTACCATAAAATAATATTTTAGTGAGTTTTGGAAATTTGCCTTTCTGTGTTGCTTACTTGCCCCTACAAATAAAGTCACAGTAAATATGTAACCACTTGCTTAAGTTGCTTGCTCTGTATCCAGCACAAACATTACACACATTTGCCAAATCCATTGTCTTTATACACTAAAAAGTTTAGCACTTCGTCCCCTTAGAATTATAGGGTTCTATCTGCGTTCTGAGTAGTTCTGAGATATTTTGGTTTAAAGTTTTGACATTAAGGTTTGACATTGCAGATAAAACTTTTTATTTACCCAGATGAAAAGCCTAAAAATGAATAAAACTGTTAAAAAAAAATAAAAAAAAAAAAATAACTTGATATAGTGTAGATATGGTGTCCTGGAACAAGTATATAACTCAATTTTGTCAGAAATGTCAGAAGGAACCTTTTACCGAATCCTAATTCTAAGGGGACAACTTATAAATTGTGTTCTTAACTTTGCCTTTTTTCCCTTGTGTGTTTATGGTAGCCCTAATTGTAGTCGCATGATAAAGCATGAACTACCCTTATAACCTTTTCAATAACCTTTTCAGGCTTGTTACCTAGTAAAGCTTGTTGCACTGTTTCTATTAAAGAGGGTGTATTCTTTATTTTTTCTCTTGTTGAACCATCAGACTCCTAGGCTCCTAGGCTATGTATTTTCTTCATAGTTATTCCTAAAAGAAAAGTTTAGATTTCTCTGAATCAAATGTGTTTACTTAATAGTGTATATTACATCATCATCCACTATAGATCAGTCATTTCAGCTTGAATTTACCACAGTATAGATATACTGTAAGGAGGACTGGGGTTTTGTTTGTGTATGCCAGTGACAGTGTAAGAAACTACTCAGATTAGTGTGCACGCATTTCTTCCAGAGCCACATTGTAAGCGCTCCATTCTTCTGCAGTCACTGATGTGCCTCTGTGTGTGTAATTGAAATACCTGAGTTATTGACTCTTCTCTTTGCAAGTCAAAGAATGGCTCCAGGAGTGTGAGAGTGCTCTCATTTGCGCGCTCTAGGGAGAAGCGGGTCCTCTGGCACACAAGACCCTTGCTTGTCGGCCGTACACTTATTCAGAAATTCCTAGAATGCTACTATGCAGTTCTTTAGCTAACTATATTTGGCTTAATAAACATAAAACACATTGATTTATTATGTTTTGGTTCTAGTTTCACACATAATTCTCTTTTTACATTAAAACAGCTGCAGATGAAACTTGAAGTAAGACATCACAGAATATATTAAGATATTAGCATTTATTACTAGAACTAATAACCACTGTGACGCATATCGGTTTCTTGATGAATTCCTTAATAAATCTATCATGCAACTCTCATCCTCACCAAAATTTCAAACCATCTTACTTATTTATTAATTTGTCCTCTCTCTTGTCTTTACACTGGGAAAAGTTCTACATTTTTCCCCAGGTTTCTTGTGCGTCTTTGATGATGTTAGTCAGAAACCCGTCTATAGTAATTCTTAAATCCAGCAACATGACAATTTGCAGTCTTCTGCCTATGTCTAGGTCTTCCTCTGACAGCCTTGGTGGTAGAAGAGGTCCAGTTTGAGCATTCTTTTTCTAAATACCTGCTTACCCCACATCTATCTTGGCATTCCTCAGAGCTCAGTGCTCTCACCGTCCAGAGTCAAACATTTGCCAGCACTGCCCTCTTCTTCTGCATTGATTGTCATCTGCTTTTCATACATCTCTATCCCTAATTCCTTTCCCTCCTTCCCTTTCCCTACTCTTATCTGTTCCCGCACTGCAGTTAGATCTTTCTTTTGTTGTATCTTTCCATCTGGCTCTCTTGGCTGTATTGTGTGGAGTAGTGTGTGTACAGTAGCCAGCCGTGACGTCAACTCCAGATTCATAGAGAAGACACTGTTCGATTCCTTGCTGGCATGCTTCCTTTGTCTGGCCTACTGACTGGCTGGCCTTGCGGTGCACTCAGGGATTTTTAAATACTGACTAATCGATCAACTCGTGCCAAGTGAGGTGCTAAATGTTGCCCAACTATAATTGTTGTTGCATAAATTAAGATGTTTTTTTTTTTTTTTGTTCTACTTTGGCCCATGCTATTCTTTTTCCCTGCTTAGCATTCACTTTTCTTACAGGCTAATGACATTTCTTGCAGACCTCCGGAGCTCAGAATAAGTTTGCAAGACAGTGTATGAATACAGCTTTTAAGAAGAACGATACAGAGAATGGAGCGACTGGATAAAGGAAGCAAGAAGAAGTCTGGAAATTCAATTATATCAGTGCCCTGGCAGTAATTCCACTGGCACAAATGGGATGGCAGAGTGAGAGGATAAAGTTGGATGAGGAATGAGAGAAAATGAGGCAAAGGATGACAAGAAAGTTGAGAACAGGAGTTAGATGAAAAACCACAACATGGCTGACACGCAGTTACCACATCTGTTACATGCCATATCACTTTTATTTTGCATAATGGCCATAATTATTTGTAGAAACCAGCTACTAAACCCAAAGAACAAAACATTTAATTTTTTGGACTTTAAACAACTCATTAAACTGTTTTTTCTGCTCAGTATAGCTTTTTAATGAATTACCCCATGAGCACATACAATCACTTGAAGAACTGATGATATGGTATATCTTATTCCTGCATTTGTACTCTTTTTATGCCAATTACATAGGCAGTACTTAAACATGTTTAAAATGCTTTCCAACTCGACTATGGCCCTCTTGATTTCTTGAGACCAATCACAATCTCACACATTTTCTTTAAGTTGTAGAGTAAACTTGTTTGTAAACTTGCAAGGTAAAATAACTGAACCATCTTGGTTCAGTTTTTTTTTACCAAACTCACAAACATCCATCTTGTTAGGCTGATGCTGATTTGTGCTGAACATGGATGTATTATTTAGACCTGGATAGTGAATGTCATCACAACCGCTGATATTTTTAATAGCCAAGCTCATTGCCACAGAACACCAAAAATTGACAGTAATTAAGCCAAAAATGTTTACATTTTACAAATGTTACAAATTAAATAACTTGAATAACTTGAATAATTCATTCAAGGTATACTCTTAGCAATACTTGTTAATTACAACACCAAAAAATGTAATATATACTGCCTTTCATTTACAGCAGTGGCTCCCAAAGTGGGGTCCAGGTCCGCCAAGGTATTGCAGGGGGACCCCCTGAGGTTGTTTACATTAAGGAAATAAAAAGAGTGAGTTTGAAATTAGGTACAGTAAATACTAAGTTTAAATAACTCCCAGCATGACAGACGTGACTGACAAACATGGGAAAATATCCCGGCGGCGGGTTACTTGGCTTTATGAAGTTATAAGTAAGTTTTATTGTAGGGGGTCAGCGTGGGATTTTCAAAAATTTAGGGGGCCGCAACATTCTTGACTTTGGGAATGGCTGAGTTACAGAAACAGCAAAAATCCTCCCAACATTTATAATACATTGTTTCACTATCGTGGTTACTATAGTGGTTTGTTGTTTGGCCATCTCATGTGTCATTACTATGATTGGCTTAAACAAGATATGCTTGCTGGTGCTTCCTCCAATCACCTACCCTTTACAAAAGTTTTTAACAAGAGACATTCCAGATTGATATTATAACATATTCTGATATGAGATTTGTGCTAACTCAGTGCTAACATTATATTAATGTGCCAGATTAAATGTTTGCTCACCTGAACTTTTTTAGTACTTTGGTAAGGCAAGAAAAGAGTAGCAACATTCCACCCACAATGAGACACATTCTTTTTTATAGTCCGTAATTGTTTGCTATTTGAGTGCACTATTTAGTGCAGCTTTTATTAAGCACATCCAAAATGCATTTTTAAAGGGTGCAGTTAACTTGTAAACTTTCAAAAACCTGTTAAAAACCTATCTCTTTACACTAGCTTTCTTCCCTTCATAACATCTCTCCTGTTTCTTTTGTTTGTCATATGTTGTGTTTCTTGTAAAGCGTCTTTGAGTTGTGTGAAAAGCGCTATATAAAATGTATGTATTATTATTATTATTATTATTAATATTGTGTTATTCCCACAGTTCTTTCTTTTTGTCTTAGCTGATAAAGAGACCCATGACAGTTTTTGGATGCAGAACTGCAATCCCTCTATTGTCGTGTCACACTGTCAACACTGAAAACATCAGCTGTCTTATGATATATTTAATAAAAACGTAAAAAGAACAATACCCCAGAGAGGTTACTTGCTGACAAAAACAATTCTATTTTAATCTCATTTATGTGCATGACAATTAATCATGAACCCATGTCATTGTAAAAGCTTTTATTACAACCTTTGTATACAACAAAACAACATGGGATAATGACATGTTTTCCCAGATGCAGCAAATTACTCACATTGCTCGCAGGAAAGTTTGGCATTGTAGCTCTCCACATGTCACCTCGACTATATAGGCCTAATCTCATTAGTGTAGAAACAAGGTAACAGATCAGCCCATTTGGTCCCCCAGGAGGACCAGGTTAGCCTTTGATGTTGAGTGAAGCACAGGCAGTGAGAGCCCCCAAAAGCCAGAGAGATTTGAACAGCCTGCCTAAATGCCTGAATGCCTGGCTGCGCTGTCAGCTACGGCTCATTTTTACAATAAAAGATAAAAAAAATCTCATTCACAAGCACACATAGGAGCGTGAATATCCAGTTATATAAACAGCCTACTGTATGGTGTGTACAGGAGATGGTCTGACTCACACGTGCAGCCACAATAACATGTCGCTGAGTCTAGACTAATGTTTCACACCTCCTCCTCTTCTTCTGTCCACCTCAGGAATCCAATTCAACACTTCAAGACACGGGTGCAAAAGAGATTTTAGTGTCTGTTTCCAAATTGACTGTTGTATGCATTTAGCATCTTCTATTTACAGGGTACAGGTTCATTTGTTGTCATTCACCATGCAAAGACAGTTTTTACAGCCTCTAGGATGAAGCCATTTTAGCCTCATCGCTCTGGCTTTAAGTCTGCAACCTTCTGTGTAGGGCCTTTTCTGTGCTGGGTGGGATAGGTCCTTCATTTTTTTAGTATGCTCTGCTCCTGCACTGGGCAATGGTAAATGTCTTTGAGGTCTTCCGGTCAGTAGCGTTGAAGAACCATTCAATCTGATGATGGTGCATTACAATATGTTTTCTGTCACACGGATAAAGGGCTGTTCTGATGTGAAAGCTGATGTCGGCCCACATGAACCTCCTCAGAAAGTAGAGGAGTTGTGACTTTTTAATGATGCTGGATGTGTTCATGTTCAGATAATTTTTTTTAACCTTGTTGTGAGTCCATGCATGGTCATATTTAGATGTATGCTATGCTCATTTGGTTTTTAGATGGTCTACGTTTCATAGTCAGTTGTTTTTCAGGTGTGCTGATGTTTTTTTATACCAGCAACATAAAAAAGTCATAAAGATTAATAATAAATAGTGAATATTGCTTGCTGAACTGGTATGCAATAGAAAATGCATAAAAAACAATTTAA
Organism: Bostrychus sinensis; assembly: GCA_020698575.1. Classification (NCBI taxonomy): domain Eukaryota; kingdom Metazoa; phylum Chordata; class Actinopteri; order Gobiiformes; family Eleotridae; genus Bostrychus; species Bostrychus sinensis. The sequence continues at coordinate 26,148,664 of CM036253.1, read as the reverse complement.
ACTCTTTTGCCACATTAAGGCATTTCATGATAAGTGAGCTGTTTATGTGATTTTTTTCACCTTTGTTAACATTTGAAGACTACATAAATACTGTTACCATGCGTAACACAGGGTCCAGGGCAGGTGCTGCATATTCAACATTTGTCAAGAGTACTTCCTTATAGGCCACTACTGCTGCATTGTTATTGCTCTCCTGTAATAAAACAAATTAGGAGAAATGATCAATGTTATCAAGGGCAGTGCACACACTGCTCCAGCCACCCCTGTGTACAAGCTCATTAAAAAAGTCATAAAGACCACTAATGAAAATCATGGCCACTATCATTACAAGCCGGCTGGTGTCCCCGCTCTGTCTTCTGAATAGAGTCCACTGAATTATAGTCACACCAGCATTACTGGAGCAACTCCTTGTGTGTAAAGCCAACTAAATGAAAGCTGGGACCATTACATTGTTATGTAATCCTGCCACTCTTGCACTTGTGTGTTTTTCAGGACGACCACTCCATGTTCTTTCAGTTTGGCCCCTCGATCGAGCAGCAGGCATCTGTCATTCTCAACATCATGGAGGAATATGACTGGTACATCTTTTCCATTGTCACCACATACTACCCGGGTTATCAGGACTTTGTCACCAAGGTAACAGCACACAGCCCAGTCGGCACACACAAACTAGTGAGAAAGAAATTGAATAAACCCTTTTTGTTGCAATACAAAGACACATTGATATTGTAAATGAAAAGAAACATTTTACAGTACTTGGCAGAAGCCATCCTCCTATGGGACGTCTGGATCATTTTAACAAACTAGAATTATGATTACAAAGCTGTCACACATGTCAACAAATGTGATCTAATAATAATGCATCAGTCCTATATAGTTCTTTCCTAGACACTCAGTCTAGTCGTCCAAGTCGCTTTGCAATTTTCTTGCATTATTCATTCACTTCTCCGTTGAAGGAAGCGTGGCTGTGGCCCCTTGGACCACCACCAAACACAATGACACTGACACATTCTTAAAGTTAAGGTGGGTGAAGTGTCTTGTCCAAGGACACAATGACAGTATACAATGCCTCTAGTGGGGATCAGGTTAACATCTTTACTGACTGAGCTACTGCCAGTAACAATACACAATTTATATAAATGAGTTGAGTGTAGGTTAAAGGTGCTATGAGCAGTATATATTTTTTATATTTCATAAAAACTACCCACATGTATCCCAAGATATGATATAAACATGTTTAAATCAAATATTAGTTTCACTGATAACAATGGTGCAGTTGAGATTATTCACAATAAAAAAATATTTTTTTTATTTAGAGTGCGGTATCATTTTCAAACCAGTACGAGCGTATACTGCTTACAGTACCTTTAACTATTTAAAAAAAATCTGTGTAGCTTATTTGTAGCTTAAATACAGTTTAGATGAAACAGTTAAACAGATTCTGAAATACATGTAGCACAGAGGTAAAGCAAAATAAATTAATTAAAATTTGCTTACAGTAATGAGCACTGATAATACTTGGTCTCACCATTAGACTATTTTAGAACCATTGATAAAGGCATGTAATCCAACAAAGTGCGCCTTACAAAAAGTAATAGGAAATTAAACTGGCGATGAGACGATTAAGTAGAAAAATCAAAGTGAACAATATTTTCAACTGAAAGCAAATATATATATTTTTTTATAAAACAGAATTGTTGCCCTCATGGAAGTTTTTGTCTCTGTCAATGCAAACATGCTTTCATCATTTTCATTTGTGATTTAAAGTAAAATACTTTAAATGAATTTACTGCTCCTCACAGTAACTCTAGTAAAAATCTTTTAGTGCCTCTGCATGAATTTGTTTATTCATTTGCTCAGTTCAAAACATGAATGTGTTATGTAAGTGGTTTGTCATCAACCAATGAGGTGCTACACACAAGAACATTGCACTTGTGTACTTAATGCCAACAGGATGTAAAATGTCAATGAAAGTTGATTGATGGAAACAATGTACTAAGATTAAAATGCATTTAGACTTAGATTAAATACAGTATTACAGTACAATATTTAATATTAATTTAATTTACCAAATGTATTTATTTTAGGGCTGGGAAAATTATTCGCGTTGACGCAGTGCGTTAATTTATTGATTTAATGGCGTTAATTTCAATTGATGCATCGATTAATTTGATCACAACAAAAATATTACGACGACACCGACAGAGGTAGCAACACGCCACGGGTCTTCCAGCGGGGCAGAAATGCACCGCGCGAGTGTAGAAGACAACACATTTCCGTTCCCATCCATCAGGCGCGTTCGAGATGAGCCAGACCTGCGCAGTTTCGATCAGTGTCGGTCTGTAGCGCAGTGCTCAGGTTAGATTTGTGTCCGACTTGTTCTCGACTTGCTCTGATGCCACAATTGCGACGGTCACCGTGAGATCCGAACGAGACCAGCGCCTGAGCCGCCACAGTTCATCAGGAGCAACTGCGGAGGCTGCACGGCTGAGTGCATGATGGGAAAACGCGCACCTGTCAGCAGTGAACGGACAGGTGATTGGATCTGAGTTTAGTGCTGATCAGAAACGTAACGCACGACACTCCACTGCCCTCCTCTTCTTCTTTCCCCGCCTCTTTTAAAAAAAATACAGACTAAAGTTACAGTTTTGACCTGGATAAACCAACACACGCGAGAAGTGGATTTTGGGCGTGATGGTGCGTGATCTGAGCCACAAACTGTCCGACTTCAGTACAGATGTATTTCCCCTCCTCTCATTGCGGCCGTGCACTCTCGTTCACAATCCAGGCGAGGCGCCGTTCATCTGGAACGAGCCTAATGCAACAAGTGAACGAGCTAAAGCAACATGAGTGACCAAAAAGACACATTGCTAAATGGACAATTCGCGACGGCAATATAGACAAAACAAAAGTTATGTGCAGTCTATGCAAGGATGAGTTCAGTTACCACTGGAGTAACAGAGTTCATAGTATTTACACTGTTGTGAACCGCAACAATTGTTATTAAATGAAGAATTAAACTTATTTTTGTTAAAGTTCAAAAAGAGATTACACATGCTTTTTTTAGGTAATTTTTGTGTATTTGTTGGTTGTACCTTATTTAGGCAAGCTTTGTCTGAGTTACAGGTCTCAAAGAGACTATTCATTTATTTCCTTTGCAAGTTTTGTTTGCATTGCACAAGTTTACAGTAAAGTATGTGAAGGTTAATTCAAAATAAATGTTCTAAATTGAAATTTTTTTGTCTGTACGTGAATTCATAATACAATTAATAAAGCAATAAAAAAATTAAACGTGATTAATTAATTTTTTTTTCCAGATTTGCGATTAATTAGTAAAAAAAAATTTTTATCGATTCCCGGCCTTCATTTATTTATTTATTTTACCCACAACAACAGTAGCTCAAATTTCTGTGTGATTAACATTTTCTTGTAATGTTTATTTTCAGATCCGTAGCACCATCGAGAACAGCTTTGTGGGCTGGGAACTAGAGGAGGTTTTACTTCTCGACATGTCCGTAGATGATGGTGATTCAAAGATTCAGAACCAGCTGAAAAAACTCCAGAGCCCCGTCATTCTCCTCTACTGCACAAAAGAGGAAGCCAATACCATCTTTGAGGTGGCCCACTCCGTCGGTATCACCGGCTACGGCTTCACATGGATAGTGCCCTCACTGGTGGCTGGAGACACTGATGTAGTGCCTGCAGAGTTCCCTACAGGTACATAGCTGCTAATTAACTGCTAATTAATTCATGCTTTTCTCACTACACGTTTGGTCCAAGTCTGTATGAAATATTAAACCCTTCCACAGTGTTCATTAACCTAGCTAAAAGAGATGGATGGCCTTAACAGGAAACAGAATACGAAGGAAGTTAGTGACTGCTGTGTGAGCTGTTACTGTTGGTTTGACCATCATAGGTGGAGTTAAGTTTCCTCTTCAGTGGTATGATAGAGGTCAGGTTGGTATGGGACTGTAACCACTGAATACAAATAAATAGTATAAACCATTATTAGGAATAGGGAAGACGAGTCTTTAATGAGTCTGTTGTCCAAGTAATCCATCTTCAAACCATGGTTTAGTCCTAGTTTGGTGCTAAATTAAATTGTTTAGTACTGGTGTAGCCTTTGCTTAATTTAGATTTAACCCTTTGGTCCGTGGAGGTGAGATCCTTGTGTTTTTTATTTTTTGTTTAAATATTTTTATATCTTAGGGGCATTGAAATATTGTCTTGCACGATGGTATTGCACTAATGAAAATAGTTATGCTTTCCTATTATTTTCCGCATGCTTTCCTATTATTTTCATGAAGCTTAACTGGAGGTATGAGAATGTAGACACTATTTGTTCACAAAGCAATTGTTGGTAATGAACAGTAGCTTTGTTCTGAAATTAGGTATAGGCTTTAATTTCTGGAATATCCCACTAACAAGACGAACTTGGTATGAAGAAATATTTTTATACGTTTTTTGCTCCTAACCTTTGCAATCCCCCAATTAACAGACTTGGCTCTATGCTTTGGTAAGCAGCCCTCACTTTTGTGGCCAAGTTGACCAATGTTGTACCATATGGTATTATTTGGGGCACTTGAGAGGCGCCTTTTTGACAAAGCAAACTTCCATTATGTTGTGTGCTGTTCTGACCCAATCTGTACCTCTTCAGTGAAAAGTAAGCTATAGCTGCTTCACCTTGGCTTAGTTTTAAAACTCAAGTCATAATAAAATATAAATAAAATATAAAATAGTTTCCCAAATCTTGTTTCTACAGTACTTGAGTGTTTGGACATTTCTTGCACGTAAATGCAACAGTCTGACCTTTTCCTAATAAGAAGTCTCCCTCAGCAACACCACTGGAGGTCATTGTAACCTTTGAAGGTTGAAGCTGGGACCAAAGTGACACAGAAGTTGGGGTGGAATAACCTCTCTGCTCACGCAACACACTCTCCTCCAGCTCGAGCAAACAGGCTTTCAGCTCCTGGGGGTGGTCCCAGTCTCTTTAGAAAGGCCAGCTCTCAGCGGGAATCAAACTTTAACTCTTAGCACGTCTGGCACCCTCAGAACTAATGGAACTTTTCACGACTTGAATTTGAGAGAAGGTAGTATATCTGTTGTGGACATACACGCCTGATAATTTGTTGGTGTTTGGCTCACTGATTTACAGTGAAAGGTGGATATTACACTGCTGCCTGTCCTCAGCATTTTCTGGGAACTTGAGATTGTTGTACAGCTCATGCACCGTAACTCAAACTTTTTACCTCTGCTCTGGTATTGACATCCATGGATGATTTACTCTGAATGGGAGTCTGGAGTGAGTCCGGGAGCCCTGTGATCCTGTTTGTGTGTCCAGTGTCTGTGTGCATTTGTCTGTGAAATGCATGATTGGTTCATGGTTTAATTTGCATGACAAAATAATGGCTGAGTGTAATCTAATATACTCTTGTGTGTACCTCACAGCTTAGACTGTGGTGTTTACTTCCCTACCAAGCCCATTGTGCGTGTTTGTATCAGTTTGTCTCTTCTAAATTGGAGTTCCACTCTATAAAGTTTGATCTATCACCATATCAGTTATGTAAATCACACCACAACTTTCCTCTTGATTTATGTTGCCACGGAGGTGATCGTGACTAGCTCAAGCGCCGGCTGGGTGATTATAAAGTGGAGCTGGCAGAGTGGCTGTGTTGATGGACACACACAAACTCCTCTTACTTAACACTGAATTATCATAGGATGAATCACATGAGACATGATGACAGATAGTAGGCAAAATGTCAATGATGAAAGATGTGACAATAATGCACACCACATAATGGGCACCTATAGTCCAAGGTAAACAACTCAATGATAGTCAATGCTTAACAGCACATTAAATCATTTGAGTGTTCTTACTGGACACTATAGTAATTTGTTCTTTTCAATAGCCAAACATTACCCAGGCAATATATAAAAGCACTGGTGAAAGCAATGACTGCTGAGAAATTGCACCATGTACTTTGAGTTTAGTAACCCAAAGACAAGATACTTTACTACAGCAAATTTGTTTACCTTTTTTCACGTTAAATATTCACTAATCTTACCATGTGATAAGTAGCTCTATTGTGAAGTTAGGCTACAGTTTTTGACCACAGACAAGTGCATATCCCACATTCAAAGGTAACAAACAACTAAAATGCTGAGCACTATCAGAGACATATTCGATTGTAACAGCTTGGTGGGTATTTGTGACTTCAGATGGCAAATACTCAGGTTGGTTTTCCACTGTTTGTATAACTGTTCTTACACCCGGAAGTGATGCCTGTGACATATAACAAGCTCTACTGGTTCAGAGATCATCAATGTGTGGGAAAGCTGTGGTTACAGGACACACTTTATTATTAACTTGCACCATGTGTGATCAAGAGGCTGCAATTCTCTTGATTATTTCCACTGATGCCCTCCTCAAGTAGTACTCCATGGAAGCATCTCTCACTATCCTCCTTTCTCCCCTTTATGCTTTATAGTTTTGTTCTATAGTGAAAATTAGTGCTGTAAATAACTAGTTTTTGGTAATTTTTCAAGTAAAACATCTTTAATACGATCTGAAAACACCACGTGTTGTTGCTGATAGCATTAATTAGCCATGTGTATATTTAACAGGTTCATTAACGGTTGTAAGATTTTAGTGGTTTGTATCTCAGTGAGTCCTGGGCCGATCTACATGAAACAAACACTGTTAGGAAGCTAAAGGTCTGTCAGGACCTTCGGGTCTCTGTACTCTTCCTCTGTCCTGGTGCCCGCCCCCTGCCTGGTGTCACAGAGAGAGAGAGAGAAAAAGAGACAGAAAAACACATGGCTGCTGACGGGACCCAGATCTGTGAACTGGCTCTTTCGTGACTGACCCACGCATGTATGCGTGTTAAAATAATTATTGGCGTTAACGCACTAATAACGCGTTAACGTGCCCGGGCCTAGTGAAAATACATTGGGATGTCACATATAAACTGCCAAATGTCCAAAAAATTAATAAAACTGATTTGTGAGAAAATGTTTTGTTCAAAATGGGAGCCAAGATTAATGGATATAGTTCCTACAGATCTCACAGTTCACTATTTCTACTGTTTGTTGATCTCTTTGTCTAATCTGTGCCACTGTTTCACTCTCTCTCTCACTAAATCGTTTGTTTCTGCCCTTCATGTCCTTCTCCCTCTGCTCCAACATCTCTTCTTCTTGATCAGAGTTCCACACTGCAACAAAGTCTGTACAAATTGCCCAAACTGACATCATAGACAAATAGGAGCTAATTCTAAAAATACCCCATTCAGATATTACTTTTGTTGTTCTTTTTTTTTCATTAGTTTTTTTTTTTTTTTTTTTTTTTTTTGCACCGATGTGTATATCTGACAATTTTGGCTTTGAAAAGAACCAGTGGACACATTCTACTTGCTGTATATCTACATTTTATGTCAGTTGATATCCTGAGAGCTGTCAGAACATCTACACTGTATATGCAGTATACTGATCACCACTTCAAGCTTATACACTCTACACACAAAAGGAATGCACTGCAGCATACCCACACAGATACCACACTTTCCTGAGAGGATCTATTCCATAAAAGCAGTGCATAAAAAGGAACAAGTGATGGAAGTGGTTGAGTGCAGAGATAGTGTCAACAGCGTGTGACACTAGATGTGGTCCTGGAGGGCCGGAGCTGTCAGCGCTGAGGCCCCAGGAGGGCGTAGGTTACCACAGCGCTTGTCTATTTCAGCCCACTGACATGGGAGCGTTGCTGCTGACATGTGCTCATACACTGTCGCTGATGGACAGAGAGAAGGCCACATTAAAAGGTAGATAAGGCGACATAGATTTGTCACAATTGTCTTCATTGAGACCAGAGTGACCCTAAACTCTGTTGTGTCCTGTAGGAATTAAACAGGAACATAAAGCTATGAGGTCAGTGGAGAGTTTAGATAACATCAGGGGTGTCATTATGTAGGCATCTGTCTCAATTACCAGACAGTAGAGCTGCAAGGCTACAGCTGTATGTAAGTGGTGAAGTGTGGAGGTCATGCAGTAGACTAGAACTATGAATAAATGTTTTGTAGTAACATAAATAAATGCTTGATCCAGGTAAACAAGTGCCCTTGTGCACTGATCCTAGGTCAAACGTGATCAAATCCTGACAGCGCTGAACAAGAGTATTATGTAAGTAGTCATTAAAAAGAGATCAACAACGTGCACAGGCTCAGCTCCGTGTGTCATCAATTAATGGCCACTATTTGTTATGATTTAATCATGTTATCAATAACAGCAGTTTAATATCAATGAAACTCATTATCAAAATGTCAGCTTGGTTTGAACACATGCATTATCCTTCAGTAGTAAGCAGCTCCAATAGTATTTGACTCAATGTTGGGCTAGTCTTTCAAGGAGTTATTAATTACTTATAGAGACAAATAATGACATTATTTAAGTAATATTATTTAAAATAATGGTACATTTATCACATTAATTACTTTTTCTAATTTCAGTTTGTTAATTAAACTCTCTACATAACGTGTCCCCTTCTCACTAATCCACAACGGCAGATTTGAGGCTACATATAAATGCAATTTTTGCAAATCAAAATAGATGATTGTAAGTTTTGATCATATTGATTTTTAATTGCTGCAAATAAAAAGTTACATTATTTACCTTATGACTCTATTTAATAAGTGGTAGCGTTTTAAGCAGTTTAGTGCTATATACTCTATTGAGGCACTGCTGCTTGAAATAATATAAAAATAACTAACTGCATTTTCTCAGTCCACATATGTTCATTCAACACCCTCTCACTCTAAAAGACCACAGGAGGGCACAAAGGTGAAGAGGAGAAAGATGTTGTTGCCATCCAGAACGTGTGTGGAAGCCTTCTTGGAAGGGCATTGTCGGGGAGACAGCTGTACAAGTGAACGTTGATAAACAGAGCTGGACCGGGGCAGACAAAAGGACAGATAAACAGACAACACAAAGTCCATCAAACACACACGGACAGATGGACAAACACAGCAAGGTGATAGACGATTAGTCAAGTTGGATGGCCACACTATTCATTTGCTTTCTGACATATGACATACAGTAATTTGTACTTCCTCTACATCTATTCAGAACATGGACACTCTGTACATCCCCCAAAAGTATTTGTTTTTCATAGCCTTGCCTAACTTCTCTGATGTCTTGTATTCCAGGTCTGCTTTCTGTGTCCTACGATGAGTGGGACTATGGTTTGGAGGCTCGAGTTCGTGACGGGGTGGCAATCATCACTATGGCCACCTCCACCATGATGATGGATCGAGGCCCTCATACTCTTCTGAAGTCTGAGTGCCACGGAGCTCCGGACAAGAAGACCCCAATCTCAGGCAACCCCAACGAAGTGCTCAGGTAAGGGGATAGGTGGAAACATGTTACTTTTCATGCTCATGCTGGTTGTAATGACAATTTGACTACAGCTGGACACTAGAATTTTGATGTGCCAAGCTTAGCAGCACAAAACATAAATGGTAAACGAAAGAAACAAACACAAAAGGCACAATGTAAAAACGTGTGCATTTGGGAAAAACAGGGCAGGGAAATTAGGCCAACCCATTCTTATCACAAGGCAAAATATTAAATTTTTAGTCACTGGCCCATTCAGAGCAGTGTTGAAAAAATGTGAAGAGGAAACCAGATTGTAATGGATGGAGAAAGTGTCAGGTTGGATGTGTGATGTTTGAGTACGAGTAATAAAAAGAAAGGTGTTCAAGGCCAGAGTTGTTGTACAGTATGGTTTAGGGACAGTGGCTGTGAGGAAAAGGCAAGGGGCAGATCTGGAGGTAGAAGAAATTAGAAAAGAGAAATAGCAAACTTTATTGTATTTTTGAATTTGCTCAAGAATATTCTTCTACTATAGATCTGTGAAAAATTGTGATAAAATGCAGCAGAATGTCTTGTTGGCGTTGTATGTAACAGTCGAACACAGGTCAGTTCTTTGATATCTGGAAATATTTTTTATTTATGAAGCTTAAGGTCTCAGCCATCATGCTTTAGGAGAAAAGTTCTAAACTGTAAAGTGTTATTATGAGAAGACGTATAACACGTTTTGCAAGCTATTTTGGTGTGCCGCAGTGTACATTTCAACCTTAATTACAAAATACAGACATACTTAAATACAGTACAAGGGCCAGTGCTCCCTGCTATAGTCTCATTTGTTTACACTCAGCTAATTTACTAACTACAGTAATGTCCCCAAAAATGAGAGTGGCGTTGATTTATGAGCATTAAAAAGCTACACTCAGCAGCTTTTAAAAAAGTTCACTGGTCCAGCTGGTGTAATAGCAACACATGGAGCAGATCAGCACAATAATAGAGTCTGCAGCTGCTGGCATGCTCACAGAAGTGCACCTTTATCCTCTGCATACTGTGATCATCCTCCCCCCATGTAATAATACCCTCTGCACACAAACACGGCCTCCTTCCCCGGGAAAGTTAAGCCCCGCCCCCTTGGCTGTCCATCTCAGCGGCAGGTCTTTTGAACCGGTTGTGAGACACAGTGCTTGCCGTCGCTTTGGTCCGTGCGCTGCCTAATTGGTCCCAATGGTGTTTGAGTGGGAGAACACTAGCCCCTGTCTTGCTGCGCTTCAGAGCTCAGTACAGTGTTGTGTTCACAGGCAGTGTCAGCCCTCTGCCACTCTGGGACGTCTACTACAGCTGGGGGGACATGTGTGTTTTTATACTGGGATGAAGAAAAAGAAACATCTGTATGGTAGCTTCAGTCGCATGAAAGAAAAAAAAGCATTTTAATGCTGCTATCAATCACCTAAAAGCAAGTCTTTCTTAGAAGAAAACATTTTGGATACAGCTGTACAGAGGCTCTGAAAGGCAAGTCACAACAACACTATTGCAAAGCACAACAACAAATACTGTAGTACTTTGTAAAATCAAAAACAAAAATCAAAATGCTGAATATCAGGACCCATTCACTTTTTAGTGAAGTGAAGTAGGTCTGGAACCCTTCCTATTCAAACACATAAATTTAGAAATACCCGATCAGTCATTACCATTTCTCTACAATGGGGCTGGCTTTTTGCAATGATTTGTTTCATTTACTGGCTGTACAGTATGGGCCAGATTTATCAAAGGTTTGCGTGCACGCTAAATGAAAAAGACGTGCTAAAAATGGAGCAAACCCAGATTTGCGGCTCTCACAGGAGCAAATTCAGTGCAGTCCCAGATTTTGCTCCTGTGATTCAATGAATATGTAAAACAAGGCGTTCTTGCTAAAGCGCGCAAAATTCAAGGCGTGGGAAATGCAAATGAAGTCGCTTTGCAGTCGCTGTTTGATTTATCACGAGTACGGGAGCTAAATCTGTGTGAAAATTTACTATGTTGGAGAAGCAGGTGCAAAAGTTTTGCGGAGGTAAGAGTGCAGGTTTTAGTGCACAGATGAGGCGTTGAAAATAATTTCTAATGCTTTAACAGGGCTCATTTACAAAGATACAACAGTAATGTGTTGATTTGAAGTCGAAGGAAACAAAGAAACAGACTTTACCTGCTGGCACTTTTTCCTTGATTCTCGCTCGTATTTCCCTGAACTTCAGCATTTTACCGCTGCTGTCTCTGTGCTTTCAGTCTGTTTAACATTCTTTGAAATCCTTATGGTGACAGAACAGTCTTTAAACTGCTGCGCAAAGTCACTCACTGTGTTTATCTCATTGCCTCCCAATGCTCACTGCGGCGATTGACTGACAGCTGCCCCTACAGAGGCTCAAGGCTGCGTGGATTTGATCGAGCGGAGGACATCGAAAATGTTTTTTAATTGTTATTTTTATTCGATCACCATCAGCGCGCCATATAGGCTACTGATACATTTTATATAATTGTATGAAGGGTTACTGGCTCTGACAGACAGTGAAAAGGACTTTCCTCTCCCTTCACTGTCTTTCACAGAGGGGAAATAAGGCACGAGACTCTGGTCAGTGCCAAAATCGCATGAGACATTTAACAAGGATGGACTACACAAAATTAATAAAAGAAAGTAAAATGCAATAAAATAATTCTCCCTCAGATACAGTGAACACAGCTCTAGTACAGTCGGTCCTGTTATTTGTTGGACTCTCAGATTGTGTTTTGTGTTGCATCTCTGTAGGAAAGATGCAGTCAGAGCTGGCAAACAGCGTTGCTCTCGCTGTCAGTGCGTTTTATGCTCACGCAAAATTCTCATTTACATATCAGATTTGCGGCAGCAGTTACTTGCGCAGTTTCTCTTCGTATATCACACGCAACACGCCCACAAATACCAGACGCTATTTTTTAAGCTGCACTCGCAATTTTGCACTTGTCTTAGTAAATATGGCCCTATGTGTATCTAATAGCATTCAGAGGTAGTTTAATCTGTGTTCATTTGTTCTACCAACTAGAAAATCAACAGAAAGCAGAGCAGGAGCAACCAGAGTAATGGTTTCTATAGAACAGCTATTCTCAAAGTCCTCCTTCAAAATCTGAAAAACCTGTACAGCCCATTCAGTGTTCACTCCTCAATGTAATCACAATGACTGACTTTAGTTTTGAGTTTCACATTCACCTCTCTATATTTTGTGTTTTTACGTGTTTTGTTTTTTTATTTTCTCCTCACTATTTGTTGTTGTGATTTGTTTTTGTGACTCAGGGCCTCTGTACACTTGGGTGTCAGAGATCCATTTTTCCACATATGCTCCGAGCGTAACCTGCTACCTGCTCTAGGATGGCCAAGCTTTTTAATCCATCCCAGTCGAGTCTTCTGATGTGGTTTCAACACTTCTGTTTGTGTGAAGCTTGGCTGTGTCCTGTGCTTCTCCCCTCCTCTTTTGCCCTGAAGTGTTGTATTTCTCTCGGTGGTCTTAGGTACATCAGCTCTACCTTGTTCCACTTTCCTCCCGCTCCAGTCCTCCTCAGTCATCGCAAGCACTCCAGACCTGCAGTTTTATAATCGACTTAGCGGTGTTGCTGATTAGATCAGTCAAGCGTGCTGTTAAGATCCTTAGACCCTCGCTGCCTTAACCAAATGTGTTTGGTGATAGCCTTTGTCCTCAAGTGCTCAATCAAGATATTAGGATTGGTTATACAGTCTATATACTGGAGAGAGTAGTGGATTAACAGCTGGTTGACTGGCTGGGTGGGTTGTACTGGGGACCTTTTGTCCTCTTAATGAAGAGAGTCACTGAAGGAATAGGTGTATGCAGTGCAAAAACTACTGGAATGAATAATGAAATCCCATTTTAATGTAACACAGTCAGTGGATTGTTAAAAATCTATTAAATTCAGTTTATTACAATCAAATTTATAACGTATATATAACTGGAAGCAGTCCCTCAAAGGTAAAAATATTGTAACCAGACCTGGACTCAAATCAGGGATCTTTTAGATCTGGGGTAATGCTCTATTTATTGAGCCTCAGTACCCTTATATCTCACAATGGTTACGAATCAGTTATTCCTTTACTGACGCTTTGTAACTGATTTTAGATTGTTTGGCCCTATCTCGCAATGGTACAGAACTTAGTGTCAAGCTGTTCTGGTTTGACACTAAATATTCTTTTAGTATCTTGCTGCACACTCGGCAGTAGTTAAAAAAGTTGTAAACGGTTTAGAATTGTATAGAAGTTATCTTGTAAAAAGTTGTCATGTAATATTGAGAGAATTTGCTTTTTCCTGATGAAAGAGCATTTTAAGGCCATACATTATAACAGCTCTTCATACAATCCCACGTCGAAAAGGACAAGCCACTGCACTAAGTAAATGAAGTCCAGTGTAGCCAGCAATGTGACATTCCCTCTAATGCTACTTTCTGAGCCTGACAAATGAAGATAGCGCCAATAGGAATAAGGGAGCGACACAGAGGGCGATCGCCAAGACAAAGAGCAATACACAACAGTGAGGGAATTATGAGTTCGACAAGAGTGGCCATGACCTTGCCAGACATGGACAGGTTCCAAATAGGCTGGAGTTGGAAAGGTGTCAAGTGGTTTTAAAGCTCTGTGGGCATTTTTGAATTTCACTGGGGTCCCAGTGTGTTTGCATGGACTGAGCACTCTGACACTGCAGTTTGACCCCATTGAGCTGAGGATGAGTGTGTGTTTATGAACCTGGGCCCCAGAGAAGTGTTAAAAATCTACCTGTTTGTGAAGAAGTCTCTGATTGGAAGTAGGTCAGGATCCTCCGGCGCTAACTCGGCTCACTCTTGTTGCTGTTTCTCTTTTCTAAGGTCCTTTTATCCGTCACTAAATCTGAAGACTTATTTATGCTCACATCTGTGTTTCTTCTACCTCTATTTTTATTGTTTTTTATCTTTTTCTACATTGAATTGGTTCCCTTTACCCTAATTCCCTCAGCTGTCAGCTTTCAAAATATTTGTTTTTGTTAGTTAAGTTTCTCAGGCTATTGAAACAGAACATCAAAATATGTAATACTTAATAATCATTTTCTAAAAAACTAAAGCAAATGCCTTGTATGCTGTTATCACTCTTTGCCTTACTGTTGTCATTGTCTGTACTCATATTAACCCCCGTTATTGGACTGCTTGCACTTTAGTTCTGATAACTAAGTGACCTGGAATTGCTGAAAGCACTCTATATCAGAAATTCATTTTTCACACTGTTTCTGAATGCATGAATCAAAACATATTGTATACCTTTCCAGAGATCATGCATTCAGTTCATTAAGTTTTTGTTTCCTGGACTGTTATAATTTTCTCTTGAGTGTCTTGTAGTATTATGGTCCTCAGAGATGCTCAGGATTTTGCTAGGTGCATATGTGTTCATGGACTTAAATCTGCACCAAACTGACACCTTCCCCCACATTCACATATAAACCTGGTATGCATGCGGTGCTGCTACTCCACAGCACAGTTTGTGTGCCTCAGCTGTGCACTGCCATATGGGGCATGTTATCTCTCACCATATAGATCCCCCCCTCGCCAAATCCAATAAGTACATTGCACCACAGTAATTGCTAAGCATTGTAATTCATGATTAATTCATATCAGGATTAATTTATTAAAAATGGCTTATCAATATTTCACACAGCTTGTCTATTATTGACATCTGAACATGCGCTAAATCCTATCTGTGTCAGGCCATGGAGATAGCGTGGTAACTGTTTATCTTGGTGTGTGAGCCAGCTCTGATTTATAGCAGACCTTTTAGTCAAACAAGACAAGAGGAAAAGGAAACATTCACTTAAATATCCTCGCTGATGAAAAATGTGTGGATGGTAATGGAGTGCTGCCCGTCAAAGTCCAGCCGGTGGCACTTGCCTCCCCTGGCCAGGTGGAGACAGCTGCTGCTGCGCTAAGAATTTTAATTCAGCAGCTGTACACTACTGTACATACAGCACAAAATAATAGCTTCAACTACATTTGAAAAAATTAGTGCAAGTGTGTGGCTTTGTGCCATGCACCATGTGTGAAGCAATCCTAGCATGCAGCTCGCCTTGAGCCAGTGTTTCTGGGAATGCGTTTATTTGCTTCTCTGGCACGGCAGGGAAGACAGTGAAGTTGTCATCGAGTTGGGAACAAGGCACTTAGCACCAGCTGCCCCACTGGAGCTGCTCAGTGGGCTGTGAGAGGTGTCACACAAGCACTGATTACTGTACTGTACAAGATTTTAGAGCGGTAAGCAAAGGCCCATAGTAATGTCCCTTTACTGTTTCCCTTTGAATCCCACCTCTCTGTCTCACTCCTCCCTCATGTGAGATTACCGTTACCATGGTAATGCAGCAGATCAGTTGTGGATGCCATGGCAACACACATATGCTTGTGTTTGGCTCTGTTACTGCTGTCAGCAAATGTAGGATGTACAGAAACATCACAAACACACAGACAATGGTCCCATGTAACAATAGCTTACTAAGTAAAGATTAAAGGAGCTAGCATCAAGTCATTTTGTAAATGGCTTATGATTTATGCAGCAGATTCTGAGTAGTTGGTGTCAATGCCAAGGCTCTACAGGACAGGGGACTCAATGGTGCTGCATGACTCCCCTCCTCACACACCACTGACAATATCAATATTTAATGCAGGAAGTAGAGAGGATCATAATAGAAGAAGTTTATTACACACGATGAACAGACAATACCACAAAAAATCATGGCAGCTCATCACTTCATTTAGTGGTACTAGCGTACGATAACAGACCTGAAATATTAGCAAAAATGTGTTTGTCAGCCGTACAGTAGAGACATATTCTGTTCAGAAATATTCAGCAGATGATAATTATACCAAAATACAAAATCAGCCCCCTACAGCTCTTGTGTTTTGAAGTATTCATTAACCTATTGTATGTGATGTGCACAGTTTTGAGGCAGAGTGTTGCCATGGAAACAACCACAGTAACTAGAGGAGGACAGCAAAGAGTGTATGTGTATGCACGTGGTCTGACAGCGAAGTGACTTGTCCACCTGATGAAAACATGGCTGCTCTCACATACGGGCACGTTTGGCACAATCGCTGCAGTCGCTTACAAGGAGGTAGAACTGATTCTAGCTGACAGGAACAATGCTACTCTTTCACATTCCTTCTCAGAGACATAACACAATGGTTCCTCTACGAGCGTAAAAAATTGTAAACTTAATTTTTTACATTTTTTTTTCTTTTTTACAATTTTTTTCATTACCTTTTATAGCTTTTTCATGGTCCTCATTTAAAATAACCACTCACTGCAGCCAGTGTATTAATCTATTTAAGGAAAAGCTGATTAGACATAAGCTGATGATGTATTTGCTGGTATGTCATGGTGATTGTCTGAAATGACAAACGACCAGAATTGTAAAACCAATTACTTAAACAACTTTGACAAATGGCTCATTTAAGTAGAAATAATAGAGCTGTGTACTCCCAAAACGTAACCTCGTGACAGAGACGGCTCAATGATTGATTTTTTTTTTGTTTTTTGTTTTTTGCAGGTACCTGATGAATGTGACGTTTGAGGGGCGTAATCTGTCGTTTAGTGAGGATGGATACCAGATGCACCCCAAGCTGGTCATCATTCTACTCAACAAGGAGAGACAGTGGGACAGGGTAAGGCCTCTAGATAAAGTGGGACACATTTTAATGGATTCTATTTGGGTTGCACACCATGCTGCATATTTGGTGTTTACGTATCACCAGTTGCATAATGTCCGTATGACGAAGAACTACTTTTGTGGGGTTGGGGAGGGTATGATGCGTAATTAGCGCAGCTGCTGGTAACACAAAGCTTGCAGATAAATGAGCCAAGTCCTTTGCTGTGACATGTATTCAAACTTATGTGCAACATAACTAAAAATTATACCAGACACTCCCAGTATGATATCATGTTTGGATGAGAGAAGGGGGAGATTTGAACATCAAGGTGCTCCTAAAAAAGTCAAGATAGGTGACAGTTCATGTGTGTAAATGGCATAAGAAATAGAGAGAGGAGCCTGGGTCACTGCTGCTGCTCTTCCACAATAACATGCATATTTTTTTTATTGCTCTAGAGTCTCTGAAATGTTTTTGTGCATGAATCATTCTCACCTGCACTTCACTGTTAAAACAGATTCTCTCTCTCAGCATTTGTTACCCGGCTGCAATGCCAAATTGTTAGTTATTTTAGGCCTTGGGTGTAAAATGAACAATGTGGAAGTTAGTTGTTTTCTAATTGGCATGTGTGTTTCTTTATGTGTATCTCTTATTATAAGAATGTGGTCTGTTTAAGTGTGCACCGTAAGCCTTATAAGCGTCACGCTAATTAGATAATATCAACTCAACAAAGGAGCCTTTGAGCAACACAGCAGCTCAAGCAGCAGTGTGGTACTGCAGACAGAAGGCATGTGCACAGTTAATTTAATACATTAAGGAAAAGAGAAACTTGAGCACACTGTATCACCTGTCATTTTGCCACACTTTTACAGTCTTGTTTTTGTGTGCAGCACTTGAAGCCTGCCTGCCAAAATTGTCTTCTGTTTGTGAGGGAAAAGGCAACAAGACATTTGCTGCTGTCAGAAGCAACATGGAGCAAAAAATACATAGTACACATTAAAAAATACATGCACCGATTTCCAGAAGTCAGTGTGTGCACGTTAATACAACTGTGGGTAAAAAGTCCTCTCAATCAGTGGTTCCAAGTGGTGGGTCAGGACCTAAAAGTGGGTCATGGTGAGGTTCAGTATACTGTAGTTGCTGTAGATAAATGTATTTGAAGACTAAATATAGTTTTAATGACATGAAAACTTATTTTACATAAAAATAGTTTAGTAAAAATGTAGTCTCTCAATCAGCCCTTTGAGAACCACTGCTCTTTTATTTATTATCCTGCTTATCATATTTTATCCTATTTATATTTTACTGTGATGACTACGCAACATTTTGCTCTTTTTCTTTACCTGGAATTTAAAACATTTAACATTATACTATACTGTCAGTATATAATACATTTGCCTCAAAGTTATCATTTCGTCAAAATCTCATACGTGCCTAAAAACAACACATTACCAAGATGCACTCAAGATTGTTTGTCACAGTGTGAATTAGAAACCTTAACTGAACCTGATGCTACCTACGATGTCCCCAGCACGCATCTGCATTTCTTGCTGCCCCTCCCTCCCTTCATTGTGTCTGACTTTCTCCCCATTCGTTATTCCTACTATTTCTCTCTTTCTCCAGCCTCTAATCTAAATTCTGTCCTCTGATCAGAGAACAAGGTGAATCGCTCCCATCCCGGCTCCCCTCTTCCTTTCTCTTCCCTTCTCTCCTGGCCGCCAGCTCTCTCCTCCCCATCCCTTGGCTCCCTCGCTCATGTTTAATTCTCAGCCTGACTTCCAGCTGAACCACTTTTCTTGGATCCTAATGAGTTTGAGCTTGTACAACCATCCCGCACCTTTTGAAGTGTTGTGAAGACTGCGTAGTGTCCAGTCCCGTTTAGTCCCCCGCAGGCCAATTTTAACCCTAAACACTTTTTCTCTTTTCTTCTATTCCTTTGTTCTCTTTTCTTCCTCTCTATCCATCACGTCTGGCTCGGTTTTTGCCCAGATAGAAGAAGGCAGCATTGTGCCCCAGGGATACACAGTGTTAGCTTGTCCACTTCAGGCAGCCTTGCCAAGTTTGTTAGCGCGCATGTGTGTGCATTTGCATATTTAAAGAGTGCCCAGACCTAACTTTGCACATTGCTGCAGCTCCCCAGCCTGCCCTTCTCCCATTACACTGTGTCCAATTAGCTGACGATCCATATCCATTTCCACCTATGTACAACCACTGATAGGGTCACTTCTGGAGTTAGCTTTCTAATGCATGCATCAAGTCCTCAGTCATAACAACAAGCGCACACCCGCATTTAGGTGCCATGAGTTAAGGTAATCACAATATGAATTTAATTCACAAATAAGCATTAGACACAAAATTTTGCAAAGTGTGCATAAGCAAGATGGTTTTGGCAAATGGCAATCAGCAAGATATGTTTTTTTTGTCAGTGACTTGGTAAAGAACATTAGCAATGAGCTTTATATTTTAGGAGCAATTAGCTTCATAAGCTAAAGGTACATGCCTGGAATCAGCTTGTTCCAGTTGTCCAGTTGTGTTCTAGTTGTCTTCATAAGTCGGAATTTCAGAGTTCCAAGTTGTAAATTTTAATTGGAACACCCTCCAATCTGTGAATTTCTACTCAAGAACCAATCGCCACCCCAATTTAGAAAGTAAATGTAATAGTTAATACTATAATATTAATAGTGCATGTGTTATTTTCCAATTCAGTCAAATTCCACTACTGTTCTTGCTCGATCTGTAAACTCACTGCTGTGGGGCATGTGAGCCTCTGCTGTTAAAAAATGCGCTGTAATCCTTTGTTGTTGCTAATATTGCTAATGTCCACACCAGTCCACTCTGAGATAACCCTAACAGCCATCTCTATTCTCTACACATTGCAAATTTAACAACAGTTCATGTGTGATATTTTGCTTGATTTTTTAAATAATCACAGTGGTTTCTATTTGTCATTATGGTCATTATTGTTTCTTACTTGACAATTGGAACACAGTCACTTGGAGATAACGTCACTTCGAGCTCCAAGTTTCAACCTCAGAGGAACTGGAACGCAGCATTTCTTTCAGATGTTTTAGTCATCTCGTTACTAACATTGAAAGGGAAGTACTTTTGTCAAAGCTATGTCACCATTTACCATTTAAAATTGGTATAAGGTCATATTAATTGTTCCCAGACCTGAAAAAGTAAAAAACAAAAAAAAAAAAAGAAAGAAAAAAGACACATAGACACACATCAACAACGTAGACACACAGTAACTTGTGACAGGCCATGCTACCTATCTAAGACCATCTCACCAAACCACAAGTCTAAAAGAATATATTTCCAAAATGCACCATCTAATGCCTCATAATCAAAACGTTAAACTGGCTAACGTGGCTATCCCAGCTAACCTGATTACCCTCGTATTGTCCTCCCATTACACTTACACT
This sequence comes from Bostrychus sinensis, assembly GCA_020698575.1. NCBI lineage: Eukaryota > Metazoa > Chordata > Actinopteri > Gobiiformes > Eleotridae > Bostrychus > Bostrychus sinensis. The sequence continues at coordinate 26,128,220 of CM036253.1, read as the reverse complement.
CCTTGTCCTTGCAGGTCTGAATGACCCCAATTTGTTTGCCTTATTTAATTTGTTTGTTTTGTATTTAGTTTGTTATTTAATTCCTAAAATTTTACTTGTCATATTATTTTGTGTTATACCTTTAGTGTTACTTCAGACCAACCCACTGACACAAAATTTGATTTTAGAATTTTTGGCAAAAAGACCATGTTTATATTTTAAAAAAAACTTTTTTTTTTGAAAAAGTGAACAACAAAACATTATTATTAGTTCCAGTTAGTTATTAGTTTTTTTTTGTTTTTTGTTTTTTTTGAATATTTGGGTTCATTCTATGTGGGACATAACAAAATAAATAACATGCCTTGGCCTCAGGGTTCAGAATGACCCCAATTTGTTTGCCTGTTATTTATTGCATAAAATATAACTTGTCAAATAATTTTGTGTTATACCTTTAGTGTTACTTCAGACCAACCACTGACACAAAATTTTCCCTTGATTTTAGAATTTTTGAGAAAAAGTAAATGAAACAATACATTTTTTTTTACTGTATATTATTTTGAATATTTGGGTTCATTCTATGTGGGAAATGTCCCCTTTGTGAAGATGCCATTTTTGAATCATTTGAATTTTTTAAATGGCCGTATTTACATAATTTTTTTTATTTATTTATTTATTTTTTAAAGTAAAAGTAAACAATTAAACCACTAATTACTTTGACTAAACATTATTTTGACCATTTGACATATTACTAGAGGGTATTTTTTACATTTAATGAGGATACTGTTTTTCAATGATTATTATTGTTTTAATGGCAGAACTGAATAACACCCTTTATCTATCAGTTTCCTCTGTAAAACAGTTCACAGCAAAACCAACAGTTATTCTTGTTATCAAAATTCAAGTCAAATTCTAAATTTTCTTTGCAAAATCAAAACTTTTCAGAAATCGTCCAAAAGCAATGTTTTGCATCAGAATTTATGAACTGTGATCAAATAAAATTATGTTCACAGTCATTTCTCACTGCAGGTAAACTGCAGCTCTCTGTGCTTTAGTGTAATGCAGGGCTCGCAAAACCGCTCTGACATCCTGGGGCAAATCATTTTGTCACTCAGGCTGCCAAAATCTAACTGCCCCTGCCTGATGGGCTCTCATAAACACTTTAAAGAAATATGTACTTTATTACTTCTAACATGTATAAAATACTGGGTACTCCCAGTTGTTAGTGGTGCAGAGTCCTCTGGGCTCTGTATTAAAGTCTGTAGCATTTGGCTGCCTTCTCTCTCTTTCTCAGCCACTGATCAGGAAGCGGGTTCTGCGTTGTTCACACTGAATTAATGTTGACTGAATTTTTAAATTTATTATTTGACACAGAATCTAGTCTAGTGGGGACATGGCAGAAACACACAGACTCTACTTGCTGTTTTGTAAATGTATAGCAGTATGCCTTATGGTTTTTCGCATTGCCATGTTGGTAACAAACTTGCAAACCTGCAAACCTAAACCCTGCCCACTCATGGCAGTACTGCCACACCATTGGCCCACACCACAACTGGTTCAGACCCAAATGAGTCAGCGAGAGCCTGACCAGATGGATTTTTGTGAGTTTGTGAGCTCACAAATTTCATGACAATCCATCTTTCTGTGCAAAGCTAAAACAGATCAGCCTGGTCTTTTTAGACTGCACAGCAGTCATTGAAGAAGATGTGAATCTAAAAACAGAAGTCTACAACCCACCTTCACTGAGCAGTATCTCCTCTTTGGATCTCTCCATCCACTCAGTCACAGCTGTGTCTGTGATCAGGACACTCCAGCACAGACCTCAGGAGTTACCTGACCGTGCTTAGGGAAGAGGAAGTGAGACCAGCACATGCTTAATGCCCTGAAAGGCTGTGGATACCCGACTTGGGCTTTGCCAAATACAGGACCAAGACTAAAATGGAAATAAAGAACAAAGAAAAGATGTAACTGAACTTTCAGAAAACCTAAAAACACACAGTTCAAACACGACAACACCATAAAACAGAGTGTTATGCATCTGTAGGTCAAAATCTCCTCTACTAACAAAGCAAAGGGTACTACACTGTTCAGTGCAGTGAAGAACATGGTGATCTGTGGATTTACTGGCACAAATTATGTATTATGGAGGTATTTTTTGTGAGAAAAAAAAAAAAAAAACTTTCTAAGTAGTCTGGGAGGTTTGAGATGCATCTTCCTCCAGTCTTCAGCTCACTGCAGAAAACAAAGCCTAAAGAGTTTCACACCAAGTTTCACTAACCACAATCAACATCAGGGAGTTTTTTTTTTTTTTTAAGATATTTTACTTCTATATGTTTTATCTACATATTTATGATTTTTTTCTGGTATTTATAGTGTCTGTGAGAACAACAGACAACAACTGCACATTTTCTTTGGAATTATTAAGATCTATGTCCATCTATTGCAGAACTTTGTGCTGTGGAGTCAGAATTGACCCCAGGGGACTTTTTTATTACATTTTTCCATAAAACATTAATTATTCAATAAAATTGCATCAAATTTATTTTGATGACAAAGAACATGCTGTTAAACAACCCCTGTTAATTTCAGCCCATTTGATGAAGAAACAACAGAGTTATACAGTAACAAACTTCATTTGGGGTCAGAATGACCCCAGAGACAAGGCGAATAGTGTGCTTTATACAGTCAATTATAACTGTGACATATTTTCTGGTGTACTTTATTTTAAAATAAATTATAAACTCTACTACCTCTACTGACGATTATCAGTACAAGCCTAACTAAAGTTTGTCTCAAATTAAAATGCCGAGACATTTCTAATTTAGCTGCTACTTCACTTCAACTTTGAGTAGCAGCAGACTTGCAATAGCAGCAGTTCAGAGAAAAGGCTGGAGGCATGTATCTTGGTGTCTCTCTCCTAATGAGAACCACTGTACTCTAAGTGATGCCTTACAGCTAATAGTATAATGTACCGAAGCCTGCCATTGCATGTATTATAATGGACATATAAAACGTCGCTATTATTCATTGAAAAGGACAGCAGCATCCCAGACTGCTACATGAAGCCTGTGACCACTGGGCAGAGAGGTTTAAGAGTGGTTTAAGTCTTGTTACTCTGCTGTGCCGCAAAGACTGTAGGGCCCTTCAGATATCTGCAAGAGCCAGTGTTTAGCATCTGAATGATTCTCTTCCGCTATTGCCCCAGCATAGGCTACTCTTTCTACGTTCGTCCACTTAATTCACAACCCTGTATTTACCTCTATGTTTTAGTACCTCGACCTTCTATTCTCATATGGAATTCTTCTCCTTTCTCTGTTTTTGTCATGTCCTTCAGGGTAACCTTGCTCTCATTCCTATTACAGTTTATTAATTGTATAAAAGAACTTGTAATTTCAGAACTGTTATTATTTTGTTAGCAGTGCCTGTATTTCTTAATCCTACTTGCAGAGCTTTTTAGGACACTCATTTTGTTTGTCCTCCTTGTCTCTGCAGGTGGGTAAGTGGGAAAACGGCTCTCTGTCCATGAAATACCATGTGTGGCCTCGCCATGAACTGTATGGGGGGGCAGCATCCAGGGAGGATGACCACCTGTCCATTGTGACATTGGAGGAGGCGCCGTTTGTCATTGTAGAGGACGTGGATCCACTTAGCGGCACCTGTATGAGGAACACTGTGCCCTGCCGCAAGCAACTCAAAGGAGTGTAAGGATTACTGCTTTGATACGCACTTTTAAACTACTTACTATACTGTATATGTAGTTTTAATGGCAAGTTGAGTTAGTTTAGTTTTATCACAACAGAAGTATTTGCTTATGTTACTACTACTGCCACAAAATACACTGTTCATTTTTTTTTTATCCACCCTCAACATTTGCTACTTATATTTTTTATCTTTGACTAGACCTGTTCGGTACTGTAAAATACTTGACATTAAGTTGTTTTTCTGTGTAAACAAGCAGTGCTAAAATAGCCACTTTTTTCTGTATCACCAGGAGCCATTAATTTAATGTTGTTTAAACCAATAAATGGGCCTTGAATATAAACACTAGATGATATATAACTTTTATTATTATGATTCCTGTCACAATATTCTGTTAATGTGAGGCAATAGGTGAGAATTTTCCTAAATAAAAGTAAAAATTACATGCTTTCACTATAAGTTACAGTCTGTTTGCTTATTTTGCGTTATGCAGAAACTGAGCTTTTCCGTTTTCTTATTTTAAGAAAAACTGTTGAATCCCAGATAGCATTTTGAAACAGGAATCATCTTATATTTAAATCAAATGAGGCCCTGAGATGTCACTGTGACTGACTGTTTTCAGATTATGCAGCTTTAAGGTTATTGTCAGAATCTCACACTGACCCATGTCTATTTAAAACTGCCCAATGTAGAAATGAACACCTGGCAAGTGCAATATGGCTTGTGATGATGTTAATGTCCCGTGGCAGCTTGAACAGAGCCAGGAGCAGAATGAGCTCACACCTCATCAGTGTGAGAGTGACAGCGCCAGACTCACCAAATCACCAGCACAATTAACGCTGGGGGTCATTTCAGACAGGAGCCTCTACTTAAACGATTATCTGTCTGTCTGTCTATCTGTCTCTGTACCTATGCAGCAATGGGTCCAGGGAGGCAGGCATCTACATCAAGCGCTGCTGTAAGGGATTCTGCATCGACATCCTGAAGAAGATCGCCAAGACTGTCAAGTTTACCTACGACCTTTACCTGGTCACAAATGGCAAACATGGCAAGAAGATCAATGGGACGTGGAATGGCATGGTGGGAGAGGTAAAGAGACTGGTATTCATGTTCACAACTCTGTAAACATTGTTTAGAAAGGCATATACAATACAGTGCACAGTCCAACAAAAGTAGGCAGTATCAAAAAAGTAGGCAGTAATAGTATCAACTATTGTTAAGAATTTGTAATTCTGGGTATTTGTCAGTATTTGGCTGATTTCTGATACAAAAACATTCACTACCCATATAAGATCATTAAACATTACTAAAGTGGAAAAGCTTTTCTACTCTCTAACAATGCTCTGTCTCTGATGGATGCCCATTTTTTCCAGGAAAGCAGTGTCTTTTGTGGTAAGTACTAATGTATGACATTCATTTTCTACCCCAAGAACATCGACTTGACTCAATATTTTTGCATAAATGTTATAAAATAAAAATATTTACCCACAATAAAGCGAACTAAGCAAGTGTAACACTACATTCGTATTAAATGTTGGCCCTAGCATCTTGTGCTGTCCTGGGTGAAAAAAAGTTCAGAGTGCACACTGACTTACAGTTTTCAAACAACCCTTTTGGGCCCTATGTAGTGCTATCTTTAGTTTCCACAGAAGCAGCCTGAAGGGTTCATTTCCTCTTTGAAGTGTGTTTTCATACCTTGAATTATGAGCTTTCTTTCCGGGTCAAGCCTCTGCCCAGCAGGCTGAACACTCATGTCATCCAGGCTAAGCACCTCACCTAGGGGTGCTGCAGTTCAGTCAGCTGCGACATTTCACTTAGGACTCTAAACATTCTCTAATCGCCTCTGTTTTCCAGGTACCTGCCTGTCAGTTCTCATACTTCAGTCTATGCGAGCACGCTGCACTTGGTCTGACTTTGGCTATTTGTTAATGAAGGGAAAAGGCAAACAGATCGATAGTGCCCCAAAGGTCACAGGGTGGAGAGGCACTCTGTCTATCCTCATGTTGGCAAGTTGGAGTAACCTTCAAATATCTCTCACAAGATTACATCTCTTTCCAAGTGCTGTGTAACTTTTTAATGTACATAAGGCATTTCATGTATTATATAAAGCCTTTTAAAAAATCGTAATATCCTTCTCACCTCCACACACCAGTGGTCACCAGGAAGAGGGGGTGGGGCTTAGTGCACTACCCATGTCTCCCTGGAGCATGAAAAGTCAGGGCACTTGCCAACATATAGAGACAGTAATCTGGACTATGTGCAGATAGGGCACACTTGTAATGTAATTTTATCTCACACACATCAGCGCTCCTTTTTACTGCCATATCTGCTGTGTCTAACAAAACCAACTCCTGTCCTTCCACAATTGGAACTCAGCCAAAACTACAGTGTATCTCAGTCTCTTAATGGAGCAAGAGCTGGACTCACCAAGACGTGCCTTAGCTCTCTCCTGAGCTCTCATCGATGTCACATGAGGGTTTGGCACAGTTTGCCACTACTCCGAAGACAAAGAAAAAAAAATCAATGAACCCTTTAAGCATGCCCCCAATTTGTCCTAACTCAATTTTGGCAAGAGTGTGAAATTTCATGGGCCGCATTGACCTGTGCTGGCTCTTATACTCCTAATCAAAATTATTAGAGGCAATACACTTGATTACATGGATTTCGCCGCCCTGGTAGCAGAACATAAAGACAGTCCAGACGCAAACACACGAACACTCATTCTCAATAACACCCACATGGGTCACTTTCATAACGCGCAGAGAACAAGACGTAGGAGGGAGATGGAGCGAGCCAAACGGAGGGAGAGGAAGTGAGTACACTGCTGGATGGACTCGTTCACTTTCCGGGAGGGACGTTCACACACTCACATTACATTCTGACAGAACAAACACAATGGGAATATAGAACCGAAAATACCTTGACGCACACTTTGAAAAGGTAATGTGCCGAATGAATGTGTAATGTTCTTGTCGCCACTTCACAGGTGGAGAACAAAGGTCTTGATCTCATTCGATATGAGTCACTGATACATGCACACACACTCTAATGCCCAAGTACACAGTGAAGCGTCCAGTCACAGATTCACACTTTCCTTTTCAACTCACCGAGACAGTCTCGTCCTACTTCTATCCACATGCTGTTGGCTCCTAAATTTGTGGCTAAATATACAACCTGTGCAGAGGTACAAGAGGGAGGAAGGCAGGTAGAGGAACGAAGAAGAGGCATTGGGGCAGCTATTTCGAGCAGTCGTGACCCAGTGTGATAACCCACTTTCTTCCTTCCTCTTTCAGTCTTTCTTCAGTCCCCCGGCAAGCATCACGAGTGTCCACTTTTCTGGCCTCATGGCACTAGTACCTGCTATTTTCATTCTGCCCCCTTTACTTATTGGTCTTTCTGTCAGGTAGCCTAAAATATTATATTCTAAATTTTGCAAATCACATGGTTGGGGTGGGACTGATCTTTCACAATAACACGGTGTGGATTGTTGCTGGATGAACGAACAAATCAGAATGGAGGAGACAAATAAAATAGTAGCAGACTTTATAAAGAATTCTAGCATCCATCTTCATTGTCGGGAGAGCTGTGGAGATCCTTGGACATCTCAAATGACTTTACACTCGTTATGGTGCTGGAAACCAGAAAAAAAAATTCCTCATGTGACACTTTACATTAACATGTTGAATGACAAATTAAACTTGCCCCCTCTTATCTCACCCATGTCCTCCAGACCTTATAAAACCTGATAAAATGATTTCCTGGAGTGCATTAGCTAGCAAACATTTGAAGTTTTACAGCTCCTATGGACAGCACGATTTATACAGGTGCAGAGGTCTGTCTTTTCCCTTTTGCCACAGACACTCTTGTTGCTTAATTGCATTGTGACAAATTATTACTTTGACCTCTTCTGCAGTGTATCGTGTCTGTGTGTCTGCTAAAAAACAGAGTGAACAGAATCATGTATACAGAAGTTATTGCTGCTGATTGTCACTGAATCCGAATATTTACCCCTGATATATTAGATTGCTGCAAAGCTCTCGCACATTTAATTGCTTATCCTAATAAGTTATAATTTCTGCCCACCACTTGCAAAAGCAGTTCACAATGCACTTTACATAGACTTTCTCCTATTGGTCCATATTTCAAGCAAGATTGTTCCATCTTTTTCTTAAGTTCCAACTCACAGCTACAGTATTTCCTCAAAGAAAGTCTTGTAAAGTTTAGAATGGATGTGCATTAAAACGCTTTTTTTTATTTCCATGCAGCATAATATTGTTGATGTATTAATAATAAATGTTCATTGTCTTTTCTCTTTGAACTGTAGGTGGTACTAAAGAACGCCCACATGGCTGTCGGCTCTTTGACCATCAACGAAGAGAGGTCAGAGGTCATTGACTTCTCCGTACCCTTTATAGAGACAGGCATCAGCGTTATGGTCTCCCGTAGCAATGGCACTGTTTCACCCTCGGCTTTCTTAGGTGAGGAGTTTGTCTGTCAGAAGTCTGAGGATGGTGTCAGAGATGGGTTCAGAGCAGAGCTAGAGGGCTGGGATTTGACATTTTTTGAAGCTTCATAACTATAAGGCTATCATGAAACACTAAGGTCAGGGCTCACTCATGCACAGCTATCGACTTTTGTGAAGGGGACAGAATGTCAGACTCACACTAGGCTACCTAGGTTGCATTAGGTAGACAAGTCAAAGGTAAACTGAATTAATGTGAAACAACAGGCAGTTAGAGGCTGGTCTGCCTGTATTTCTGGCAGTTAGAGCACCACTTGAGTACATGAAAATATGCTTCAAGTATTTATTCACTTTGTGTCTCTTTGCCCTTTTCTCTAACATTTCCCACTCCTACTCATTTTCTCTCACTTTCCCTTCCTCTACCCAATCTGCTGCACCATATTTGCATGTTTCTCTTACTCTCTCTTCATTTTTCTGTTGCCTTGCTCTCTTTTCTCTGCTGACGCTCCTTGTTTACTCCACATTTTCTGTTTTTTTTTCACCCTTTCCCCTTTTCTCTCCTCTCCCTCTCTTCCTCCGTCCACACCCCTCCCTCACTTCTGCTCACTCTTCTGCCTTTATGTGTGCTGTTCCTGCTGCGCCCTCCAGAGCCCTTCAGTGCGGATGTGTGGGTGATGATGTTCGTGATGCTGTTGCTGGTGTCAGCAGTGGCTGTGTTTGTATTCGAGTACTTCAGCCCTGTGGGCTACAACCGCTGTCTGGCTGACGGTAGAGGTGAGAGGCCTCCACTCAAACTCACACACACAGCACTGCTACCTGTTCTGCTGGTGGGTGGGCTGGTCATGAAAATAGATGCAGACAGTTCTTTACCACCACAGCAGCACTGCTTCTTAGTTCTCTTTTCAATATATCTTCTCAACATTCAGTAGTGAAAGTAGTAACCAACTTTAGGTGTCACTGGCCCACAACAGTCCTGGATAAATATTTTTACTTTTTATCATATCTCCTTATGTTTAACAAATCATGTGTTCACTCTTAAATCTTAGTCATCAAAAATATTGTGCATCATTGCTGGCACTCTGAAATTGTAAAGTAAAGGGTGTGGATGTTTGCAAGTGTGCATCTTAATAAGCAGTAAAAATCTGAAGCAAGCATGTCAGTGGGCGTATTGGTTCAAAAGTGCTAGATGAGTAATGCTGAAGAAGGCGCAGGTATAGGCAGATTGCACATTAATGCTTCTGTCCTTAAAAGTACTTTTGTGAGGTCATGGGCTGTAGACTGTAAATTTCTGTTCATAATGATTGACAGAGAACTTGTGTAAACACACAGCGCTGTCTCAGCATTTAGACAGGCTGCCCCATTGACTCCATACTATTTTCCTTCTCTGCTTCCTCCTCTTGGTTATTTACAGGTGTGTTTCACTACACAGGTTAAAACACACTATTCCTATTGTTTTCTTCTGTAAGACCATTTGCATTAATTTCCATATTTTCCTAAATCACATGTCAACTCCGACAGCAAGGGGCTAGTGTTGTGTTAGATCTCTGCAGCCAAAAAGATAAGACACAAAAAGGGAAAATCAATGCCTTCCCACAGCTCCTATCTCTGATGTGGCTATATATAACCACGTCTATCTTTTTTCATTTCTCTCATCCTTCATCATGTTCTTGAAGAAATGCGTTCCTCCTTTCTGTGTGTCTTCATGTTTTATCTGTTTGTAGCACTCTGGGAGTTGGGTATCATGAAAAGGGTAGAGCCAATTTTACCCTTAAGGGGTGTGATGCAATAATGTATCAGTGGCAGGCTAATTGACCTGAAAAGTCAGTTTCACAACTGAGGCTTTTGGTTTGATAAAGCTGGTTTGTCCAAGAACAAAGGCCAGTATAATGCACACCCACACATGCCTGACTCTTGCACATACCCACACAGTTATTACAACCTTACTGGTAATCACAGAAAATGTCTGCAGCAGGGCAGTGTGCTGTCCATGCTGAAGTCTTCTACTATGTGTCTATAAAGGAATGACTAACAGTGCTCTATGCTCTCTTCAGAGCCTCACGGTCCCTCCTTTACCATTGGTAAGGCCATCTGGCTGCTCTGGGGTCTGGTCTTCAACAACTCTGTTCCTGTGCAAAACCCTAAAGGCACCACTAGTAAAATCATGGTGTCAGTGTGGGCCTTCTTCGCTGTCATCTTCTTGGCCTCTTACACTGCCAACCTGGCTGCTTTCATGATCCAGGAGGAGTATGTAGACCAGGTGTCTGGTCTGTCTGACAAAAAGGTAACTGTCAATGGTGCTGTTCATCATTTCACTAAAATTAATTTACTAAACAGATGTTAATATGTATTATCCTGGTAATTTAGTTCCAGAGTCCCAACGATTTTTCACCCCCATTCCGGTTTGGTACAGTCCCCAACGGCAGCACAGAGAGGAACATTAGGAACAACTACCCTGAAATGCACTCATACATGACCAAGTTTCATCAGAGGAATGTGAACGAGGCACTGCAGAGTCTGAAGGCTGGGTGAGGATCTCAGTCTAAAGTACAGCTGTACTTCCATTAGGCTGAATTTTTCAACATGCACATGCACTGTATCTTTTGGCTTTAGGCATGAAAGGGTCTATGTTTAGCCACATTTAAGCTGGTTTAAATAAAAAAGTCAATATAAAATTTCTTAACATGGCCTGCATGCATTGTAGGAGAACTAGATAAAATAATGACTTCCCTTACCTTTGCCTCAGTGTAAACATACAATAAGTTTCAATAAAAAAATGTTACTCCCCCACTTCAGTTTCATCAACTGTTCTTTTTTGCTAATTTGTGTGCAAGCTCCAGCCTTTGGCAAACCAAGCGGAAGTCTATTACACTTATCAGCAGCTTAGCGCTATTTAGCAGGTTAATTGGAATGTTGAAGCTGCGATGTCTGGCTTCTAAATGCTAATTAATTGTAACCTATATTTTCCCCGGTCTTTTTTCTTCAGCAAACTAGATGCCTTCATTTACGATGCAGCCGTGCTGAACTACATGGCTGGCAGGGACGAGGGTTGCAAGCTGGTGACCATTGGCAGCGGCTACATCTTTGCCACCACAGGCTATGGCATAGCTATCCAGAAGGAGTCGCTCTGGAAAAGACATGTGGACCTGGCCATTTTGCAGCTTTTTGGCGACGGTGAGGAGCAGCGCCATTTCCTTCACTGTTTTATTCAATGCACTCAGCAAATAGACTTCATCATATGTTCTGCTCTACTGATAGGATGAACTGTATAATTAATCACATAAGCTTGATATACTGTACCTTAATAGGGAAGTAAAGCACAGCATTGGCTGTTTTGACCTGTTTTAGGGGTTGCTTAGAATATACAAGAATCAATATACAAGAAGATACAACCAATATTGAAAAGAAAGCCTTACCAAGACTCATTTAAGGAGTCTGCAGCCACTCCACCACAGTTGTAGTGCTAAATCGTAATGCCTAGCATTCTAGCAACATTGGCAGTAATTAAACTCCTATATACATCCAATGTCGACAGTGCTGAAATATAATATGAAATTCAGCTCTAGTGTGGTGGCCTATGCTTTATGATAGAGAGTGCCTTTTATGGGAGAACGTCCAAGCTCTCCAGGGCTTGTTCTTTTGAAACACACTTCATTCCTGTCAGCTTGAGCAGCAGCATTAATGAGTCTCAGACTGTGCGGCTAGTGAAATGTAATGTGTTGGAAACGTCTACTAACAGTATTCGCTTTATGAGAAATTCTTAATTATACACAAATGTCACAGCTGACGGCTACTCTTTATGTTTCCACGGCCTCATTTCACAATGTCCTGTTTTAATACACTTCAAGTCAACAGAGAAGGGGCAATACCATGGAAGTTTGATGAGTGTGTTCTAGCGAGTTTAGTTGGGTTTGATCCAGTGTGTTGTGAGCATCCTGAACCAAGGGCCCTCAGGGGCCCACTATAGTGCGTCCCAGTTAGGGGTGCCAGCATAGCTCCTGGTATATTTTGACACTGAACGTGTGAATATGGGTCAGCTCTGAGACTTCCTGTGTGGAACAGAGAGCAATGTAGCATTTATGACACCACTTTATTTATATCAGCCTACATACAGATCAGTATACGTGTGTGTTCTTGTTGATTAACAGTTGGCGAAGTTTCACATCATACAATCGACCAGTATGTCTTATGTATTTTGTTAATATCACTGTATGATTAAATGTTGGCTGTGTAAAAGTCTCCCCTGTGTCAGTTAAAACATTGAAACAGGCGTTACGCATGTCCTGACTGAGTCCTCTCAGGATTTCAATGTCACTTAACCACGCCTCACCATCCACTCTCCTCCTGTTGGCCTAGAAAGCCCACACTCACGTGGGGTGCCCAGTGGCCTGAACAAACACTTCAAGAAAGCTAGATTAGCTAGATTAATGGAAATCTTGGCATAAAATACATATTAAACCACCAATATTACACCTGTTGCAAGTAGAAAAGTGGTCCCAACATTACCCAAAGTCATCAGTGATATACACCCATGTGACCCAAAAAACAGTAATTTAACCAATTGGTTCCACCCAATGGTTCCTTCACTGTCATTTTCTGTTGATGGCTTTCCTAAAAAGACTTTCTTTTGTTACAGGATATTTTGACAAGTCACCGGGGGAAAGCACAGGTGTAAAGAATAAAATGAGTGAAAGCTGAATCCCATTAAGCTGCTTTCCCATACTCTCATGACTTCACATGAGGGACATTTGAGTTTATTTAGCTTTTGTTAACACGATTAGTTTGTCCAGGGCTTAACTCCTACAAAGTAGGATAGTGTCGAGAACATCATATTCCAGTGTCTTTAGTGTATATATGACTGGCTGCAGCCCGTAGTTTGTTGTGCCCTAAGCCAGCCGAAGCTTTGTTGCAACAGTGGGGCTGATGTGCAGCGACAGCAGCTGACTTGATGATTAATTAAGCAGCGTCTGTCCCACACCAGTCGGCTTTGATAGAGAGCGGCCCCTGATGAAACTGAAGGTGACCCACAAAGAGCACCGAGGCTCAGGGATCAGCCTTCTCCACAGCTCCACACATAGAACTGATTCTGGGCATGGTACTGCTCCGGTACACTCTTCGCAACCAAAATGGCAGCAAATAGGATCGATGTAATTAACATTTGACCAGTGGCATGTGTGTCTTTTCCTGTTTAGCTTCTCCACTGCAAATATCAGCTCTGTTCCTTTCCGTCTGCCTGCGATCTTCCCTCTTCTCCTCTTCTCTTGCATCATTCCCTAATGCCTAGTGTCCTCCATTCCCATCCTTTTATTACATCATATCCTTCACTCGTCTGAAAGTTTACATTTTAACAGCCTTTACTTTAATTCAATTCCCTTATGTAATGTGAAATTCTTCTTTACATGTCATCATTGCCCTTGTTCTGGCTTCTTTCCATTACTTTTCATTCTTTTGTTTTTATTACTTTAGTTTTTTTCCTCTCATTGGTTGGTTGGTTTATTAGTCTGTTGACAAGATAACTCTAAAGTAATGGTCTGATTTTTATGAAATTTCAGGAAAGGGTAGTACTTGGCCTAGAAAGAAAAGATGTTTTGGTGGAACACTGGATCTACAAACCTTTGAAATGATTCTGTAACATTGCAAGATAGAGCGAAATATAATAATTTGATAATAATTCTAACCACAATGAGTCAGTAATAAATGATTAGTTTTAGTGGTTTCCTATAGATTTAAAGAGCCCATATTATGCTTTTTTTGTGTCTTTTAAATTAATTTAGGACACCTCTAGATCATCAGCTTAGGTTTTGTTGGTCAGAAAACGCAATCATTATTGAAAAAACTTTATTTGAAGAAACTCATCAATTGACTCTGTGACAAACGCTCAGATTAGGTCCCTGTCCCTTTAAGAGCCCTCCCTCTCCGCCGCGAGGGGGGGGGGGCGTGGTCAGGTGGAAAAGGCAAGAAGTCAGCGTAAATAAATAGAGTATTACGCAAACATATGTGAATGAAACAAAAACACAACTCCAGGTATGTTTTTGATGCAGGAACAACATTAAAAAAAATGGTCAGAAAAGTTGATTTTGCATAATAGGGCCCCTTTAAGGGTTTTGTGTCTCAATGGAAAGAGCATTTACCACTGAGTCCAGGTCTGGGCACTAGATCTTTACCACACTTTCTTTTTTTATGCCCCTTTGTACTTGTACTTGTCTTTCCACTGTGGTATCTTTTCTTTGCTTATATGTTTCATTGCTGCCTTTAGGTGAGATGGAGGAGCTGGAGTCCTTGTGGCTGACTGGAATCTGCCACCATGAGAAGAACGAAGTGATGTCCAGCCAGCTGGATGTGGACAACATGGCCGGAGTCTTCTACATGTTGGGCGCTGCCATGGCTCTGTCTCTCATCACATTCATCTGCGAGCACTGGTTCTATTGGCAGCTGCGCTTCTGCTTCATGGGCGTGTGTTCTGGACAGCCCGGCTTAGTCTTCTCTATAAGCAGGGTGAGAACGGGATCTTCTAATAGATTAACTGGTCTAGTCATGTTGAAGTATATCACACTGTGGCGGGTATAAAGCCTCCCCAGTAGAAAGAGTGGACCAAAAGACTAAACTAAAGCCAGTTTGACATGTAATACTCTACTCTGCACAGAGGTTTTGTTTTAGCCAATCATAGCAACGACTCATATGACGTAGCCAAACAACAAACTGCTACAATAGTAAAACAAGTATGGCTTAGAAGCTTGTTGCTGTTGGCAAACCCACACCACTGGCCTGAACTGTGAATGCATGCGCCAGCAATGCAAAATACTCTATAAATTTTGGAATACTCAAACATTTTCACAACTAAAAACAATAATCTTGCCATTTTCTTCTGTGGTCAATCACTATCACAAAACTGGCAGTTTAATATGCTAATATACAGTATATACCTATTGTATAGGTTGCATTCACATTCTCAAGTTTGATGATATCAAAAACTGAAAGTACAGGGGCCAGTATTACTGTATGTCTTCTAAACTATTTTTAAATATTATCCAAAAAGAAAATCCACAAGTTTTGAACCTGATCATTTTTTGTTAGCTATTGGGTCCACAACCCCACTATATTAAAGCTGCACTACCAGATTTTGTGACTGTAAAAGTGATGTGTCTAAAAAAATGTTGAGTTTGAATGATACACGCCCCTTTCCTAATTCCTCTCCTTTGCGACACTCTATCACAGTCTCAAAAAAAACTGGAAGTATGTACACAAGCCAGGAGGTATCAGAATAACATAGCAGAGATCTGTAGTTTGCTTTTAATTCTTTAAAATAAAAAATAAAAATACTGTGAATAAGCTATACATTTTGAAATAAAACAATAGCTCCTTCACATTATCCCTGATAGATTCTAGTTCTGGATAGATAAAGGATGTATTGACCAATCAGGGTGCTCCTGTCCTATGAAAGCATGTGATTGGTTAAACTGTTCCTTCTCTCGCTCTAAAACAAAAACCCTTATAATACAGCCCAGAGGTGACCTCAAAGTCAATTTTTTTTCCTCCGATGACTTCTGTTATGCTGTACTAATAACTAAATAATTATCTTTACCAAAATACAAGGAAAAAGAAATCAGGAAGTGCAGCTTTAATTATGTGGCTTAATGTCTACAACAAGCACCACTAATATCACCACTATAATAAAAAAAACGTTCTAGTTAATTTGTGTTGACAGTGTAGATGTTAAAGTTTGTACCAGTTTTTGTTTTGATAGGCCCTGTAATTGCTGAGATATTAACAATACGAAATCTGCATTTCCAATCTAAACAGAAAATTCTGTCTTAGAATTCTTACCTGCTCTCCACCTCAATCTCACAATATAGGCCCTTTCTATCTATTGAAAGCAGGTTTTGGAGCATTAACGCTTAAGTTACCAATTTATGTGATACAATATTGCACAACCTAAAGCGGAAGACAATGGCATAAAAATACTCATCATTGTGAGCACTCTCAGACAATATTAATTGTTTTTTTATCTACAACCGTCTGCTGACCCAAAAGGCGTTTGTTCCTCCAAATTACCTCTTCGTCACCAAGTCACCTTCACCACTCATTCTTGAAATATTCAGCTTCATTTTATTTATTCTCACTCAAATAAAGGGTCATTATGCTTTAGAGATTGTGCTAGACATCTTCAAATTGTACGCAGACCCCGTGTCAGAGAATCAGAATCAGAATAGTATTTATTGCCATAGTAAGTGATGGTCCTTTGTGCAAACATAAAATAAGTAACATATAATTATAATAATAATCATAATGATAATAATAAACATGCAGTAAACAAAAATATACTTTATATTATTTTGTGAATACAAAATCTATCTCCTGGTCTACTCCTGGTCACTTTTAAAGTCTACATACATACAGAAGCACCCTCCTTTTCTTTTGACGCTTAACCAGGCCTTTCTTGCCGCAAGAGGGTAAATATTTACAAAATGTTGAGTCGAAATCAATATTTCACTCAACAAAAGCGAAGCACAGAACCATAGAAGGTAGATTACTGGATCCCAGGAGACCAAAGTCACCCGAGAGGTATTTGATTTGCATTCCAATTGTTTTGACATGGCTCTGGTGTAATTCACTGTGGCTCTGAAGGTGAACCGCTGCAGGCCAGAGCACGTGGCTAATTTACAACACAGAGCCATACACCGCTGCTCTCTCCTACAACACTTGATATGCTGCCTCCACCTCTAGTTCCAATTGAAAGCAAGGCTACAGCAGAAACCCAACCTAACACTCTCTCCTCTCCGCTCTAATATTCCGCTCCAGTGCCCAACTTTGATTATTTTGTAGGGTGTTAATTTTACGCCGCCTTGTTTACGCCTGTGTGTGTGTCCTCGCCTCATTTGTGTGTAAGATGCATAAAATATTGGTTGCTAAAATGTCAGTTGACTCCTCATTTCCAAGACAGGCCCGGGTTTTGTTGCGTTTGATTATTACATCATTAGAATTTGTACGGGACTGATTCCAACAGCAATTATGCTTTGTGCAACATTCAGTGATGGCTCTCATTTACAGAAATTGCCTCTGTCTTTGCTACAATGTGACAGCACAAATGAGCAGCGTGTGTGGACCAATGCAACCCCATTATTCAGTATGTTAAAATATTCAGAGGAGATGTTCATTGAGAGGGTTCATTAGCATACATAGTAAAGGAGATGGACCTTGTAGAACAACAACACTCTTTGTATGATCCTAACCACAGCACCACAATCAGTGCAGTTACATGCAAGTAGAGAAATGTGAATTATTATACATACTTTCAAAATGTATATAAAGTTCTTAGTTTGAATGGATTGGTAGTAATTTAATTTTCAGTCCGACAAACCCACCTGAATACTACAAATGATAGTTGGACTTTTTATGCAGGACTTAGTGAGTGGTGGTGAGCAAAAATGTGCAAAAATCAATCAATCAATCAAACTTTATTTATAAAGCACTTTTCATACATTCATACATAAAACACACACACACATATTAAAAGACTAACATGAGGCTGGGCACAGAGGAGCCAGGTTAGGAAACACTATCACATGGAGCCGTCTGCACCGGTGCCGCTCACAGACCACAGCTACCAGGCCACCAGGAAACTGATCCAGGGCACACAGCAAAGTGGCAGGCAGAGAACCCACCCAGCCTGACCATATGAACCCACATGACAGTGCCACAGCAGCCATGGCCGATCACAGCCCCCAGAGCAGCGGGCCCCCTCAGAGGAAACACTGGAGATATAAACCAAAAATATTATAAACAGAATAAAAGAATAGAATAAATAAGAATAAAATAAAAAAATAAATATTAAGTAAAAGCTAAATTAAAAAGGCGGGTCTTAAGCATTATTTTAAAAATATTAACGTACATAAACATGTACCCGTGTTTCGTGTTTATTAGCCTGCCCAACCAGCCCTATTCTCTTTCTTAGAAAAATGTAGCAGGTCTAAAACCCCTCCTATTTTCAATTAAGTAAATCACTCACAAGTCACTACTCACAAGTCCTTTTTAACTTTTTAACATGGGGCGGCAGTAGCTCAGTTGGTAGAGCTGCTTGTCCAATAACCAGAAGGTTGGCGGTTCAAACCCCACTCTCACTGTTGCATACTGTCGTTGTGTCCTTGGGCAAGACACTTAACCCACCTTGCCTCCGGTGTCTGCGCACACTGGTGTATGAATGTGAGTGTGAATGGGTGAATGGTTCCTTGATGTGAAGCGCTTTGAGTACCCATGAAGGTAGAAAAGAGCTATATAAATGTGACCATTTACCATTTTATTTTACTAAGACTGAAAGCTATATAATGCTTACACCAACACATTGTAGATACCTATTTTTCCCTGTGCATTTAAACAAGACCAAAGTCCTAATCTGCTGATTGATAAAGTACATCTACGCTCAGCATGTAACATACATCATCTATCATTCCCACATTCCTCTCTATTCTTTCCTTTGTTGCTCTGCCTCTACAATTGATTCCGTTGTTTTAATTTCACAATGTAATCCAATAAAGTTATTGCCACAATTAATATTTAATCCTGCAGTGTAAAAAATGAAACATCTGTCACAGTCGGCAGGAGTCACGTGTTGTTGGACATGGCTTTATGGTGTGATAACGTCTCCTCCCTTTGCCACACTCCCCAGGCTACCTGCTCTTACTGCCCCCACCTGTACTGCTGCAACTAATTAATTATATCGATTTAGAAGAGAACAGTAAATGTATTAGGGCAGTAATCACTCCTTGCTTCACATCATGGCTGTTTTCATTTGCATTTAGCACCATGTAATGTACACAACTACCATACTGGATTAAATTATGCGGTGACATAGTTATTTACATAAGGGTAAGTGGTTATTGTAAAATTTCTACCTCTCTATAGTGTCAAATGTACCTGCTTGTAGAATTTGCCATGATCCTATGGTGGATTTGCCTGGAAAATCTAGACTGATACGTCTCTGTGTTATTCTACACAGAAATATCAGTCTGGTCACCACGCCGTCCGCAGTGGTTTACTCAAATCCCAACCATACCGTGCATTTTGATTGGTTTATTTAAGTCACGTGTTCTTCGCGAGCAGCGTCACTCGTACGCATCTCCTCACCGACAACAATCAAGATAGCGCACCGAGGAGCCGAGAGTTTGTTTCATTCAGCGGTATGGTACAGTAATGTTGAAATAACTCTCTCGTTCCTCCCTCGTGGCTTCACTACTCCGTTTGTTTACTTTCTCATGTTATTGTCGCTTTGTTAACGTCACGTCCGCCATTTTCTGATTGGCTAACTCCGCTGCCCGTTAACTCGGGTTTGCTCCGCCCTAGAAATCGAATTGATTCTAAGGCGACTAGACTCATCTGCTGGTACAGCGGTGAGTCTGGAATTTCCAGGCAAATGGTGGATTGCAGTTTTTAAGAAACCGCCCTGGCCACAGTTATTGCTATTCACAAATACTGCCCAAATAATCAGCTACTGTAGCACCAGGCTGCCAGCAATCTTCCCACTGTTACATTATGTGGGAAGAATCTTTCTGTTGAATACAAAGCAGCAACCACTTTGACAAACGTCCAGTAACTTCTTGGTCATGTTTTTGTCCGTGCTGCTTATTTATAGTGTCTGAGTAAGAAAACATCACCACCTTTAAGGTCAAAATCACATAGGGAAAGACGATACGAAGATGAGCAAAGACAAAGAAGGACAGGTGGATTTAGGACAAAGCAAACAAGAGATAATGTAGAGTGATAATTATATAAACTGACAGCACAGATGAGACACGGCATTCAGATAAACAGCAAGGAAAAAGTGCTAAAAGCATACAGGTGGGAGTATATATTTGTCCTCGCCTTCAAGGTTTTCATATTTCACAAATACTCTCGAGTCATTTTGTATTTGTGTTAACCTCTCTTTGTCAAGCTTTACATGCTCGGCTGCTAACAGAGTGTGAAATTAAACGAAGTAATATTATCTATAAATGCCAAATGAGGGATGAAGGAATGTTTGGTGCAATGCAGACAGTCCTTACAGCTAATTAACTGGCATAAACAAGTGTCCAGGGACCAAGACGCCTGGGTCAATGAGTCACATTAGCGGACCAGAAAAGGAGTCGTAGCTCAGCTTAGCAGCACATAGATAGACCGCTTGACAGCTGCCTGAACTTTGGCCTCTTCACAGAGTCTTGACGTCAGTAGTGCTGATGTTACACCGGGGTCAGCTTTTTGATTGGTAAAAATGAACAAAGACGCTATTTACTTTCACAGACGTCCTGAAAAACTGAGTAAAATCATTGTTTTGAATTGATCTGATCCCCTACCGTCCCATCTGTCATGTCATGCACGCACACACACACACATCCATTTTTATTTGAATATTGTATGGTACATGATTGAATGCAAATAGAGCCGTTTGTCTTGGTGTCAGAGAATCATGAAGATGGCCTCTCCCCAGGCTTTGCAAATGCGCTGTGGTACTGCAACTGAGGTGTTTAATAACTGCCCCAAGATATTGTTGAGCTGAATTCTAATCACATTGATTCAAGGTATTGACCAGTTGGACTCAGGGGTTTTTACAGCCCCTGTGCCTTTATCCATCATGTGCTGTCCCACTACACTATCCCTTGAATCCTGCTGCTGTTTGCTCTGTGGTACTCTCTCCTGTTCCCTTACAAAATCAAATGCACCACTTTTGCCATTTGTTTTTACTATTATTACTTCTTCACTATTGATTTAGCGAGATATTGACAGCATTAGCCCAGAGAGTTGTTCTCACTTGTGCTTACTACGCTTATGTTGTCTTAAAATATTTGGTCAAGTGCAATATAAACAGATCAAGGTTGAGAGAACAATTCTCTGTTTTGCTTTTTTTAATTTATAATTTCCAAGTTTTGCAGAAGGCCCAACTGCAAATACATCTGTACGGTGGCCCAGAGAGCTCAACGAATTACAAAAGCCGAAACACACTTTACAAAAAGAAACTGCCACACGGCATTACAACAACATTCACCTGCACCGGAAATACCCACACAACATTACAACAACATTACCCACACGACAATACAACAACATTTACCTGCACCGGAAATACCCACACGACATTACAACTTTGCCCACAGGACATTACAACATTACCTACACGACATTACAACAACAATTTTTCTGCATCGGAACATGTAGCACCAGAAGCTCTGCAGCTGGAAGCTGCTCATTTTCAGCTTTGTACTTACTTAAAAATATGTTGATAAGGGCTATACATTCACTGAGCTGGCTAGTGTAATTTATGCCGTCCTCCAAAACAAAACAGTCGCGCCATGAGTCGCGCTGAAAATGAGCAGATTCAGGCTGCTTCTTTTTGTAAAGTGTGTTTCGGCTTTTGTAATTCGTTGAGCTCTCTGGGCCACCGTATGTCTGTCCACCCACTATTATTATGCAAACATTAGCCCACATGAACATCTGGTCGAAACCTGACACAATTCTTCTAAATGCTATTCAGAATAATTTTCTTTAATTTGCAAACTGTGATTATCATTTAGAATATGCTATGCAAGTCAAAGTGTGTTTTTTATTGGCCACAGTGTGAGCATACATGATATCACACATTACAAGTCTCCTTCTTCTTAGGATCCCAATTATAACATATATCTTTGTAAGTGCAAATTTAATGGTTTGCCTGTCTTCCCCTACAGGGCATCTACAGCTGCATTCACGGGGTGCAGATTGAAGAGAAGAGCAGCTCAGCATTGAACTCACCATCCGCCACCATGAACAACACCCATTCCAACATCATGCGTCTCTTACGCACCGCCAAGAACATGGCAACCCTGTCTGGGGTAAACGGCTCCCCTCACAGTGCTCTGGATTTCATTCGCCGAGACTCTTCTGTGTACGACATCTCAGAGCACCGG
Organism: Bostrychus sinensis; assembly: GCA_020698575.1. Lineage (NCBI taxonomy): Eukaryota > Metazoa > Chordata > Actinopteri > Gobiiformes > Eleotridae > Bostrychus > Bostrychus sinensis. Next base: position 26,106,176 of record CM036253.1, on the reverse strand, counting down.
CGCAGCTTAGCGGGACACTCGGACTGTAAGCCCCCCTATCTTCCTGAGGACAACATGTTTAGTGACTACATCAGTGAGGTGGAGAGGACGTTTGGCAATCTCCACATGAAAGACAGCAACCTGTACCAGGACCACTACATGCACCACCACGGCTCTTCACTAGGCCTCAGCGGGCCCCCTACTGGAAGACCCCACAGTCTAGGTAGCGCAAGTTCCCTGGAGGGGGGTATGTTTGACTGCGACAGCCTGGGAGGAGGAGTAGCCCCGATCTTCACTACGCAGCCCTGCTCAGCACTCACTCACAGAAACATGAGCAAGTTCGACCTGCTCTCACAGACGCCTCCCTCTGGACAGGGCTTCAAGGGCGCCCTGCCTGACGTGTATGGCAAGTTCTCTTTCAAAGGAGGAGCTTCCAGCTCAACATACATCCCGGGGCATAGCTACTGTGGCGGGAGAGGAGAGGAAGATGGGAATATTCGCTCGGATGCATCGGATATTTCCACTCACACTGTCACGTATGGGAACCTAGAGGGCAATGCCAAGAAACGCAAACAGTACCGCGATAGTCTAAAAAAGAGGCCCGCCTCGGCCAAGTCCAGACGGGAGCTGGACGAAATCGAGCTTGGGTATAGGAGGAAGCCCTACCATATCAGCCACCATCATTATCATGGTCACAGATCCATCTCACCACCACCTGTCCTGCCCTCAGAACGTAAGAGAGGAGGAAACAACGATGGCAACGCCTACCTCTTCAGGGAGAAGGAGAGCGTCCGGGACTTTTACCTGGACCAGTTTAGGCCCAAAGAGGGTGTCCCTCAGTGGGAGCATGTGGACCTCACAGAGGGTCCTGCAAACAGAGATGGAAGCGTTCCTACCTGCACCTCGCTGGTTCCAGTGGATGACTTCCTTAAAAGCAAGCCTAAAAAATCTGACTCAAAGAGTGCTGGCTCTGGTCTGGCTGGAGGAGAGTGGGAGTGCAGGAACTGTCGGGCCGGTGGGGGCAAACAGATGTCCCTCCATGGGGGCGGGGGATATGGTGGCATGAGCTGTGGCTCATCGGGCGGAGGCAACAGCCGGCCCAGCTCAGCCACGTGCATGCGATGTGAGGGCTGCAAAAAGACTGGGACGCTGTATGACATCAGTGAGGACAACAACCACATGTTGGAACAGATGGGGGGTGGGCAGAGTGGGGTGGCACCTCAGTCCCAGGCCCAGCAGAGGAGGAAGGGTGGTTTTGGGAAGCCCCTCCGACGCCAGCACTCCTATGACACATTTGTGGACCTGCAGAAGGAGGACACGGGTGGGATGAGCAGCCTGATTGAAGGTCTAGAAGAAGGTGGAGGGATGGCTGGGCCGGGCATGGGGGGCATGCTGCCCCCACCTAGGAGTGTTAGCTTAAAGGAGAAGGAGCGCTACATGGATGGTAGCAGTCCTTTTGCACACATATTTGATCGCCACGGTGGGTCAGAGCGAGACCGGGACAGGGACCCTCTGTTTTACGGAGGAGAGAGGGGCAAAGGGCCAGGCTCACCCTTCGGCCTCTTCAGAGGGGGTGAGGGACCCCATCGGCGCTCCATTGGGGAAAGAGACATGCGGGACAGGTCACTAATGGAGGGAGGCTTCTCTTTATCGAAATCTCTGTACCCTGACCGGGTCAACCAAAACCCCTTTATTCCCACTTTTGGTGATGACCAGTGTTTGATGCACGGCGCCAAACAATATTACATGAAAAAGCAACAGCAGCAACAGGTTGCCAAAAACAGTCGAGGTGACTTTAGAAGCCAGATGAGCACCACATCCTATCTACCGGTCTCTGCTGCGTCCGGAGTCATGTCTAGTGTTACCCCTCGCTTCCCCAAAGAGCTCAGCCTGGGGGGCATGAACCACCATGGTTCCATGCTTGGGGTCGGCCCCCCAAGACCCTTCAATGGAAGCAATGGCCATGTGTATGAGAAACTGTCCAGCATCGAGTCGGACGTGTGAGAGCGCCGAGGGGAGGGGTGATGGGTGGAGGAATAGGCACATTAGTGTTAGATCAGGGATGACCCCAATAAAGACTGTCCACAGCCCCAAGGACCACTGATATATAACAGAGGGTCAGGATTTTTGTAAGAAATGTGGGTTCAAAAATCACCCCGAGGAGCAGTGGGACTATCCCTCTGTCAGAAATGGCCAAAGCTACTTCACTTTCTCCACATAGTTTCATCCCCTCCGCTTCAGCTCCACAATTTCATGTACTCAATCATTATCAGGAAGAGGCGACACCTCATCTCAGCTCGATACTGAACGTGTGATGTTAGTGAGACGTGAGTGCTGTCACAAGGAGAGACTGTGAACTGCCCATCTGCCCTGTGTGTGCACAGAGAGGAGACTTTGTCACGTTGAGCCGGCTGTGACACAGGAGATGACTGACGGATACAGCCTGGCCTGTCCATTCCTCACCACTCTCCCCACTCCTCCTCACCCCATGCCAAAAGAGCTGATCTCCTTTGCAATGAAAAATACAATCATGAATGATAATAAGATATTATTTTAGAAAAACAGGGTATAAGAACAACAATAATTGTGAATAAGATGTTAGTATTGATAATGATGATCTCACTAGTCTTTTTCTTGTTTTCTGTTCTGTTGCGCTAATTTTTCACAGTTTTAATATGTGTAGTTGTTGTGTCCACCCCTGGTGGCACCAGGATGGTTGGTTTTAGTTTTACCACAAGCCACAAAGACTGAGTCCTGTTTTTAGTGGAATTTTTTATTTCAAGCTCAATCTTTTCTTTTGCTTCTTGAAGAAAATGTGATTTTAAAGACACACTTGGATCGAAGATCTTTATTTAGTGTTTTTACACACTCTGAATCAAATGCACACTGAACACACTTTTGTCACTTGTGTTACTGTGAAATGTTTGGTCTGAAGCTGAAGATACTGGAAGGAAGGATGTGCCTTAATGGTCTCCAGTGGATGTTTCCTCCAGGTCACATGTGGTCCAGCAGCACAGAGCTTTTCTCCTATTCGCTCCATGTTTATGAGCCTAAACAGCAGTAAAGATTTACTGCACACTTGAGGTTTAAGGAGGCCCTGCTGCTGGCACAGAGCTGTTTTATAACTTGGTAAAATAATTTCATATTAGTACGGGCAGCATTTTATGAAGCTGTCATAGGCAGTTGTATTCAGGATGTCCCACTGTCACAGAAAGACTTCACTGCACGGCAGCCTACAGACCAACTCTTTTATTCAGGTTACATGACAATAGTCACCAGGCACTTACTTTGTTTGGCCTCTCACTAGTATCTGGTAGGAAGGCTTCACTTTTCACTCATATAAGCAGTCTAAATGGCGCAATGTACTTTGTTCAGACAATGTGTGTGATTAATATATGCAGTGTTGTTTCTGTAGGCAGAGAGCTATCAATGTGTAGGAGACGTTGATACTGATAAAAGCTTGAGCTGAGGAGGATGTCTATTGGAAAGAGGCTCTAATACTGACTCCGCTGGCAGCGAGGCGGCCATTTTGCAAAAAGCTTTGTGACTGATGGAGTAAGCCTTTCAGGCTGGAGAGACCTCATTTATTGCACAGGACCGCTACTTAGTGTAGGTTCAGGCACTCTATAGACATGCCTTATCATCCCAACCCCCGCCCCTCTTGTCCCCGAGCTGTCTGACGATGACTCATCGTATTACTGTAGAGAATCAAGAAGCCTCTATTAGTTATTTAAAGGTGTTGATCTTCGATTAGCTGCCAATGTCACAAGTTCAAGGGCTGCAGGAGATTGTGCAGGAGTGCTGAGCTGAGATTGGAGCCGCTAGAGTGTGCACACTTCTATCTCACACTCCCATCTAAATGCACCCGAGTATTAGGTCACTGTGCGTCTGAGTGTGAGCGCGTGTGGAGGGAGCAAATCACCACCGATAAAGGCTGTTTTTTCCACTCGCTAACCTGCTGATAACTATTCATAAATTCAAAAGCCTCTCCTCAGCCCTCGCTCCACAGATAACACTGTCGAAGTGAGACTGATTGAGTTAGCCTTAAATCAAACCGGGCCGGCCCTTCACCTCCTTAACACCACCCTCCTAATGCATAGATTGGAATCTCTGGAATTTTTATATGTACACAGTGGAAGTTCAGGTCGACCATTATCAGCCAGAGGCAGGACAGAAGGAAAACAACAAGGAAATAAGAAGGAGATGGCATCAATCAGTGTCAGCATTAGTATGTGAAATTTTTTTGTTGTAAATAATCTATTAAACTCTTTTCACTTTGTACAGTAAACTGACAGACAGGATGTAACTTTCAATATGTTTTACAGCAATTTAAGAAATAAACAAAATAACAATAAAAAGTACAAAAAAAACAAAAAAAAAAACACTAGAACAAAAATATGCAAAATATAGTTAAGACACAAATATTACTAATCTTAAGTGATATAATTGAAGCATTTTTCTTTGGATTTCATGTTTACTTATTTATAATAGTTTACCAATCAGTATACAGATTATGTTAAGGATGATTCTGTTTCTTATTTTGACTAAAAAGTTGACAATTGAGGCTAATTTACTGTAGGTGTAGATGTTTGGTGATAAACAGGAGAAGTTTAGTTCTATGAGTCTTTACTAAGTTTCCCTTGAATTGTGTTAGACTTTTAAGATAAGCTACTCTTATGCTTTTTCATATGAATCCAATTATCCACACATTTATGTAATACAATATGACATGTATTCATAGATGCTATTTGCATATAGAGGCAGTATATTGTGATCCTTCATTTTTAAGCAGCAGTCCTTGTTAAAAACTTAGGACAACTTTGTTTTTGTTTTTTGCCCTTTTTTGACCAGGGCTCTACTGGTGATTGCACACAGAATTTAGAGCCATCTCTGGCCTGGCCTATCCTACTCCCTCTTTATGTTTGGGATAGACATCACTGTGCTAATGAGAATATGATTATATATATATATATATATATATATATATATATATATATATATATATATATATATATATATATATATATATATATATATATATATAAATATCTGTACACACATGCACACACCGATAGACCCATATCCACCTGACCCACACTGGACTTTGCCAGTGTCTGGTCGGTGACACCGCTGAGACCCTCAGCACAGTACTGTTGAAAACTGAGTGTGCCAAGCCATTCACAGCTGAAATGCATTTGTGCAACCCCTTATTAAAGCAAAAACATCAGCAGGGCCCTTTGCTTTGTCTTCAGGGGAATCAGCTGCTGGAGCTGCGTTTTAGCTCACATCTATCTGCTGTTTGACACAACATACATTTTTTTTTTTTTTTCTACTGCAGCGCTGTGCTCTGCTCGTTTTAAAGACAGGAAACATGGTTTGTAAGCTGTTGTGTACATATGCTGTTTGGTCCCAGTCAGGGGTAATTTGTCTGTGTTGCTTCTGTGAGCTTCATAGCCTGGTCAGCCGTCCTCACTTTTTTTCTTTACAAAGTCTGATCCCTGTCCATTTGTGTTGGATTTTTAGTGAACAGAACAAATGGACACAGATTAAACTGCTACTCTGAATGATAAACATTGAAACAATAAGAAAACAGAGGAAGTCCCATCATACATATAATAAGCTCCCCCTGGACCGACGTATACATACAACATACTACCAGAGAAACAAAGCCACACAATATCCGTCCCAATTTTGATAAATGCTATGATTGGCCAACAAGCATTGAACAACAGGAACTTTAGACCTGCTTCACAGAAAAAGTAAATTGGTGTTGCTGGCCAGGGTATGGGATTCCAATAAGTCTCTCACAGAAGAAACACATTTGTTGTTGCTCATTATCTCCAAAAGCTAGATAAACTATCTGCAAGGACATAGTTCTAGCTAGCTTTGCTGTTTTAGTTTCTCGTCTAACCTAACAGCTTTTTGGGTTTGCTGCAGCTAACATCAGTGTCCAGCGCACGGCGGGAAGCGGACATGTACCTGACACTGTGCTCTACATGCTCATCATCTCCCTGCAGCCCTTCCTTCTCTGCCACAGCACATTGCTTCATACACTTCTTGTAGAGCAAAATACAAAACTCACTTTTTTTTTTCCAACATGAAAAGCGTCCCCGTTGAGTTAGCAGGCTGCAACACCCTGAAGTTGGTGTGTTTTTCTGACAAATAGGGACCAAAAACAGCACGACATTGAATGAGTGGCTTTTTGCGTGACTACATATACCATTAATGTGGAGTGACTCTCATGCCGACAGGAAAAAATACTGTGAATTATTGTTTATTACTATTTGAAAACATTTGTGTGTGCATTTGTTTGTATTCTGTCTATGAATAATTTGTACAGTTTTTACACGCTTTGCCTGATCAAATAACATAAGGGGTTGCTTCTAAATGTATTTCGCATTGTGATAAACACACTCATATTCACTGATTAAATTTACTGTGGGTTGACAAAAATGTATCATATGAATAGTATCAATTGTATACAATATGATATACATAATATTATTCTTGGCCATTCTTTTTCTCTTTTTGTGGCCCTTTTCTTTTAAATAATGCCAAAATTTTTACACCATACAGAGAAAAAAACTCCACAAAAACAAATAATTGTACAGGTTGTGTAAATACTAAATACTGGGGGACACCTTCTTTCTTTTATATGGAAATGAATACAGTAATCTCAATAACAGAGTTAACCACGTCATGACAAAACTGCAAAGACATTGTTAAGGTACTTCTAATAAGGATAATACTGATATCTACAATTATAAGTGCTCAAATAAGACTATTCTTTCTCTTTGTACATGATGAAGAAAATGAAGTGTTGAGTATTAATAATAAAAAACTGTAAGTTTCATGAAAATTGTACTTTCTCTTCTTTTTCACATTGTCTCTTTTTGCTGTAGTATTTTTCACACGAGGTCATCCATCCCGTTCCAGGCAGTATAAATATTGGACCAGAAGACTGTGAGGTCATCTGTGTGTAAACATCTGAGCAGACTCAGGGACAGCTTAAGAGTTTGAGGAGCCACAGGTAATTACTAGACTACCACTGTTCAGAATGACCGAGTTTATCTTGTTGGTTTGTGAGACCAGAGTGTGTGGAGACCAATACAGGATCAAGATTTTAAGGAATTGAGGGCATGTCAAGACCAAGACCAATGCATTATACTGTACACTGAAAGAGACAGTTGTAAAATTCTCACACTACAAGACCCGTCTTAACCAAGTCTAAATTCAAATACTGGGTTAGACAAAAGATCTCAAAAATGATATCTTTAGACCATTCCTGTTTATAATACCTCTAGTAGCTTATGATGATAATAGCCATTGTCCCATGTACCCTAAACTTTAAAAAGCCCAAGTAAAACCACCTGTGTCCAAGACAAGTCACTGGTCCATCTCTATCAGTACATAGGTCATTACAAAGGAAGTGCTACAAGAAAAGCATCCCGAAATCTCACTTTTGATTTCTACAGACACAGTGACACGGTAGGAAAAAGAAAGTTTGCCCAAAATCTGTTTAACCAAAAGAAAGCAAAACATGAATAGACCATTTTTAAAAAGAAATAATAATTAGTTGGCCATATTTTTATTTTCTGGTACCTACTAGTGGTTTCTACAGATTAGAAATTTAATTGAGATTTAAATGAGGGCTTTTCCACTGGGGATAAAATTGCAGAGTGTTGTCTGACTTTAAGTTAGACCTGAGCAAACGTATGTAAATGTAGCTTAATGGTTTGAAAAAAACAAAAAGGCAAAGAGGAGTGCTTCCAGATCCTCTAGGAAGTTATTCACAAAAGAGGTTCTTTTTGGGAAGGGTCAATCAGTATGGAAACAACAAAATACCCAAGGCACTGTCTGATGAGGATAAAACGCCTTAGGGATGTAATGATATCCAAATGTCACGGAAAGGTATTATCACAATTATAATCTTGCAGTATGATATGTATTTGCGATATTGTGGGGAGGATCACGGTATTGTAGAAACGCTCTCTATGTTCTTTAAAAATGTCCTGATGAACCTTTAGAGCATTCATTATTATGATATTTCAAAATATTAAGAGTAAATGTAAAAGTGTTTAATAACAATAATTTTGTCATGTTGGCTGCACTAAAATGGAGCAAAGGATCATGGTCTATGTACTTCCTTCTGCATTTTTACCATTCTGCTGCAACAAAACAATGCTTTTTAATGCTGCGATATTGCAATATTGCCAATATTCATCATTATATATATTCAATATTCAATATATATATATATATATATATATATATATATATATATATATATATATATATATATATATATTGTTTGTATTATTGTCTACTTTGGCTATCTAGTAGTGACCATTACTATTCCAACATTTTTTGTTGTTTTGTCGAAAAAACATTCGAGTACACTAAATGAGTAACCAGACATTTAAACGCTACTATAAACTACTACTACAAAATGTCACAATCCTTTTACAATGTACGTTTTAGTATCTAGAGAATAGTTTCCATAGATACCATGTTTATACCTAAAGTTTTAAGTGCAACATTTTAACTATAGAAATAGACGAGCAAGCTGTTAATAGGTAGAGGTAATTTGTTTCCCACTGGGGCAATCTGTCTGCGGCCTGACCTTTTATCTTATTTTATCTCATCTTGTTTAGCAGAGCAGAGGTCCTCCGTTAACAGTGTAAGCAACACACTGCACTATTTCTATCTCCAGCTTGCTTCCTCTCACAAATTTGCACCCAATGCTTTCAAACATGTCTTCTCACATGCCCGGGCTGGTGAGAGAAGAAGGAGACGAGGAGGCGACCCGAGAACCAAGGGCCATATGGTGCGTGTATGGTGGAGAGCCGGGGTCTGGATCTGATGCTGTCCAACCCCTCAGGCCTCTCCCAGACTGTTACTCTTTTCCTTCTTTCTATGATCATCTCCCCAAATCTAACACTTTTTTTCCTCTCTTTTAGCAGGGTTAGTGTAACAGCAGCAGTATGTCATCAATATTCAAGGTGAGCTTGTAACACACGTCTAAATGCTGCAAACCATGCCCCAGCCCACTGACATTGAGAAGGTTGTTTATCTCTTTGCATTCCCACAGTTCCGCTCACTTGCCAATAGTGTAATACCAAGCTTGTACAGAGCAGGCCCCCTGTGCAAATGCATTTAAATGTATGAATAATAAACTGTGCTTTCTGTAAGAGGAGAAAGCAAGTAAAATATCCCAAAGGAAATCAGAGCGCAAACTGTGTGCATTTAGCTCTGATACTAATGTCTGTGGGTGCACTGTTGTTGTTGTTTTCACTAGAGGGATAAAAAAAGTGGTGTTAAATCATGCAAAACGCAAATGTACAATATATGTTCTTTAAAAAAAAGGTGTACATTTTGCATTATGATATGGCCATAAAATATATAGTGATATTTAAATTGCTCATTGTGCATAGCCTTGTTGATCAATTGCATCTCTTCCAAAGTTTTAATGACATCTATCAATCAAACAACAGAACAAATTCATCAGCATAACAAATAAGGAGGTAGCTGTTTTCATTTGTTGCATTTGAGAAGGCGTTTTCTCATAATGTAATGTGGTTCACGGTGACCCTGATGTATTGGCTGCGTCAGTGCTCCATCAATCTGACTTGACCCATTTGTATATGCACCTGTAAGTGATGGGGGTGATACAATCATCTTTTACTATTTGTGCTCAGGTCTGCACACACCCCTCTATTCCCAGCTCACTAAAGATGGATGATCACTGTATTGTAATAAACCTTTTACCAACATGCAATATTTCAACAAAGAAGTGGTCTTTTGTACGTATATTTACATTTGTTAATAAAAGGAAATCTGCCACTTTTTGGAATAACCAGGTCATTTAAATGCATAGGTTACTGAACAGACTCGGAAAATAAGTGCATAAATGGGCAGGCTATTCCAGGATCCACTCAGTAAAATATGACAGGTTTATAAAACTCAGAACTAAACCAGGACTTCAGTTGCCTGGTCGGTACCAACATGCTTAGTACTATCGCTGAACTGATATGATTTGAAAAATATACAACCAAACAGAGAAACAAGCATTAGTTGTATTTCTAGTAAAGTAAATTTCAATAGCAATACATTCTTTTTAAACTGATTTGTATATAATATTGCAGCTTAATAAGAGTGAACATATGACTACATTAAACTAGAATATGTTTTTAAAGCCCAAAGTTACTGGGGTAGGCTCCAGTACCCACAACCCCTCATGAGAATAAGCTAAAGAAGATGAATGAAGGAAAACATTTGTTCATTAAAATTTTGTGCTAAATATTTACTAAATGCAACGTTAGTTAACATGCATCTCCATGGATCTTTGTGTATTTCCAGGGGCAGTAACAGCAGATGCAGAATAACTTATTGCAATTAAATAAGTGATATAAAGAGAAACACCTTGACACATTTCAGATAATCTATTAGTCTGACAGAATTTATACTGAGGATCCCACATCATTTCACTTCACAAAGGGAATGTGTATATCCAGCCTAGCTAATTACACCGTCTGTAACAATATATGTAGAAAACTTTGACACATTACTTCTACTGGATGACAAGTCAATATACTGTATAACAGTATGCACTATCATTTTAAGTGAACCATTTTGCAGCTGACATCTTTAGTGTAGCTCAGCCATGTAGCATCTGGGAGAAAACATGTTAAATCTTTGAATCTAATCAATAGTGTTCTTTGGCATCAATACAGAACCAAATAACATATTAGAACTGACATGTGTATGGATATTTCTGCACCTTTAATGATCAGTCAATGATGCACAACATGCTTGTAAAATTGTTACAGACTTATTATCTTTCAGACTCGCCTGAAGATGACCTTACATGTACTTTTCTAAGTCTTTCTCCCTAACCCTCACCTGAATGCAGTCCACCATCTCTCTGCTATAGATGACACCCACTTCCCCATCCATCATCTGTGGAGCAGCCCACCACCACAGCCCCCACTGCTTCTGCCTCACATTAATTTTTCAGTCACACTGGCAAGCAAGACTTATTCAATTATTGATGGAGGGAGCGGGGTGCGAGTGGTATGGAGGAGATATATTAGAGCCATAAGGGGTTGAGCTGAAGTGCTATAGCATGTTTTGTCCAAAGTTTATCATTTAGCAATTTTAGTTTGATCCAGGCCAGATACATTGACCCCCCCGCCCTCTCCAAAGCCTGTACTTTGAATTATTATCAGGCAAGTGTAATAATTCACTGGGCTGTGGAGGATGGAGCGACCGCGGGGGTAAAAAGGACAGATGACGATAGCGGAGGCGCTACAGTGGCTCCATAAGTCCAATAAAGTGAGCTTCCACTTCATCCTTGAGTTCTTAAAGAACTCATTTGTTACCGCTCACTTCTTCATTGTTTTCTGCCATATTCTGTCACTGCCCACTTCTGCCCACATTTAACAATTAACTGTTACCTAGCAACCGTAATCAGACTTCATTTCCAAGTCAGGACAATTGAGACAAAAGCACTAGGAAAGGAAGTGGGAGGCTAATAATGTAGTGTGAATAACAGACATTGACCATATTAGGCTGTACTTACATGAATTTAAAACATAACATGGACAGATATTGTTTGTTTTTACTTCAGATGCCCTTCCTTATACAACCAGCTCAATTTGTCCATGTTTAAAGCTGGCACAGAGTCTGGTTTTCTGGCCCAAGAAGTGCTCTAAATCTGTACTCAAGTAAAAGTACTTAACAAAATACTTGAGTAATGGTAAACAAGTACTGTAAAATTTATCTATGCAGTACTCCACTACTATTAAAACTTTAACTGCTACTAATTTAACTTTCTTCAACCAGGAAATTCCCCCTGAGATTCAGAATCTCCTTCACAGGGGAGTTCTGGCCCCATTGTACATGTTTTTAGTGGTAGGGGACACCTATGCAGACACAGGGAGAACATGCAATCTCCACACAGAAAGGTCCCACCTGGTCCGGGACTCGAACCCAGGACCTGCTTGCTGTGAGTCAAGAGTGCTAACCACTACACTACTGTGCCACTAATGCAATTACCAATTTTGTCACAGCCCTAAGAACCGATAAACAACATTCAGATTTTGTGTGGATAAACAGTGAGTGAATGATACTTCCAAACAAAGTGCTCTCCATTCAGGCAATCTGTATGTGTCTTTCGCCTATTTTGCTGTACTATGATACTTAATAGAGATACTGCAATACTTAATAGAGAGTGAAAATGTCTTATTTAAATGTTACATTTACAATTGAGTGGCAGGATAACACAGACAACAGCCTCAGACATGCTGTGGCCTGACAGGACCTGTTGTTTCACACTGTTTCAGACATCTGCTCCCCTTTCACAGATTCAGCAATGACCTTTCAATGCCCGTTTACATTTTGTATTTTAACAAAAAGAAAAATGGTAAAGGTTATGTCGACAGAACTTAAATATTTAAAGCTTTTAGTCCTGCAGAACAAAATAGTAAGTAATCCACCATTGGCTATGTTTTTGGATGGCGGTGCATTTACAATTACCAGTTAACATTAAATATACATTATTTAAAAAAACATTATGACAAAATATTGAGTTTAACTGACAGATGCAGTGGTGGAGGGATGGCAAGATCAAGACAGAGACAGATGGAGCGACAGGACATCAACAAGTGAAAACTTACTGTAACGCTAAAGGACAGAAGGTGAAAAGAAAGTGCTGAGATGTGAGCAAAGGGTTAAAACAGAAGAGCGCAGTGAGATGGTTGCCCTGGCAACAGCAGCCAGCGTTTTCTCTCTTTCTTTATCAATGCCTCTTGCACAAACCCACCCATACACACACATTCATACTGAGTGCACAACTCCCACCTTCTTCTTGTGTGTGGCTCCAAGCTGCACATAGTAGCTCCAGCAGTGCCTAATGTACATGTGTGATGCAAGGAGTAGCATTGCTCAGCACGCCTTGTACTTCTGAACCATCATCTGTGTAACAGTGTCATTATTTTTATTATGGCCATCACTTTTGTCATGGTAATTAAGATGGCTAGTTACCTTGTCAATTTATTTATCTAATCGGCAGGCAGTGTAATCTCATAAATGTTATCTGTACAGCGGGTAAATGCTGGATTTTTTACATTATGGAATCCACCCAAACACAAAGAAATGACTGCATTCCTGCAATAGTGATATTATAGTTTTTAAATGATAAAGAAATTATTATCAAAAGTGTGAAATCCAATTATTTATCTTTTTTTACGATATAATAGCAACATTTAATTTAGGCAATAACACCACTGAGAAAGAAATGTCAAATCCATGTTGCTTTGTATCAACCTGCCATTCTCCACTCATCAGCCAAGTCAAAGCATGCTGTACTTCTGTCGATGTGTACACTTGACTTGTTGACATTTGTTCCATTTTGTTTTCTTAGCACTTCACCCACAATTATGCTAATGGTAACTAATTACTGTAGGTAGCAAGCAACGTTTTGTATCTCATTCATCTCAAATGTTAAAATGTCTGCAGTCAGAGCTTGCACAGAAGGTGGATTTGTGTGCTCCCCTAGGCTGATCTGGTTGGGTTACACAGCTTGTCAACATTCAATCAATATAGAATTTTGTTTGTTTGTTTGCTTGTTTGAGGTAGCAGTTCTACGCCCTAACTCTTTTATAGATGCTAAACTCCAATGATGATGATGACTGACTAATTCATTCAGTTTTACTTGTTTACTTGGATATTTTTATTTATTTGTGCATAATACTGAAAAACAAAGCCACAATCTTGCCATCTGAGCTGACCAAGGTGCAGTAGATTTGTATGTACACTCTGATGTCACACTTGGTTTTTGTCATTCAAATGAGCAGCTGCCAGCCCTCTGTGACTCCTGCTGGTCCATCCTGACATGGAACATGGCTCTGTGTCCTGACTAAAGCCCTGTCAGGCGCGTCTGTATGGCACTGCCCCACATGACAGGCACCGTGGAGGGAAGAAGGGGGGGCAGATCTGGTGTCTAAGGTCACTGCGGCATCACTCGGCCCCGGTGACGAGCGCTGGAGGTGTGTGGAGCTGTCTTGTGTGTCATGTGTGCACGACATACGCTGACTGCTCCACTGGCAGCGCGCCATCATCCACATACCGATGTAATTATATGTGACGTGTGAAGTGACTGGAGGAATGTTTACATCTCTGTGGGCATTTGTCCCTGCCTGGCTGCTATACCTAGATCAGGAGAAGCATGGGAAGATGGGTAATATTTTCTAAGATGGGTTAGAGAATCAGGGTATCCCCAAGGTCTTAAAAGTATTAAAAAGGCACTAAATTTGATTGTGTCAAAATCAAGGCCTTAAAAGTATTAAATATTATGAGTAGGTATTAAATTTTGCTTATCTAGGTTTTAAAATTTGTCAAAACTTTACATTAATATTACAAAAAACAGTGTCACCACAATAACAAAATATATTTATTGAAGAAATTCAGTCCAGAATTCATTGAAATGCATGATTCCTTTTTCAGGAGTTCTTTCATCTATATTAGACTTTTAAAATAAAACCACTGAGTTTCAGAGAGTAGTACAAAAAATTCATACACAATATTGTATTGTTATTGGCGATGCTGGCATTAAATTTACCTCTAAGTGGCATTAAAAAGTCTTAAAACAATCTTGAATTTCAAAAGACACAACCTAAAGCTACCCTGAGAATATTAGCAACTGGCTCAGTGTTTACCTCTTTTATTTGTAAGAGCAATCTAAAAAAGCCACAAGGAATCGCAAGCTAGTGCTCTTTAAACCAGTGCCAAGCCTGCATAAATGGTGAGGGTTGCGTCTAAAACCTATGCCCTATCAATATGCAAATTTGTGCACACAAGGAGGCAGATGAGTTGCTGTTGTGACTCCAGAAAAAAGCAAAAAGTAAAGAAAAGAAATATTATTATATGAGCAATTAAGACTGCATAAGCTAAACGTTACATGCTACAAGACTCAATTAAATTTGCTGGACTGGTATAAAAGCTACAGTAGCTTATCAATATATGTTCAAGGTTTATAAAGACCATAGGCTACATCCTAATTTGATAAGTAAAATTGGAACCGACTGTGTACAAAAGAGAAAAACGTAAATAGAGATAATGGAAAGTTCAGAGAAACATTGGCAAAGCACATCACCTATGATTAGAAAGATAGATAATTGAAGATAATTGGACGGCTAAAAGCTAAAATTTACAAAGGTTGAGTTTGATGTCATGTTAGTATTTCACTGTGGCAATTGTGTCCATTTTTAACAAAATAAAAGCATATTTTTTGGGGGCACTATATAATGACCAGATGTCCCTATTTAACGGGACAGTCGCAGTTTTAGGCCTCTTGTCCCATGTCCCATATCTGTAAAAACATTGTTATGTCCCAGTTGTCTCTATTTTATTATATAGGAAAAAACAGGAAACTTAAAATCATTCATCTAAAAACCTTAGTCACTAAATTTATTTACAATGTCATTATTTTTATAAAAAAAATGGATCATATTCAAACCTTAAGCCCTTAAGTCATGTACTTTGAATGACATAACAGAAAATAGTATGGATTTCTGAAGATTTTTTGTTACTTGGTGAGTAACCTCCAAACGCACCATGATTTGTCAAAAAAAAAAAAAAAGTGTCCCAGTTTTGGGTCTAGAAATCTGCTCACCAAATATAAATACGTTTAACTTGTAGTTAAAGTTATAGTTTGCACGCTAATTTTTATGCTAATCCTTTATTGCTGCGAATCATATCCACATCAACCAGCCAAACTGTTTCCTACTCTTTTTTACTTTGCTCGCTTCCTCATAAAATGGGAAGACTTTTTTCTTTTTATTTTCATAATGTGCGTTTTTATTTACTTGGACTTTTTTTTTTTTTTTTACAATGTAACTTGTGGTAGGGTCCAAAAAGCCAAAAGGACCGGTACACAGACAAAGAGATGATGATGATTATGGCGGCGCCAGCAGTGTCATGTCACACAGGAGAAGAGCTATGTGGAGGACCCTCAAGACAAACTGGCTTAATTGGGACAATCACTCACTTCCTGTTGTGTAACGTGGCTGCTTTGAATGATGAGCTCCGTGTGTCCTTTGGAACCTTGGCCCCGTGATTCAGTTCTGCCCCCAGCCGCCATAATGCACCTGTGAAAGCCTTTAATCAACTCGTTACCTGGCACTCAGAGGCGCGCGCTTTCATGCCTCTGCTGTTTGAGATGCTCATCCCCCCTTCCATCTCCTCCATCCCTCCCGGTATCCGTAGTGATTGGAGGCAGCGGTTGCTAGGAAACGAGCAGGAGTTCGGCGGTGGGTCTGGAGAAAAAAAGAAAAAAAAAAAAAAAAAAAGTGTGTCCATTTGGAGAGAGCGCTCCCTGCTGGCGTTTGCGCTTCACTACACCGATGGAAGTCAGGTCGATACTTATTACCTTGGTGCATTAGAGCATTGTAATATTGACAGTTTACTTGAGCATTTTTGCATTTTAGGAGAAGAGTAAGGCTACAAGTTTAGATTATTTGCAGCTAATGAGAATAAATGGATTTTTGTAACACAGGTAAGATCACAGATTGAGAGTTACCACAGTTATAAATGTAACGTTAGTTTAACTTCATCGTGTTCTTTGATCTCTACGTTTTTCATTAAAGACCATAGAAACTAGTAGCACGATCTAATTTGCCTCGTTCCCCAAAATCTGTTATTATCAAAGATGTAGGCTACTCCCAAAATCTGTGGGGCACTAATTATGATATCGTAGGAGGACGCTCCAGATGAGGAAGGATCAAAGCCCGGGGAAATTGTAGCTACTAAAGCACGACTGAGAGCTATCTACTTCAAAGCGCAGATGGAGAGAGAGAGGACGGTAAGAGAAAGTCGACATTTTCCCATTTTTGTCAGGCGCTCTGCCGTGACACGAGGCGGGCTCCTCTGAGCAGGCTGGACTGCAGCTGCGTGTTTGTGGTAAGACGCTGCCTCCTAGTGGTCACCGGAGGGACTGCACGTCACGGATGCTAAGAGAGGTAAGTCATTGTTTTTACTTTGTATGTGTGCAATGAGTCTTTTTTACAAATTAATATTTGAAGTTAAAACCAAGGTGTGAATAGGTGTAGAAGGAGAAAGTCCTAGGCACCAATTATGTCAGTTTATCCATATTCAATAGAAGGTATAGATTAATACTTAGTAACGTAATAAAATGTGTACAGACTAGTGCTATATCTATTTCTTTTTATTTATCTAGTACTTGTTTTGAACATTTGAGGGGAGAAGGGAATTTGCTAAATGGTATTCAAGTGTCCAGAGGAAATGACAGTCATTATGTCCACAGGTATAATCAGCAGCAGAAATAGACCCACACCTTTCCATAAAGAGTGGCTGTGGAAATTGGGTTTATTCAGGGTAAGCAGTGAGACACAATGCTGGCACTTAGCCACTCTTTCTCTCTCCATGCTCTCACTTCATGAGATCTGCTCCAGCTGAGTTCAAATTGCCTTTTCACTTGCTTGACTGACAGGCAACGTGCCTATGTCTCTGGCCCATGGACACAGTAGACCTTTAGCTAAGAACACATGAGATATACTCTTCTCTTCAAATCTGAATGTCCTCTTTTTGTCATGTTGACACTTACAATATATTTGGTGCTTCTTTTTGCTACTGTGCAAAAGCTGCAGTTTGGGATGACATGTCTTTCAAAATGTAGGTGGATGTGTATAAGTTCCATTTTATTAAAATAATAATAATAATTGTATTAAAATACAATGAAAGAGTATATATTCCTCTACAATAAAAGGCCACATTAATGTTCAGTGGCCACTTCAAATGTATTTTGTGTTTAATAAACACAAGCTTGGACAAATGTAGAAGACAATATTTTCAGCCTGTCTGCTTCTTTTACAACTGGCTGAGGTTTTGATGACCTTGTGTACCGTGGCGAGGGTCTGTGTGAATCCCAGCAGGCGCTTTGTTGATTGGATAGGCCTCAGTGTATGAGTTACAGGCTTTGGGTATTAGGACGCTTTATCTTGTCTCCAGCCTTTTTACTTCGATTTTGTGACAACAGCGGTACACAACTGCTAACAATGGCACCAACACCAAACACCTCTGTGCAGACTAAAGACTGTGTGTGTGAAATCACACATGTGAAAATCATGTAGATACATCGCCTAAAATCTATCCACAGTTAAAGCTCTGTGATGCAGTTGCTATGGCAACCATGATAGAAATAGACGTGTATCTGCAAGGGAATGAAATGTATTGAACTGTTGTTTAGAAACTCAGATTATACTATTGTGATTGGCATGCATGTACTGTATTTACTGTGGGCTAACTGTATGTTTGTCATAAACATGATGATTGTAATTAATCATGTGTAGTTATTATGTAGCCTAAGTACTTAGTGTTGTAGTGTGTCTTTGTGCATCCGTAACACACTGCAGTACATTAAAAGTGCAGCAGTGCAGACAGGGGGCATAGGCCACATCATTATGATGGTGGCCCTGTGCGAGAAGAGATAAGCTGTGCCAGAGACAACAAAACAATAAATTTAATGGGAAAAGGATTCAGTTAGTAGTGCCTCCATTGTTGTCATGGTGCTGTTTAGTCATGTCAAACACTGAGCAGCAGCTAGATGTCATGGTAAACATTCAAATAGCTTTACGTTTGAGAAAAAAATAAACCGTTTTTAAGAGGTCACAATAACCATTAACTTAACATGTTCCAGTCTTTCCAGTGCAGCCTTCCTCTAAGGCAAGCTAATCAGCCTCCAAGTGTCTTTTATGTCTTATTGACTTACTCACTTTAGGCTTGGGCTATAGAAAAAACCTCTCTCATCTCCATGTTGCCTTTGTGCCCCTGTGCCTTCATTAGACTCTTTCACTTTCACTGAAAACCAAACCAGAACAAAGGAGATGTGGCAAACGGCTCAACACTGGAGTTCATCTTGGTAGTGTGTCATTTGTGTAAATGATGTATGTTAGTAAAAATGGATGGGTGAAAATCTATAAAATTGTAAAAGCCTTGGAGAGGGAGGGGATCTGGAGGGATGTGATGGAGATGGTGAGGGAGGGGTGCAGGAATATGAGAGTGTGCATTTTCAAGGCGGTCTTTCTGTTTCATTAAAAAACACACTAAACGAATGAGCTACTGATGGAAGGATTCAAATGCAGCCTTAATGACGGAAACTGCGGGACATATCGGCGTGTTTGCAGGCTTGAGTGTGATGGCTATGTGTGTATTTTGAGTTGGAGATAGGTGGAATCACCTCAGCGGTGTGTGAAAGAAGAGAGAGAGAGAGGCGAAGGAACAAGAGGGGAGGGGGCGGGGGTGTATGGACCTCGCTGCTTACGGGACCTACAGGCAGGCGCCCCGATTGTGCTCCGCTCTCATCATTTTTGGAGGTGAGGACAAAAGAAAAAAGGGGGTATCGGCAGAAAGGCCCGGGCTCCGAGTGTCGTGACGGGCCCCTCGGGGTTGTCTGGACTCAAGGCTGAGGGAAAAGCGGCGGAGCAGTCGACTCTAGACTGGGGTTTCCTGCCACAGCAGCGGGATTGTCACAAAACAGCCTTTCACTCTTCGAGGGGCCTTGTATTGCTACGTTTCAGGTATGCATTTAGAGTATGTTAGCTAGTGTGTCTCTTACTGTCTTACCTCCACCAGTCTTAGCTCTTTTCAAGAAAAAACAGAGGCTGCGTGATGACTATTTTCTGATGCAGTGCCACATCAGGTCTGTAGCTAGTGTACGATATTATGTTAGCTAACACTTGTACATAATCCTATGAATTTGTCAGGGCGAACATCTGTACCCAATCACCTCTCTTTTGTAGCTAAACGCTGACTGCTTGTCTTGTGAGCTAGCATGCCCCTGCTAGCGTTCGTACGTGAACAAATATGCTGTAATAATGTAGTAACTTAAATGCAAAATAGCGTTAAGGCTAACCTGCTAGGCAGGCTTCTAAACCAGGTCTTAACAGAAGAAACTCGCTCGCATGGTAAATTTGCTGTTTATTGTAGGCTAAGGCTAACATTACACGGCTAAAATTGGTACTTCTGCTGCTAATAGTAATGCGTACACTGCTGTCGGCTAATGTAGCGAAATGCTACAGTGGAACAACAGCACATTTTATGAAACAATACATATACATTGTATATTTATGTGTGTGTGTGTATAAACTTCAGTTTGACTCGCGTCGGCTCCAATCTCTTATGAAGCTATGTGGCTGAGTGACTGCGTTATCAATGCTGCACTGTTGTAGTTGAATGATGCTGTCTGCCTGTGCACAATGAGAGGCTGTGATTAATTAGTAATCAAAGTATGGGTTATAATGAGGGGAGATATTGCTAATCTGCAATATTTTCATATTACTATTTTTACGCAGGCATATACGTCAAACCTGTTTGTTCAGTGGTTGTTGGTAGCAAGGCTATTATTAAAGTAAAAAGAGGTAACCATAGTTTATTTTGTAATGTTTTTTTTTCCTTATTGAAGAGAAATAAAAAGCTAAAAAAACAAAGCGGATACAATTATAGCTACAATAAATATAACGATCAAGTGACTCAAAATCCATAACTACATAACCAGTCACCGACACTTAGTGGTACTGATCATGTTAAAGGGGCACAGTTCTTTTATTAACCAACTATAATAATCAAATCTGGCAACAACGAGGTAGTAGTCAGTTGTTCTAGTCCTATTGTAAAGACAAACTGTGTCTCTTCATGGGGTTGTTTGTTTACATGTAAAAGTGTTTGTGACCTTGACTGCCTCAATTTGCTGGCCTCCATTGTTTGCTGTTTCTAACCTACTTTATATTTAAACAAACCCGTTTGTTTTCATTTAGAAGACGGAGCTTGGGCAAGTATTGTCACAGCTTTTATTACAGAAAGCGCTGAACACACAGTGCATACTAAAAGAGGCTCTTTGATATGGCCTGCAAGCAATTTTAGGTATTAATGGACAAAGATATAACTGTATTTATATAGCCAAATGAATGGTTGCAGTAGTTTTGATTTACCTTCCCAAATTCTTTGAATTTATAGTCACAAATCCACCCCAGTTTGGAGAGAGCTTTCTGAATTATGTAATTCTTTTATTCTAAAATGTATTATATATAACCACCAAAATACTTAAAATATAATTTGTAAGTAATTTACTGAACTATGCAGCTGATTATTTATCATTGTTTAAAGTGGTTATATTAGTTTATCTTTACAGTAATAACTGGCTGTAAATAATTTGTGCTAACCTATTTTAAAAAACATCTTGTGTTTGCAGAAATGTAAAGCCAGCGCCCTCTGGAAGAAGAGTACTTGTACATGGAAACGCTGAAGAGAAAGAGAAAAACTGAGCTTGACTGAACTTGAAGTGGAATAAATGGATTACCCCCCTTTGGGAAATTGTTGCTATGGAACCAGGTAGAATTAAATGACATTCAATATCAAAACAGAGTTAAGACGGCTAAATGTTGAAGACACAGAGAAAGAATCTGGCCGCTCAGTTGGAGAAAGTGAAACTATTGTACATGGACCAAAGACTTCTGCAGTCTAGATGAATGATGCAGAAGAAATAACAATGAAAGAAACTGTTTTTGAAAGGTAATGACCAAGGAAAATAGTTTTTCACTAAGCATTGCTTCATTCAAGAACTGAAGACAAAATCAATGGAGTGTTTGCCCCTGGGACTGTTCAGTAGAGGTCTGTACTACGACCTGTTCATTCAAGTTACTGCATTGTGTGTTTCACATTGGTGTGAGGTCATGGCTAACCCGCACATGAAAAGAACTGAAGGATTGCTGTGATGAACACTCAGTGCTTTTACTGAGTCTGTCTTTTTGCACAAAATGGTGCTGGAGCAGAACACAGTTAAATTCTAACAGAGCTCTACTCACTTGAGCTAATATTTAAGTGGAGACTGTACATCTAAAGACATTTGAAAGCTGCCCATAGTGGTGTGCCAGTCAATAAGGATATCATTGCTCACTCAGTGCCAAACTGGTTTATGCTAATAACAGTGCACTATATTTCTGTTGATCAAGCGGTTTCTTTTTTAATTCTTTTCAAATTGAGCTGTTGAGTGACCTATTTTGAGTGACAACACCATATAATAATTTTTTACCATTGGACTGATAAAATTGTCATATCTGTCAACTTTATTTTATTCAGTGTGAAAAATTCCCTTGCTTCTTGAATTTCAAAAGCATTTCTTGTTTTACTGCTGGGGTCTTTTTTCATTTATGGTTACTGCCATACACCTTCCTCTTTCTGATTCCAAACATTCCCTGCTATAGACTCTTAAAGACATTTCTGTGTTAAATCCAAACCTGGAAAAAAGAAAATGCAGAATTTTTCAAACAGCCCTGCTCCCTCTTCTCTCCCCCCTGGCTTCAGTGGGAGGGGTGGAGCAGGACCTCCCTATCCCTCTCAGCCAGCAGAACCCCAGATTTCCCCAAGGATGACAGATGATTATGCAGGGATGCAACAGCAGAGCCTTCACAGAGGCCATCACCACCCCGGTCAAGCCAGCCACATGCTAGCTTACAGCTCCAGGAACAGAGGAGCTGTGGAACTGCCGCCAGCACATGCAAACATGCACAGTAGCAACAGTAACAACCCTTACAGAAAGGATCCCATGGATTATTATTTTTCAATGGGTGGGAAGGATAGGAATAAGAGAGTGGGGATGGGTTTTGGCACAGGCTTTGGCTACCCCAATATAGATGGACACCTCCCTCACCAGTACAGGCATGCTGGATCTGGCTCAGCACCATCAGTGGGCCTCATGTCGCCTTATCCAGTAGACTATGGTCCCACTGCTGGTTCAGGTGGAGGCACTGGGACTGGGGCATTCTCTCCTTCACACCAGTACAACATGAGTCAGAACCCTGCAATGCAGTCAGTGCCAAGTTCTCAAATGCAGCACCGCCAGCACGGACAAACCTTCCCATCTGTCCATCAGCAGCATAGAAATTACCCTCAGTCTGGGCATAGGATGACCCCTCAGTACCCGCATTACTCCCCACAAGGCGGAGGTTCCACAGGGTCATCAGGAATGTATAGTCCTCCTCCACAGAGATATCTTGATGGAGCTGCTAGCACCGGATTTGATCCCAAAGTCAACAGTTCTCCCAGTGTCAACGCGGCTTCAAACTCAGTCACTGGTTCAGTTGCTGCTAACAATGTGGGGCCAATGGAGAATGTTCAACAGAGTTACCATGCCTCTAATTATGCTGGATATTCCCCACAGACACATTTACTTCACAAGCAAGCCACACTACAGCATCGCTCTTCTCAGCACAACTTAGGGGTAGGTTATGACAACTCTCTGAAGATGCAGCACCAAGGCACTTCTTCAGGCTCTGTATATGCTAAACATCAGCAAGCCTCCAATCCTAGTATACCTCAAACCACATCATTAGAATTAGCCAAATCCCCAATGCCTCCTAATGCGCAGCAAACTCAAATTAACCAAAACTTTAGCCCCATATCAAACCCTTCGCCAGCTGCCTCTGCAGTGCACTCTCCCAGTTGTAGCTCATCTCCTTCCCCTTTGATGGGGGTCTCAGAGGCACATGGAAACCCCTCAGGTCATGGCCCGTCTCATCCTTCTATATCAAATCCTCGTAGCAGCCATGGTCATGGCAGATTACTTCAGACCATACCCCAATTAAGTCCCACGCCCAACTCCAATAGCAGCATCAGTAGTTGTGGTAGCAGTGGCAGTCACAAAGCTCATAACATGACTGCAGTCGGAGGCAGCAGTGTCCCTCCTGCAGCACGCAACAAGTTGAGTTTAAGTGGAGGAATTGGGCCTCGAGATGAAGGCTCCTCTGTGTACTCATCTTCACCCCACAACAAAATGCAAGATACTGGTCTTAATAGTCTTAATGCCTTGAGTTCCCAAGTAGCCAATTTACCAAACACTGTTCAACACATGCTTCTTACTGACACAGTGCTTTCACAGAAGAAGGGTAAAGATGAGCAACAGGCAGCATCACAACCAAGGAGCAGAAATGCAAGTGCTACCTCCAGTACTAGCACAGTTAAAGATGGAAGTGGGGTTGGAGAGGTTGGTGCAGATGAAGAACAGTTTTCTGAGGAGGAGCATGGCAGAGTGAGGCAGATGAGTGGTGCAAGCAGTGGCTCTGAACCAAGTAGTTTTCCTCCTGTGTCCCAGAGTCAACAACAGGCAAATGTTGACTCTCAGGCAAAAGAAGCAGTTCTTTCAGAAACAAAAGTAGGCAATGCTTCTGCTCCTTCTGCTTCACTGACAGATACTGGTTCAAAATCCCATTCACCCCCTTTATCCATATCCTGTTCTGTTCCTCCTACTAATTGTGTCTCAGAACATGGGTCAGCCTATAATGAGAACGGGGTTGCTCTCAAGAAAAACACAAATATCAAAAATGAAATTATCAAAAATATAAGTGTTGGTGCAGTTGAGAAAAGGGGGAAACTTAGTAGCCCAATACTAGACATCAAAACACCAAATGGCCAGGACAAAGAAAGTAAGCTGCACACTGCATCCAGATTACAGAATAATGAGAGAGAAGAAAAGCACACATTTGAGGAGCAGCAAAGTGCCAGCAGTGTTGGGGTTATTGTGTCGGCTCGGTCTGAGGGAAGTTTAAATGAAAAAAGCAAACAGATGCAAGAAAACATAGAAGAAAAACAGCCACACTCAAGAGAGTCCAGCAGTCACAATGGTGAAGAAGGTGTAGATTTGAGTCTTTATTCCTCTCATCAGAAATCACATTTTGGATGGCCTCAAAATCCTTCCCAGTCTGGACCACAAAAATATGGCTACTCTGAATCAACATATGGCTCAGATTTGTCAATGAAGAACAGAGGGAGGACGGGCCCAGGGGGTGTAATAGAATCAAATTCCAAATACACAGGGTACCAGCAAACCCAGACTAGTTATGTCTCTACGCATCCAAAAGAGTCTGCGGCCGAGCCTATAGTGAAGAAAGGACGAGGACCCACAGCAAAAGGTCAAGAAGATAACTCACAAATGCAGCAATTTCCAAGCCTCTTGCAGGAGGTACTTCAAGGTTACAATTTAGACAGACGTTATGGCAGACCAGAACAAGTATATCCCTCCAATCTTCAACATCCGTTTCAAAACAGACACCCTTTTAATATGACTGAAAGTATGCGAATGCAAAGTGAAGTAACCGAGGCTCATTCAGCTCAAATGGGTAGCTCTGGAAAACCCCCACATCCAAACCAGAGAAATGCTAGTGAGTCTGATTTTGCTGCAGAGCCTCAGTCCTCAGTAAAGTTAGAAGTATCCAGTGCTAAATTTTCACAAAATACAGAAAAAACTGAAGTGGGTGTGTCCCAAAGTACTTTACCACAAGCTGCAGAAGCTCAACAGCCCCCACCAAAACATATAAACTTGGCTGACTACTCGCTGCCACAGAAAAAAGCACTCTCTAATGTCTCCACTCACTCCTCTGCTGTGCAGGAGCTCCTTTTGCAAGAACCAGAGCCACTCACAGGCAGCACTGGTCAAAGTGAGTCTCAGAAACCATCAGGCTCTGTATTAGCCCCATCAGAGCGGCGATCTGTCATCTGTGATATGTCGCCAAACAGACGCAGCACACCAGAGAGGGACAGGGAAAGTGACAGAGACCGGGAGAAAAGTCAGAGTGTAGCCTCTGTAATTCAACAGCCATTTTCCTCTCCAGCAGCAGCCAATGATCTGAGTAAAAAGGATAGTGGAGAGAAACAAGTGGCAAAAATGGAAGCTGCATCAAAAGAGGCCGGCACAGACACAGGAAATTTTCAAACTCTTCACCACACTGGCAGTACTGCTGATGACCGTGATGTGGAGTATCACTCAAAGTCTGTCCACTCAGCTGTTCTGAATGCAGACCTGTACAGGCGAGGAAATGTGGATGTTACCCCAATAACCCCACATGCTATGAGCACTAATCCTTTATCCTCACCATCAAGACATCAATCCTATTTGCGTGGGATGGATTTATCAACTGGAAATGCCAACACTTTTCATGGATATCCATATGGTGACACAAGAGAGGGCATAATACCACGCAGCAACCCCCATTTTCCTTCTCACCATCCTTACCATAATTTATCTAGCCAGACTCAATCTGCCAATAAACTGCAGATGTACCCCCCTCACCCCCGTGCCCCACTTCATCCCCCTCAAGACATGAGTGACTGGCTCAAAGCTATGAACAGGACTCCTAAGGAGCTCATGATGCAGCCTGGTTCATCTCCAGGAAGACAGAAGGTTAGCCAATCAGAGCAGAGACAGAGGATGATGTCACACCCTGATATGGGTAGTGACAGATCATCAATTCAAAGCGCTTATTATGATATGAAAATGTGGGAGGCAACGCACTCGGGCAGAGAAGGAGAGCCCTACTTTAGAACTCAGCCCCCTCCTCTTGCTCCTCCTCCCCCACCTGTACCTTCACACAACCCTGTTCCTCCACAAATAACTCCAGTTTCCAATGCTGCAGAACCTAATGCTTCAAGAGGAGCCACAGAGGAAACAAAACATCCCTGTACCAATCCACTGACCAGCTCAGCTAAGCCTCCAGCCGACATGCACTCCCCTTCATCCCAGATACAACGGCAAACTAAAGTCAGCGGTTCTGGAGACACAAATCCACTAATTTTAAGACGAAGAGTTCGCTCTTTTATCTCGCCTATACCCGCCAAGAGGCAACTCCAGGATACGCCTCAGCAGAGGGCTGCTACCACAAACTCGCATCACTCCCCTGGGACTCACTCAGAGACAAGCCATCACAATGAGGATGACTCATCCAGTTCAGAAATTTCATGTCCCAGGTTGTCTTCTCCTCTGTCCAGAGAGAACACCTATTCACAAGCATTGTCTCCATCAAATAGTAACTCTAAAGTCTTGCCTCCCAAGAAGGGACGAGGGTTGAAACTAGAGGCAATAGTGCAGAAAATCACACCAAATATTAAAAAGCCAGCAGGCCACACCGATGATGAGTCAAATCATTACTCTAGCTTCTCGCACTCAGAAAAACAACCATTTAATGATTCACAGGACCAAGATTTAGTGCATTTCCCCAGGGGTTCAGGAGGGGAGGATAGTTACATAGATGAAAGTCACTCATTAAATGACATGATTCCTTTCCGAGGTGTTGATGAGGCTGGGTCATTGCCCCCTTCTGCCTACCCATGTGATCCTCGACAGACGTCCCAAACAATCAAACAAAAAGACTTTGACTTTGGAATACCAGCATCAGCATCTGGTGACAAGGAGGATTTTACTTTGCTTGGACCTTTACCACCTCCGCCTCCTCTGCCCAGGCCAGTCCAGGGTTCACCTCCGCCTTCGTCTTCTGCTCTTTCAGACATCCAGCACTTCACCAATACTTACCAACAGCTAGAAACCAGGCGAGGAGAGCAGTCTGCTGCTAACCTCCTTCGACAGAAACTTCAAGAGTCTGGCATGGGGTTTGATGACTATCCTGGCAGCGACTACTACGGAACCACCCCGTCGCAAGGACACATGCTGAACCGACAACATCAGATGTCCTCTGCTAGGTCCAGTCTGTCGCCACAGGATTTGAAACCACCAGAGAATTTGGTGCCAAAAGGCTATTTCCCATCTGGCAAAAAGAAAGGCAGGCCTGTGGGGAGCGTGAATAAACAGAAGCGAGCTCAAAACCAAGGCCAAACTCCAACTCAGACTCAATCTCCAGCTCAGCCGGCGGCTTTGAATGCTCCTCCGGCCCTGCCTACTGTACCTACACCTGCGCCCATGGCCCCACAACCAGCACAGAGCACCAGCAGCCCACCAGAGTCTGTAGCTCCAACTCTGCTGGAAAACAAAAACACTACCCCCTCTCCACTGGCCCCTCCTATTCTAACACAGGTAGCTAAGGTGGATGTGGAGAGTGAGGACACGCAGCCAGAGATTGAGGTCAAACCAGTGCGGAGGAGACGCAGAGGTGTGAAAGATGAAGATGAGCCTTTTGAAGCAAGAGGAAAGCAGCGGAGGAGAAGGAGAGGAGCAGCGGCTGCACCACCATCAGTGGCCAAGGATGACCCTGATGTACCTTTAAGTGCTGGAAGGGGTGTCGCTAACAGAGCATTTTTGGATCCAAACAGAAAGGGGCTGTTTGTTCCACACATACACGTAGAGAAAAAGATCCCTGAGATTGGAGCAGTGTGCACTATAATAAATGCAGAAGAGGACAAGATGAAAGGAGAGCGCAGTGCAGTTGGAGGGAAGGCCAGCAGTAGTGGAATTGATTCTCTCCTGACCTCAGCTCTTTCTTCTCAGTTATCTCGGAGAGACAGAGAATCAGAGAAAAGGGAGACAGATGAGGTGGAAACTACTCTTCAGTCGGGAAAAGCACTTCCTTCATCTGGTTATGTTGTTTCAGGCCCTGTGATTACAGAAACCAATCACTCAGGCCGCCTGCTCTGTTGCCTCTGTCAGAAATGGGCAAACTACAAGAATCTAGGAGATCTCTATGGGCCTTACTATCCAGCTGAATACGTTGCAAAACTCCCTAAGAATCAGCCACAGGTCAGACAGTGTCAGACGCCTGCTGGCACAAACAAAACAGGACCAAACTCAGAAACAAGCTCAAATGCTCTCAGCAGCATCCAAGACTTACAGACAAAAGATGCTCTGTATGCCAAGCCTTCTAACTACAACGACTACCCAGTCAGTCTGGACTCATATCTTAGCCGCACAGTTCAAACTGCCTTTCCATCGTCGCAGGAGGATATGATACACATAACTGAGAAATTCAGTAACACTACTCTTTTTAACTCCTCGAGCACCAGTAGAGCGTCCCGTCTAAGTTGGGACATGAATCTTGATATCATACCTATACCAGAGCTTAAGATGGAGCCGGACCTCGAGAGTGACCATCAGCAACAAAAGCATGCAGATGAAGCTCAGCAGCGGCCTCAGCACAGAAAACTTACATCACATCCCCGCTTTAAAAGAAGGCACAAGTCCAGTGAGGAGTCCCCAAGGATGGTGCCATCAAACAACAAGGCCTCCTTGCCTTTCCAGCCCCCACCGCCCGCATTAGACTCCCTGGGACCCCTGGCTCAACTCGCCCAGCTGCCTCAGATGCCCATGGACCCGGAGGAGCTGTGGGTGCATGAAGGATGTATTGTTTGGACCAGTGGGGTGTATCTTGTCAATGGAAGACTGTACGGCCTGCAGGAAGCACTAGATGGAGCCAGAGAAACAGTGAGTTTACCTTTGACCTTCTGTCATGTCAGTCTTGTTGTCAGATCTTAACTTTGTGTTTGTTTTTGCTTAGTGCTGTTCTTACTGCGAGATGGTCGGCTCAACCCTGGGCTGCTACAGTAAAGGCTGTACACTCCGTTATCACTACCTTTGTGCTATTGAAGCTGGTGAGCATAGATATACTATAAAATATAAACAAACTAATCTATAAATATTAACCGTAAACCAAGTTGTCTTTGTCCATACAGATTGTTCTTTGAATGAAGATAATTTCTCACTGCGGTGTCCGAAGCACAAGGTAAAGAAAGAGAGGTTGGTCTTCATTCTAGTGATTAAGTCAAGTCAGTCTCTCTTCCATTAACTTATCACACACTTGAGATTTTATGCCTTATTTGTCTGTCCCACAGTTTACCCAGAGTGTCCGGACAATCAAGTCTGTATACCTGGAGCAGTCAGAGAGAGGCTGAGAGAAGCAGAGAGGAAGATGACCAGCTAGAGTCTGGGAGCTGTAAGTTCACACCAGTTATTATGTGTGCTATACACCAAACTTATTACAGATGATCCATGCAGTAAATGAATAAAAAAAAATGAAATCACAGTACCTAATTACATGAACAACACATAATAAAGCTTTCCAAGCATTATTGAATGATTATACATGCACATAATTTATACATATGTATTCGAAAGTAAATTTCTTGAGCTGACAAGGACAAAACGATGTAATGGAAAGTTGTAGTGCATAGAATTTTGATAAAAAGTCAGAATAATGCTGTCCTGCATGTTATACAGCGTATAAATATAAAACTATTACATCTTTGTGATATTACGTTTTAAGTCGTAAAAATAACCATACTAAACAGAAAAGTTTATACTGTGATTTGGTTGAAGCTCAATGGCTTAAATAGTTCTCAGTCTTTTAGGTTTGCTAGTTTTGTATTAGACACTTTGCATGAAATATTAGTAAACAAACTCTCGCCAGCCCCCACATCATTCTCACCCTGAGCGTGTGCCTCTGGAATTGTGCCAAAGTTTATATTTATGACTGATGAATCCGTGTCTCGTAGTAGAGTTCAAATTGTAAATAGAAAAGTAGTGTTTGTTTGGGGTCTATATCACATTGTGTGTTCATGTACTTGTAAAAGTCAAGTAGTTACAGCCATCAGCTGTTTATTGGTTTATCTGTATCTCGAGGGTGCAGGCAGTACAATGAAAATGCTTACTTTACTATGCTGAAGATGAACAAGACCCCTGAGAGGTTTTGACATACAGATCAAGTCTTTGCTATACTGGTATTAGTACTCCAGGGATAAGAAAGCCATTCTCCTCTGCTTTAGTACTTGTTCCATTTCAAAGCCAGGTTTTGATCGTTGCTATATAGTTTAACATGTTTGCTATATTTTTGTCTTAACAAACTTGGAGTTATTTAAAACTATCTAGAGCAATGTAATGTGAGGGATGTGAAAATGTGGGGTGACTGACTTACCACCATCAGGTTTTTCTAGAAGACTAAAACAGTCTACCCTGTGTGAGCATTCATTATAATTTGTTTGAAAAATCTGCTCATTTTATCCTTGGCTCCAATCTGGTCAATTGTCTTTACAAACTGAACTAAGAAAATTAGCTTTCTACTGCTGGCCTAACACCCTTATATGGTGAAAAATGTGTGTATTTAAGCAATATTTATGTGTGAAGTGGTAAAATTAACTATTTTATATTATGTTTTATTCAAGCGTTCGACTAAATACAAATCTAATCTAAAGATTTCTTTAAAAAAAATAATCAACTCTAAACAAAATATTCATAGATGGTGTGAGCATTTCATTGAATGCTGTTTTGCAGCAGCACACTGTGAATAGGTTCGATCAGCTCTGATAAATGTTCATCTGTTTCATTGTTTGGTGGGAGGCTGCTTTCTCATTAGTGGTCCTTGGCTAAATGGACTCTAATTTCTAGGCCTGGGGCTGTTTGTGCTTTTTCTCTTTAGACATTCCAATTTAATTTCACGCCACAATTGTGCTACTTCTCAGCTCACCTTAGAGGCAATACTTGTGAATGTATTTGTGCCACTCCTTCCTGCTCACGTTCAGCTCAGCCTCATGTCCTCAGTCCTCATGGAAACCACATTCAGCCCATTCTCCTGTTCTTTTGCTGTGCTGTTTGACTTTTCTGAGGTTTTTACTATGTTATAATGTTGTTCCCTCTCAAAACACTCAGTTGCATTAACTTTGGCCTCTTGCACAAACCCCTGCCACTCCAAGAAGCTCTGACCAATCAACAAGCCCTCTACATCTAGTCTGCTCTCTTTCATTTATCCAAAAAATGGTGTACAGCTCTGCTTCCACTGATTCCTCACAGCTATTTTTCATTTTAGAGTAAAATGGCATCAAACAAAAAGTTTAAGGAAATTTAGTGCTTTTTTTCTTCAAATTAAGTTCAAAAGTCAGCAAAACACTTGGCACTCTGCTGCACTTTACTGGTCTCTTCACCTGTTTCTTCATGGCACCAGTAGATAACGTGTTAAAAACTTTCACCTTTAGTCAGATAGTGTTTTTAAAGGTTTATGCTGTTCTAGAGGTGAGCAAGATTGGTTTAAAATATGAATAAAAGCATAAAGTAGCCCGTTTAAGCAGTAGTAAAGCTGAGCTGAGTGCTCATAGTTGCTTTATCAACAAGACAAAACAATTTCTAACTTGTTTATTTGCATATGCATATATGAGTTTTTACAATATTTGGTCCCACCATAAATGGAGCCTGGTTAATTGTACAGTACATGATTTTTTTATCCATCCTGCAGCCAAATCTATGCTCATTTCTTAACGACAACATAACCTTAGCTCATAGTTTCATAAATCATGCTTTCCCACAATTTCCTATGCCTTGTTGAACATCACATTATTGTCAATGCTCATCAGATAACTCAAAAGGGAGAGTTTTTATCTGTTGATAATCATGATAGAGTAGTATAGACTATCAAACAATGATAGGCCTAGAATGTAGTGATTCCTATTACTACATTCTATTGGGGGCATTAAACAGTTTTTAAAATTGCAGACTTTTACTAACACTTGTTTATTGTTTGTCCCCTAGGTTGGTTTGGCCTGCAGACGTGTGACCAGTGATTTGTGTATGAAACTGCCCAAAAACAAGAAAAACATCCGACTGGCACACTGCAAGAGAACAGCTGAGAACAGAGGGAATGTACAATTTCTCAACTGGAATCTGCATCATTCACATCTAGGACAGCAAACAACACAACCATTTTTTACAAGATTTCTTGCAGAAATTCCATGCAGAAAAATGGACATGCAACATTGAGGAACGGGGAAAAAATCAAGTGGATCCAAGGGTGACAAAGGACATTTTTGTAAAGGATACCAACCTTCTCTCTAGGCTTTAATTTTTGAGATGGCCTTAAAGTGTTAAGCCCTTGTTTATTATTACCATCTGTATTGTCATTTAAACTTTTCTTTCAGGTATTCTTTTTACATATAGGGAGTTTGTTGCACCTGGAAAAAGAAAGAAGTAACCTTAAAGATGAGTATTATCTTATATTAGGACATTTACTTTAGTTCTTATTATAATTTTGTATCCTCATCAATATTTACTCATCAAGATGAAATGGATGTATCTGACTTTTATATTGACAATTTGGATTTTTCTTTATTTTATTCCTGGAGAGGGAGGAGTCAGAGTTGTTGGTGTCTTGGAACGTCAGGGTCGAGTTTTGCCACAAAGACATTATTGCCTTGGAGAATGGACATCTGTTGCCTTTCAAAAGTCATGTGTATGAATGAGAGGTGAGTGCGTTTAAAAATGGAAAAAATGCAGATATGTGGATTCCATATTGGTCCTTTTGAAAAGTGTTCTTATTTTTCATCATTGGGGTTTTTACGGTACAGATAGTATTCACGAAAAATACGATGGACACAATCTTATTTTTCAAATACAATTGTTCACATGTGCAAAGAAATGGACAGTGTATAGGTACCTGCCATCTTTGAATGCACTGATGGGATTAGGATGGACTTGTGCCCCGGTGTGGGACAGTTGTTCAAAATAGGAAGTTATGGGACTAAATGTGTCAGCACTTGGACATCTTTTGAAGAGGATGCGACCATAAACAAAGTACTTAGGAATGGTTTCAATGACCAGGAGTGCGAATGATTGGGAGATACAGAATCCATTTAAAAGAAGAATTGCCATAAAACTTCAAAGTGAGTCGTACATGGTGTTGTCTTTATCATTTTTTATTGTTATTCTTGTAAAAAAAAAAAAGCTGAAAGAAGACAGTTACACTATCAGAACCATGCTGTATTAGAACCTGTCAATATGTATATGAATTATGAATACACTTAAAATGCTTCAACTATGTTTCACTTCTTATTTATTAATCATATTGAAATTGAACTAATAGCATTGCTGCTTCACTTATGTGCAACAGTCAGTTGTTAGTAATGGGCAGAAGACATTTTTTTGGGCTTTTTGCTTTTGTTCTATAGGGAAAGCTGGATAGACAGGAAATCAGGGAAAGAGATGAGGAATATCATGACAAGAAAACTCACCCGAGTCACTCCAGTATGTGATATGTGCACTAACAGGTTGGCCAGTGTGGCGCTCCAAATTATTAGTTTTTGATTATTTTTTTTAAAAGGCTCTGTCCTATTGTAAGATAGAGTCAGAAATATAAACACAAGACATAATTGGTCAGAAAATGAACAATGATTGGTTTGTGTAGATTCTTTGTGGCTAAATTGATAAAGCATTTACGGTACACCTGAACTAGAGGATCCCTGGTTCGAGTCTATATATTGGCACTATGTTATTACTTTGTGAGATAAGGTCAATGCCTTGGTGGAGATTGGCGCTCAGAGTGTGGTTATTGTCTTCACAGTCTGTTTATTATTTCCAATCAAGAGTTTTTCCATTACCTTAAAATGCTTCCCCTTCCTTTTCCTTTCTGTTTAGTTTGGAAGAAGCACATAAATTCAATTTTATTTTTCATATATTCCATAAAATTTATGAAGTATTTTAACTATTGCACCAGGTTTGTCTGTATTTGAATTCAATTCTAAGTGTTCATTGTAAAAATTGGAGCAGCCTAAAGGTAAAAATAGAGAGCTCAGAATAAAATGTATTCTTCCAGATGTAGAAGTCAGATGTAGGAACTGAAAACCTTGAGCATATTCCCACATGCATTCATCAGCCTACACAATATGTTTTGTGTGATTGGATGAATTCTGATAATTTGTTTATTCTGCACAGCCAGGGCTATAAAAGTACAGTATATAATATAAGGGCTTTGTGGTATAATGGATGTTTAAGTATAGTGGAGGTCTGGGTTCTCCAAATGCTTCTAATTCTAAAATTTTAAAATGGCTGGCCACTTAAAGATCTGAAACATGTATTTTGTCAAAGAACAGAGCAGACATGAAAATGAATTTGTTGAAGATATTTTTTATTCTTATTGGGCCAAGCCAATGAATATAATTCTGTTTTTGTTTTTTTGTTTTTTTTTTACATTTCAAGGTTAGGTTGACATTCCCAAACACAAATGTTGCATGATTTCTGAGGATGGAAAACAGTGGAAGAGAGGGGGAAAAGATGAATGGAGTAAAGCCAAATGAGTGTAGGAATGAAAATGAAAGCAGATGGAAGTGACTTGTCTGTTTTGGATTTATATAGATGGATTAAGGAGTGTGTGTTTGTGTGAGTGTGTGTGTGATATGCTCACAGTAGGCTTGGATCATAAAGACTGGCGGCCGATAGCAGGGGATACTGTGACAGCCAGAAGTTTATACTGATGGTAGGAGAGGAGCAAGCCAAGAAGACTCATTCACCTCCACTGTGACATGAGGAGAACATAAAGTGGGCCATACGCCACGCTAAATGAGGTGAGTGCTTCTTATTTCCTGCTTCAAATTGAATGCACCGCTTGACGTCAAGTGCAAAGCCTCACTGCTGTGAGCGTGTGTCTCCTGGAGAGGTTCCATGGCGACAGAAATTTTCACTTATTTTGCTCCTCATTTAGCAGTGCTGCCTTCGCACTAATTACCTTCAGTGTGCTGATTTTCTGTCACTCCGCTCACTCTCTGAAGGTGATTAGTCATGTAAAACCATTGGCTCCCTGCACCTTTTTCTTTAAACACCTCGCTAATCAGTGCAGGCAGTCGGGCAGAAACACTTTGCCTTGGAAACCAAGAACCACTGCTTATATTTTTAGGCAAACACAACAGCGGAGGAGTGCAAAAAGTCAGTCACAATGACAAAGTTAAACATTTGCTCCTGACAATTGAACTATTTAATTCTATAGGTTTATTGCCTAAAATTTAATACAAGTTTAGACTTTTCAAGAAGACTTTTATACTTTTTATGAACATCTTTCTTAATTAGTCAGTCGCTGTAGGTTTTGGTTTGGTCACCACTAAGTTGTTTCTATTTGATATGAACTATGAAAACTTAAATTGACCTACATGTTTTGAGTCTGAAATGATTTGTCATTTCATAATAACATTAGGAAATACTTCTCTCATAGATCCTATTTAAGCATATAGCCTTGGAGTTCTTATAATAATTTTTTTTAAAACCAATATTAATTATTGCTTATCATGACCAGCCAGACCCATTCACTTTCACAGGGAACTGCAGTGGGTCTCTAACCCCCTCCCTTTCAAGCCATGAAGTTCAGTTGTACTGACCAAATATTTAACCATGAATGGAGTAGGTTCTGTGCAATGGTTTGCTTCTTCAGTTGGTTATTTTCAAATTACAACAATCAGGAAGGAGTAAATAATAAATTAATGTGTGTTTTTTCAGAGATGGCGTTCCTGCAGCGGATGCGTTCACCTCGTCTGTCCTTTCTCCAGACCCTGGTGTCTCTTTTCCTTGGTACTGTGGCTCTGCTCTCCTCTTACTGGTGTGTGGGTAAACAGAAGGTGCCCAAGCCCCTCTGTACACCCACCAAACACAGCAACTGCATCCCTGTCCCTGGGGTGTCAAACTCCTCCAGCATCCAGTTCTCCTGGGAGACCGGTGACGATCGATTTGTTTTCCCTGTGTTCCACACTGGCCTGTTCATCACATGTGAGGAGAACATCTACTCGGATGAATGGGGTAAGCTGCTTTTAGGTCTAGAGCTTAACTTTAACATTCTAGTCCTGGGTTTAGCACATCATGTCGTCTCCACTGTTAAACGATGAGTAAAACTATTGCTCATATTTGTGTACATTTCACCTTTCTTCTATATTCTTCATTTATGATTTTCTTTTGTGAGCCGTTTCTTAGTAAGCAGACATAGCCAGCACTAAAATGGCCACTTTCTCTGTATTACTGGTCTGCTCTCCCTCAGTGCTTCTAGTTTTATATCTAGTATTATGGTTTTGGCACATGTACTGAATTTTTGAAAGCTGTTACACAAATTTGTCTATTTAATACAGTATGTCGGTTTGAACTAAGTTGATTACTGAAAATATACCTCCTGGCAACTCACTTCTTAGTCCACACCCACCAGTTGAGAATCTCTGGTGAAGCTTGATAGTAAAGCCATGATCCCAAATTAATTATTATTTTATTATAGAATATTACAATGTTTTATTGGTGGTGTTATTTCCTATTACAGTATGCTATGAGGCAAATAAACAAAGAAAGAAACGACAACAGATGATGTCACAACATTCTATAGGCTTATAAGATTTAATTGAGATGCAGGGCAGGCAAAGTCTGTATAATTAATGCAGATTTATGTAGATTTTTAAGTGTGGATGGGTACATATAGCAAGATTATGGATCTTATCACTAATATAAATGATCAGGTTCAACATTTCAGAATGAAATTTTTTGATATTTCTTATAAAAAATACCTTATAACTTATATAGGAAAACTGTCTCCTACCCCTCATCTGAGAGTGTGACATCATCACATTCTAGAATCTGAAAACAACCAATACCTGTTTTGCTTCTAAAGTAAATGATTATATGTAACGGAAAATAAACATGTTTGCACCAGCTTACAGCACGCAGTTCATATCATTGTTAGGGATTTCATTAACCACCCCGGGTCATGTGACCAATATTCCCAAGGTGACATGAGGATCCTCTCTTTCAGGAAGTGAGGCCAGCGGTAGCAGTACAGTGAAGTAGGTCATAGGACAGATAACGTGCATTAAGCCCCAGGTGTTATTATATGTGTGAATGTGATGTGTTTATGTGTTAGGCCCAAAGAGGATTTTCTCCACTGTGTGTACGGCCACAGAGATTTAGACTTTAGACAGCATGACTCAATTATGGATTAGAAAGACAGGGAGAGAAAGGTTAATAGGATTCACACATATGCTCTCACGTCTCATTTTTAGATCATTTGAAACTGATTGTAAGAGATAATTAAAATTATTATTAGAAGTTTTAAGATATATATAATATATAATATATAATGGTACACTGCACTAGGAAAACATGAATTCAGCTTAACCTTAAAAGCTGTCATTTTAGTTTTTGAACCTTTGATTTTTAAGTATTTCATCTTTGATTTTTAAGCATTTTATCTACTGTACTGTATATCAAAAGGTTAGTTACAAAAATATGCGTTTATTGCCATAGCAGCAGGCTAGAGAACATTGAGAAGTTAAAAATAGTTACAATAGAACTATAATTCCAAAAACTCCATACCTCTTAAAGGTCGCATGATAGAAGAATTAATGCTACCATATAAGAGATTACCATAGTTCTTATAAACCATCAATTTGTGTTCTTTCACTTCAAAGCCTGGCTGCAGAGGCAACAGTTGAAGCAGCAAGCATACAGTAGATACTTGAACTTTACCTCTCCCTAAACACTTCTACAAAGAGACATATCCCGGGCCTCCTCCTGGTGGCACATGTCTGTAACACCTCTCCAAAAACTGATGCCTGAGTCACCTCAGCTGCCTCCTTGCAGTATGAGGGAGCAGCAGCCCTACTTCTGTTTCTCTTGGGAAAACAAGCTCCTTTCTACAGTATGTCACTAAGGGAGAACCCACACACCTTGGAAAGAAAACTCATTTTGGCTGCTTGTGTCACAGAATAAATACATTTTATTATAGCTTATGAAACCCTATGCTATGTACATATTATCTCAACATGGCTACTCATGCACTTAAAAGGTAATGTTGACAACAGCTGGTGCAGAAAGATATTGGTCCTTTTATTTCCTTTTTACTATGGTAATACTGTAATTTTTTTTACAGAAGAGAAGTGCAGAGGATTGTATGCACTGACACCTGGTTCTGAAAAAGGTAATAGTCTTTATGCTGCTCTAATTTTTGACGTTCTTTGTGCAAACATGAGTGTTCTGTGTCCTTAGCGATGATGTGGCTGTATCTGACCTTGGAGCTGATGTACATTGGCCTGCTGCTTGTCAGCTGCATACTGCTGTCTGCGCAGCTGTGCATGGGGGCCTATTTCCCCTCCACACAGCGCTGGGGCCAGCTGCTCAATGCATTTGCTGCTGTTTTCACTGTACTAGGAGGTATGACCTTAGTTTTGTCCCCTGTACTACCACTGTATTTTTTTGTATTTGAAAGAAATGTACTTGATATGTTTCCTTTTGAGCAAATTCCTCTGTGTTGCTGGTCTCAGGTCTCCTGGGCATGGTGGGTCACATGATGTTCATGCAGGTGTTTCAGACCACAGCTTCAATGGGACCAGAGGACTTCAAACCTCACAGCTATGGATACTCGTGGGCGTTCTAGTAAGTTTAGTTACACACACAGTGAATAAATGCATCCAATTATAAAACAAAGTTGGGACACTGTATAAAATATAATTAAATACAGAATGCAAGGCAAAGTATCTCAGAAGTAAAGTTGGACAGAGGTTCATAATTTCAGCAAAATGTTTTTCACATAAACTGCAAAGTCTTTTGATACCCCATCATCTACAGTACACAGTCATCAACAGATTCTGAGAATCTGGAGAAATCTGTGATCAGAATTGAATGCCTGTGATCTTCGAGTCCCCAAGCAGCACTGCAGTAAATACATATTGTATCATGAGGCATGAAATTTCTCAAAATAAACATCTTACTTTTAACCTTAACAGGAGTCCTTAAGAATTTAGTGTTGGCGTTTACAAAATAATTATATTTTTTAACACTAGATGGCAGTAATTGACAAAACATCTTATTTTTAGTGCCATCTACAACTCTAAATTATGTTTTGTAATTATATTTAATGATTTCTTTGTTAGACTGGCCAGCCATCCTAAATATTAAAATTTTTCTTTTTCTTTTCCATTTCTTTTTCTTCCCTCTTGTTTAAAGTTACATTTTTAGGGGCAAAACAAATGAACAAAAATTAAACTACATCTGAAAGTAATCAAATAGACTAACTAATCAGAATGCAGGGGGCAGTGTAATCATTCACACAACTGCTTCTGGAACATTCAGGACTGAATGGTAAAACATACCTATTGAAGAAAGACATAATTGCATAAAGCAAGCAAAGCTAGGTGAAAATCAGTGTGAATGGCAATGGGTCTAGCTGGCCAGGTTTTATTGTTTTATGATCCTACAGTGTCTTATTAGATAGTATACATAATTTGCTAAAACTCTGAAACAGCCTGTCCTTCCCGCCCCTGTGCTCTGCGTCTCTCAGTGTAGCCTGGCTTGCCTTCACTGTGTGCATGTCGGCCGGCGTGTCCACTCTCAACAACTACACCAAGAAGGTCCTGATGGTGGGGCGCCGACGTATCGCCAGCCTTAACCCCTGCAGCTTCAACTTTGTGGGTCTGCCACCTCCCGCCCCTTACTACACACCCCCACCTGTGAGCCTGGCCTGTCCGCCATCTCCCTCACACCTCTCCCACCTGTCCCCTTACTACGAGCCCCCGTCACCTGCCCCACCACCTCCCTCTTCCTCCTCTTCTGCTCCTAGGCACGGTCATTCTGCACCTCTCCACCACTCACTGTCCTTCCCCCCTCCACCGTCCCACCCAATGCCTGGATCACCTTATCATCGCTTGTCTTTACCCTCTCCATGCCCCTCGCCCGCCTTATCTGTTTCTGTGCACTTTCCCCATTCAGTACATCAAGACCTTTGTCCCGGGTACGAGGACAACGATGACTGCAGCCCACTTTAGTTACAATTTAAATTTCTATTTGAAAAAGCTATTTATTATTTTTTAATAAGTGATGGCTCTGATTTAAAGGGAAAGTCCAATATTTCTGGAAACAAGAGAGAGATATTTAACCTTATTTACAGCCCCACTTTGGAGAAGCTGACAGGACTAGGCTCACTGGCATTTTACAGCTCCCAAGGGTTCTAGGGACACACACTAACAAAAAATTAGGACTGGAAAAACAACCCCATATGGCCCACATCTACACACCTTAGTGTGGAATCATACTTTATCTTTCTTAATGTTTCCTGACAACACATGCAAAGTAAGCACCTCTTTTTAAGATCATCTGATTCAACAGATGAATAACCCATCACATAACCACATACTAACATTACAACATATTATTTGAGAGGTAGTCCCTTGTGGTGGGTGGATATACTCAGTAAAAAGTTACCGATTGCAGCTTTGTGTTAAAATTCCATTTCTACAGTAGCCTTTAATTTTCCTCCATGTCACCCACCCACCCACTCTCAGCCCCTGTTGCTCCTGTCTGCTGCTCCAATCTGGGAGTGTGCTCACTACTCCACTGCAGCATACTGAACTATTCTTTATTTGTGTTAACAAAACGTGTGGCACAGAACATGTCAACAGTATTGTGGTAAATAAAGTTCTTTAATTTATTTATTTAAGTGACTAGTGACTAGTTTATAAAAAGCGAAACCATTTGTCCAAGATTTTTTTTAAAACATCATCACCACATTATGAAAGCACCAGTGCTGTTTAATTAATATTCAGCATGCCTGCCACTACATGCTTATAAAGTATTTACCTAACAGGATTGCTTGAACAACTTGAAGCCAAAAGTAGCAATGACTGGTTGTAATCAATGTTTAATATCATAAAAATCATTGTCATCTATAAAGAGAAATAACAGTAGGTCAGAGCATTTAAAGAAAAATGTTATATACATACACACTGAACAGTCGTGTCTGCTGCACAGCTGTTAAAATGAGTGGTAATATGAAATATGTATGGTATGGTATAATACACAGATAATGTAACTCAGTTTAATTGTTATAAATTCAATATTAAACATAGTTTTCATTTCATTTGGTAAAAGGCTGGAATGTCTTCAATTGTATTACATAAGAAAAATTATCATTCAAGAACATTATGTGGCATTGTGCATCTATACAAAAACACTTTGATTGTTTAGTTGCAAAATAATTACACTCAATGTTACTGCCTGGTCTTATCATTGCAGAGAAAGCTATTTAAGCACATTATTTGAAAGAGGCTAGTCTTTGGTGCAATAAGTCACAAACAGTGTAAATGCTGGATCTGTTATTGAATTGATAAGCTAACTAACATAAAAGTCACCCCTCCATTAACAATGGACATACATCTAAAATACCACAGATATGTTGTAAGTCAAAAACATGAATGAATCTTAATTTATCCTAGCATGGTCAAGGCAACACTAGTTACATTTGTTCAAAAATACTCCTAGTTCAACTGTGAGGTCACATCTAGTCACTTGTGGCTGGCTGTCAGGAGCTTGATCATGCTGTCTTTTTACGTAGCACAAAGTAAGTGATGGACGAGATGAATGTGAGGCCAAAGGCAATCCAAGCCAGGATAAAAGAGTGACCATAAGAGCCATCCTGCTCATTGAGGTGGAAGCGGTCTGTGTAGATGGAGGCTGCAATCATGATGCAAAGGCCTGGGACGTAAATGAAGCCATATAACATTAAACATTTGACAACACAACAAATCCTGTTTCAGCCAATATCAATACTTACATGCAAGAAACTGGAAGATGCCAGAAATTGTGAACCTCTGGCCCTTGCTCAAAGTGAACAGCTGAGCAATGAACACAAAGATGCCCAGGATGGAGAATATACAAGCGAGCACGGAGCTGGCCTGCACTGCCTGGAGGTAGTCTGCAGGGGGAGCCAGAGAAAGGTGTGTTAAAGTAAATAACGGTCTTGAGATTATAAACACACCCTGGGAGCACAAACATCAGCTGTAAGTCAGGGACATGAGGTCCAACAGTCTCAAATGTGTTAGGATTGTAAAAAATGCTCAGGTTGTTAAAGCAGCTTTCATAGTGATTGCTTAGGAGAGAGGCATAGTTTTGTTATGAGTAGCAACTGCTTTCTGTGTTTCTGCTGACAGCTTTTTGTGGACAGTAATTTGAACCATTTGTGGAATTTACACACTGATGCAAAAACCAAAACAGACAGTCCTGTGATAATTAATAATGGGACTCATATGAGGGATGTTTCCGGTCTTTCTAATAGCTTTTCTGACATTCATTTTATAGAGGCAGATTATGTTTTTTGCTATATTTTGAGAATATCATTTTTGTACATTGAATTCTGACTGTATACATTCTTGACTGTAAAAAATCTGTGTCATCAAATTAAATGATAGTGTCTGAACATGATATGCCTAAAAGAATAATTGCAACAACAGGAGGCCACGCCCACTGACACTGTGTACTATCTCTGTATATTATTTGGCTTTATTAGAACTCCAAAAATTAGTTGTCTTTTTAGTTTAGTTAATATCTTATTGTTCATGGAATGTGGATGTTTTTTGCCTTTGACTTGAGGGCGGACCAAGGATGTAGACTTCCACTCAGACATTTTCCTTTTCTTTGGCTGGCTTTCTTTATGTCGTAGATTAGTAAAAAGTTCTTAACACTGTTGCAATGTCAGTTTCGTTTACCTATTAGTGGTAAAACTCAAAACAGATTTACTCCTATGTGTTATCCATACACTTACCCTGTGGATAGTGAAAGCCTTCGGGCAGGTCAGTTAAGTTCCACACTCCATTTTTTAAAATCCAGCGTCCCCAGATATCCGTATACATAGTCTCAGTCATCCACCAGGCCTAGCGTACAGGAAAAGGGATTAAATGTTGCAATTTTTTTTCTAATGCTTGAATATTCTTGCCGTGAATTTTTATCACATTTGTGGTGACTAGGTTGAATGGTATGTTCAGGTAAAGGAATGAGATGAAAAAATGTGACTCTGTGGCAATGATTTTCTGTCAACATTTAACATTCAGGTATCCCACTTATTTATCTTTTAAGTTTAGCTGAAACTTTGACTGAAATTTCCATGCTGTAGCAGTGACAGCAATACAGTCAAGCCATCTGTCAACCAGAAATGTCAGCTATGTGGCCCTGGAGAGCAGAACAAGCATTGAATGGGAAGGAATGAGGCTTTGAGTGATGACAAAAAGGTGAGCAGTCACTCTTTCACCACTGTGGGTGCTTTGCTGTCCATCAAAGTGGAATAACTCTTCTATGTTGTAATTTTAACAGCAGAATAGGGAGGAAGTAGAGGATTTGCAATGGTTAATTATGCCTTGAGGTTCAAATGAGATGCTTTGTGTGTTGTACAGGTGTGTGCAAATTCAACATGTGGAAATCTCTACTTACATTGTCAATGGTAGCCACCAGGAGGAGGATGATGGCGATAATGTGGAGGGCAAAGATGGCAGCTAGAAGAATCAGCATGTTGGCTTAGCTGGTGAGAAAAGAAACAAAACGAGTCAAACCACTTTGCAATTTATTGTGGAAAATGACTGGAAGGCCGACTAATATTAGAAAGCACACATTGAGAATGCATAATGATGAGGAGAAAAACAAGTGTGCCCTCCAACAAAAAGCTCCACACCTCTTGTCTGTGTACAGAATAGAAGCCATTTATGACGCATTTTCATAAACACATTCAATGAGAGCAAAATACTGGCAACCACTCAGGGCGTGGCCTCCCAACTTCTAATTACTTACTGCTAACACACATGCTTGTAAAAGTCTGCCAATAGGAAGCAGTTGGTTATTTAAATCAGGATACACAGTGCATTATTTGTACAGTAAATTTATTTTGCATTCTGTCCCAAGGTTGACCAGTTGAAACAAGAGGGGCAGAGTCAAACCGAGGGAAATTCATACAGTGCAGATGAGTTTGGGCTTGTCTTCAAAATACACGCCACTCCTTAAAATAACCTGTCGAAAATACCTGGCTTGCTGGCCCACACCCCATCCCACCATTGTGAGGTGATTTCACACACCAGTTCCCATTTAGCTACTGCGACGCCTGTCTCTTAGGCTCTTTTTTTTGGCCAGTACTTCCATAGGCACCCAAAAAACAAGTGTGCTTGCATCCATTTTGGAGGTGACACTGGGTGTGAGTGGAGAACAAGGCACATGTGGTATGTACTGCTTCTCAGACAAGTTAAAAGGAGTGGTCAGGGCTGGGTCCATGTTAAGTTTGGCTGTCATTTCCCACACAACCTTACATATATGCAGTCTCATAGCACCAGAACAACTCTCAACAGCACAGAATCTCTCAGTCTGCTCCAAAGGGTAAAGTTTGTACTTCCATATTCCGAGCCCAAAGCTTGATAAAAACTTCAGCCAAAGCCCATCAAGTCCATAACTTTGAGTCTATGTGAAATTGTTCCTTCAGGTCAGCACAAATGTGGGTCCACTGTGGCCTGTACTAGACTATAAATGTTTGGTATAAATGGGAGCAGTCCAAGAAGTGCACATGGAGGTAATCATGTGCAAATGGAAAATAAACACGTATCCCAAGGCGGCCCAACTATAGCCAGTAAAAATAGAACCACAATAAAAGTTACTTGTGAGTGCTCATGCCTTCACTGCATTCACT
Organism: Bostrychus sinensis; assembly: GCA_020698575.1. Lineage (NCBI taxonomy): Eukaryota > Metazoa > Chordata > Actinopteri > Gobiiformes > Eleotridae > Bostrychus > Bostrychus sinensis. The sequence goes on along the minus strand of CM036253.1, from coordinate 26,061,204 downwards.
GTAGCATTGACCTCAAAAGTCTAAATATTTTTTAGCTAATTTATATTAATATGTCAATACATTTCTAAGCTCAAGTAAGAAGTGCAGAAAAGTGTAAAAAAAAAAGTACTCACCTATTGTTGGGCAGCTGTAGGTCTGTCTTGTCAAATCCAAATCCTCCTGCAACTCACGGATACTAACTTTCGAGCCTAAATGCTCGACAGTAGAAGTTACCCATCCGCCCACTTTTGCCCTGCCCAACTTTGAAATCCACACCCCTTCTCTGACTTTTGCACATAGCACATAATACTCCTCTCCTTCCCCCTTTTTTCCTTGCATACGCTCTTCCTTCTCCCCAGACCCCTCCCCTTCGACTCCATTCTGCCTCACACACGTGCTAAAGTTACTTCCGCATCTATTTGAGATTTGTGCTCATGTCTTTGTTATTTGGCTGATGGCTTTTTGCTGGGATCAGTGACTCACTTGTGTTTGAAGAAGGGGGGAGACTCCCATAACACCGGACACTCACTGTGTACTAGTGTTGCCATGGTGACAGACAGGCAGCTCGGTTTAATCATAGTACGCTTGTGTGTATGTAAACAGTCGCAGTACAACACAACAGCGTAATGCGGTTTTCTCCACGAACCGCCACCCTCGCAGATCTCTTTTCCCGCTCTTGTTGCTGAGGAAGTAGTTTCAGGATGAAGGAATGTTGTTGGTTGCCATGGCGAAGGAGGCAGGGGGTTACACGAGTGCAAGTCGAAGCTCGAGAGAAGGAAGGAAATCTAGGGAGGGAATTAGAGCAAAGGAAAGAGATGGTAGATACAAGGGCACAGAGGGTCGGGAGGGAGTTCTCACATGGCTGTGACTTCATTAGTAATCGGACGGTGTCATCGTGTCATGGTTTCGTGGCTGGTGACTGATACGGTGTTAATAACTTTGTGGCAGTGGGATCCAAAGTCATCTGCTTTGGGAGGCTGCCTATAGTTGGCCACATTAGTTTCAGAGTACATCTTTTAATACCAACGATAACACAGCAACACAGCTATACTCATGTGACTGAAGTTCACTTTTTTAATATCCAATGCAAACATTCAAACGTGAAGTGTTTTTCTACAGTGTTATTTACTGTATTAAAAATAATTAGAAATTTTACTTGCGCCCTAATAAAGTGAATGCAGCTAGTTTAAAGGGACATTGAAATAGTTCAATGCTTTAAGTTAAATATCTTTATGTAGAGTAGTGTGTAGCTTCTGCAACAGTGGTCCTGTCTTCTCCCAATTCAGCGTGAGCAGATGGCTGTCTAATGTAGAAAATCAAAAGTAGCTAGGAGAGCCACCTTTAAATAATTATTAAAATACCAATCTAGCTCTTTAAAGACATACATTTGGTCATAAACATAATGTATCTATACTTTTATGAGCACTTATGGCACCTCAATTAAAGCTAGCCAGTTAGTAATATCTATGTAGTACTTGTCTCTTTCTTTTCCACTATAGCCGACTGTGAAATTAGTTTGACAGCATTAGATAGTTAGGAATTGGGAGAATGTGCTTAAATTCCTGTGGTCATAAACTGACAAGCCAACAATCCAAAAATGAAAACTATGAAGGAATGCTCATTGTTGTATTATCAAGTCATAGTTTATTTACAAAGCATGTTTAAGATAACTCCAGAGGGCCACATAGCTACATCAGATAAAATGTTAACAAAATAAGCAATATCACAACAAGATGTCGATAAATAAAAATAAAAAGAATTTGACCTGAAATAGCCCAACGCATTTGATGCTGGTATTGTACATTAAGCCTGTGTTTACATTTAGTTTTTGCATATTTATTATTATGACAGGTCAGGTGTCATATTATCACTTGCACGATGACTGACTGGTTGGACTGACAGCTGACCGCCTGCTCCTACTGTTAAAAACTTCATAAAAAGGGTTAGAATGACTGTGCTAAAGTTGGAAGTCTTGACATCACAGTACTTTAATAGTGGGTACTACAAGCTGCATTGCTGTAACTAATTTTTAACAATAGGCTTTAGGTGTCCTATATAAAAAAGTAAGAATTAAATAGTCCCTTCTAATTCTGAGTTTGGCGTTGGACTGTTGCAATCTCTGTTATCTCCACCTCATTAAACATAATCTAATTGCACTGTCAATATTCATCTGCTTGTCACTTTGCTTCCCTTTTCATGTTTTTTTTTCATCTCTAGAGTAGATATTTTCACTTTAATTTTTGACCGCCATTGATTACAAACCATACCTTAATCTGGAAACAGAACTGATTATATGATAATAGGCAAGGACAAGATAAACTGTTAAAATAAAGATTACATTATATCTAAAGGTCTATTCTTTTGTAAAGATGATTCGGTAACACTTTAGAAAAATGCACAACTATTAAGCAGTAAATAAATTACCCATGTTTATTATTTTTGCACTGATTTACGTAAGCTTCTTACTAAAGAATAACATTAATGACAATGTTTATAACTCAATGGTGTTTATAAATGTTAAAGTATTTCTTAGTAAATAATCACTTAACTAGCTACTAAATACTAATCCTTAACTACTACTTAATTAATAGTACTATAATAGTGTGTATAGTATAGTATTCACAAGTGTTACTGATGATTCTTATTACTAGGGCTGTTCGATTAATAGAATTTTAATCGTGATTACGATTTTGGCTACCAACAATTACACAATTTATATAATCAAGAAAAAACAATGAATTGAACTGGATTCTGAATGACGTGCATGCTCTTTATGTCCATATGTAGGAATTTTACAGAGCTGTCAAAGCTAGATGCACTCTTGTTTTTGTCCAAAAGCTTGTCCAAAGTCTTGTACTAGGCTCTATCAATTAACACAAATAAATTATAAAAGTACCCTACGGGTTATTAATTTGGCAATACATCAATAATTGTTTTAAATAAATGTAATTCCAACTATCACCTAAATAATTGTGATTATGAATTTTTCCATAATTGAGCAGCACTACTTATTGTAATAGCTACTAGGGGATTCATACAAGAAAATAGAAGAAAGGTAAAATCAGATAATGTCCCTTTAAGATGGTTTATTGATGCAAATTTTGTTTTGCACCATTATCCAAAACATTCAGGACACACAGATAAACTTAAATCCTTTTTGCGGTGCAGAATGAGACACTGAGGTCACTCGGTTTGTAAAACTGTACTGATCTATCTGTCATCTTGACAAACAAGTGTTAGTCAAAGGCAGCCGCGGCGTATATTACCTGGTCAGTGTCATGTCGAGCTCCTCCAGCCCTGGGTATAAGCTGGCTAGATAATAACAGCCTAGTGCAGAGGAAATTTACAACACTGCAATAGCTGCTTTAAGGGTGCTAGTGCAGGTCCGTGTGGCTACATTCTGCTGGGGTCACAAAGGTCAAACTGGCATAAACACCCTCTACTATTGTTTGCTGGAGAAAAAGCCATCTTCTTCACATAATATTTGTTCCAAGATTTTTATAAGTGGACAGAGCAAGATAAAATAGTAGATAAAGTGCTGCCTGGGCCATGATAACATTGTATAATTTCAATGACAGCTATAGTGTTAAATAGAAGCCATAGTAAATAGTCTATGAAGGTGACCATTAAGAAGTGTGTTTAAGTGTTCATTCATTCCTGTTTTTCAACATAAAGACCATACATTACATTCAAACATGGACAAAAGCAGCCCATTCATGTAAAATGTAATTTTAATTTTTTAATTTAATTTTATATAGAGGTTTTATCTATTGTAAATCTTAAAAAGCTAACGCAGTCATTTAGATTTTTCATGCCGGTACATATAGAATATTTTAACCAAAGGCCAGGACTGCTAAAAAGTCATACATGGGTAAGTACAAGTAAGATAAAAATCTGATGGATATGGAGCATAAAAACACCACAAGACAAACAACATGAAGAGAAGCAGCTGTGACAGGGCAGAATGTGGTCGAACCAGATTTGGTTGGGCGTGTGGGCCCTACCTGAAGCTTGAGGTGAGCTTGATTTGAAATGTACCACAGAGACTGATCCGGGCACACCTTCAAAACTAATCCATGCAGTGTAACTGTAGCAAGCAAGAATAGTGGAATGAACTGGGGGGCATAGACAGAGATTAAAGTGCACATTTTTGAAAATAGTAAATTGCAAACATGCTCACATTATACTGTATATTTCGGCACTGTTTTATAACCGGTACTTTGTAAACACTTTACGCAAAATGTAATATTTTAAGACTGATTTTTGTGTACAAAATTAGGATAAGTACTTGTAATTTGTTCATTATTGTAATAATGATATCACTCTCTGGTCATCCTTTTGAAAAGACTAAAAGTAGTGTGATTTATTAGAATAGAATATATATCAACAATTGTGGTTCTGTATGTTAAACAGACTGCAATACTTTTCAGCCAAATTCTGCTTAAACCAGATAGCTTTAGCAACCAACTATATGTCAGTGCCTGGGTCGAGAACATTACCAAGTGGCTCATTTTTTAGCCAGTTTACTTAGGCTAAAGGCTGCATGAAGAAAACAACAGCCAGGTCTGAGTTCTGCTATTCTACTATTCAAAGTCAAGTGTACTACTACAATATATATCCATAAGGATCTCCACCAACTCTGGGGGCTTCTTGCAAATTTTCTTTTTTTTTTAAATTCATGACTCATGTATTAGTCATTTTGTCATACTCAGAGTTGACCACACTGTCCACAAATACAATGTCTCTATCAGATTGGCAGGAGGCAGGGCAGAGCATGTTTTTTTAAAAAACCCAAACGCATGTTAACAAATCACATGTCTGCGAAGTACAGCAGAAGACCAATGAGAAACCTCGCTCAACAAGCAGCCCTTTGTCGTGCTGCCTTACTCGATCTGTACTGGAAAAAATAGAGTCATAAAGGAACAGGAACACTTGTGATATTGTCTGATGCCAAATGTTGTGGGCACGCATTAATGATCATTTCTTGAAAGGGGTTTCTCAAGGTTGGCTGGTCAGGGGAGGTTCTATTACTTTTTATTGCTCAATGTGGCATCATTAAAAGACAATGGACTGATTTTGCAATTCACTCTTACCTCCACCACACTAAAATTTGACTTTTGCAGTGGTAAACATGCCAAACTTTTTCCAAAATGACTCCTTGTTATTAACACATTTCTCTCACAGACAACAAAAAAATGAGCATCCGCCTTGTCGAAATCCCTTAATTGAGGTGTTTGTGAGGTACTGTTTCAAAAGCAGCCGAGCAGTGCCTACATACCAGGAGAGTGAGCCCGACCACAGCTAAGTCACTCTTGCTTTACACAATAGCACGGCTCTCCCAATGTGGTCAACTGTCTAACTATTCTCACTGCTTCCACATCTTACACAACGTCGCACCCTCCCCAGACATTGGTAGATTCCCTTCAAAAAAAAAAAAAAAAAAAGATTGGAGTATGTTTACAGGATTTGTGGGAGCCATTTTGAAGTCTTTGGATGCCTGTTTGAGGAATAGCAAGCAAAAGAACAAGCATGGTTAGGACTGTGTTGAAACGCCCTGAGCTAATTGTAACAAGTCAACAATAATCCTAGTATTCCTCCTGTCACCAAGATAGTTCTGATGATGAATGATGCTACTATAGAGACATGTTTTTGGATGTGGTTCATGCACAATTATTCCACGATTAGCCTTTAAACTTTACTTCAGTCTCTTTCTCCAATTTAGGACATTATGCTGTTTGAAAGATACTACATAGCAATGTTAAAGGAAGTGACAAATGCTGGTGGCACTAGAAACTCTTGCACACAAAATTTCTTTCCTCATACGTGATCATAGGTTTTGGCTTCTAATTATTGTCATAATTCTTGTATGAATCCATGTAATGGCCTTCCAACACAGTGACTCATTTAAAATTACTGCACTGCCACTAGGGGTTCCTTCACTCAAAATGTTCTAACAGAAGTAATGTTAATCATCATGAATTAACAACATGTCTGAACTGTTTCTAAGTCATTTGTTGCTTATATGCTCTGTCTATCATATTACAATACTCCATAATGTAATTCATAGGACTAAAAAGAGAACGGCAATGGAAGACGACATTTTGATTAAATTATATTTAGGGACTTACAAACACAATAACACTAATCACATCTATAATTCATTTAATGTTTCAATGTGGAGAGGTGGTGAATAGAAAAACAAATGAGAAAAACAGCTTGTATGTCAATCATCATTTTTGTAGGAGGCTAATTGCCTTTTTTATATTTTTTGTACAATGTCAATTTGGCACACTATTGATGTGTCCTGTTAAGATGTAAGCTCTGCTATTCAAAGCATCCAACTGGACTTTGATGACACATTATAAATTGTTCTCTTCAGTTTGCAGGGGCAGTTTGATGTCCTTGGGTGGGTGTGGTAACAAATACAGTTATAGCTATGGTTCAAAGTAAGATAATGTAGTACTGACGAAACATAACATTTGGGACTGTTAGGTACAGAAATTTTTGTCCATACATATTTCATTCATGTTTCATTTTAATATTCAGGGCCCTCCCACTCAGAATAATTGCATGGCAAAAAAATGTGTCTCTTTCACTCAAAACTATACTCCTGTTGTTAGGTTAGTGTTCACAGTATCTGTCACTGGATGCTGGAAACTAGGTGGAAAGACTCTTGAGAAGACCTTTCTAATGCTAAATGCATGAGATAACACTAAATGGGAAAAATGAATGAATGCTTTGTAAAGTGGTTGGGCCATCACACCTGTCAATCACCAAATTAGGAAAATTGATAGGTGCTGTGGCTGTGAGGTGCTTGGGCACATGTTTAATGTCAGGGCCTTAAAAGTTAAATACTGTACGTGCGACAAGCAGAAGTCACTAGATTTATGCAGAACATGTAGAAATGTAATTACAGAACCATGGCAGCCTGCTGTCAAAGTGTCAAAGGGCCAATGTAAATCATATTAAGACATCAAAGAAAATGGTGGTTATACGCTGGTTACTAAAATAATTTGGCATGTCTTTAAGCATTTGCATGTGCCCTGGTGGCTGTTTGCCAGTGGTTCTAATAAAAATGAAAGGAGTGGTTGCGGGAGTGCATTATAGAGTAGACATGGTGGATTTGCTGAAGTGTATGGAGTACTGCAGTAGCTAACCTTCAAGTGGGCTAAAGTGCATGTCAGTCAGCTACACTGCCCGGGTCACCATTTACATTCAATAAAGGAAGAATCCCTTATTTAGCTGCGCTCACCTGTTTCCATGGTTACCTAGCCAAAGGTTTCACTCTTGATTCACTTCCTTACCACGACTTGACTCACTCACATTACTACATTCACTTCACATTTCTCCTCAAATCATTTTTTTGTGTGTGTGTACTATTTGAGAACATTGGTGCCCCTCCTGTTTCCTTCCCAGTGCCACCCTTGTGTTTACGCCACCGCCCCCTGTAGCCTTGGACTTTCAATGAAATCCAGATTCCAGACTGTACTCGCACTCACTGTCTAAAAGAAAACAACTCCCGGCTGTAGCTAGGCAACTCCAAATATGAGTCATCCTGCCGCCGCGCCCATTTCTAACTGATCCCGTCCCTCCCCTCCACCCTCACCCCGCTTCAGACTCCATCAAATGAAGCTGCTCCAATCATTCTCACGCTGTTGCTTTAAACAGTACAGCGCTGGGATTCATCTTAGTCCCATACCTGGCACTGAGGAGGAACTGGCTAGAGACCTGCAGATGAGGCACTGTGGGAAAATGACCAGCCAGGCCCCAGTTGATAACATCCTTACTACAATGTGATGAAGGAGTTTGGCACAGTCACTGTCAGAAAGCAAATACTGGCAGCCATGTTTGCTTAGTAGTCTAGTAGTTCACTGTCATGATAACTACTCATAAAGCCATTTTATTGACAATATGCCTATTATAACAGTGATAATAATATTAGGCCTAGGCAGTGGTTCTAAAACCACTCCCAAACCACTTTCACACCAAGTACCACCTATATTTGTCTTCCAAAGTACCATCTTTAATGGACTAAAATGAGGCAAATCTTGAGTAACCCAGGTTTAACTGAGCAAAAGAGTAACCCAGAAAACTGGGCCTGAACCAGAACAAAAAATGACTAAACCAGGCTTAAACCAGGATTAAATCCAGGTCTAAACTCTCCCCAAACCAGGACAAAAGCAGAATTCAACCAGGACTTAATCCAGGCCTAAGCAGTTGCCTTCACATTAAATTTAAGTCCCACTGAGGCAGGACTAAGTCAGAACTAAAACAGGTTCTAAATGACACTGAATCAAACGAAATCAAGACTGAACTGCAAGAGTGCCAACAGTAGAAGCCTGTGTACTACCAGTGGTACCCATACAACAGTTTAAGAATCACTGACCTAAAGCATAAAAAAATAATGAGTATAAGAGTAGATATTTTATAGAAAAAAAATAAAAAAAGAAGTTGCATAGTGTTGCATATAAAAAATCATTCAAAACACAGTATAATTGAATAGGCTAACTGTATAGCTACTTTTGATATGAAGGTCAGAGGTCAGGTCTCTAAATATTTTGTTTTTTAGGGCTTACACATGTACAAAATTGTCATAATGGTTTAGCAATTTGAAAGGCTTTGCATTTTAATTTTTTTTAGATTAGGCCTATCATTTATTATTATTATTATTTATTATTTTTATATATATATATATATATATATATATATATATATATATATATATATATATATATATATATATATATATATATATATATATATATATATATATATATATATATATATTTAGCTTATTGTTGGTTCTTGGTGTAAAGTTATGTTTCAGTGTGTTGTGGTTGAATTTTCTGTATTTCTAATGGTAAAAATTTAAATATTAATAATAATGCGTTTAATTACACTTCTTGATAAAGTATAAGTACTTAATTGATTTATTGATGCATATGAACTCATAAAACCTCCTTCATCAAATTAATTATTTTTTACGGTGATGCAGTGTCGCCATCTAGTGACTATAAATAATTTAGCTTCATTAGAAATATTGAACTGCTGCTTCCAAACAGACATACAGTAATTTTCTCATAAAGCCTATGGTATTATTCTTGAAAAGGAACTATTATGCTAATTTAAACTTCCTTAATACTGCTGCACTGTACTACTATTAGCAGCTGTTTAATTAATGCTAATGAGCTAACAGGTGTGTGGTCCGGAAGTATTATAAAGGCCCGCCACTGCTAAGTTGGCCCGCTGTTCTCACGCGCAGCTAATATTTGCGATGAATTTGAAACAAAAAGGATATTGCTTCGGTGTCGTTGTCATTTACACATTTACAACAATAACTTTACGTTCAGGAGTCTGTGAGCCTGTTGGTTATTTGACAGGACCATCCGGACAGGGACTTAATAATGGCATTAAGAGCGTTTTGACTTCGGAAAACTTTGCAACGAGGCAAACAGAGAAGCGCCAGCATTTGGGCACGAGACAAGCTGAGAGGCTGAAGAATTATCTAAAGTTTTCCAAGCTCAAGGAGACCAGAGACGTTTTAGGAGAGACGCCTGAACCAACAGCCAGGCCTAAAATGGAGTCTTCCTTGTACCAATATCAAAGGAGTCCATCTATTTACTCTCGAAGTAAGGACTGTAAGAAAGGAGAAGTCAAGCAGATTGTTCATGGAAAGTTTTACTTTTCTGGGAAAAGTCAGACAAGCAGCACAGGTAAACCACACAAGCTCCTAATGCTAACTAACCAGTTCTAACTTTTAAACACACAGTTGTCTGTCTAACGTCTAATAATATGGCAGTAACAGATCTTTGTGATGGGAACATAATTAGTTTAGTAGTATATTTATTTACTGTTAGGTGTGAAAAGAGTTAAGAACTTTTATGCACATTTTGCATAATGCAATAGATAATGAAAATAATGTTTGTACAATACAACTGAACATTCTAGCCATTATATAGTGTGTATAACTTGTTTACCATCTCTAGATATCCATGCAGGGGTCAGAGGTGAGCTGCATCCTGTGGTGGAGTGTGGAGATGACTCAATGTCCCTCACTGTCCGGAGAAGATGGGCTGTTCAGCTCCAAATAGGCCCAGGTGAATCTGCTCACTTTGTGGTTATTGGCATTGTTATGACCTTTACTCTTTATAAAGAGGTGTCATTTTATTTATTTGTGCTTTAGTAAATGGATCATCATTCGCCCTGTCTCAGCTGCCGCCCCGGTGTGGATATTTCATTCACAAAATTTTGATGGACCTCGTTATTGTTGCAGAGTATGAAGGTTGCCATGTCACACAAGAGGTAAAATATATATATATAGAGAGAGATAGTTATAGATGTTGTTGTAATGTAACTTTTGCCTATTTTCTTTCTTATTTACGGCTAGTAATAGACTTTAAAAGGCATAAAATTTATTTTTCAGGATGATTACTATGTGTTGCCTTTGCTGTGGAGGAAAGCTCCAGTCAAGATGTCCTGTCCAGTGTCTCCAGTGAAGCCACAGGCTTTGGATGCATTATCACCGTGCTGCTCTGCACTTGGCATAACAGTCAGCATACAAGGCCCATCTGCGGCAAAGGAGCTGAATGTAAATGGTAAATTATTTTGCCTATGAAAGTTAAAAAGCAGTTTCCACTCTTCTAGTAATAACATATCTTCTCTAAAACGTATGTGACTGTGTTTGTATTTATTTACCTTGCTACTTTTATTTACGCTGTACCTCTTTAACTTCAGTCAGAGGTGAATGGACTCGCCTGCTTGAGTTGGTTCAGCACTGTGGATACAGTTTGTATAGAAGAAATGCTGAGATTGTTATCACAGCTCCATTCCTTGCATGTGGCATCACATCAAAGGTAAACATTAGAAATGTTTACACTTTTTTTGATTCTGGAGGTTTAATGAGTTGCATTTTGTAAGAAGTTTTCTAGGGTATGCTGTTAAACATTCAGACTGGTCAGCTCATTCTTGTTTTATGATATTCAAACGATTAGCCTGATCCCAGGGGCCAGAACAAGTAGATGCCTTTGGATAGAAATTCAACCAATTAGGATGGTAGCCAGTGCACTGCGTCAGGACTGAGCAGTTAAAAAAAACAGCCTACAACAAATTGTGAGAAGGAAAGCTTTGCATGCCATGAAGCCTGTCTAAGTATGTGAGACTTCATATGTTTTAATTGGACCTGTTGCTTGACTTGAGTAGAAATGGGGCTGAACAGGAGGTGGTTCCTGACAAACTTCAAAAAAAGGGTCCAGGTGGCCAGATGAAAATTGTACAGTCTCCATGTATATATTGGATTATGCATCATGTCAAAAAACACTTTTTTCACTATTTGATTGAAAGTGCACTGATGTCTGTTATGTATGATAATTGTCTTTTTTTTTTTCCTCAGGATGGGAAATATACACTTTCTCTTCAAATAGGGGAGGAAACATTTATGTTGACCTGTCCTAGTTCTCATACTGAAGATTACCAACAATCAAATCAAGATTATCATTCAACCTATAACAACTAAACCTATGCCAGAAACCCTAAAGCCTTTCCCATGGGCCCCACCATTTTACCTGGCCCCGCCTAACTATCCTTTCCCCATGTACTATCACAAAACTCATTTGGGGGATCCTGCTGATCCACTGTTAACTGCCATCCCCACATTTCACTCCCCACTCGTAAGCTCTCTACAACCAGATGAGCAGAATGACCATGTTCGACAGCCTGAGGACGTCTATAGTATGCAGGCATCATCAGGAGATTCGAGTCAGGTTTTACCAAATTTGAAACATGCTATTGCTTCTGGTGTTGCACATTCTCCTACACCATCTACAGACTCCAATCCTATTTCACAGCCCCGCAACTACGCCTTCTACTATCACTACTACCATCATCCCAAAATCCCACTCACAAACCGGCCACCAAAAGCACCAGATCCCAGCCCTGTTGTTCAAATGAAATCGTCATCATTTCACACAAGTGAAATGGCAGACTTTCCACCATTGTTTGATCGTAACTTGGCTACTGAACTCTACCACAAACCTCCTGAATCTTTTGCCTCCTACATTGCTGCAAAAACAAACTTTGGTGATTCTCAGAATCCAAAGTATAACACACACACCAATCCACTTCACACTCCTGTATCTGAAGTCCATAAAGAATACAAAGGAAATTTGTACATGTATAACTTGAACCCACATGAAACACTTTTTCCTGAGAGAGATGCCCAAAGAATGAATGAGAATATTAGGCCAGAAATGGTTGATAAAAGAGACTTTACACTCATGACCCCTGCATTCAAGCCTTTACATCTTCCTCCAGATCAGCATTTTATGCATCGTTCATCAATCAATCAGAATACCCCTTCTTATGTGTACTATTACCTTCCATATGACTACGGTCAGATATATTATGAACCTCAAAGTTTGCAAGGTGAGAATAATCCTAGTCCAAATTATTTCCTAGCTCCACAACATACTGCAAACCCTATTCCACCAAGCACAGATATGGAAGCTGGCCTTGGTAATCCTGACTACAAGCCTGAAGTACCTGTACATCTTCAGCCAGCACATGCAGAGGGCTTGAACCATGAAAGAGCAACATATTCACATCTCTCATATGATGACAGCAACCGGGGGGAATGGTTCAGTCAGGCAGCCGAAGCAGACTATATCCCAGCCATACTATGTATATTCCCGCCGTTTTATGATCCAGAGGATTACCCTTATGAGGAAGCTGATGATGAAATGCAAGGTAAATTGTTACCTTTGTTGAAAAATACACTGCTGGAACAAAGTCACTATTTATTAGGCCTGCACAATACTGTATATGCTAGATGTGGTTTAGTCCTGGTTCAACCCCAGTTTGATGATCATTTAGCCTTAGTTTTGAGTAGAAATTAGCCTTTTATCATTTTTACATTTGATTAAACATACTTTCAAAGGGGGCATTCACATATGTATTCTCATATTTATTTAAATCAGTTTATGCAACAAAGGTTAACATGCTCTCAATAAATTTAGGCATTTTTCAGCTCTACCCAGACATGCTTTTCTTAAAGCCACACTGTTTTTTTGGGCTGTGTTTTTTGTCTTGTCTTTTTTTTTTTTTTTTTTTTTTTTGTATTATGGTGTGGGAAGGAAAAATGGCTGTAATCCTGCCTTTAGGTGTGTAGTCCTGTCTTTTCACTAGCCACAAGAGGGCAGAAGTGCCAAAATATCTCCTGGACTGTCACCAGAGTATTCAACTTTGCTTCTGAATACAACTGAATAAAAGCACAACCACCTCTTTGCTTCAAACAGATCACATTAGTGGCAGTATGGACCCACCCTTCGCCTCACCCTGTGGCCCTGGCACCGGCTCGTATTTCCACTGCACTCTGTCTCCAGGCTGCTCTACTTTTCATGCAAAGGGTGAGGCTCTTGAACAACAGATCCTGTTGATACAGGCCCAAAATGACTAACTACATAGTGGAAAGTAAAGTGTGAAAATTTGTATGGCATCTGTAGTTGTCATGCCATATTGAAATTGAACACTGATTAAAAAAAAAAAGCAGGAAACTGAGGCACTCAAAAAGATAAGAATTATTATTAAAAGGCCTTTATTATCACACTGGCTGGTTAGTTAAAACGGTGCCAGCGCGTTTCGGCTCTTAGGCCTTCATCAGGGCAAACTCGAGATGGCTGCCAGGATGCAGCTTTTCAACTTGTTGGCCTTGGTCACATGCACAGAAGGGGCTGGTTCTCAGTCACCTGGTAGATGATGTAAGCCAGTATACAAACAGCTCTTTACTTAAAAAGATTAAGACACATTTTCTTTACTATACATCATAATTAATTTTAAATTTGATACTGTGGCACTGTTTTAACTAACCAGCCATGTGATAATAAAGGCCTTTTAATAATTCCTATCTTTTTGAGTGCCTCAGTTTCCTGCTTTTTACCAGTGTTGATGCTGATCCCTACACTGAAGGACATCATTTTAACAAACTCATCACATCCAAGTAGCGCTCTTATATGCAATGCTATATTGAAATTGAACTTTGTGTCATTGACAGATATATATTGCATATCGGGAGAGTACTTTGTCTTTTCTTTACCTAAGTTTGTGGTTGAACCCAAAGTAGCTATCCCTGCTCATCATTCTGAAGTGTCCTGTGCATTAAAGCGTCTGACCTCAAACCCATATCTTTACTTTGTGCCTCTGAATGGCTGCGGAGTCAGAAAACAAGTAAGAGTATGCCCAAAAATGTACTTGTAGTGCATCTAAAGAATCATTGTGTGTAGTTAATTTTAATAAACATCCTCTTTATTAGATGGTTGATCCAATGATGGTTTATCAGCTCGAGCTCGAAACCAGTGTTTCTGACAACTCTTTGATAAGGTATGTGAATGCTTTTTTACATACATTTTAACTGCATTCAAACAAAAACTGTAAAAGGAGTGTACACTGGTGATATGCAGATGGAAAATGTAGAATTTGACAGTGCAAGTGGTTATCTGTTTGTGCTTTAGGTTGCTGTGTTTTTTAGTACATCTTGCTAGTACAGCGTAAAGACTTCACCTTCCTTAATTCTATAATGCATTAATTGAACAAGGTGCTGTAGATGTTTTTTGACATTTGGGTTTTTAATTAATCTGATGAAATGAAGAGAATTTGAGATGGATCTGAGCATTTACAGATGGTCTTCAACATACATTTTTACAAGTAGTTGAGTCAGTGTTGCCTTCCTATCATCATGGACCTGTTTGGCAATTCTGACCTCTGGCATCAACAAGGCATATTTTCGCTTTCAGAACATAGCAGTAGATCAGTAGTTTCTGAAATAGTCAACCTGCCCATTTGGCATGCAACTCTATGTTCACTTAAATCACCCTATTCTAATGCGTGGTTTGTACTTCAGGAAGTTTGACTTCAACAGGTCAAGCCATTGCTATTGGTAGTTGGTAATTGCCATTTAACTTTAAGGCAAATGGCCAGTTGTACCTAATAAAGTGTATGTTATTCTAATCTTTGTTGTTGTCAGTTATCCTGGTTGTTCGCAACTCCACAGCGTAAATGCTTTAGCCTCTGTGAGGCAGGGGTGTAATGATACATTTTTGCTACATACCGATTACAGTTGTTTCAATAGGATTCAAGAATGATATTGGCTAATTTGGAACAATATGATTTGATACAATTAAACACCTTCAGATTGATATAATCCATACAGCAACTTTTTGCTAAAAATCATAAGTTTACCCACAAATGTAGCGCCCAGGGTTTATGTCAGCATGACAGAGAGCAAAGAAAAGTTGAATGTAACATTTTTATTGAATGAATGAATAAAAACACAAAAATTACATCAGAAAAGACATCTGGTTTTATTTTAACATATACATTTCTAATATTGATATTTCCGATATATTTTTTTCTTTTCTTACCTAGAAAACGATATTTACTGTGAGGTATAATGGGCTAAGCACTAGAGAAAGTAAAACTTAGAATGTGCTAGGCCCTGTCATTGGAGCAGCCTGTTTTGCTAGCCAGTGCAGTTGTTCTTTGGCTTTAGAGAATTTGCAATGCAAACTGCTTGCACTAAAGTTTCTAGTAGCTGTGTTGTAGTGTTTGA
The DNA here is from genome assembly GCA_020698575.1 of Bostrychus sinensis. NCBI lineage: Eukaryota > Metazoa > Chordata > Actinopteri > Gobiiformes > Eleotridae > Bostrychus > Bostrychus sinensis. The sequence continues at coordinate 26,045,627 of CM036253.1, read as the reverse complement.
CCTTGATGAGAAGCAACATTTGTATTCTGAAAGCACATGGTAAAAATGAAATATGGCTTTCTGTCTATGGTAGTTTTGTTTTTAAGACTACAATTTCTAACATAGTTTTGCCAAAAGGCTTTGAGAGAAAATGTGTACTGAACATAATATTGTGGCTCTTAGGCCCAAACTGGCTATACTGCTGAATTACACTTTGTAGTCTATAAATGACCATTTTTAAGTAGGTAAAATGTACCTGGTCTTTCTCCAGAATGATGGTGGAATGTAGCTCTTATCCTGGTTTCCTTGGAGCAGTGACACTGTATATACTGGATCCATTACCTCTGCCTTACACAGTCCCTGTACAACTGAGAATAGCAACAGGTAATCTAGTTTTATACTTTTTGTCTTGTATTGTGTGCGTGGGGAATTACTATTATGAATGTTTGTGACTCTAGATGCGTCATTCAGCAGCTTCCACCCAGAGGCCCACTTACCCCTCAGCAGTTTACAGGACAGACTGGTATATTTGGAGCTGAGCCTGCTGCAGCCTACAGACCCCAGCGTGATGCTGTTGGTCCACTACTGCATAGCCTATACTCTAACCCCATATATCAGTACGACACTCATTTATGATAGGTGGGTTCCTCACACATGCATAAAAATATTGCTTTAAAAACTTCAGTCAGAAATGATTATTTAAGGTTTTGTGTGCCTTGCAGCTGCCCCTCTTTGAGTGATTCGCCACTACTTCCTTCCATCTATTCTAACACTAAATACATCATGGTTACCAGCTTCCTGTCCCAGACCTCACTTACTCCTTCCAGCATTAGTGATGTCGACCCAGAGGTATGAACACTAAAAAGCCATATGTAAGTGTAGTATTAGTTCAAGAGAATTTTCTCTTCCTCTTTTTCTTAGGTTTACTTTTTTTGTCTGACTGAGGTGTGCTCTGCCACTGACGGTGTCTGCTCTGTGGGCTGCAGCAACAGTAGGTTTGTAACGGTGAAGGGTGTTTAATGTATAACCTAGTCTTTTGATGTAAAGACAGTACTTATTGTAGATAACAAAAGACCTAGTTATTAGTTGTGGAAGTGTATTTTAGTGCACTGCAAATTGCTACAACCCACAGTGAGCTTTATTCACAAATCGTGTATGCTGTAATGTTTAATCCATGGTATAAAAGAGATTGACTTTCTTTCTTTTAGGTCCTGAATGAAATGAGTAAAGAACCAAATAAAGTTTAATAAATATCTGAATCGTGCACATTTTTTGTTTCATATAACCAACTTTCTTTGTGGTATAGTGTATCTTAAGTGAAAAAGGGTTTATTTATACTGAGCAAATTTCATATTGATGTAACAGAAACAAATCCCACAGGCACTATAATGCACGTCTATAAAAACTTTATTTTGTTCAATTTCTACAAATGACACAACATTTAAACATTTAATTTGGTAGCACATTTCAAGCTATAGCCATAGACCATAATATTTTACATGGAATGATAAAAAAAAAGACAAATACTAGCAGAACAATGTAGACATGAGTGTAAGCATGATGACCAATTGCTAGCTGCTTTTAACAATTGGTACATTGTATAATTGTATTTATTATAAACATTTACAGATTAAACAGAGATTGTAAAGTGTCTCTCTATTCTCATATAGTATATTCCTTGTACAGGTGGCGTAGATACAGGTCGTCTGGCTTCAGCTTTTGTATTCTGTTGGGTTTTCTTGATGTGTAGCAGGAGGATAACAGAGCAGACCAGTGCAGTATACTGTCATACACAGAGGAGGAAGGGTAGAGTGTGGGATATGTGGCAAGCTTATGAGACTTCAACATGCAAAAAATGGTCGGACTAGTTAACTCAAAGACTAATGTTTTTTTTTTTTTTTCCCAATAACCTGTTTAGTAGCCTGTTACTTTTGGGATTTTCTCTAAATGAAAGCTTGAGTTAGTCTCAGGAATGTTGTACTGTGATTTGGTTTGCTGAGTGGCTTCCTGGGCAAACTTAGTTAAGTACAATCTCATCCACTCAGTGGTCCCCATTTATCAAAGTTGTGTAGAAATTGTTGCAGATTCTTAAAATTCAGAAAACAAAATCCTTAAATTGCATATGGCAGAGGGCATGTGCTAGCTACACTATATTTTCAAAAGTATTTACTCACCCACCCAAATAACTGAATTGGTATTATAGTGTGGGGTTGTTTTTAGGAGCTGGGTTTGGCCCCTTGGTTCCCGTGAAAGGAACTAATGCTGAATGCTTCAGCAGACCAAGAGATTTTAGACAATTTAATGCTCCCAACTTTGTGGGAGCAGTTGGGGATGGCCACTTCCTGTTCCAACATGACTGCACCAGAGCACAAAACATGGTCCATAAAGACATGGATGAGTGAGTTTGGTGTGGAAGAACTTGACTGGGCTGCACAGAGTCCTGACCTCAACCTGACAGAACACTTTTGGAATGAATTCTGGCCTTCTGCATACCATAGCGTACACACAAACACCTGGTAATAAATTCAGCAGCTGAAAACAAGCCTGATTTAAATGAAACACCTCTTAAAAAAAAAAAAAAATCAGTTCGGGTGGCATCACGCATGGAGTTTGCGGCATGGAGACAGTGCCACATAAGGAGGCATGGGGGCATTTCTCTGAACAGGGTGTCAAATAAATGCTCACTAAATATGTAACATACATTCACCATTTGAAGCTCGCAAATATTGTTTATAATATAGGCCTACAACATTAAGTGTTAAGCCATAACAGACTGGGCCTGAACCAGGGCCGAGAGGGGCGGGATGCATATTGTGCTGTGTCTGCAGCAGGGGTTTCTACCTGAGGGGAAGGCACTGAGGATGGGCTGTGCTCAGACCGGGAATAAGCTCCTCCTTCTAAGTAAATAATAGGAGTCAAGCTGTTCCCATCCAACAACATTAGCCTATATAAAAGTAGACAGCGGTCCTTTATTTGTGATAATTCGTCATACCTCTCTTCAGGACAATCTCAGTGCTCACCACTGCTTGCTGCATCAGAGTGTGGCTGGTTTGGGGACCACGGCTCTGGGCAGGTGGCTGCAGCGCACGCAGCAAGTTAAACTCAAAGGTCTGTAGCTACACTTAGTAGTTTTAAATGCTTAAAGGGGCCCTTTTATGCATAATTGACCTTTCTGAGCTTTCTACCATGCTTTAATGTTCCTGCATCCAAAACAGACCTGGAGTTGTGTTTTTGTTTCATTCATGCAACTTTGAGTAATCTATTTACGTTGACTTCCTAAAAGGACAGGCACGTCTTGTTTCACCGGTGTCTGCCTTTTCCACCTGACCATGCGCCCCCCCCCCCCCGGCCCAGTTCAGCTCATACCTCCCCTGCAGCAACGAAACAAACCCACTGCAGTTGCAGCAGCACATGTTGTGAGCATGAAGGGGCGTGACAGCGGCTGGGCCATGAGGAGGGAGGGGCAGGGACCTAATCTGAGCGTTTCTCACAGAGTCAAATGAGGAGTTTCTTCAAATAGGTTTTTTTCAATAATTATTGCGTTTTCTGACCAACAAAATGTAAGATGCTGATTCAGAGGTGTCGTAAATTAATTTAAAAGACACACACATGCACACGCACACATAAAACATATTATCGGCCCTTTAACCCTCACAGCACCTTAGGACCCAAACGCGTACTTTCTGCTGTTTTTACATTTTTGATCCTCAATAAATCAGTCTGTTTAAAAGCTGTTGGTATGAAACTTGGCCAGAATTTTTTGAAAGTTGGTGTTTAAAATGCCAGGACCCCCTCTGTTCTAAGGTGTATAGAACAGGAGATATGCATTTTACATACACTCGTTTACTTGAAAATGTATGTAATAAAGGGGGTCAATTTAGGGGGTCAATCTGACCAAAAAACTAATTTCCCTTAGAGGCTTATGTCAGGATTACAATATGTCAAAATTATGCTGTTATAATGGAAGTCAGTGGGCCCAAACGTGTTACTCAGTTAATGTAAGTATAAGTTTTTACAAAAACCTGTCCTTGCTCCAAAAATAAAAATCAAAACCAATGTTGTTATTAATTATTGACTTAGTCAAGGCTTTAATAACTTCACCCCAATTGAACCACTCTGCACCTAATTTTTGGATAATGTGGCATTTTTTGTGTTTTGGTCATCTAAAAAAACTGGGCTTTTGTTGACAAAAAGGGCATAAAAACAGATAAAATGTTGATAAATGAAAATAAACTTCATATCTCTGGTTAGGTCTGAAGTGGTAGAAGATATTTCATGCAAAAAAAGTAAAAACAAATACAAAAATTGCTGCAATTGCTCCAAAAATAAAAATCCCTCAAAACCAGTGTTGTTATTAATTATTGACTTAGTCAAGGCTCTAATAACTTCACCCCAAGTGAACCACTCTGCACCTAATTTTTGGATACTATGGCAGATTTAGTGTTTTTGTCATCTAAAAAAAAATGTTTTTTGTTGACAAAAAGGGCATAATACAGACAAAACATTGATAAATGATAATAAACTTCCTATCTATGATTAGGTCTGAAGTGGTACAAAAGATTTCATGCGAAAAAAGCGATTTTTATGAGAAGCCCCAAACGGGTCCCTAAGTTAACGAGTGTATGTACATTTTTAAGGTGCCCTGAGGGTTAAAGCAACCACAATCGCCCATTTAACTCTACAACAGTAATTTGGTTTTGAAGTTTTACACTTTTATTAAAAGCAACCTCAACAACTGGGAAAACTCACACAAACTCACCTAAAAGCTTGTGCTGCTCAATATATGGTCCTAACTAAACTATAAACTATATTTCAAGTGCAATTTTTGTTACTCTGGATTGTAATGTTTAATAGATTGTAGGTGCATTTTATGCCCTTATTGTTTTTTTTTTGTGCAGTTTGTTGATGACTTGAAACTGCCACCCCACCTCCTAAGCTAGTTTGCATATGTTTCTAGTTAATTAACTGTCCCTCATGGGGGGTGTCCCAAGGGTCTTTGTCAACTCTGTTATGATAAAGTGTCAACAGTAAATATATATGGTATAGTGTTTTCCTTTGGTGCCTGTTCAGGCCATACTGTGTTCAAATGTGAAAAGTGCAATGTTCACCTGTGCTTAAACAAACACAACAACTGCTTACTGTTCTGTTATTCTAATCTGAACACATAATTGTTGGACATTAATTCAGGCATTAAGGGGTTAAAGACAAACTCCTAAACTTGTATTTTCCTGTAATGAAACACCTTCCTATTGAGCTTTATTCCACAATTATTTGATCAGTCCAGGGATGATTATATATATATTTTTTACATGTATATACACACAATATATCAACTTAAAAGCTGCAGTAAAATATTATACAAGGTTAATTTAAAAAAAAAAAAAAAGCTTACCAAAAGAACTCCTGTTCCAATAAAGATGCTGAGGTTTTTTGCAGAAGTCATTGGACATGTCTAAAAAAAGTAAATATCTTTTGTCATAGATGTAGCATTGAATCTGCAGTCATAACTAATGCATTAACTTACAGGCATGTCAGAGTCCTGGGAGTATCCAGAGCAGCTGTCATTGTGTGAAGACTGGTCACAACAGTGAAGCTATACACATCCAGAAGGGTAAAAGGTATAACAACTATATTTTATTTTTGTTTATTTTGCTGTACTGAAAAAAGGAAATACAGGTTTTACCATAGTGGTAATCGTAGTTAGAGTGATTGCAGTGGTTCGATCTTCGGTGTGCTCATAAACATCAGATAAGAGGGAGTTGAAATTTACAATCTGTTAAGTAAAAAAAAAATACTGTTTTGAGAAAAGTAAAAAAAAAAAATAAAATAAAAAAGTTTTAATATGTGCTTACCTCAGCACCAAATATCTGGACTAGCACTCCAATAACTACTTCAGCCCCAATGAGGATGGTAGCAAGAAAAATAAACTGTAAACAGAAGTCAAACCAAAAAGTTACTAAATGCAGAGAACTGAGACACTTTCTAATAGATCTTTCTATAACCACTCCTCCTATACCAAATAGATTCAAATGTTGATATTTAATCATATTTGTTGCGCAATGCTTCTCTGGATATTCTTTTTTTAGTATTACTTAGTATTTTACTCTTGAGATATGTTGCGTCCATTAAATTCAAAAGGAGCTAAACTTTTTCATGAAATGTTAAAAGATCATTTTCAGCACCTGATATGTTCTACTGTTTGAATAAAATATGGTTTCATGAGATGTGTCAAGCATTGTTTTCTGTTTTATCTAGGCATCATTTTATAGTATTTTGTATATATTTATAGTATGTATTTTAAAAACAACAGTATATTTAATCCTAGAATTTGTTGAAGTCTTTAATTTGACGTGACAATAACTAACCAAATTTCTTGCACCTGATTTTGTGGTTACAATAAACCCTATGTACAAAACGCTTGTGCAAAACAGGAAAAAGTAGCACAGTCTGAGGTTTATGAAAAACATCTTACCATTTTGAGAGGACGTCTTCTCATTCTGACTGCACCATAGTTTCCAAACATTGACACAATCAGCAACACAGAACCTAGAGCTAGGACCAGTTTCACCCCTATTTAACAAAAAAAGTGACATTGATACAACAAAACTTTATTTGAGTTGCCTGTGCAGTTGTCTATTACCATTTTACTCACCTCTAACAAATGTGTCAGAGCCAGATTGATAGATGCGTTTTGTGTTGTGACCATACTTCAGCCCAAGACCAAGACCCAAAAACCAAAACCCGAACAGCTTGGGAATACAGAAACTGATTCTTGTCAATTTGAAATATTTAAAATGTGTCAAATGAGTCAACTAAGAAAATGCAAGTACAGAAATAAGTGTGGTGCACATTTTAATATTTGTTTAGTCACATAGCTTTAAAATTCCCAAACGTACCTTAAATATGCTGCTAATTATGATGAGGATAGACCTGGAGACTCTCTGGTTCATGATGAGCAGTGTGCTGCATGTGACCTCTGGATTTTTATTGATTACCTAAACCTTTGTATATTTTTTTGATCGGTCGTCCTGCGCCACGCCCCACCACTGTATATGTGCTCTCGAATGGTTCAAAACTAATGATTGACACCGGGTCCCACCAATGAAGAGCAGCAGAGGTGGTTTCAGATGGGACAGAGGGATGGTTGTGAAATAAAAACGAAAGTAAACAGTACTTAACCACAACATGTTCTTTGTTTTGTCTGTTTTTGTTTGTGAATATTTAATAGTAATTATATAGGTATAAATGAGGCACAATTTTTGAAAGAAATATCCAAACAGACAAACTACAAATATTAAACCTGATCATTTTTTGTTTGCAACTGCGTCCACAACTACATCATAATTGTCTTGTGGCTTATTGTCAAGTCTACTGACACTAATCACACCTGGGTGTTTGAATAACATCACCACTTTTTGACGCTATAGTGAAGAAATAATTTCACTGTAGATGTGTGCTGACAGATAAGACTTTGAACTTTGTGCCAGTTTTTGTTTTATGGGGATAGGCCCAGTGCTTGTAGAGATACCAACTATAAACAACACCTAGACAACTGCATTTTGAATCTTTAGCAGCAGATTCTACCATAGAATTCTGACCTGCCTACATCTCAGTTTTAAACTATAGGCCCTTTAGAATTCTATGACACCACATGAACGCAACCTATTGCCATCACTGTTTTCTTCTCATGAAACTCAAATATTAGTGCTGCCTAGAGTAGTGTAACAATCTCCTCCTACAGATCCCAACAGAAATTTGTCATTTTTAAAAGAATTTGACAAAATTGATTTTAGTGGACATTTATTTCAAAGTGTTTCAATGTGACAAAATATACACACAATGGATGCATTGTAGCTAGTAATTAAAGAAGGATTATATTTATTTTATTATTTTATATTTTTTGCTGTTATTTTTCTATAAGGACACTTTCCTGCTTTGTATCACATCTTAATGCATTTCATTGCACAGTCATCAGTCAAAAGTAGGCTACTATATTTTACATGCAATGCTTTTATAAATGGCATATGATTGCAGAAACATAATCAGACTCCAGTGGGTCACTACAGCAGTGGTTCTGAACTGGTCTGATTGTGACCAACTTTTCACACAACGCAGTTCTGTATTTCAATACAGCACACATGTATTAAAAATACTTTTAACAGCCTTTGTAATTCTTTTTAGGTTTTAAATAACCTGAACATTGAAATGAAGTCAACCTTCCAGCAACCCACCTTTGGTTACCACTGAACTACAGCAAAGCAATACATTATGGTCACATCTAGTCTAATGATACACAATAAAAAATCCCTTTATATGAACGTACAAGTATAAACCATATTACTTATTACTGAGCCCAGTAAACTATCTCATTAAATCAATTTTAATCAACAACAAACATTAGCAAAAACAGCTATTGTATTATCACAATGTAAAAACACTGGTGTGGGAGGAATTCATATGACTGTTACTAGCCTCCCCAATCAAATGGATTAGTCTTGCATACATACAAGGATCACATGTTGACAGTGATCTAGAGTCAGGCTCGTACTCTCTGACAGCTTCTGGCTCCATGAGTAATGGCTAATTACATCAACAGAAGCCTCTGCATGATAAGAATAATGATATATCGCTAGCTTTCCACTGCCTTTAAACAAAACAAGACTATCATTTAATTCAGGTCACTGATAATGTAAAAATGAATATATAACATAATATTTCAATAGCATTTACACTGAATTCACTGTAAACTTTCTGCTTGAAATCCAGTGTGAAATGTCTTCTTAGTACACTTTGGAATAGTAGGCATTGATGGCGAGCTGACTTCTCTTGATGTGCTTCAGGAGGATTATGGAGCAGACCAGTGCAGTAATCTGTCATACACACAGAAGGAAAGGTGTGGGGGGTGAAGGGCAGAGATGGGACAAGGAGCTGTGACGTGAACAACCAACTCTTCTCAGCAGCATTACACCAGCCAAAAATTAAATTGTAAGTTGAAGAATGCATTTCTATGTCCCACTACACCTGCACTCACCCATGATATGGTAAGCTAATGTGAACATGCACATGCATAAAGGAAAAATCCAACTATGTAACAGCAATTAAAAAATGTAATAAAATAAAAAAGCACAGTATCTCACAACATCAATCCTCAGTCAAGTGCTACAGTTACTGGATGATTAACTAGTTACTTAGTAGTATATTCATAGTCCTCTGTGCCATACTGAAATGTTTATTTTTTTTGGACTTTTCCTTTTAAATAGCAAAGATTGTTAAAAATGAATGAACATTCATAGGCAGGGCTAAATGAAGATAAAAGAAGGGCTGAGCAAAAAGACCTCTTTTTATTACCTCCATCAAGGAGGCTATGTTTTTGCTGGCAGACTGTGTGGGCCAAGACGTTTGTGTGGATCTGGATAAAGGATTTATTTTTTTAAAGGATTTGTTGTCAGTGTGAGATGCAGCCAATTTTGCCTACTAGCCACCTAACACAAAATGTTGTATGAACTTGCTCCTAAAAAAAAAAGTTATTTGCTGCTTGAAAATATATAGTAACATGTTTCACTGGACTTCACTTTTCACTATTTGTTTTTCTTGGGCTGTTTATTGGCAGCCATTAATGCATTGTTGACAAGTGGTGTAGGTAAACCAATGGAAGCTTGACAATAAAGCCTAGACAACATTTTTCACAAACGCGTATATTATTCCTATATGCTATAAAGTTATTAGTTTTCCTTTAATACTATAAAACACTAAAATATTGCCAAAATTATTTGAATATGGATTTTTTTTACTATGGGATATGAGGTCCTATTGCCCAGCTCTATATGAAAGCTTATGTTAGTCTTAAGCTTGTGCGCCTGGAATGTGGGCCACAGTGAGAGGGGTAAAAACCACAGGGTCCTGGTCAGGGTAGGTGTAGGTGGAGGTTGAGGTGACGAAAGCTTGCTGAGGGGGTTGAGGGTTAGTAGATGAAGGAGTGGAGGGAGTTAAGACGATGTATTGAGGAGCAGAAGCAGCCACACGAATCTTTTTAGCAAGAGTGACACTACAGATGAGGGCTGTGATCTAAGGATCAAAGATTAGTGGAAAAGAATAGCGAAAAAACAAAAGCAGTGGTGTAAATGGGGAGAAATGACAGGGGCACACAATGAGAGAATGGTTATTTACCTCACAAAAGACCAAGTAAGCAAGCTATTTCAATTTCTATTTTCCTTAAATTGAGCTATTCCCCGTGCAGCTTTGTATTACATTTCAGACAATTTTGTTCAATGCACTGTAACCTTTTTATGTTTAACTACACATTTATGATTTAAAAAAAAATGTAAAAATGCAGAATTGAAATGTAAAAACTAATTTGCCTACCAAAAGAGCTCCTGTTCCAAGAAAGAGGCCCAAGACAAGTGGTGCCTTACTCCTAAAGAGATCTGAAATAGTCCCAGGGCAACTCTGCAAAAAAATAAAAAATAAATAAAAAAATCAGAATCTTTGAACAAAATCTTTGTAACAGTAGGCAAGATTTAACTTACGGGCATGATGAAGTGCTGTAATAATCCATCGGGCTCGGGGCAGGTCTGCTTGGCAAGGTCAACAAGTGGCATCCCTGACACTCCGCAACAGTGAAGCTAAAATATATGCAGAAGTATAAAATTATTCAGAAACAATGGTAATAGGTGATACTGTATTTAAGTAAATCACTAAATAAGATTTTTTTTAACAGTAGTTATGAAAAGACAATGATCAAGGTTTACTATTTTGTGAAGAAAGGTGAGTGTGACGGCCATGGGTGGATCTCCGGTGGTCACATACACACTATACAAATTGGTGTAGAACTCTGCTATTCGTGCTCCAACCTTAACAGTTCAGACACATTTTTTATGGCTTTTTGATGAAACATTTGATAAAAGAATTACCTTTTCTGACCTCTTACCTCCGCACTCTGAGAGTAGGCCAGCACTCCGATAATTATCTCAGCTCCAGCAAGGATGGAGACAAGGCCAGAGAACTAGAGACATTTTTTAACACATATTACAATGGAACAATTGTGATCTACAGAAGTTACAATTTCAACATATAAGCAACAAGTTCCACAGACCTAAAATAACAAAGGAGCCTGTATCAAGCCTAAAATACATGCCCGACCTTGAGAGAATTGTCAACATCGAACCTTATCTTTGATAAGAATGCAAAATAAAGCTAGCATCTCTAGTGTGAGAGAAATATTTGCTGGTTCATGAGTCTAACACTAAATTTAAACTTAAGGTAAGTGCTATACTTCATTATGATGTCATGTATTAGTATTATTATAAGCATGAAAGGTGTTTGGTATACTAAGTGACAGATTTTGGTATAAGATCAGGTGGAACAGTAAGAGGAAAATTCGGTAATATGGCTTTAAACTGCAAATGTAAATGTAACTTTACCTGCCTTTAAAGGTGGGGAGCAGATGGCTGTGCTTTACAAATCACACATATTACTTTGTTGAGACTGTACATAACTAGGGATGGGCATTAAAAACTGGTTCTACCCAAGAACCATTTCTCATTTTTCCAATCCATCAGAATTGCGTGCCTCCGCAGTTCCTCTTATTTTGACAGTTGTGTTTATGTGAACTGCAGCTTTTTCTCCAAGGCCCGTCCCACCCTTGGGCAGCGCCTTTAACTTGTTTACTTTCACTTTGCTGCAAAAAAGATGTGTTCAACAAGGAGGCTACAAAGTGCACCACACATTCTGCAGTGCATGTGGTTCTCCCCTCTCTAAATGCACACGCACTCATGGGAGACCTGACACAGCAGAGATGGAGAAGTATGGAGCCTGGGCTGGCGGGCATCCCACTGCAAGGACCCGCTAGAGCTGAGGCCAGAGTGCAATGGAGGTAGGAGCTAAATGTCTAAAAACAGTGACAGACAGGGGCTCATTCCCTGTACATACTGTATGTAATGCAGTGAAAGACAGAAAAAGAGAGACCAACATAGAAAACGCTGAATACTGTTATAGTATATAGTTTATAAATTAAATTAGAGCACATGCATGAAAATACAAATGAGCTTCTATATTTTATTTGTGTTTCATAATAAACTGGATGGCCACAAATCTATCAGAGCTGATAGTGGCACAGCCATGCCCTCAAGTCATGTAGGACTATTTTTATACAAATATTTATCAGGAATCAATAAAGAATCAGATTGATGGCAAACGACAATGGCATTAACATTGATCAAATCTTATTAATTCCCTTCCCTTTACACAACCCTAAAAGAGTTTTGCTTTTGAGCTGCCATTGGTTGCAACATACACAGAAGGCTATTATTCAACAGGAAGATGTGTTAACATGTGGTTACTGCAAAGGCTTACCACTTGTAGAGAGCATCTTTTCTCGCTGCATGCACCGTGGTCCCCAAAGCTAACCACAATCAACATCACCGTACCCAGCACTATCATCACTGTCACCCCTAAGAAAGAACACACAATATTGACATAGAAGAAAACATTGCAATATTTGACTATTTCTTTATTACTCACCAATTACAAATGTGCTGGAGTTGAGTTCTTGAATTTGAAAAATAGGTCTTGTATTTTCGCTGAATCTTAACCACAAGCCAAGACCAAGAAACACAATGCCCACCACCTGGCAATAAGAGAAGTGACAATAAACCACTTTAAGTTATACTTTCACCCTCTAAACAAATGAAACTGTGGGTTTAATGATGTAGTCATACCAGGTGGCATTACACCGAGTACAAATATCACCACAAAAATGTTCTCTGAGGTACTCAAAATAAGTAACCTTACAAAGCACTCTACTGTTTGAACACACACCATCAACACAAATCTGCCTAACAATTTTATTAAATCGTGTATATACATTTACTTAGATTCACTGATTTAAGGGACTTACTAGACCTATTAAAAACACTAGTGGCTGTTGACTTTTTTTATTTTAATTCAATATTGAGTTGGCGGTACAATGTTATCACTGTACACATAACACAAGTGAAAGAAAATTCACTTAAGAGAAAGACAAAATAAATAATAACACAGCAAATTTTTCTCTGTGTTCCCTGTGATGGTTCCCTTTGAGATGTTTCATTTCTCATATTTGAATGTAGGCCTATGCAGTGGACAAAGTACTCAACTTCATTACTTGAGTAAAAATATAGATCCTTCTGGTCAAATATTACTCCGATACAAGTAAAAGTTGCTAAGTCAAATTTAGTACTGGAGCATGTGCTTTCAAAAATACTTAAGTATTCATAGTACTACAACAACTTCAAAAATAAAAATAAAATACATTTTACATCATTTTCGTGAGGAAATGTGGGGATCAACTTATAAAACCATAACAGATAAGATTGTTCTACAGCAAAAACAATTTGTACCTATTAAAAATAAGGCTGGGTATTTTGATCATAGTAACCCATTATTTTTAAATTGGTTTATTATAGAATCGTGCAAATAATGTTCGAAACAAAAGCAAAATCACTTCCAGATTGTGCCTAGAGGTTTTTTTTTTTAGTTCTTAAGAGCAAATATGAGCAATGTTATGTAGTAAATAATTATCTTTAGGGTGTAACTCAGTTGTCTTTCAGGTTTTAAGAAAATCTCTCTGCAGAAGTTACTTACACTTATAAGTATAAAGTATTATAATTATCCTTTAGCTGTAGTGGAGTAAAAGCAGTAAGTTACCCCTAAAAATACTATACAGGTTGCCTAAAACTATACTTAAGTACAGAACTCGAGTAAATGTACTTCGTTACTGTCCACCTCTGGGCCTGTGTATTCAGAGCAAAGACACATGAACACATGAAGTCACACACAGCCCTCCTCAAAGTATACACAACTGGACACAACAGTACATGTGCAGACGTGACGAGTCCACGAACCTCGAATATCATGACATAGGCCTAAAGATTTGTGTTTTTCCTACATGGTTGATTTATTTCACAGACGTACCGCGAAGATGCAGTCGAATATAATGATGATATACTTGCAGACGAGGCCACAACCGTCCACAGCCATGATGACGAGCACTGGGGAAGTCTGTAGGTGGAAATCCATTCACGTTGTCACCGTATACAGCATGAATATGTATGCTTTAAGAATTTGAAGACCTACCTTTAGTTTCCAAAGGCTATTAGCTTTTATTTTTTCTTCGACCAACTTGCAGGACAGAAAAACGCCAACAGACGACAGAGAAAACCGCTGCGTATTTTTTTACATCCAGTGTCTCTTCTAGGCCCGCCCCTTTGTCTTCGCTCAGGAATCTCATTGGTCCACACTGGAGACTGACACCAGGCTGCACCAATGAACAGCCGCGGCGGTGGCCTTCTACAGATCGGACGCAACAGGGGCATGGTTATCTAGAAATTCGGGAAAACGAAAGTTAGAAGAAAAAGGTTGGCTTACGTGTGCAACAATAACGTTTTTTTTTTTTACATTTTAAGAGCAAGTAATGTTGAACAATGTGGATATTAGGATTGTGTAACTGTCCGGTATGATCCTTGTATGTAGCTTTGCCTTTTAGAAAATACTCTTTAGAACAAACCTAATATGTGAAGCATTTTAGTTAGCTTTTGTCATTTGGAAACCTAAGAGTTCCAAAGAATCGGAACCAAAGCCCGGATATGACATGTAAAATAATATGAATAGCAACCATTTGAAACATGGTATTAAACCTAAAAACAACATGTAACAAAAAAATAATATTTATGTATTATTCTTTAACAGTTTCACCTCTTTCCTCTATCAGGCAGTGAGACACTTGAGCTTGTCTTTCATTAGTTTCAATAGTTCAGTACGGAAAGATTACAAATATTTTTTCTATCAATTTGAAAATAAATTATGAAATATTTTCAAGTATTCCCTGGCACATGCTTGTGTACCCCTGGTTGGGAAATACTAATGTAAATTATGAAAAAAAAAAAGATAAGACAGAAAAGAAAAGAAATTTTTTTTTTATCCCTGGGGGTGTTGTACACTACATTCACAAAGAGACAATGATCAGTGGTACATTTTTTCAATGAAAGAATTGTTGCTTTGTTCATGCTGAGGTTGCTCCGCTCCTGCACTCGCACAAGGAAAGCTACTACTTCTTTCAGATTTACTCCACACAGAGACAAACCTAAAAGGATGTTAGACGTGAGCCTCCTCAGAAAGTACAGGCACTGGGGGCCGTTCTCAGTGATCCTGAATGACTGCAGTGGCAGTTGATGGAAAGTAATCTGAAATGTTCATATACTGTAGGTATTTAAGATGAGATCAAACCTATCAACCACTTATCAATTTATATTTGTATTTTTTTACAGCATGGTACCCTAAAGCACCTGCCCAGGCCAACAGTCTTTCTATAATAATAAACTATGCCTAACAGTGGAGTACTGAGAGAAATACTGTATATCACAAAGAAGTGGGTTTACTTGTACTGATTTCAGAAAAGGTTAATGGGTTCATTTAGGTGTCTTTTTCCAGATTACAAGTCCTCCAGCTCCTCCCCGTTTTTTTTTTTTTTCTTTGTGGTGACCAATGATTTAATTTGCCATTTTGATTTATGTACACTTCATGAGAGCTTCAACTGGAGACAGTTCATACATCTTGTCATATCATCATTTATTGTCGATTGCCTCAAAATCAAGTCTGGCTTTTGTTTCTTAAGTCCACCTGACTCACTAAGAAAATCCACATTAATTAATATTTTCACATTATTATCAAAAAAAAAAAAAAAAAAAAAAAAAAAAAATCTAATTTTAAAAAAGATTTGTACCTCCTTCAAAATGTAAAAGACAGAAGATCAAGCTCTCATATGAGAAGATGTGAAAATTAAAACTCTTGGGAATAAAAGCACAATGCCAGTGGCTACAGAAGTTCCTGCCTGAGTTGTATTTCTTACTGGCACCTGTAATGACCTCTGAGGTGTGTGGCTGTGTTAAAAGAGTAATGACTTGTGCTGCTCTCCCAGGCTCTGTCAGTGAAACAGGTAGCGGTGTGGAGTGATGTGACCCCCCCAACTGTCCATCATTGCAGGTTCACTGGGTGGCAGAGGGGGGGTCAGATAGCAGCAGAACCATACAGTGGGTTGATGGAGTGAGTCACCCTGAGGAAGGAAACACACACACACACTGCACCACAACTCCAGTTGCTTACACAAATACACATCTGTCTACTCTGACAGTCAGGCTAACGTGACAGCCACCATCTGCAACGACACAGGGAGAATGTAGGGGCAGTTTATTAGGTACATCAATATTTACATAATAAAGTATATTCATAACCATATTATGACCTCTTTTTTTTTAATATAGTGCAGTTTTAAAGCCAGCCTACACATACTGGCTACATGTAAGTACATGTGTCATTTTGATGCATAACCTCTTTCAGGCTTTTACATTATTAACACTATAAACATTGTCAACATAGACACGTTTCATTAATAATAATGGTGAATCAATCAAATGACACCAATTTCACAGAGTGCCCCCTTTACTGTGGTAAAAAGTAAAAAAAAAAACTTCGTTTAGAAATGCACTTCCTGTTAAATCCAGCAGAGGGCAATAAATCATTAGCAATTAACGCAAGGCATCGTCTGCTACTCCTTTAGGCTACTGTACTCCATGTTTTTATAGTTTCATAATTTTCATAATTTGGACTGCTTTGTCAGCTTTAGTCTATATTAATGTATTTATTTAATTTATATTTAAATGTTTAGCCTCTACATATTTAGTTTGGACTCAATAATTATCTCGCTTCTTCTTTGTTATCTAATTGAAATAGATTACTCATAGATTTAATTTGTTTATTATTATTATTATTATTATTATTATTATTATTATTATTGTTGTTGTTGTTGTTGTTGTTGTTGTTGTTGTTATTATATTATTATTATTATTGGTAGTCTCATCAAATGTAGCCTGTAGGTAACTAGTTAAATATAGAACTACTTTTTACTTTGAATAATATGTAAGGCAGCTGATACAGTCCATTGTTAATTTGCCAAACTTTTATTTAGCCATAGCCTAAACCTACTTTTATTTTTATTTAAAACAATGCAGTTACTTTTGGTTGCTCTCCCAAGCTCTGGGTAATATAGTATTTTGATGTGTTTACATACTGCTTTTGAATGTATGTCATGGTTTTCTGTGAGGAAAAATGGGTATGGCGTAATAGTTGTATCTCCAGCCAAAAAAAATGAATAAAATTGGTCTAGCGAGAGGGGTGGGGGTGCATGGAGGTGTGGTAAGGGGATTTGGGAAAATAAGAAGAGACTGAGGAAACACAGACCTTGGGCCAGCCCACCTCACCTCCCCGTCCTCTCGCTCGTACCCCGGTGTCCATGGACAAATCTGACCGTGGATCAGCCGTATGTAGGCTCCCGAGCTCCACCAACTGGGACCTAGACCAGAGGAAGCCGTGCTCAGCCTGGTCCGCACGCCAAGACATATCCACAGCGCAGCACGGCGAGGAGAGGACGGTGTGATCAGGACTGAACCAAGGAGAGGCTGCTGGGAACAACTCGGGGCTTAAATAAAACCCCACACTTAGCGCGGGGAGGGGAAAGCAGTGGCCGACCCGCGGAAGGACAAGTATTTGGCTACGCGTAGCTAATTTCCAACATTTTCTATTGCTGGCAGCGAACAGTGTGCTCCCCGAGCCACATTTATAAAGAGAGCTAGCGGAATGTATTGCTAGCGGGCTAGCTAATGTTAGCTGGCTAATTAGCTTGTCAGGCATCCAAGAGTCAGACGTGTGATCTTTATTGAAATAGGTCACTGTTTGGCGTCATTTTACTTTTTGGGATAGGGTCTTTGTATTATTTATGCTATTTAAATTGGCACTATGTTCTGTCTCGAGAAGCAAATTAAAAGTTAGAAAATAAAGTCTAAATGCTGCCAATAATAATAATATACTGTTAGGACAGTTTTTATTTGTCTGCGCGTTTTGGGAAAAGGCACTGAAAATTTGGAGCTGTGGACAATTGAAAAGGAAGGAAACACAAAGAGACTGGAGACTGTCTGCCGTCCAATGTTAATGTCGACCGACGTTGCATCTTTAATGTTACCCGTTAGTCGGGGGATAATGGACCGAGAGAGAGACATTGATACTGCGACTGGAGCCCATGCGAGCGCGGCCGGGGTCCCAGCAGCGGTGCGGGGCATGAAGAGAGGAGACCCGGAGCCTGACGCACAGACAGCCGCTGCCCTCACTGACCTGGCCGGGGCGGAGTGCAAAAGACCAAGGATAGATCCAGGCACCGGGGCTGTTGTTGGAGACATTGGGCAGGTAAGAGTTCTTAAAACTGTTATTTTGTTCCAGTCATGTTGTGTGTCTCGTAACAACCTACCATTTGCCATCCCTTTCTCCTCAAGCTTTTGTTCCTAAGCATCACTAAGGAATTACAATGTTTTTGATAGACACCTTTCTCTCATCAACAATATGCTCATGCATCATTGCAGCAAACGGTGAAGCACTCAATGTAGTGGCAAACTGTGATTTAAGAATGAGTTCCTACTACATTTATGGTGAAATAGTTGGGAGCATGACTACAGCAAGCCAGACAAAGGTAATATGATACAGGCTCCATTGCTATGACAGGCAGCAGGACAGCAAAGATCAGAGCCATTCATCATGCCAGACTTTATGGAGAGTAAACCAATACACTGTCACATGTGGCAAAGCCTGCATCTTTAGACACAAGCATGAAATCATTCAGATGTTTTGTGATTATTTGCAGTGAGTCACCTTTCAAATCTTGATACACACCGCATGTGTTATTAATCACTCCATGCCCCCCTGATTGTCGCTAGGTGTTAAGAGAGAGAAGCAGACGGGGATTGGGGGAGGGGTCACCACAGTGAAAGACAAAGAACAGAGCTTTTTGGGCGAAAGAGAGAGGGGGCTTAGGGGCCCTTCTCCTTACATGGGTCTTCCCTGCATTTATGACTCCAGTGCTGAGGCAGCATCAGTCTGCCAGTCCAGTGCATGCATATTACTGTAAATCAGGCGTCAGCTGGAGCGCAGGGTGCACCTCTCCTGTTTGCACTAGCCAGTTTGCCTGCTGTTTATGTCTCTGTCTCATTCTCTCCTTTTAAACACATGCATCATTTTAACTCCCACTCACATATGCTTTCAAGTGTCCATAAGCCAGCAGCACAAGGGGAAATTTAGCTGACTGTGGTGTTTAGTTAAAGGAAACGACCCAAACTGTTGTGGAAGGGCAGGGGAGCAGCCTCTGAGGTTACCGGGCTGTAATTGAATCCCGGGGAACTGGTGAAATACTTTAATTGGCTGTGTGTCTGACCTGCTGCAATGACAAACATGTGCTGTGTAATGCCGCTGCGCTGATAACTTCACAGTGGATGGATACTGATGATGGGGAAAGGTTATAGCCCGCCAGCAAAGATGATGTGACGATGAGCAGAGCGGTGTGGGGACAATTCTCTCTGGCCATCAGTTGTATCGATTGTTGTGCTCAGCGGTGGGGGGGCAGCTGGCTGGAAATAGGATGGAGGTAGTAGAGCTAGGAGGCTAGATGGATAGGTGGACAGCAAGGCACAGTTTGATGAAGCAAAACAAACAAACAGATGTTGTGCAATTTCTAAACTGCTATCTATGTGCCCTGACTTCATCATGTTTGATACATACTGTATCAGAAATATATTTTCATAGGAGGAGGAAGAGTATACTCTCTGTTTGTCATATGCTTATCAAGTGGCCAAAAGAAAATTACACTTTACTAAGATTTGCAGTTATTGTTCCAAGTTTAAATTTACAATATGTACAGTCTACATGCTGCTAAAGACCAATAAGAGCAAATTCTGTGTGGCTAGCTTTTTCACTTGCTGTAAATGTTAGTTACCTGTCTTTTTTAGTACAAAGGCAAAAAATTGCAAAGAACTTCAAATTTTGAAATATTCTACAATGACTATCACAAATTTCTTAATATTGTGTTGTGCTAGTAACACGACTTAAGCGGATGTACAGTATTTAGTTTTCATACTTGAAGATAACCTCAGGTCAGACATGCCCTGGATGGATGGACAGGTGGGTCAAATAAAGGATGATGCCAAGGATAAGCCGGTCAGAAAGAGGTATAGGTCCATTAGGCCACAACCATTAGGGATCATGGATCATGATAAAGCGGGAGAGGTAGGTGATGGATCGCAGGGTTGCCACGATGAGTTGAGTGCAGGAGATAAGCAGGAGGAAAGGCTCTGAATGAAGATTAGAAGTGGAGTAACCCTCTCGGCTTCACGCTAAGGTAAATATAAAATGAAATGACATTCCCGGGGAAATGTCAGTGTATTCGTCATGGTAAGCTGCATGCAGTGGTTTACTACAGCTGGGCGTGTGCTTGGGATGACCAAGACGAATTCAGGGGATTCTCTCATATTTAAATGAGCCCAGCGATTACCATAGCACTCCCATTCAGCAGTGTAGTGAGGCTGCTGACCTTCCTCCTGACTGTAAATCAGGCTTTTTATAATAAATGAGAGTGCAGCGCTGGACCTGCTGCCTTTTGTTACCCCTAGTCTCCTCCCCCACTCCGCCTCATACATACATTCATACATAGGCCCGTGTGGATCCCCCCAGGTTTGTTACCCTTGCTCCCCTCTAGCTGTCCTCTGATTACCCCCACCCCATCCAGTCTCGCCCCAGGCATATTTCCAGATTGCTAATTGACTCCTGGTTTATAGGCCTACAGTGTGCCATCCCCCAACCCTCACCTTCATATCTTTACCCTTTTGATATATTTTAAATTTAGAAGTCACACAACCAACTTGATTTAATGATTCTTCAGTTTGGGGCGAGGTAACATAATCTCAAATCAATAATCCTAAATCAAAACCTCTCCAGTTACAACTTATGAGTTTTATCCCTCATAAATGTATGTTATCTTTCTCAAATAGCCCAGAGATGTACTTATTATTATAATTATTGATTGGTTCAAAGAATGAAAAATCTAATACACAACATTTGATTTATTTGCATGATGGATTTATAGCATTTGCCAAGCCATACTTTTAAGGCATGGCATTGAATTTCTAGCACAATGTCCCCTCAGTGCCCTCAGCCCATTCTCTCCTTTAGAGCTAATCACCTTTGTTTGATCGTATCCAGATTATTTGCTTAAAAAATACTAGCCCTATTTTTAAGAATCATGTTGAATTTTAAGGACAATATGTGAAAACAAATGATGGCCATTATGCCAACCTCGCATCAATCAAGTGTTTATGTTAAGCCAGTAATGTTTGGTATCAGACTTTCTGTGTTTTGAGTTCATGCATATAAAGTGTGATTGATTCAGCTTTCCATTTAAGGGCATGTTGAATTTTAGGACAATGTTTGTAAACAAACCTTGTCCAGTTTCTGTCAAGAACTACAACTGGCTAGCCTCAATTTAAATCTGCCATAACCAATTTGAAGATTTTAGGGATATTTGTAAACAGTCCTTCTGGCCCATCTAGTTGCCCAGTTGATTTTATCTTTGATTGCTTGATTTGTTGCATTAATTTTGATTGGCTACAACCTTACCATGTATACAAAAGAATACGTGTAATATATGAATTGGGCATTCTTCTAGAGAGCCATATAGATATGTAAAATGAAAAATTATTACTACACAAACTTTAATATACTTTTAAGTAAAAAAAAAAAAAACTATAATAAAAATGACAGTACAGGTAATCAAAATGAGATAAAGAAGTCTAGTTGACTTTTTTTAACTTTTAGATCTCTTTTTCCTAATATTTTCTGCACAGATTTTCAAGTCCCCAGTGACAGAGCGGTAGACTTAAAGGTGGAACGGCATGTCCCCTGCTTCCAAGCTTTTAACCGAGAAGCAGAATGCCAGTGCATCTTCCTCACACATCACCACTCTGAAAACCCCTGCCTTGTTTTCCTCCCGTTGCGTTCATTGTTCTTCATGCCTCACCCATCTCCCGCACTCCTTCTTCCTACACTCTCACTCTGTATTGATGCGTCCCCTTGAGGCAGTGCTGTGGTCACTCAGACGCAGCCCTAGTACACTTTTGACTCTCCCCGTCCATCTCGCTCTCCCTCCGTGAGAGCCGATTTGTCCTATCGTTGGCAGTAAAGAGGCTTTGTGTTGCGCTAACGAGATCAAAGCTCAT
Organism: Bostrychus sinensis; assembly: GCA_020698575.1. NCBI lineage: Eukaryota > Metazoa > Chordata > Actinopteri > Gobiiformes > Eleotridae > Bostrychus > Bostrychus sinensis. Next base: position 26,023,527 of record CM036253.1, on the reverse strand, counting down.
TTAGCAGAGGGCATTAACCAGCCTGATCGCTTTAACAGGCCAAAGCGGAGGGAGGGGGGGCTGGGTGTGAGGTGGGGGGCATGTATATGCACAGATGATGTGGATACTAGAGATTATTACAAAGTGTGAGCAGTTTTGTTTCATGATTGCCGGCCAAAAGCATTGGTCACTTCAATAAATGTTTGTTGTTTCTCTAGCTTGAACTTATTATTTTGTGCCCCAAGGCCCAAAACTAAAGCTAATGAAAATGTATGGCTGCCCCCTGCCCTAAATAATAATTCTTAATGTGTGTCTAGGGTTTTCTCTGCAAGTTAAGTCACAAGCATACAAAGAACAATGAATAGTGGACAACAAAGCTACAGTGGTGGTGAGGGTCGGCTTTAAAAAACATGGAACTATTTGGCTCATATTAAGAAGCCATCACATACAAGCCATTAATATTTTGTCTTTTAAAAATATCTCATAAGTCTCTGACCAATAACAGATTGATCATCTTTTGCTTCATCTGCTATGCATGGCCAGCCTCTTCTATGATTAAGGCTAGGGTCTGTCTGGCAAAACTGCTTTATAAAATCAGTAGCATCACTAGCTAGCAACAGCTAACTGAAGCAATGACATCAATAAGGCTTGCATCCTACTATACTTGAACCTCCCAAATATGGCAATCATGACCTACTTCCCCAGAGGCCCATTAGTTGCTATAACAAACATTTTGCCCAGAATTTTGATCTAATGATGAAGAAAAAACACTTAATATTGGCACGTCACTTTATAATGGGTTTTCTAATTTGATTGGAATAGAATGGCTTTTGATTTACAGTTCAAACCTGGCAGCAATTTCTGTACTGCTGTGCTTTATGTATTTGGCCTTTAATTGTAATTGTGTAAGTGTAATTGTAACCCACAGTCTGGTCTCGGAGTGAGAAGCCAGAATAATTGACAGGAAAAAAAAAATTCTCAACCAGCATTGCTTCTTGTGTAGCCGGTACTGTCCGACTGTACAACTGAAAATATGCGTTAGAGAATTTTGAACAATCTCATTGGCTCCTATTTTTTGCTGTGTTAATGATTGCTGTTAATCTTTGAGCTGTGGCCCAGTGGAGTCTTGACTTTTGAACCAGCAGTGATAAGCTAAATATTCCCCAGACGCTGTTGCTTAACTCATATTCTCTCCCTCTATCTCTGCCTTTCTTTTGCTTTTGTTCACTTCACAGTGCTTTATTGACACAAGAGCAGCGCTGCTATTGCCAAAGCATAAGGAGTAATCAGATTAAATGGAAAATGCACCATTCACTAGCATGCCAATATGAACTGCACGTATCTGCTTTCTCTGTGCTGTTGCAAAGAAGAGTGCTGTCTAGAGTGTTAAACATGGCACTCGCATGTTAAGACTCCCTTTATGGTCATCTTGCCCCCCCATCCCCCTCGCCATCTCCCCCTCAAGGCTGCCCCCAAACTGTCATGCATGCTCCCATCTCGTCCCTTTAAACAGATATATGCAAGTTCTCCCTTTCATGGTGGGGTCATGTGGGATGCCCTGACAAGCAGCAGTCATGTGGTCCACTCTGCTGTTATGAAATCTATCTTCATCATCACCCAATTTGCTTCTGTTTACTAATGTCATACAGTGCAGTGCAGCGCCTGAAGGGCTTTGCTTTGACAATCAAAATAATCAATTGTGACAGTGAATGATGTAGCCCGGAGTGTCCTGGGGAGGATAGTAAAGAGAAAAAATGAAATGCAACTCACCCTCAAAGTTGCCAAGATTTTTTTTTTTTTTGGCTTCCTAAGGCAATACATGCATACATGTTGTTTATTTGAAAAAATACATACGTCCTTGTACGTACACTTGTCCTTTATATTATCATAAAATAGAGTAATTTTCAGTGGTGTGAGAGGATTGAGCACAATGTAGAAGATAATCTACTTTTCTATACATTAAATTCAAAAAGCGGCACTATAGTTTTCTACATTTTGAACATTGTAATATGAATCTTAGCCTCTTGCACAGCAAAGGAGCTCAAAATAGAAACAAATTTAATTAGCAAAAAGTTAAGCAAAAAAAGTTATGGATATTGGGTAAATATTTGCATTGGATATACAGTATGTGATTAATGAGGCAGAAAAAAACTTCTAAGCTAAGCTGCCTCTAATGTGTTTTGCAGTCACAAATTGGTCCCGTTTCCTTTTTATTATTCATAATCAACTTTTTTTTTTTTTTTTTTTTTTAAGCTTTTTACTATGTTAAAATGTTGTTCCCTTATCAGAATTTTGCCTGGAGCTGTGTTTTGTTTCATTCAGTCCTGTTTAAGTGATCCTGTATTCTCTGGCGCAGAGTTTCTGAGGCCTCAGAATGCTCGGATCTCCAGGTAGCACTGACTAATCAACAAGCTCTGTTTCCACTGATTCCTCACAACTATTTTTCATTTTGTAGTAAAATGGTATCATACAAAAAGTTTAAGGAAATAAACAACTCTTTTTCTTTGATTATGTAGAAAAGACTGCAACATTCACTCTGCTGCACTCTTCACCAGTTTCTTAATGGCATCAATAGAGTTTATTAAAAACCCTTTCTTTTAGTCACATAAAGGGTGAAAACGAGCAATACTGTTCTCGAGGTAGAGATTAGTTTAAAGACATTAATAAAAGCATAATAAAGTCCTTTTAATGACATATATTTTTCCAAAAAGTAACTATGTTGCTGTTGAGGGGAAAAGTCATGGGGTTACACTAATTGTAAGGCACAATATGCTTCTTGCTTTTTTGACAATATATAATTACCCTGTCTCTATTGTGCCGCTCCAGTGTAAAAAATAAAATAAAAAGGTCTTTACCTAAACAGTATTTATAATATGAAATGATATGGCTTTAATACAAGGCTTATCTTTGTTGTTGCAGATGCAAGAAAGAGAAGAGATTGATGAGGCAAAATGATTTTCTTTTTTATTGATGCATTTTTTCTGGTCTAATTGGATGCCAGTTTGCTTCTTTTCACATGTGCTGCAGCTAAACAATAGATCCATATTTTGAGACATACAGGATAGAATATGCTGTGTATCTGCATAAGTCAGTGAAACTTAACTCTCTGTCTGCTCGCCTCACAGCGGAGTTAGTAAAAATACCAAATGCAAATATGCCCGCCAATGCCTCAACCTTTTAACATTGAGTTTCAGAAGCGAGTGTCTGTTTCTGCCCACATTGCAACAGCTCAGCCTCAGTACAGGCAGCCAGGCCATACATTTAGAAAGATAGGAGATGTACATCAACTCTCCAAATATAGGAATCCCACTTGGTATGCAAAGTGCAAAACATACTTGCAGAAACATACTTGGCCTATGTTGTGTAGAAATAAAAAAAAACAACACTTCATCTTTTCTTATTCTTGCCTCCCTTCTGCTTGTCTCCGTCTGGTTTGCCTGTCACAGCGCACCACAACTGCATTTGTCATTTTTTGGCCTCATCATGTGGCTTTGATATTCTTTCTCAGCACATCACATCCATCACTCTGTCCGCTGTCCTTCTGCTTTATAATTTCCTTCCCAACTGTTTCGCCTGTTTAGGAAGCTCTTCATTCCTAGTTTTTTTCACTTTGCTGGTAACAGTGGGGTTGGAGAGCTTAGCCAGACCATCTCACCTCTTTTGGTTTATGTGCACAGGAGAAAATTTATTGAGTTCAGAATAGTGCTACATTCACGTGGTCTTAGTATTTAAGATGCTTAGCCTTTGTCACAAAAGAGGAAAGAAGCCAAATGTTAAACCTGACTTGAGCGTAGTGCTACCAATTTTCTTCCTAATGTACCTTCCGAAAGGACAAGAATACAAGTCTATAGTTTTCTCTAACATTTTACGACAAAAGATACCAAAACAAACAAAGACGTTAGCTGCAGAGTGACCCAAAATATCTAGAAAAGATGTCTAAAAAAAAAGAGAAAAGATGCCAATATTATGACTTGTTTGTAGCGCTAAATTTTGTGAAACTTGACTAATTAAAACTGCCTCCTTTTTAAAAGAGTATAAACACAATATAAGTCACACTAGACTACCTTTTCAATTTATGTCCAGATAAAACAGACTTATTAAACCTGATTTTATGCATTCATTAAAGGGACCTATAGGTCTAAATTGACTTTTCTGAGCTTTTTACCATGTTATAATGATATTTTCTCCTCAAAAACAGTTGTATTTTGTTTCATTTACATATGTTTGGGCAATCCTGTATTTTGAGGAGCTGCCCTTTTCAGGAGCTGAAAACTCATTATGTTTCACTGCTCTACAGTAGAGACCTGAAACCCCACCTTCTCTAAGAAGCCCTCCTGCGCGTTTCTAAAACATACTGTCACTGGATTCGGTCTAATAATTTCTTAAAACCGTGGCCAGAATAAAGCAGTCAGCTCAATTATCTGTTAGCTTCATGTTGCTAATAGACATGTTAATTAGCCACTTTATGATGCCCTTTCTCTTCCTATTCCCCAGTGTTCAGTAAAAGCAGTCAGAGATTTTCTTAATGTTTGAACTAAAATCCTTTTATTATATTATTATAATTTTATTCACATGTGAACTCAAAGGAGTAGTTTAAGAGGCAATAGTGTATGTAAAGGGCTTTAGTCAAAGGAAGGCCTCAGCTCTGCCTTCTTTGACGGCAATAGTGCCATAATGCGTGTTTGAGGTGTGCGGGTTGGAGTGGGAGCTGATGGAGAGAAGGGGGCATTTATGTTATAAAAACACGAAATGCAGCCAAATCAGCACCATATTTTCCAGACTATAAGTCGCTCTGGACTATAAGTCCATCGGTCAAAAAAAGAGGAAGAGGAAAAGGGGAGAAGAGGAAAAAAACAAATATAAAACGCACTAGACTATAAGTCGCATTTATTTTAAAATTTATTTCACGAAATCCATTTACATTTAATCTGGAAATAGCACACAGAACAACAGGCTGAATGTGTCTGGTATGTTAACGTAACACACACGTAACAGTTAGTCAGCTACACAATAGCATACCTGGGAGGTTGAATAGGCAAAATTAACATAACAAGCCAGCGAAGGAAGTTACCGATAAGGAAGTTCCCCGAGCTCTAAATCTTATTCTGCCTCACTGAATACTACTGACAGTGGTTGTCGCAAGCCTAGAATGGCCTCTCACCGCTATTGATGGTAATGTTTACTTCTTGATTCATGTTAAATTTTATATATAAGTTAGGGGGTAAATTGCCAAATGATATATGAATACAGTGGACTGGCGATACGATATCTGGCGATATGATATCTGGCAATACCTCAGAGACTGCCACGATATGATCACGATTAGTTGCAATATAAGGGCCATGATCAATATATCAATGTTATCTGCTTATTTAACCAAATATTTACTCTAAATAAAAAGCTATTGTATTGTAGTATATATTATTATATTTAATTTATTACAATAAAACTGAACATTAAAATTAAAATATTTTATATCAGTATTTATAATGTTTTAAATAGTTCAAATTAAATTAGAATAAAGTGAACATATAAAGAGATTGCTGTGAAGTATATTCATGTTTATAAAGTTGCAAATTGTTCAGTTATAGTACTTTAATGTGGTAACTCACACAAAAGCTGCTGTTTCTCATCTGAAGTTAATGTCAACAGAAGCACATGCTTTAGACTCACCGCTGCAGCCCTGTGTTGTGCCAGGCTCATAAGTTTGTGAGTATTTTATCCTGAAACAGTCCAGATGAGTTAACTCTGAGCCAGGTTGCTCTAAACTTTAAAACACACAAGAACGAAGAGTTTTAGCAGACATTTCCCTTGCTAATTACTTTACCGCTGCGTTTGTTTACACTCTGTAAAGTTAGGCAGCAGGAAGTAGATGGAGGCAGTGCGCTGGTTTCAAAATAAAGCAAATTTGAAAGTAAAACCGCGCCTTGTATATTATAGTAAGAATGCATGATATTGATCAATGTTTACATTTTGCATCGATACAATGTGATTTTGGGTAATTATATTGATGCAAATCGATGTATAGTCGCACCTGACTATAAGTCGCAGGACCAGCGAAAAAATAAAGTGCGACTTATTGTCCGGAAAATGCGGTAGTTTAAAACTCTGGTTATAATTGGGGGACTAAGGCAATAATTCAGTTTTCTCGACCTGCATGTAAATGTAGTGAATGGTGAATTACACTATTTAGCTGTATTACTCCAATTAAGGAGTAAGACATTGATTAGAACCTAAGTTATAATCTGACTAAGACAATACTTTAAATTTCCTTATTTATATGTTATGGAGATGAATGGTCGACTTGTTGTTGTTTATTGTACCTTTTGGCTAACAATGTGCTGTGTGGGCAGGGGGTAGCAGGTGGGACTTTTCTTACATTAGGTGTTCTGATTGGGCCAGTGCAGCCAAAACATCACCTCTCCTCTGCCTCCTGTCATAAGGATCAGTAGATGCCTGCAGCAGCCTCTTTAATTACCCCTGCACCCCTCCCCCCTGCACCATCTGTTGACCTCATGTCATTTTGCCTTCCTTCACCACCACTGCTCTTTTTTTTTTTTCTTCTTTGCTCCCCCTCCTTTGCTCCAGCAACTCCCAAACTTCTTTCCTTCTCCTAAAATAGCAATGCCAAGAGAGAAAAAATAAACAAGTGAGACGCCCTTTAGTTTTCGAAATGTTTATGTTCAAGGGACTGCTTTTTTAGTGCTGTCCTAGGCCGTCAACCCTTTGGCACTTCGAAAGCTTTCTACAACCTACTCAAATAGTTGCAAAAGTGCAGCAGCTGAGCTTTCAAGTGTGGTTAGGACAAAAGTGGCTGGAAGACGTGCAGGCGTGTAATGGACTTAAACGCAATGCCATATGGTAAAGGCAGACTCTGGGTAAATGAGGTATCAACTTCAGACCGCTCCCCTTTTAAGAAAATATAAATCACATGGCATTTTTTGCTTATGACTCATTGTCTCCATTTCGCAAATGTTTGGAAGCTTGATCCCCCCCCCCCTCCGTTCTTAACTTAAGCCCTGTCCAAATTCCTCCTCCTATGTGCGTCTATGTCTGCCCGTTTTTCAGCTTTCTCGCTCTTTCTTTCCTCCTTTACCCTCCTCCTCCCAGTCCATTCTCAGCCCTGCTTCAAACAGATTGATTCCAGATGTTGCTAAACTCCACCTCTTTTTTTCTTGTCCATTTGAAAACTCACTCTATAATTTAGGTTCATTTGGTTTGGATTTTACAGGAATTCCATTTTTTCCCCACTTCATATTCCTATTGCCGAGCCTCACTTCTCCAACCCCAACTTTCTGGTCATTGTAATTTAGTTTCATAGCAATACACATTAATGAACGCACCATGCCAGCTGATGCTCCTGATCAGTATTCACATTTTCATGTAGTTGAAATTCATTGCTGTGCTAAAATTCCCAACACAAACCTATTTATTTCAATAAGAAGCATTTTGCAGCTGACACCGCTTGGGGCCCTGCAGACACGAGGTGCAGCTCTGAGCACCAATATCTTAACACACTGACTATCTTACTTATTATATTTTCGACTGTCCATTCCAGCGCAACCGCAGTGCACCAAGGAGAGTGTTCCCCCTGGGGATGAGGCACGAGGGGGAAATTAGTTCCAGATGAAACAGGAAGTGGAGAGCGGAGACAAAGAAAGCGTTGTTTCAGAAAGAGTGGGCTCACAAACACATACATCCACCGAGTCAAGGTTGAGTGGCCTAACATCACAAAAACTTCCCTCATTCTTACCTGCCCTGCACATATAGCCTTTTGCCAATAACCTCATACTTGCTTGGGCCTCTCTCAAGCCCAGTGTCTAGACGTCCCTTCCCCTTAGGCATTCATCCATACGTCCTAACCACATCTGCTTTTGTTTTCAACTTGAACGTCTACACGTCTGTTTTTTTTAGACGGTGCTGAACCGTAAAGCTACTTGGCATATTACAAAAACATATCGTGCTATATCCAAATCACAAAAAGCTGCTTAAATAATGATGCCAATGCATTTCTGCTTTGTGTGCAGTTGTATTAAAGTAGAGGAATGTGGGTTATTGTCTTAGTTCTAATAATAATAATAATAATAACTGGAGTTTTCAACAGCATGTAAATGTCATGATCTGATTAGATGGGGAGTGATTTTAGTTTCACTTAATTGGAGTAGCACTCCTGGACAATGCAATTCATTCAGTTGTTGCTTGCATAAAGTTTATAGGATTTAGGTTGGACAAAGCAGGCAATGTTTATAACAGAACCCACTTATGGTTGAGTCATAGAAAGTGATGTGATATACACAAATTACACTATTTAACATTGTGTTTATTTACTCCCTACATTATGGGGCCTTCTGTACATAGTACACACCCTATATATCAAGTATACTTTTTTGTTCCAAATTGAAATCTGACTTGGGCAAAGTGCTGAGCAACTGAAGAACAGTATACAGTACAAGACAACAGAAAGGACAGGAACAGTTAGGGCTGCTCTATTATGGAAAAAATAATATCCATCCATCCATCTTCTTCCGCTTTATCCGGGGCCGGGTCGCAGAGGCAGCAGTCTAAGCAAGGACACCCAGACATCCCTCTCCCCGGACACTTCCTCCAGCTCCTCTGGAGGAACCCCAAGGCGTTCCCAGGCCAGCCGAAAGACGTAGTCCCTCCAGCATGTCCTAGGTCTTCCCTGGGGCCTCCTCCCGGTGGGACATGCCCGGAACACCTCCCCAGGGAGACGTCCAGTAGGCATCCGGAACAGATGCCCAAGCCACCTCAGCTGGCTCCTCTCGATGTGGAGGAGCAGTGGCTCTACTCTGAGCTCCTCCCGGGTAACCGAGCTCCTCACCCTATCTCTAAGGGAGCGCCCAGCCACCCTGCGGAGGAAACTCATTTCGGCCACTTGTATCCGGGATTTTGTCCTTTCGGTCATGACCCAAAGCTCATGACCATAGGTGAGAGGAGGAACGTAGATCGACTGGTAAATCGAGAGCTTCGCCTTTCGACTCAGCTCCTTCTTCACCACAAGAGACCGATACAACGACCGCATTACTGCAGACGCTGCACCGATCCGTCTGTCAATCTCACGCTCCATCCTTCCCTCACTCGTGAACAAGACCCCGTGATACTTGAACTCCTCCACTTGAGGCAGGAGCTCTCCTCCGACCTGGAGAGGGCAAGCCACCCTTTTCCGGTCGAGAACCATGGCCTCGGACTTGGAGGTGCTGATTCTCATCCCAGCTGCTTCACATTCGCCTGCAAACCGTCCCAGTGCACACTGAAGGTCCTGGCCTGATGAAGCCAACAGGACAACATCATCTGCAAAAAGCAGAGATGAAATCCTGTGGTCCCCAAACCTGACACCCTCCGGCCCCTGGCTGCACCTAGAAATTCTGTCCATGAAAATTATGAACAGAACCGGTGACAAAGGGCAGCCCTGCCGGAGAGCACCCCCCAAAGGACGCTACGAGGGACACGGTCGAACGCCTTTTCCAGGTCCACAAAGCACATGTGGACTGGTTGGGCGAACTCCCATGAACCCTCGAGTACCCGATAAAGGGTGTAGAGCTGGTCCACTGTTCCACGACCGGGACGAAAACCACATTGTTCCTCCTGGATCCGAGGTTCGACTATCAGCCGAATTCTCCTCTCCAGTACCCTGGAGAAAAAATAATAATCACGATTAATTTAGACATAATTGAAATCACAATTATTCAAACAATTATTCATTAATTTAACAAAACAATGTAAAATATATATTTTTTGCACACAAATAAAAAAGTGCAAAATATTATATAAACCAAGTTTGGTCTCTTTTGTAACCAAATGGAGTGAACTGTTATAACCTGTTATGAACATAGAACTAAAGCAATTATTTAACAAATAAAATTGTTCCTCGTTTCAAGTCTAGTAAGTAGCCTATATTATTTAAAATCCAGGTACATTCATTATTATTATTATGTGTATTATTATTATTGTCATTAACGTAAATAAAAAAATGCTGGTCCATCTTCATAGCAAGAAAGCATTAGGTTTAGGGCAGCTGAACATAAATAGTCTAATGCTTTAAAGGTTTTTTTGCCAGGAACACCAGCCTGTTAACATGATCTGGCTTGAGTGATGACCGCGAACAGTTAGTTCGCCTCTTTAATGTCCTAAACGCGGTTAGTAACTGCATTTGAAGCATGCGTTACCCTCTTTAACTGCAAGCATGCACACACATACACTGTTATCAACACATACACACTGTTATCAGCTCTTTCTCTGTGTCCAAGCCCGACTTAAGTACTCTGAGGCTGGGCAGACTTGCCGCTGAGACACCGCTAGGACCCTCGGTACACAGACGCGCACATGCCCCGTCGATCTGTTCAGTTTACGATTTTCAACTGCTTTTAACTGTAATGGTACGTTCACACCAGACGCGAATCAGGCGTCAGGCGCAAGTGATTACTATGTTAAGTCTATGGAAAGCTGCGTACAAGCGTCCTGCGGCGCGAATGACGCGAATTGAGCGTTTGACGCGCGAGTCCTGCGAATAGGCGGAGACGCGAATCGGCAGATGAAGCGAACAACGCAGATTCGTGTCCAACGCTCTGGTCACAGAAGTTGAAAAATTTGAACTGCGAACATTCGCGGCGCGTTAACCAATCAGGGACCTGCTGTAGTAATGACGTGGTTACGTACAGCGTAACAGGATGAGATCCCTGCCTCGGAGATGCAGCAAAACAATCATCGAGGCTGCCAGAGTGAACTGTGGTTATAGCTGTTATATGTGATACAAGCCTGTGACAGAGGCTCACTCTGATCATCGTGACATCAAGAACACACAAATGAATACAATGAAATATAAAGGGGGTTAACTTTACCAAAATAGCCTATTGAGATGTGCTTGTTATATTAGCAGTTATTGCACTCTCCAGAACAACAGAAAATACAGAGCCTGTGATTAGACCAGACCCCAAAACCACTAGAGAGAGCTAATGTACAAGAAATAACCCCAGGTGTCTCAGCTCTGTCTCTGGGGTTAATGCTGCTGTACAGCAGTAGTGTCCTGGGGAGAGGTCCATGTAGACACAGGTAATCAAACCAAGACAGACTCATTTGGGAGTACCCCTAGCGGCCATGCCTCTCATTTGACGCGAATGAATTCGTGTCATTCACGTGAATTTCATACGCGAATGATGCGCGGGTTGACGGAGGCGGACACCAGTGCTAACACTGACACTAGCCTAGTACATAGCTGAAGCTAAGTAAATCACAGTAAAAGTATCTTTTCTAATACAGAAACTCCTAATTAGCATTCTCTTTTTACTACATGATTCAATGAATAAAAAAAATTTAAAAAATAGGCGGAGAGTTTAACCCCCCCAATATTACACCCAAAGTTACGCCCTTGGATACGGGGCATGGTTTAGCCATGAACTGGAGAATTAGACACACCCACAGCGCTCAGATGCGCATTGGCAGCTGATAAAGTCAAGCGCCTCAGGCTAAACTGTACATGTACAACTTGTGCACGAACAACCAGAGCCAAAATGCTAAGTAAACATAAAACCACAGCACTCACTGTGTTATTAGACAACCATCCTCTCCTGTCCAGTAGGGGATAGAAATAGTTTCCACTAAGGGTGCTCCGATCGATCGGCCGCCGATCATGATCGGCCGATCATGGCTAAAAATAGAGCGATCGGTGATCGGTAAAATGGGCCGATCAGAAGGGCCGATCAAATTACAATAAACACGCGAGGCTCTCACATTTACTGTCCTGCAACTCCGGTTTGATTAAACAGCAGTAGTGTTATTTTAGCAGTGTTTTTAAGTTAAGCCCTGGTTATAACTAACACAAACCTGCCCTGGAGGCGCTGCTTTGTGTCCCCGCTATGTCCCGCCTGCTTTAGGAGCGCACGAGACAGAACCGAGGCGCAGCAGTGCGTGTATTTGCAAACACCAACGTAAATAGAGCTACAGCTAACCCGCTAACAGTTACGTTAAAAGGATTAAGAAAGTTCAGAGTCTGCCTGTGTCTTGTTGCGCGGAGAAAACTGTGCGTTTTGTGGCTTAAACTGCACCAAATGGCTGCTAATGGAAAGAGAAAGTAAAAAGGCAGCCCATGTGTCCGTGTGTCTGAGAGGAGCACCTTTCATCGTTGTCTTCTCTGCTCTCTTTGCACGTTTTCTTCATTCAGACGTTGTCAAAACTGGCAGCAGGAGCTGTCTGCTCTTTAGTCCACTGTGTTTCAACCTGGTTTGGCTGAGCGTTACGCGGACACAGGCGCTGCACCCGCAGACTCGCATTAAAGGAACCGCTGCATTAAAAGAACAGCTGATTTTTACATCAGCGGAGCATTCAAACAAAGCCACAGACACTGGGCACACATTAAAGACCAATAATGCAACAAAACCTCTTCTAAAACAAAAATAAGTAGAATTTTGTTGTTCTTTTATATTTACAAAGGCTACAGTATTTTTCAAATGGAACTAATAATAGCCTGCATACAATACATTACTACATTGAAGACCACGTGATCGGTATCGGCCATGATCGGTATCGGCCGATCACAGCAGAGGCTGATCGGTGATCGGTGATCGGCCTCAAAAACCCTGATCGGAGCACCCTTAGTTTCCACACCTTGCACACAGTGTGTCTTGACTTGACGTCTTCCTCTTCAAATCCAGAGTGCTCACAAACAACAGAATCTGCCTTGTCTTCTCTGCTAACTAAGCGGTTCTTCTGTTTTCTTTCTGCCACGTTTCTGCTAACAACTTTCCTCATGTAGCCTAGCTTGTAGCTATCAGAGCGCAGGCTTTGAGAGGGGAGGGGCGAAGCGAGAGTGCGCATTCAAAACACACTTCAAAGTTAGTTTTATTAATTGTTTTTTCTCGATTACATAATTTTTGTAATCGTAGGGTGTAACAATCGAAATTGTAATCGAAATTCCATTAATTGCACAGTCCTACTAACAGTGTCATTTTACATCATTGAAAAAGTCATCAGAGACATTACATTGTGTGACTGTTTAAGCCATGCACCAGATTTCCTTGCCATTAGTTTGTTAGTTTGGACAAACTGTGTCAATTTACTTCCACTGTGATCCCTCCAGCCTCACACACTTGTGCTTGATTGGCTCAATGAACAAACCAGGAAGTGGGCAGGCAGCTGGAGGTCAGGGCCGCAGGGTTAACACTGTTGACACTCTTCACAAGCCAAGCGGCCACACTACACGGCCCACTCTCAAGCTGTCGGCTGAATGGAGGAGTATATAAGCAGGGCCCATGAATAGAAACATTTTGTCTGCCGCTAGTCCTGGAGATTAAATGTAATGAAAACATCAGTACTTCTAACGCCGGCCCAACACCCATCCCCCTATCCATACATTCAGGACAGGAGGGAAGTGTTGCTAGAGAAGTTGCATAGCCATTAGATTTAGGGCACCACCTCTTAAAAATGCATTTAACTAAAAATATATGTTTACATTACCAATCCAAAGTTCCCATAGATCATTGGAAAGACTAAGAGTGATGAACATGACATTTTAAAGGGTTAAAGCCATGAAGAGTCTTAAAATACTAGTGAAGCATTTAAGTAGTGGATATTAAACCCAATAGATTTTTTGTTCATATTAGTAACATTATCACAAAAGATAATGGCCACGTTTTGTCTAGTAAGCAAGATTTGCTTTAAAAATTGAACAATAGCAATTGGAGCAATCACAAAGGAGTATGTAGGAGTAGGTCTTAATGTCAAAGTCAGCAGTGGTAAATCTTTAAAATCTCAGTGTCTAATCTATATTATTGTCTATAATCATCACCTTATTATGTATATTTAAACTCACATAATTGTTATGGTATTCAGTCAGTATCATCAGCCCCTTAAAAACAGCATCTCCGGACCATCTCAGGTACTGATTCTATCCTGACGTGCATTCAGAAGAGAATGAAGTTGGTAGGATTTCAGTAGGATTTGAGTATACACATGAGAGGAGTATGTCCGTGTGCCGCAGGGGAGTGAATGGAGGGGGTATGACGCTTAATTAGCATGGCTGCTAGCTGCACAGCTAACAGATAAAAGAGCTGAGTCCTTCATAGTGGCGGTGGTTTAAGTGATATTATCACTAGATTTCAGGAGGGGTTCTGGGTGACTGCACATGTGTATAAAGAGCTATTGGATCTCCAAGTCTATTTGCTTTGCAACGTAAATTTATAGTAACTGAATGTTAGCTAAGTACCTGAATCATTTGCTTCCAATAATAATATTAATTCCATCTTCTTTACAAGTTAAAAAATTGGCTTATTTTATGTTGTGCCTAAGTGTTGCATAGCAGCCAGTCAGCACTTTTAAATGGCACATTAGTACAAATACACTGCGTGAAGTCTAAGTATTTTTGCAGCTATGCCTCAAAGATGCTGAGCTAAAAACCTAATGTGTTGCCCTTACAGTAAATCTCCTAACAGTGGGAGTGCCCTGTAGGCCAACAGACATCCACATCTTTCTTCCCTCCCCCCCGTGTGTGATGGAGCCGAGGCATGAGTCTCCCCAGGCGGTCATGTTTTCTCTGCTAGGCATGCCAGCAGGCTAGACCGCGCCGGTATCATCTCTCTCTCTGCTGTCAAAATATCATCGTTTGGTTAACTTTCCACATTGTTCCAGCCTCTCCTTGACTCCCCACTCTTTGTCTTTTTTCTGCCTCCTCAAGTATAGCTCAGCACAAATCAATGCCTGGTGAAATAACAGAATAATTAACAATAACATTTGAGAAATAATTGAATTAAGCATAATTACCAAGCAATTAGGCTCAACAAAGGTTTCTGGGGCAGGGGTGATCAGGCAGGGGGTGGGCTATAGGAGCTGCTCAGACTCTTTAGACTGATGTAGGAGGGAGATTGTCCTTGTTTGAACTTGTAATATACTGCTGATTTATTGTTACTGCAATATGAACAAATGCAATATCATAAAGAAATGGTTGTGTCAAAATAAATGTCCATCCAGAGCCTTAAATCAAACTGCTTTGTGACAAAGTGGATACAAACGTTTTTCTATAAGCTCTAAGAGTCCAAAGACCCCTGCAAGGCATTGTTCCTATATTGCAGTGATAATGAATATTGCCCAAGCCTGGGTGTAAACCATCTATTGAGTCACAAAGCCATTTTATCTCACAAAGTTTCACCAAAAATTAATGATTACTTATTTACTTTACTGACCCTTTTTAGCAGGAGTTGGCATATTTGTGGCAGCTTGGATATCCCTATATTGCAGTTGTAGAGAATTTCTGTAGTGTCTTCAGTGTGCTGAATCCACACCAAAAAACAAATATATAATGTATGAATGTAATAAAAATCTGATCATTATGAAGCATAATCTACATTGTGGTCAAATCTTTGACAATATTGCCTATTGCATATGTTTCTAATATTGTGCAGCACATGTTATTTTTATTATTATTATTGTATAACTGCTATTAATACATTGTTGGTATTATACCGAGTGGCTTTGATTTCAGAAAGCTGCTGAAAAACTCTGCGACTCTGTGTAGTCACTGTAAAAAACAAGCTAAGTGCAGCTGTTTTTTCCCCACTCGAGTGCTCTTTAACCGAAATGTAAAAGTTTGGGACTGTCATGTGGCATCCGTGTGGTTTTTCAAAAGCGCTGCCACTCACCACTCTCTTCCCTCCTGTTGTCTCTTGCAGAACAATGAGCCTTTAAATCCCGGTTTCCATGGATACCCACCTCACAGTCAGGTAAGAGATTAGTGACTGCTTGCAAACCTTTGTAAAAATGAATTCAGAATAATTTCGATGAGTATCCTTGAATATTATTAGGTACGCTGGTGTGGAGATGGACCAGTGCTAAAAGCAAATACTCAATTTTTTTTTTTTTTGATGTGAAGATATCCAGTGTTATGTAAGGCTTGTAAAAATATTCAATTAGACAACACTGAAGTTTATGTGGATCTAGTCATCAGTCATATGTTGACCTTAGTAATGATTTGCTCCATTGTATCACACTGTTATATTTTTCTGCCACAGCCTACGGTGGCTCATAAATGATGGCTGTTAGAGGAACTGATGAAAGAGAAACTAGCGATTGAACCTCTTTTCACAGCTCTGACCCTTTGAAAATAGACAGACATTAAGCTATTGGCTGCTTTAAACTAAGCCGGGCACTCTGTGCATGCAGCACTGCCTCACAATGCCATCCGTTCCCCCTCTCTGTTCCTCTCATTCGGACTATCTCTCTGTGCATATTGCTCCCAGTAATGAGTACCTTATGTGTGCAGCGCTGCGGCCGGGTAGCTTTCTTATCTACCTCAGAGCAGTGCATAGAGTGGCTCGCACAAGCTCAGCGCGTGCCACTGGTGCGTGTATGCCTGTATCTAAAAGCCTTCATTGCGTGTTCCTTTGTCTCTGCTGGTTTTGGCCCGTGTTGGGGATGTGCAGCTCTCTGGCAGTGCCACAGGAGGGGAGTGTTGGTCTGCTGAGCCCAGTGGCCCCCCAGCCTCCTCTTTCACTTCACACGACGACATGGGAGATTCACACAGGCCCCCACGATGTATTCACTGTCCGCCCTCCACACGCCTTCTCCATGCTTGGCATCTCCTTTCTTGGGAATATACTTCTCCCGGAGTGTGACAGTGGGGATTGAAAGAGACTGTCAATGTCTATAGGGTTAGGAGTGAGATTTCAGTTCCTGCGTCATGAGTAATCGAACCATAAACGGTGTTTCATTAGGGTGAGACTAAAACATTTTAATAATTGTTAAATATTGAAAAGGTGTTTTGTTCATCAATTTAAACATAGCAAAGAATTGTCCTTTTCATTGGGAAATAGGATTACCGTGTGCAGTAGCTGGACTCTTGTGAGATGTGTGAGTGCACCCATCTGATCTGGACCAATGGTGTGACAGTGCTGGCAGTTATGGCCTTGCTTTAGGTTTAAGATCAGAGGGACTGTTTCACTGTTACTAATATAAACATTGCTCCGACTGGATACAAGTACTTTGTGATCACCTACTAGGTTTTAATCTAAGTACCAACCTTGAACAAATTGAAAATGATTTCTCTGGAAGCACTCAAAGACTATTCTGTGTAACACACCATCTTGGGAATCAGATTAAACTATATGCAAATAACAACATAATAATGGCAATGAAAGTAAAAAGTTAGATTAATGTTGTGCTGCCTCATTAGAGTTAATACCCAGCCCACTGTTAGCAAGATATCACAAAGAACAAACTTTTCTATTTTTTCCTGATATCTTTTGTATGTCTGGCCAGCTGTTCAGAATTTTTTTTCCAGTATATACAAAGCGTTTCCATGGAGCTGTACTGACATATTAAAAGTTAACTGTCTTGGATAGACATGCCAATCAGAGAAAAAGGAAAAATAAATGCAGAATAATTCTTGACATAAACAACCGATACAAGGAACACAGTCCAAATCATATGTATATAAACACAGTTATCTGTTCTGAATAGATAGAAATTACTGGAGTGGTAAGACCATGTATTGTAGATATATGCAAAAAGCATCAGTTTTATAAAATATATGTAACATTTTTTTCTTTTTTTTTTCCATTCTCCACTTGTCTAGTAAGTATTTTAAGGCAATAACAGAGGATGAAACTACAAAAAATGTTATTCAAGATGGCTCTCTGCGAGGCATAAATCATACATAATAAATACCAAAACAAAAGCAACTCTTGGCCATTTGTTCATCTGGAGCAAACAAGGCCAACACCTGGACAACATTCTTTCCTCATCTTCAGTCTGCAAATATGAACTACAGTATACCGCGTTTTACATTCACTGTTTAACACGCAACTCTGTTTTATCAAAGATTGAAAAGTCATCCCGGCTAATGTATTCTGCCCTTGAGCACACATATTAGTGTCCCCCGCACACTAGCTGCTACCTGGTTATCATGCAAATGGCTCTCTGGCTGGGCCTAGAGGAGCTGGATGGGCTTGTTCATAGCTGCCGTACATTTGTCTTAGTAATGCTCCTGTTGAATGTTATGTATGCGTGTTTGAACTGCCTGTAGGTCAATATGAATGTGTTAAGCGGTGACAGGCTCCTGAGGGCCCCTGCTGCTGGTGCAGTACGGAGCTGGGACATAAGTCGACGGAGACGTTTTGACCTTTGGGGGCTGTACATGTCACTCTCCCACTGTTTATGTCATGTAAAAGATCAGGGATGACAACACATAAGTAAATGGCAACATGGAGGTTACAGGCATCATGGAAAAGTTGAGTCAGATAGTACTATAGGTCACAAATTCTCATTAACACTTTCTGCAGTATAAAAAGTATATATATATTTATAAAAGAGCATGCCAAATCTCCATATACCAGATTATTGGAACATTGGAGTACTTTACCAGGACTACTAATATTTATTTTGTTCAATTGAATGTTTTCGTTGCTATTGGTTTGTTAGTTGGATATTGTTTGCAAGGTAACTCAAAAAGTATGGGTCAGATTTTATGACATTTTCTGGAAATGTCATTAATGGCCAAGGAAAAAATCATTACTTTTTGTATGGGTCTGGAACACAATATGGATGGAGAATTTATTTTATATATTGATATCATTGCGAGCTAGGGCCAATTATTTGCAAGCAGGATAACTGTTAGATGTGGATTTTCATTAAACGTTCTAGATGTAAAGTAATTCCTAAGTAACACATTTTAGTTCTAGTTAATGCCAATGTCATTTAAAAGAAATAAAATAAAAATGTTATCTGTATACTAATCTTGATAACTAGCAGTAATATATTGGTGCACCTTGAAAGAAAGTGGAAGTGTGGTTTTGGAAAATAAAAATAAAATGTAAAATAGAAGGAAACGGCAGTATCAGTATATTAAAATTGATTGTGTGGATGCAGCGCTGGGAGCAGGCCTTTGTTTGAATTCTCTGATGAGCAGAGGACAGATATAGGCCTTTGTTTTAGCCCACGTGTTTGTTTCTGTCAGCCAAGGTACAGGTCCCATCACGGCACATCTGTGTGTACATTACACAGCCCGTGTTTATCACCTCGTTCAGTCTGTGCGCTTAATCCACCCATCATCCCCTATTCATCCTCTCATCCTCCTCACTTACAGCCCTAATCCTGTCATCCCTCGCTCTTTTTTCCCCTTTATCCATTTATCTCCGTATCCAGTTATCTGCCGTTTGCATCCGCTGACCCTCTGTTCTCCCTGAGTTAGCCCTTTTTCCCCCCCACAAGCATCTCTTATCTGGCCCTCCCTCCCTCCCTATCCCTCTGGACCCAGTTCTAGCCAGACTCAGCAGATGTCTGAAAGCTTGGCATCAGGGCTTTTTTTTCCGCAGGGTTCAGTCCCTCCCATATGAAAATGCGGCGCAAGGAACTGCACTCTGCGAATTAAGCACCCTCCAACAATAAAGTGTAGGGATGTGGAGCCGGAGGGAACAGGCGCAATGCAGCCTTAGTCCGCTTCCCGTTTAGGTTCAGTGGCGCTCGCTTGGGTTTTTCCTCAGACAAGAAGAAGAAGTTGAAGAAGACAAGAGAAATGGTGATCTAGGAGCCTACCCACGCAGCGTGCTACCTAGCTGTCTACTGACTGGCCTACCTACCACTGCTTTTTGGAGCTGACAGGCTGCCAAGCAATAAATAAATCATCAAAAAACGCTGCAATGCAGTGGGGGTCGCGTTCTGTACTCTCAGGCAGCCAATGCGTGGATAGAAGACAGCATCTTCTTCCTTCCTGTTCCTTTTCTCTCTACAGGGGTTTGAGGAGACAGCCACAACCGCGTTCTGTCTTCATCCAGGCACAGGACTAGCTGGCTACTACTGAAAGGATGGATGCCTTGACGGATAGGCGGGATTGAGGTTGAGGAGGGAGGGAAAGTTTTTAAAAGAGGGGCGGGAACAAGAGGAGGCAAAGGGGGGAGCAGCGGGACGTGTAACGCGAGTGTGTGAATGACAGACGCGGCGCAAAGAGAAGCCAGAGAGGTGGAGTGAAGAGATTCGGGCTGTCAGGAGCAGAAAGACAGCAAGGCCAGAGGGGGATCACAGCAGCAAGGGCCTGAGAGAGGGAAAAAAAACAGGCAACCGGGGAGTAACAAACAGACAGGGGCTGCGTGCTGGAGGAGTGCAAGAAAAAGAAGGGACACCGGCGAAAAAAGGAAAGACGGAGGAGGAGGAGGAAGAGGGAGTGGATGAGGGAGAATTTGAATGTGTGAGACAAACGTGGACTGAAGCCATCATCAGCTCATGGTCCTGGAGCACAGACGGAGGAGAGGAGGAACAGGAGAGCTAGACACGCGCAGGGAAGAGGAGAGCAGTGCAGAGTGGTCAGTTGTTCCTCCAGAGCAGACCATGATGGGGCTGTACTATCCTGCACTGCTGCCGGTAAGTTCACTCCTAAAAGCTACATGTAAACAACTTGGGTACATGTTGGAATTAGTCAAATCTGAACCGGAAAAACTAGCTTATTATTAATAATTTTTTTAGTTGAGCTTGGCCTGCTAGAGCGCGCTGATGGTATGGCCTGTTTTTGGTTTGCTGCATCTTGGCCCATGCAGGTGAGGCCTTTGTCAGATAGTTGGCAGGGCATCGGGCTAACAGCAGGGCTTGTCCTTGCAGCTCACTTCTTTTTACTTTTTAACTCTTCTCACCCAATTATCTTGTTTCTGGAAAATTTTGCTGCTGCCTTTTTTGCACTTTAGCATTTTTGTTTATCATAGAGCTGAAGAAATAGTAAACAGTCAGATGTGAGTGTGATATGTGCTTGCATGGGAAAGTTAACTGTAAATGCTGACTTCCCGGAGTGCATTATATAAATTTTAGTTTTTTATTGCTGTTTGTGCAGTGTTGCTCTTAGCATATGGTGGGCGTGTCTGTGCTACTTTAGCTGGGAGACAGCCTGAGGAGTAGAGCTGTACTCAGGCCCTGTTCGAGCATGTCCTGCTCTGTTCTTGGGTTCCTATGGGCCGCTGGGGAAGGGTTGGGGTGCGTACATCAGGTAGTATTGGCTGCTCACATAGCCTGTGTTGATATGAATGTATAGCAGGGTTAGCATGCCCGCAGCACGCTGACTGCACACAGTGTCACGTTAGATTCATATGTGTGTGTACGTGTGCTGTGTGCAGAGTGTGGAGCTTTGGCAGGCCGTCTAACATTGTCATCCAATCTGTCCATGCAGCTCAAACTTCATCTGTCCCTGGACAGAGGGAGACAGGTGCCGAGGCCCAGTTGTTTCAGAGCTACTGCACACCAGTTGTTGCTAGAAATACTTTACCATCTCATACAGGCAGCACACATAGTTGCTATTAATGAATACATAGTCACACCACTGTCCTCCCGTAACATGAGCTCACAGACAGCAATATATGTCTGTCACAGATCTGCTTAAATCCTCTGGAGGCTCGTTCATTTGACATCCATATTTTTCTGCAACATTAACAATATCTTAACCACAAAGCTCACATTTATTTATCTGGTTATGAGTTACTAGTGGTATGTTGACTCCATAAATGTTATAGCTGCTAGACGGACAACTTAAAATTGCTCTTTACATTCGTTATTGTGCAGTGATATGCCAAACATAAATGCTGCAGGTTGCGTGTATATACTGCATTAATACATGGCAATGGGTAGACTGTTTGATGATGCTGCTGTGCTGATTGGTCACTTCCGCATGGCTGAGCCCACAACAAGACCACTTAAATCTCAATCAAATGTTGCCCTTTTCACCATGAACTTTCCCTCCGTCCCCCCTCCTTCACTGTTTTCCTCAAACTCCAGGCTGTAGCAGCTGTAAGCTAAACACATTATTACTCTTCAAAGAGAATGGCACCAAATGGAGGATGGCGGCAGTAAGGAGAAGGGTGTACGACCAGGGGTGGGGTCCTGCTTCTTTGGGAATGCACTTTAAAGGTGACAAAACAGCAGTTGCCACGTTCCCCTGTAAATTTTATGTCTACTCTTTTTGCATGAGTAGGAGTTACCCATAAATCCCTGTTTTAACTGCAAACCTGCTGACTGTAGAACTCACGGCAAGTTACTCAGACTTTTAGCAACAACATGGCTAGTAACATTAGCTTCCATCAGCCCTGTAGATCATGTGCACACCCTCTAAGCTTATTGGGAGTCCAGATGTCTTCTGACTGCTGCAGCGAGACGACTTGGACAGTCTCAAAGCTGGGACGCAGTAAAAAAAAAAAGTTGCTACTGATCTGTTTGTTAATGTGGCATCATTGTGGCTTTTGAGAGGTGTGAAGCCATTCAAGTTCACATGCAACATGGCTTAGTGCTGTGCATTGCATTTGTGCCAAGAGAATGATGGGGAGAGATGATTGGGCTTCATACAATTAAAAAAGTAAAAAAACATCAACAATCATATAGCTATAATGAAATGACCTGTAATTTTAAAGGCTTCCTTTAGCAGATTAAATGTTCAATTTAAACTTGTACATAAACACAAACATCTACTGCTCAAAGATATGTTTAAGTTTAAAAATTGATGTACAACTACATTTAGGACTAAACCAGGGCTAAAGAAGGTCAGAACCAGAAAATGTTGTGTTTGGTATCTTAAACTGTTTTGTTGAACAAACTGATGCCATAGTCGGATTTTCTGTCACTCTTCTACCTATATGTCTGTGTATATTTGTCAGCGGTAGTCATGAAGTGTTGCATCCTTCCTCTGACCTAGCTCCTCTGTTTTAAGCCTGTAAAGACGGGTGTCAATCCAAGCCCATGGTATATGAATTCTATAGCGCAAGGCAGTGAGTGGTCTCTAAGTATGTGAGCAGCCTAACGGTTTCATTCTTTGCATTACCTTCACAAAAGTGCACGGCTAGCCACTTTAGGATGGCAGGCCTTCAAGGAATTCACAAGGGATCCACGCCCAGGTGCTGCTGTTTGTAGGAGTGGAACTGCAAACACCATGAAAATAAACAGAACGCCTGCGTTCTTTATAAACAGGGTGACAGAGACCCGTATGTTCTGCTGTACGGGCAGTTTACAGTAAAACATCCACACTTACTATATAACAGCACACTCAGCATTTTATAAATGAATTCCTGCTGTACATTTAGTAACTGTAGATTTAAAGTGCATTTTTAATTATTTTAATATATCTGTTGACTTACATACTTGGAAATGCAAATCTTTGTTGCACTGCTGCTGTATGTATAATAAAGTATAACCTGCTCAGATTGGGATGAGAGAGGTGATCTGAGCATGCTCCAGGGTACAGAGTAACATTTAAACAATAATAATAAAAAAAAATACTGTTTAAAGTGATGCTATGCCCATTTTCAGACAAGCAAACAACCATGTTTTGCACCACTCTGTTGCTGACTAACTTGGTTATTGGTTGTTTTGGTCTCATGGAATAAAAAGTGTAAAAAGAGAAAGCTGGCCTTATGTCGCTTCTGATGTGTTCATGTGTATTTGGAACACACAGTTGCCTAGTTGCTTTTCTGTCTTTGTGTTCGTCATATACTTTCATTTCGTAATATTGCATAATAATATTGTTTTAGTGTTTATTTCAATGAGTATTTTGTGTTTTTGTGTTATGCAAAACATGCCAAATCTGCATTTTTATGGTCTTAAACATTAAAACAAGCTAACATTAGTCCAGAGTTGTTTCTCTTATGTGCATGTAAACTGAAACAAAGCCAGAACTCTAGTTAGAGATCTTAAACAAACTACTGAATGTAGCGTAACTAAGCTCAGCATATAAGATTATATGGTACCTCAGATGTTAGAGAAAAAATCTGTATATTGACTCATAACACAAGCCATGCTCCCATCAGTTTAGTGATGTGCCTTGTGAAGTGCTCACTCCACACTATTGGTGGTCTAATGCACTGAGAAACACTTTAAACTGTTTTCACAACGCTCTTAATGCTATGATGATATTGTCAACCACTAATGCCGCTCTAAGTGCCGCTGCCTCAGGGTGTATGGAGTGGGTCAAGGTGTGAAAATACTGGCCATAGTGCAAACAGAAACACACAGCTTGGCCCAGTGCTCTGCTCTGTGTGATGCACAGATGCAGCAGAGTTGTAAATGTATGCACCATCTCCTAGGTTACCTGCATGCGAATCAGCCTTTATGCTGCTAGGGCTGCACAATATTTGAAAACGCGCAATAAATTAATATGAATATAGCAATAATGATATGAACTGCAATATTTAAATAGCCCTTCTGAAAGAGACTGTACCAATGAAAGCCTTGGATTTATGTATACTTTCTTTTGAAAAGGGCTAGTCAAATGTTGTACTGACTTTATCAAAGTTAAGGATAAAATTAAAATAAAAGCTGAACCAATATCAGTGCTTTTCACTCTTTTTCACTGATCATTTTATTGTGAACCACTTTTTACAGAACCAATTGAAGTTATTTTTTTATTATTTCACAACAATCTTGACATGTTTTTTAAAATATATCAAATGCTGTTTGATGTAACTAACACCAAACGTATGCTTCATATCAACTGAACATTGAAACAATATTTAATCTCCCCATTAGCCACCATTCGTTCCAGCCCATCATTCTTGTTTGAATGGATTACAGTTTGATGTACTCTGTATGGACATAGCATAGTATAGTATCTCGGGGTCTTGTTCACGAGTGAGGGAAGGATGGAGCGTGAGATTGACAGGCGGATCGGTGCAGCGTCTGCAGTAATGCGGTCGTTGTATCGGTCTGTTGTGGTAAAGAAGGAGCTGAGTCGAAAGGCGAAGCTCTCGATTTACCGGTCGATCTACGTTCCTACTCTCACCTATGGTCATGAGCTTTGGGTCATGACCGAAAGGACAAGATCCCCGATACAAGCGGCCGAAATGAGTTTCCTCCGCAGGGTGGCTGGGCGCTCCCTTAGAGATAGGGTGAGGAGCTCGGTTACCCGGGAGGAGCTCGGAGTAGAGCCGCTGCTCCTCCACATCGAGAGGAGCCAGCTGAGGTGGCTCGGGCATCTGTTCCAGATGCCTTCTGGCCGCCTCCCTGGGGAGGTGTTCCGGGCATGTCCCACCGGGAGGAGGCCCCAGGGAAGACCTAGGACATGCTGGAGGGACTATGTCTCTCGGCTGGCCTGGGAACGCCTTGGGGTTCCTCCTGAGGAGCTGGAGGAAGTGTCCGGGGAGAGGGATGTCTGGGTGTCCCTGCTTAGACTGCTGCCTCCGCGACCCGGCCCCGGATAAAGCGGAAGATGGATGGATGGATGGATAGTATAGTGCATCTGTCACATGGATGACCATAATCATTGCAATATGGATATTGTGTTACATTGTGCAGGCTTATACGTTCCCACTACTGTGTCCTGTCTTTGGTTGTGAGTAACTGTCTTTCTAGTTTTGTAATTGTATGAGCTACTACACAAATCACCAAGGTTGCTTAAATTTAGAGTTTTCAGACTTTCTTAGAACACACAGTTGAAGCAATGGGTAATTTAGTGTTTTTTGAGTCGACTAAATTTTTGTCCATGTTTGAATATATGTTTATCAGTCTTCGGGCTATCCAAGGTGAAACAGTGTGGATCTGCCAGTGTGATTATGATAATGGGGCTCATGTTGACGATGATCTGAACTGTCAAAAACAGGCATGTGGCATGTCACACACCTCAGAGCCGAGGAGCTGGTGACACTGACAGACAGCCATGTGTCCACCGCCCGCAGGAGGTAATTAATGCTCCCCTGTGTGGTCAACAACTGCTGGTCTGCAGGCAACATTTGGCCCGACAAAACTTTGATCATCACATAAGAGTAATAGAAGTGTTGAGTTCCTTTACACTATGGAGATATTGACGTGTATTGTATTGATGTGGCGCCGATAACTGTAATAAAGAAGTGATGTGAGAGGCTGGTATAGTTATAAACTGCTGCAAAAAACTGTGTAAATTTATTGTTTATTCACAGGAGTTTAGGAGAGTGAACTGTTTGTGCTGGGTGAGATGGGTCCTTCATGATGGGTACTTTGTCCACCAGCTTGTACTGTTTGTTGTTTTTTGAGCAGATTTAAACACCTTATTGTGAGTCTTTCTGTAGTGGGAAACAGCACGGTGATGGGGATGACACTCTCCACATTAGTAAGGCTATAGGAATGAGCAAGCTATTTCCAGGTTACTTTAGCCTCCTCAAAAACATACAGAGGTTTTACATAGCTGAAAAATACAATAATAATAATACAAATACAAACCTCTAGCCCCCTTTTTTTTTTTTTTGCATATATTCCATTTTGGATAATTTCCTATGTTACTTTGTGCCTTTAAGCGCCTATATTAATAAGAATGTTGGCCATATTTTTACAGAATTTTCCCTGATTGGGAAGAATGAGTTACCAGGCAATATACATCCCAGGATCAGTATTTTGATTGGTCTAGGCTCAGGAAGAAGACACACACACTCTGCTCTGTGACGCCCTTATAAGGACATGGGCTGCGGCCTGTGTTTGATGGACATAACAGCAATAAAGCCTCTGGGTGACTTGAGAGGCAAAAAAATCTCTCCCTCTGGCTTTCATCAAGTGTGGCAAGTAGGAACGTAGAGGAGGAGGTGGGGGGGCATACTTTAAGTTAAACCAACCCCAGGAACTGAAGAGACAGATTGCAGTGGTTGAAGACGCTCTTTGTATCCTTAGGCATCTTCTCAGACACTTGGTAGTTATAGAAGGCAAACTGTATGATTGATGAGCGGAGTCAGACCCAGTAGCATCAGCACTTGGCCATTAATCAGTGGCTGCTGGGTGCGTTACTAGGGTGGTTAGGTGAAAGTCAGCCCATAGACGTAGACTCACGCTTGAAAGGCTTTGCAGTGAAAAGGCGTCTCCCCCTCACCCCCTGATCCTCTCCTCTCCGGATAAACATATGGCGCTTCAGGTAACACAACTAGGATTCTGCTGTGCGGTGAGCAGCGTCTCCAGATGGACCTTTTTTGAGTGTTCTGTCATTTTTACTTAAAGCTGTTGTACTCAAAAGCTTGTATTCTCAAACTCTCAACTAATGTCCTTTACCCTCTCTGCAGGTCTGCGCCTCAAAATATGTTGATATAAAGTTTAGATCTTACCTCAAACTTCTATCCCTGAGTTCAGTGACCAATGAAATTGTAACAGTTATCTCAGCTGTCATTATTTACTTTTTTGCTTCTTTGTGTAAGTGGACATAACCTGTGCTAGAATAGGTAGCCGAGGAGACCAAAGTTCAATAGGAGCAGGTCTTATTCTTATAGGGGAAACAGACAAGCATACTGAACAAAAAACAAAATGGCAATTCCTCCTTGTTGCATTGGATTAGACAGAATTTACAGTTGCATGCTCTATCAGTAGAGTCCAGAGCTGCTTGCCTTGCAGATGGGCCATAGCTTACTAGAACAAAAAAAGCCTATTTGTAAGACAGGCAGCTCCTGAACTGTAAATGCTGTCTAATCCCAATGCAGAATGGAAGAATTTCCATTTTGTTCTTTGACACGCTTACTTGTTAAGCAGCAGAATATGCTTGGTGCGACAAATGCCTTATTTGCATCTGCCACAGACTTGGTCACCACATGTCAAGCAGCATGACCAATACTCAGTTTTAAAGTCAACCTATTAGGATCCATTGCTTTGGAATTAGCCTGCAGTAGCTAGGTTCAAGTCTTAGTCTAAACCTGCTTGTTGGGGCTTGTAAAACCATAAACATGCAGCAACCTGCACTCCAAAGGGTGTGTTCTATAGGCATTACCCAGCCCAGTGATGCTTCTCACATGCTCACAGCCAGGAGCGAAACAAATGGAATCTGAAAATTATAGTGACATTAGGGCATGAGGGCCAAAACTCAGGATTAATCAGAGAAGTAATTAGGCTGAATAAGTGGCCATTTAGATTCAGCTGAGTTTTGCACTTTTTTCAATTACTTGTTCTATTAAAAGATTTCACACATTTTAATTACTCTGAGCCTTGTATCAAAAATTCTAGATAATGCTTGAAAAAACCTCATCTTGTCAGTGCCATTGCAGGTAGGTGCGAGTGACCTTGTGTCCACGTTTAGCCCTATATTGTATCAGATTCAGCCGGTATGAACTAAAATCCAGTTCTGGTGGAAGTGATGAGTTGATGAATGGAGCGAGCGATGGCAGTGGACGTGGATCATAAATGAGAAACAGGCCTCCTCTCGACTGCACCGGCATTCCTGACCCACTGACTATGGAGCCGCACTCCCCTACATGGCAACATCATATACTGAAACGAGAGGGGCAGCCAGGAAAAGTGGAATAATGGAAAAAGAAAGTGGGAGGAAAGGGACGATGGGAAATAGTGACACGCTCCTTTAGTGTGGTCTAAACTTTCCAGGCCGAGTTTTGATTGCCACTGTAAGATATACTTTGTGTGTCTTTTCTGCTTGTTTTATATTATTTAAAAAGTAAAAGAGACCAATTCTCCAATATTATAGCCCGAGTTCAGTGTTCATAACATCCTGCAATGACCTCCTTTTCCATAGATAATAATTCCATGAAATGATTATTCAGCGTCATACTTTGCATCCCTTTTCATTATTTCTTTCTTTTTTTTTCTTTTTTCTTTTTTTTGTGCTGATTTGCCCATAAACAGACATAGCCACTTTCTCTGTTTGCAGCTATTCATTTATTGTTTAGAAGCTGTGTAGACAAAACAGCCAAACCCCAACTCTTTTTGATTGGCCAGAGCTTATGTGCTGAACATCTGTTAGAATCCTTGATAATAAAGCCTAGATGACCTCTAAGATCTTGTTTTTTTTTTATAAATGATTCTTATTACATTTTGCTATTTGGTAAACAACGTTCTTTTAAATCACAATCACATACTCTAAAGTCAAACAACAAAGACAAAATGGGAGAATCTTCCATGTTGCACTGGGATTAGACAGCATTTCCAGTTGCATGCACTATCTGCTATGCCCAGAGCTGCCTGTCTCGCAGCTGGCTTTAGCCTTAACTAGCTGAATACAGTTGTCACAGTAGAGACGCTGCGTGCAGTCAGTCAACCTATAGGCTTAGAGAAAGGGAGAGACGGTGAGGCAGAAAGAGCACTCATTTGCTTTGCGGCATTGCATCTTAGTTACTCTGTCTAATTAAAAAGGCTGTCTGGAGACTGAGTGTCTCTAGGCGTTACCCTGCCCACATCCAGCCCACGGCAGACGCCACACCAGCGCTTAATTGTGTTGATGCTGTGTGTCATTTTGCTTGTCCAGTGTTGTACCTAGACCTGCACAGTAATCCAAAATATGCAATTAATAACTTTGCTGGATATATTGCAATAACAGTATGTCTTGCAATCTTGGACAATTATTAGTAACGTGTAACCACAAAGTAGCCATTGTAAATGAATGTAAAAATATGGTATTTTTTCTTGTATAAGATAAAAAAAATGACTATCTCTGAAAAAGAAGACCTTGAAGTTTCCATTTAATTGCTCTACCTCGCATGTCAAGATTGAATGAATGACTTCTGATAATAGAGATAAAATGGCTGTTTCAGCACTGGTTATGTTTGTATGTGCATTACTCCAAAAAGTAGAGAAAATGGAATAAAGTAATGTTTAATGTTTCAAAAGATAAATGTGACAATATGACCCACCAAACTCCAAGCTTAAATTTAGTGTATTAGAATAATGCATTAGAAATATTACTTTTTTCTATACAATAAAAGCATGATTGGTGTGTGGAAGTGGCACGAGACAAATAAAAAATATACAGCAGTGTACCTTTAAATTTGCTGGACCCCAGATGCTAATGTCTGACTGAACAGTTATGTCATTAAACACACAATACCACAACATTTTGCTTCAAGATGATTTCTCACCATAGATATAGTGCGATTGGCGATACTACGATAACTTGGTTAAATTTGTTATATATTGTGTAGCCCTAGCTGCCCTCTAGCTTTTCCACTTGCATCTCTTTACATCATCCATTTCTCTAGGTTCTTGCACTTTCTGTGAAAACTTCAGGATGCCCTTGAGGGTGTGAAGATTGAAGCTGGCAGTAGTGCAGAGTCACTCTTTGAGATAAGGTGTACATATATTGGAACAGAGCTATAAAGATTCAGTAGATGCTCTTGCTGCTCCTGATAGAGCTGTAAGAGAACAAAGACTGGGGAGCCCTATCTGATACACAGTAAATCTGAATTATAGATGCAGGCTCAAAGAAATCCACTGGTTCTCGAGCAAAGGGAAAAAAAAGAATTGCAGTAAACATGTCACGGTTTATTTATCCGCGTTTGTGTGTGTCCATGCATCCTATGAGCATCTTGGTATCTCAAACTGTGTATCGAATTTTCTGACTCTTAATAATAGATGTGTTTGCTGTAAATATTTCATGGTCGGCTGACTGAAAACACATGCCTGTCAGAGATATGGAGGTAAAGGGAGGGGGGTTGGCGAACGCGCAGAGAGAGAGAGAGAGAGAGCGAGAGAGAGAGCGAAAGAGAGAGAGTGAAATGTAATAGGCAGGTTTTAACCCTCGTATTCTGCCTTCATCAGCCAATGGAAAAGGCGTGCTGACTGTATATATGCTAATCGGCTTTCTTCTTCTTCTCTTCTTTCTCCTTGTGTGCGCTCCTCCAGGGCTCCCAGGATTCGACAGGAGGACAGGAAGGACTGGTGGCTCCGCCTTTTGCAGCATTCCCCCCTCCACCCCCACCTTCAAAACGGCCTACCCGGGACGGAATTCGGCCCCGGGGCCATGTTTGGTGCTGCGGGCCAGGGTACAGCAGAAGTAGGGGCCGGTGCGAATGGGGCCAACAATGCTGCCACAACCACCAACAATAATGTAAGCATTGTTTTTTCTTATGTTTCAGAAAATGTGGTTTGATTTTGAAAAAAAATTGTCTCAAGCTCAAGAAAAAAAAAAATGCACATATGGTTTTCTACATTGTTTCCTAATCTTTTCCAAACCTGATTTTTTTTCTTGTCCCCCACAGGTCAAGACAGAGGAGACGTCCCAAGGCGAGGCGGGGGTACAGTGTGGTACAGGGGGCACGGGAGGAGCAGGAGGAGGGTCCGTGGGAGATTCGTCAGAGGCCAAAGGCACCCCAAAAAGGCTCCACGTTTCTAACATCCCTTTCAGATTCCGGGACCCAGACCTCAGGCAGATGTTTGGGGTAAGGATCAATAAATCAAGTCAGTACACCCACGGGAGGGGCCAGGTCACATGAGGGGAGGGGTAGGCACAGAAGCATAAAATGAATGACAAAGACAGACCTAGGATAATTGGCTATGTGTATCAGTGTGTTACCAAGAGGCCAGGGTTCAAGGAGAGAAGAAGCAGAGTAGGTCGTTTTCTTTGGTACAATAGTGACCCCTGGTGTCAATTAGCTGGAATGGCTCTTGGTTATGTCAAGCATTTAGGGCTTCGCTATTATTTTTGCCCCCTATTTAATGTAATAAAATGTAAATTGATATATTGGCTTTTACTATTTCTTATTTGTCATAGTATATGTATGTTTTATTTAAATATACATATATTTAGAAGAACATGGCAAAACTATTGCTAAACAATACTTCCAGTAAATTAGGTCTATTTTTTCTGGGGACGTAAACATTGCTTCTTCCTTTGCCAGGGATATGACAAATAATTTGTCAACTGAATCATATAGTCAACATAGAGCATAATAACATTATTGCAGGTACCATACATTTTCAATATATTGTGCAGCTTTAATTAAATGATTATTTCTTTCAGTGCTTTAGTGTTAGTGTATCCTTATGGCACTTATTTTCTTTCTTTTTGCATTTTTTTGCAGCAATTTGGGAAAATTCTTGATGTAGAGATTATTTTCAATGAGAGGGGATCAAAGGTAAGTATAACAAGATAATACAAAGCAAACATTCCCTTTCCAAATAACAGACAATATTCTAGCTAGTATTTTCATGGCACATTGCAAGTAGTTTCACTCAACCTAAAGCTTCCAAATATACCACTAAGTTTTTCTCTAACCACTTACGATGCATCCCTCATCCTCTAACCTGTGCTGTGTACTGCAGGGTTTCGGCTTCGTGACATTTGAGAACAGCGCAGATGCAGAAAAAGCCAGGGAAAAGCTTCACGGCACGCTGGTCGAGGGCCGTAAGATTGAGGTAATTTTCTTCACGCTGACTCTACTCCTATTCTCTTCTTTTTCTGTCTTCTGTTTGTACTCTTCTTCTGCTGGTACACTGACTGCTAGCTAGCTCCCATCCTCCCTTTAGTGACATGCTCTGATGCAGCCCACTGGTATCCCACTCCCTGGACCCCTTTGCAACAAAACTATTAATTTGTAAAAATCTGTTTTCCTCCTCCTTGTGTTTTTGTGGTGCCAGTGATTGGGGGTGCAAGAACACTACATAAGGCATGCTGGTTTCTTTTCTTCTGCTGCGTTTATTTTTACATTTTGCCTTTTCACCTTTTTTCCTCACTGAATTTGTAGCCACGTGATGTTACAACTTTTCTTTGTGCTAAAATTGGAATGATGTTTGTGTGGTTGGTACCGGAGGGCACTTAGAGGAACGCAAGGAAAGGATGATGCATGGCAGATTGCTGTCAGATGCTCTCATTTTGTTCTTTAGTGTAGAAATCCTTCTGTGTTCCTCTCTCCCGGTGCTGTGGCTAAGTGGTTGTGACAAGCTTATAGCTTCTGGTGCAACGGCAGCATGCTGGGATCACAGCGACACTGACGCATGTTCACTTTATGAAGATTTGACCAGAGGAGTTTGATGTGCAGTCTCTGTGGGTGGAGGTTGTTTTCTTTATTTTTTAACTGAAGCATGTGCTGACTGTCTAAAGTTGTTATTTTCTTTTTAATTGGGGTTTTAATCAGCCACTATGTCTTTTTTGGATACCCAAGCTACTGTAAGCCAGGACTTGTGCATGGGCTTACGGTGGGGATTCCTTGTTGTGGGTGTGCGTGGGTGTTGAGGTCAGTTCTTGCATGGCAGATGAGGCTGGCTGGATTTTTTGTTCCTTTTTTTGATTATTTTTTTGCAGAATGGTTGAGAATGAAAGACAACCACCTGCATCCACATCCCCTTGCCACCTCCATCTCCAGTCAATCAGCAAGCTGAATGGATACAGATGGAGTCCACATAACCTGTCTTGCATTTGTGTTGAGTTCTGTCCAAAATCTGCATGTTCCCAGCCACTTTATAATAACGAGAAATCAGTTTGTCTTTATTTTGGGTTGTCACTCTGCATGTTGTACTGGAGTAGTGGTGTCGGGCCTGTGGTGAATTGGCTGCATGGTGGGTCAAGCAGCGGGAGCCTGTGGAGTGTTTTCGGTGCATGGGCTCAGAGAGACAAAAGGCAGGACAAAAGATGGATTTGTGTTTTTGCATTGTTTTCAAAAAAAAAAAAAAATTGTGCCAATTCTTCCTTCCCGCAGATGTTAGCTCTCGCTTTAACTGGGTCATATCATTTCAGAGTTTATTGAACAATGTTGATCAATCACCACGCTGAATTTTTAAAAACACTAAGAAAACTCTGAAATATAGGCCATTTGTATGTGGTTTGTATCACATGTCAGTTCTGTGTGACTTTGCAGTCCACTAGCATGGGTTTAGCATGGTTAGTTACTATACTTAAAATACATACAGCTACATAGCCTTATTCCAGGCAGTTGGATGTTTTGTCTCTTGCATGTTAAGCTGTTTTGTTAAATTTCTTTGATGAAACTTCCTTATTTGTTTATTTAGCATGAAATCAACTGCACCCAGCGGCCTCATAGAGTCGTTTCACTTATTGGAATAGGGCTGAGGAGCTGAATTTTAAAATTGTTTTAAATTACTCCAATCTGGCATTACTTATTCTTGGTGCATGCCTGTGGGAGTTATTTAGCAGCTACTAATAGTGCATGCACTTAGCCAATATAAACCAGTGAGAGTTGGAATTGTTGTGCTCAAAGTTCCACTTTACTTCTCTTTGTCTGGAATAAAACTCTGCGCTTTGAAGAAGTCAGTTTCCTGTGTGCTTCCAATGTATCCATGTAAGTCGCCCAACTACAATTGTCTCTACCTGCTTTTCTGTGACTCCATGTCATTCTCTATCTATATATGGACTGCAGTGTCCTATATATAGGCGTGCGTGTGTATGTTAATATGCACTCACAAACACCTCATTGCATCTTCATTCAACCATCTCTAACCATGTTTGTGCTTATGCCCAATCACAAATAGTTCAGCTGCCCTTCTTCAAAGCATTAGTCTGCCTTGTGTACTTGCATATCGCTGCCATTGACATTGAAAGCTTATGATGGGAAAGCCCTCAGATTCATTTAACCACATACAGTATGTTTAGGCATTCATGTGCATCTACTGACAGAAAAGCCATTAGTGAGTGGTATACTTCCATTTGTGGCTAAAACACACGATTTATCATTTAAGCAGACTTTGATTCTGTGACCAGTAGTGCTAATCAAATCAGCACAGTGCTTGTCTAGTCAACAAATTTGGCATATTGTACCACCTGTTCTTTAATAGCTAGGAATTTAAGCTCTGAAAAAGATGCAATGTGGCTCAGCTTTATTTAAATTTACTTGATGGTTCCATCTGCTGCAATGTCAGACTGTCAAGATAAAGTACAGTTTTGAATAAAGGCATTCAATTAAGTTGTTTACCCACTCAGCCTGAAACAATTAACATGTTGAAAAAGTGCACAGCTTTATCTGTTTAACTAAATTCTAGCAGTATGCTAGAATTCCACCAAGGACAGGCGCAGCACACGTCAGCCACAGAGGAGGAACCTATAGAAGCCTTTAGCCCCCCATTCACTAACACATGCTTTGAGGCTGCTTGTATGTGGCTGCAGAAGTGACGGCTCCTCCCCAGCGCAGAGTTTTAGACAGACATTTAAACTGAACAGCGTAAAAGAGCTGAGGTGTGTGTGCTGCATTTGCATGTGAAGTGTGAGAAAAGTGTGTCTTTTCTTTTTTCCATTAATATGTATTAGGGCTGCACTATATTCAGAAAATGTAGATGATAAAATTGTTGCAATGATTTTATCATCATCGAAGTGACAGGTCCAGACAAAAACATTGCACCTCTGACACGTAGCACTGCCTTGGACAAGTACTGGCGACACAGTATGTTTTTGTGGCATGAGGGGTCAGCTACAGTATGTTATATGCTAAATGTGACCACTTATCTCAATCAAACATATTAGAAATGCCACTTAAGTCCACAGTGGACCATGGTCTAGACTAGGAATGTTACGAAGTGTCAAATTTTATTGTCACAATTATTGAAAATATTGCAGTTTTACGATTTTCACAATTATTGGCACCAAGTGAATTTATAGCACATGCATATCTATTAACACTACATGCACAGCCTGTCCCCTTGTGTATAGCCCTTTTGCTTACTTTTACTGGGCAAACTACTCTCCACATATCTTTGTCCTCTGCTGGGACTCAGTGTGGAATTAGTTTCAGTCAGTTTCTGTTAGAGTTTACCTCACGGTTTGCCCATATATTTAGCATGTAACAGAGTGGTCAAGAGGTATGAGGCTGAGTGAAGGAGACGGAAGGAAAGGAGCTGTGAAACAATATACTTTTCTGAAAAATGGATGAGCGCAGAGATGGTTTCGCTCACGGCGGGATGAAATGGTGATAGCGTACAGTGCTCAGAGAAGTAGAGGAGCTGTAGAGATTGTAGAGATTTTAGAAGGGGCGCTGCGTTCTGGTTCACTTAAATCTCCGGATAGAACCTACCGGCAGATCCAAGAAGTGATGCTCAAGAAGCTTCCCACGCGATACTGTAGCTTCTAAAATTCTATGGTTATCCTACCGTGACGTAATCATGAATAATAGTATAATTGGTTAATTCTGACATCCCTAGTCCAGACCAATGTGTGATTTAATTTGTTAAAATGCACAAAACATTACAATAATTATGTTTCTGCCTGGGCTGGCTGCTAACTGAACCACACAAACAGTAGCCCCTGCTTAACCACCTGAGCCAGAGCAGAGTAGTATCTACAGTGGGTTAAGCATTTACACCAGTAAGGCCCCATCATGGCAAATATGACGCACAGAATGAACGTCTGATTCATGCATTATATTGTAACAACTGTAACAACAAGTACCATGCATATATATCAAATTAACTTTTTTTATATTGTGCAGCCCTAATGTGTATGGGTAAGTGGAGTCAAAGTTGCACCTGTGGTTCTGCATGTCTGTCCATCCTGAACAACACTCTTCAATGGGACACAGCTGGCCTTCCTCCTCACCTGAGCCTCATATCATTTGCATAAACTCTGCAAGCTTTCTGAGGCTTTTATTCACTGCTAAAAGGTTTCAAATGATATGACCATGTGCAAAAATAAAGGCTTCCCAGCTCCTCGTGTCCCAGTTTCAGATGAGCTGCTCCCTCACTTCTCCTTGCTTTGAATTTGACTTGTTGTCCAGTTTTGTCGTATTGAGTTTGTGTTCCTGCATGACTTGTTTTTAGACAAGACTATTGGATGTATGAGTATCCATGCGTGTATGCTTTGTACATGAGTGACAATTGTCCAAAAGGGGAAAGAGAGTTTGCACTTTCCCGTTCCACTTTGTCTGTTTTTGACTGTGCGTCCAATCCATTCTTTCTCTTCTTTATCTCTTCTTATTGCCAGTCCATAATTCTTTCTTATATTTTCTAACTCATAT
This sequence comes from Bostrychus sinensis, assembly GCA_020698575.1. NCBI lineage: Eukaryota > Metazoa > Chordata > Actinopteri > Gobiiformes > Eleotridae > Bostrychus > Bostrychus sinensis. The sequence continues at coordinate 25,986,964 of CM036253.1, read as the reverse complement.
TTGACTTCTTTTCGACAACATCTCTGTCCTTTGCAACCCCTTTTTTATTGTTTGAATGTTTTTTTTATGGTGACTGGTTAAAGAGTGGAAATTTTAGCTGTTTTTACCACAAACAATTTAAAAATAGGCTCTTCCCTTGTGGTTTGACTTGACCACGCAAGAGCCTTTTCTTGCAACATCTAACTAAACTCCTTTTGACTGTAATTGCCCCAGACAACGTCAAACCAACCCATTGTTATTTTTAAAATGGAAACTGGTGTGCTTTTTTTGACCTGTTGACATATAGATCATTTTAACTGGCTAGCTTTTTATAAGGCAAGGTTGCCCCATATCTCCATTACCTGTCCAGTGATTTCCATTAGATGCCTTGATATTAGCAGTGTGATTGCTAAAATGCTCCGTTGGCTTCTCCTATCTGCTTTAAAGGGGCTATCTATGATGGGGGGACATTTCAGGCTTCTTTTGATTTTGTAGGATTATTTGTTCCTTTATTTATTATATTTTTTCTGTTTCCCTGACGACTTCTGTGTGTTGTTGTCAGTCTCCACGGTAACCACTCGCTGTTTCTACGGCAACGGTAAGTTGTGTACAAACCTTTATCACTGAAACTGATCCCACTTCCCCACCCCACCCTTGATATAGTAAAGTTTTAATATTGGTCTTAGTGCTAGCCCCAGTCAGCTGTTACATAGCCAGACATGGCATTAGCTGTATTAGCCGTAACACCCTCCACCTTCTCATTAACACCTCACTGGGAATGAGTGAATGTAATCATTCGATGCAATGACACAGCTAGCCACGATCCATCAGATTTACTCTCCCCTGGAACCCCAAATGTACGTATATACTGTTTGTTTTCTACTATGATTACAAATCATCAGAAATCATGCAAAGCTTCGCCCTGTTGCAAGATGAAGGGCACTTAAACGCTGCTATGGTGTTGCATTTTTGTATATCATTGACCTGCCTGCTTAGTGTAAAACTGCTAAATTTTAACCATGTATACATTTGCTGTATGTTAACATACTCACACAAATTTCAAAATTTAATTTTGAAGTGGGACCGTAGATTAATAGCCTTGCCAGTCAGACCCACCCACTTTCTTTTCGAGCAGTAGGTAAGCAGTAGGTTTTTCTGCCATAGAAAGTCAGTTCCAATAGATTAATTTGGCACCAACCTATCACAGGCATTTATCTGCAGTGTGTAAGATCTCTCCTATCCAAAATATCCAAATGGAACCAGTTAATACAGAGCAAATTTTACAACTTCTCTCAGCTCTGTTTAATGGCATTTAACGTTTTCCTTTGTCATCTGTTGATTCTCCTGAAGTTCACATTGTTGTTCATTCCTGTTGTATCTATTTTAGCAACAATTAAGTCTTGTTGCTATCCGATGGAAAGACCACATTCAAACAAACCATCTATTTTCACAAGTCTTTCAACAACAGGCTTTTGCTGCTGTCCCAGGCAAAAATAAGTAGAGTTTCTCATAATACAGTGTTTTCTGGTGTTTTTGTTGCAAAACTGGCAACTGTCATTCTTACACATCTCTAACGCGTCGCCATGTTTGTTGTTGATACTAGTCATCCCGCCCTTCGTTTCCCTGATTGGTTACTCCACCTGTGATTGTTCCACCACTTGGAAATCAAATGCAAACCAAGCAGTACCTGACTAATTCTTTGTATAGAAAAGAAAAAGAATCAGTCTGGCTGGCCAGGCTAGTAGGAGACAGTGAGCATAATTTTGTTTGTAGAGCCACACTTTTCAGCTTAAAGGTAATAGAGATGCATCCGTACTTAAAGAAGGAAGGAAGTTTCAAACCCCCCCATGACCAATAATGTACCCACTTCAGCTCCAAGGACTACACAAGCCAGTGTTTGATTTATATAGTGCCAAATCCTAAAGGTTGTCTTTAAACACAACCCCAAACCTGCATAAATTTAGCATAATTAATGTAATACAAAAAGGTAATAATTAAGGTGATCCCTGTGTCATTGCTCCTGTCTACCTTTCTATTCTGGAAACACACTGACAACTATTCATAGTAGGGAATGCACTTATCCCCATGTACAAAAAACTTAACCCTCCTTTTGAAAACCCTTATTCTCAGCTTGTGCAGATGTGATCACTTCTCAAACCAGCCAGCATTAACCATATGCATCTCTGAACCGATATGGGGTTTACCTTGCTGGGTCTATATGCTGCCATTTTGTTTTTCTTCTTTTTGTTTTAGTTTGGTTCTTGTAGTGGACTGTCTTGTGTTCTCAGTAGTGGTAGAAGATATAGTTGTAGTGTACTGGTCTCAGTTTGTGACACAGTTCTAATGCCTGGCCAAGTGTCTCATGTTTAATTAATTTCTCTTTTTTGGGAATGAGGATTTTTCTCTCTCTCGTCTTCTCTCTCTCCTTCTCAACCCACCACATACAATGAGATTTGCAGGAGAATGGTCACCAAATCTAATTGCTTTATTTGAATGATGCACCTTGGTATTTTGTTCATTCATTTTGTGTTCCTCTTTCTCTTCACTCCATATTTCTGTCCTGATTTTGACTGGCTCTGTCTCTTAAATTCTCACCTGCATCCCTTCTTGTTACCTGTCCCATCTATGTCTTGTATGTGTTTGATGTGGGAGTGCTGCGATTGTTATTTGATTGGTCTCTATGCTGCATCCGATGCTTGCTGATTGGCTGATTTTTTTATTTTTTTTTTCCTGTTTTTTCCTCCACTTTTTAGTCATGTGATGCACCCATATATGGCTGCGTGTAATTTCTGTGGTATATGATTCTTAATTTTGTCAAAGAAATGTTTTTGCACCCCCTCTTTCTATTCCTTCCTTTTTTATTTTTTAAAATTTATTTTTAGGTATGTAAACCCCACAAGTTTGGTTTCATATGGATTTGTGACATATGTCTATTTTGAATTATTTATTGTTAAGGATTCCCTAGCAAGAAAAATAAATGGCTTATACAAGTTAAATTTATCAACACAGATTTGCCTTCCATGCTGGTCTTTTTAATTTGCATGTGCTCCTGTCAGTCCACCTAACGCCATTAATTGTGCATGACTTAAACAGATATAGACAGGTGACAAATAACAGGAAAAAGCTCACGGGAGTGCCCCCCACCCCAGGCATGCTGTGAATACAATGTGAGTCATTTGCGAGTCATTTGCTGTGCGCTTCAGACTGCCACTCATGTTGGAGTCATATGCTAAACAAAAACACAATGAAGGGGCTGTGTCCCATGAGTAAAATTAATCAAATCAATGATAATACACTAACCTTTCAAATATCCACTGTTTTTCCTTGAATTTGTCACCTAGTTGAATATTAAACTTGGTTGTACAAAAGTACAAAGAACAACTTGTATTCATTATCTGTCAACTTGTAAAAATGTATAATGTTTAAAGCAAATAAGGCCTATTTTCACTGAGTTGTATAGTACAGGTTAGTTCAGTGCAGTAGATGCATTACAATGATATAGTGTTTAGAAGAAGTGAAGCCTCTGCAGTAGCTGCAAATAAACAGCCACGGAAGATGACTTTTCAGGCTCAACCTTCTGAATGTTTTAATTTAAGAGTTGTACAACACGGGCAGTAATGGGCCAAGGAAGAAAGTGTTAGTTTTTTGTCTGGATCTGGAACACTACCTGGTTCCCCAAATTTTCCACAAAGGACTTTTAAAAGTACCATTGCAAGCTAGGACCATAATATGAACTCTAAAGTAATCGAACTGTTAAAGCATGCTTTCATGGGAAAGTTTGTGTATCCTTTTTGGTTATTGAAACATACTGACCTACCCGGTATTGTACTGCTCCAGTGGAAACAAGGCTTTAGGCTCGAGTGAACAATGTCATCAGAAAGCAACCCGGGCTAGGCTAATTGAATCAATCACCACTGACCTTGTCATTTGGAATGAGGGGAAAAATGAAGTAAACCTCATTTCCATTTGAATTAATGAAGGCTGGCTGATAGAAAAACATGGAGCTACAAGTTATGTGAACAGCAGTCAAGCCTTAATGGTTTCCTAAATGGGAGTGTGGTGTTTACATATACACAAGCACTCATTCCCCTGTCTGTGTCCTTTTTTGTCACACATAAACACACACTCATCACAGCTAGCCAAAAGGTCATTAATCTTTAGCTTGCTTCACATTCTGCAGTAGAACTTGAACAGCGCACTCATACAGCACAGTTATTAGAGGGAGCTTCAATCTCCTTCTTTTAAAGCCCATCAAAGGAAGATGAGGACAGATCAAGGGACCAGAGTATGAGCCTTTGAAGCCCCGAAAGAAGATTATCAGCCATCTTGGCGAGAGAGGCATAAGCATTAGCCTGAAAATGTCAGCGGACGTGCACACAACATGCACACATGCTTTAAAACCCTCAATGGATTGTAAAATGTGCCTGCTAAAAAAGACAAAATTGCTGCTGTGTTTCTTCTGCTGTCCCTCTCGGCACAAGAACATAAGCAGCACTGTCCCCATGGCAGCCCTAATGCCTACCTGCAATGAATCACCAAATCTCCACTGGGCAACTGGCTTTTAATTGCATGATGACTAAAAATCTCCATAACGGTTCCCTCCCACTTTTGCTCACTGTAAATGACATGCAACACAGACAGAACTGAAAGTGTTAGGCAGCCATGACAGGAGTAGAGCGCTGCTGAAATCCTTGTGTGTACTCCCACGGGATAACTAAAGCGCCACGGAATAATACGCTGTTTTAGACGTTACATAAGAAACAAAATGATGAATTAAATTAAATAGACAAAACTGTGCTTGCCAGCAGAAAAATGTGAATCTACTGTTGAAAGTACAGCTCTGTGGGTGACTTTGCTTTTGACCGTCTCCTCCTCCGTCCCCAGGTGAACAATGCCACAGCCAGGGTGATGACTAACAAGAAAATGGTCAGCCCCTATCCTAATGGAGAGGCTCTCAGCACGCTGCCTTATGGTAACAAGCACACTCACTCATCCTAACAACGAAGAGGCTAACAATCCCAACAGTAAATACCCATTGACTGTGACAAGGGAGACAACTAAAAGATGCTTTAGACAACAAAAAGTCTGGCTGTTGTGCATATGGTTGCAAAAACAAACTTTAAAAAAATAACGGTACTTAAGTGAAGTTTTCTAATCTAGATAACTAATCATAAGGTAATAAAAAATATGAAAGGGTTCTTAATTGAATTATCTGGTTAAATAAAAATATTCAAAAGTTAATATATTGCAGTACAATTTGCAGTCTTTAATGGAAAAACCTCGAGCATACAGTGTTGTCGGAAATGTTCTGTAACAACTTGTCCAGTGTAACATAAATATGCTGTGATACTTGTAGAATGTAGCCTTTAGCTTTTGTAGCTTACTACACTGAATAAAGAAAAATAATAAATGTAGTTTGTTGGTTGCCAATTGAATAGCTAATGCTAAATTTCCAAATCTTGTTGCTTATGATGCCTGCAAAATGTGCACATTGTGTAAACTGTACAAATACTAAAGAGCTTATTGTGGTCTTCTATGACTTTGTAACTATGTTAACTAACATAAGGATTCAGTTTTGGTTTTAGTTTGTAGCCTTTAGCATATATGTCACACTAATTGCTAATAAGCTGCAAATTGCTACAAACAAAACTGCTGTTTATCAAACCAGTTGCTAATATTCTCTAACCAGACAGATAAAAAGTAGTCAGTTGGTTGCATTTGCCCAAACCAACTTGTTTACCTTGGATTTTTGGCCATTGCCATTTTCTTCAAGTATTTTTTTTTTGTTGTTTACAAAAAGGTTCATAGAAATCCACAGAGAGGAAAGTACTGGAGTATGGTTCAACTTCTCCATAATGCTTTGTGCAAGATCGAAACCAGTTTTATTATTAATGCCGTTTGAGGCCTACCTGCTTTAATGGCACACTTTATTCACATTTATTGACTAAGAATGTAAGAGAAAGTTTTGACTATAAGACATTCTGAAAAAATAATCTTCAGCAAAGGATCATATCACATGGGCAAAGTACATATTAAGAATAAAATATGCTTTTTGTGTCAGTTCTTTGCTCTTTCTATACACTTGTGGATTTCTGCCCTCAGGAAATATTCAATACTTTTATAGTTTTCATCTTTAGCGATCTGCATTTAGTCCCTTTGAAATGACTTGGGTGGTGTTTCATCTATCTGCAAAGTACTCCTAGGGACGCAAGACATTACTGACTTCCTTCTTTCTCAAACTACTTATCGTATTTTAATCAATTCAGCTGCTCTTTAGGCGCCCGGTGGACCGTGCAGGCAACTATAAAAGTGAATGAGAGCGGTAAAAGAGAATGATGGGGGTAATGTTATTTTATTTGACTCCCTCTTCTCTCTGTAACTATCAGCAGGTTGGAAATTGAGTCCCATGGTGGGAGCTGTGTATGGCCCAGAGCTCTATGCAGGTAAGACCCTAGTAGGCAATCTCTTCTACTATAACTGTCTCTATGTTATATTTAAATAACATTATGCCACTTTTTACCAGTTACAATGATTTGAAATCATAATATTAGACATTTTTATGGCAGTTCCATGACTGACTTCCTGAGTTCAAACTAGTAAAAGTTCCATGGGTTGCTTTAAATGTGGGTCACATATTTTAAAAATTTATATTGACTTATTTATATTGTGCCCTAGGGATTTAGTTGACTTATTCTCTCTTTTGTTCTTTTTCTTTCATTTCCTGGGCTTATTCATTTTATTCCTTCTTTTGTTCTCCCGTCCTATCTGTCCTCCAGTCCCAGGCTTTCCTTATCCTTCAGCAGCCGCAGCAGCCGCCACCACAGCAGCAGCAGCGTTTCGCGGGGCTCACCTCAGAGGGCGAGGGCGACCTGTGTACAGCGCTGTTCGGGCTGCTGTGCCTCAAGCTGCCATCCCTGCCTACCCTGGGTACACACACATGCACACACACCCTACTCAGAGCAGCGTCTATTCACTTCACACACAACTCGCATCAGGGCTTATACTCACCAGCCACTTTATTAGGTACACTTTGGCTTGCGAGTACCCTTTTGTCTTCAAAACTGCCTTAATTTGTTATGGTAAATATACGTAAGAAGCTGCTGGAAATATTCCTCAGAAATTTTGGTCCATGTTGATATGATGCATTACACAGTTACAGCAGATTGTATTTTAATTATGCCATTTTTTATCTTCCACTATATCAAAATATTGGATAGGAATCCTGTTTTGGTCTGCCCGTGTGAATTAGAGCTTCATTTTCATGTCCTTAGCTGGCAGAAGTGGCACTCGGTGTGGCCTTTAAACTCTGAAGCAGGTTTCAGGGTTCCATGTTGACTCAGTGTGGCCATTTTCCTCCAACCTCTGGCTTTAATAAATTATTTTTGCCCACAGAAGTGCCACTCATTGTATATTTTCTCCCCTTTGGGCCATTCTCTGTAAACTCAAGAGATAGTTGTTTGTCAAATTTTCTAAAATACAATAACCAGGCCCTGTTCAAAGACACTGAAATCACCTCTTTTCTAATTCTAATGCTTGGTTTAAAGCTTCCTAGATGCATTGCTTTGCTGCCATGTGATTGGCTGATGGAGCATTTGCATTTTGAGCATTAGAACAGGCATACCTAATAATGTGGTTAGTGTTTATACAATAGTACATGCTGACAATCAAATACAAAATCAGTTGTTTTGTTACAAGCCTAGCCTGCCTATTCGCACCTCTAGCCCTCAATTTTCAGAATAGTGTTCCCAATCCTGTTTGAGCAGGTCCCACTTTAATACAGCTGTGCTCAAACATCATTCACACTCTTCACTATGTTTGGCGGGCCAACTGGCACATTGTCAGTCAGCGCACAGGCCTTTCAGACGAGTACGACGGGTCCATTTGAATAAACAACACAGATACCACCATCAGCGGATTTGCATAAACACATCCAAACCACATCCAGCAGTCGTTTTGCACAAGCAGCCCCCTCCGCACACAGATTATTCACTGCATTGAGTTTTTTTTTTTTTTTTTTGCACGTCGCTGCTGTGCCGTGCTGATTGGCTAATGGGGTCATGATTACAATGATACTCGAATCAAAGCGGAATTGATTGGGAAATAGCCATATGGGCGCTTACCGTCACGATTCAAATTAAGCAAATCAAGATGGAAAAATTGGGTAGCAGGAAATACCCTCTCCATATCTGCTCCACTGTTAAAACTCACCCACCTCTCAGACATCATTTCCCCATAAAGTGAGCACCTAAAGTGGCCTGTCCCACGGAGATTTTCAGCAGTCGGGGAGTAATGGCAGTTTATTGTTTCATTTGACTCAGTGAACTTTTATATTGGTCCTTTGAGTCTATTGTGCATAATGTTTTTGTGGAGCTTAAATGGAGGTTGTATTTTCTCTGCATGCTGCATGGGTGTGAAATAACTGTTGTTTCTTCTCTTCTCTCTCTCTTCTCTCTATCCCTCTTTTTATTTTGTTGCTGTGTTGTGTACCTCCTCCACTTTGGTTTTGGGACTGTGCACCACCATCTGTTCCTCCACCACCGCTCTCTCTCTTTCTCTCCCCTCTCCCCTGTCTTTCTCAGTGTGGTCTATCAGGATGGGTTTTACGGAGCCGCAGACTTGTATGTAAGTAAACTCACGTCCCACCAACACCTCACCCTCTCCCCTTTCCCCTCACTGCTTTTCTCTTTTTTTCCCTCTGCGGGTGATTCTGCATGTGCGTCCACTCATCTGCTCCACAGACTGGCCTGCTACAGGTGACTGAGCCCTGTATAGGAATAAAATGAGCTGAGATCTATCATGCTTTTGCTACAGTTTCAAGTTCAAACAGGTTAAATTACAGGTACACTAGTCAAAAAGTTGTTTCATCACAGTGTCAAATTTGATGGCAGCAATACATCGCAAAAGGATTTACCTTTGTATACTATTCCCGCTTCTTTTAACAACCACAACAGTCTATGAACTGATGTTACAAGCTTACCATAAATCTCAAACTCTAAATTTAGTTTTAAACTGGCAATATTATATTACCAATATTTATTTGTGTTTTCCTATTTTAGATTTTTTATTTAATTGTTTCTTTGTGTAAGCAGAGGTGGAATAGCCACATATCCAATAGAATTTGTTGTCAATAGAGTTGCAACTAATAATTGTTTTGATAATCGATAATTTTTTATATTAATCTATTAATAATCAGCTAGTGAAGCGTGAGTAAAGTTGTTAAAAACTTGAGGTGTTTTATAGTTCCTGTCTAAAAAAATTGGATAATTCTAACCAAAAACAATTATTAATTTGAACCAGGCAAAGCCATGATTTTGCCACCTGAGTACATTTGGATAGAGCATATACACATTAAGATATTTTTGACCCAAAACACAAAATGTACGTTGTTTTTAACTGTTTTTGTTGCTTTACTGCTCTGTCATGGTAATAAACCCTCCTAATAAACAGCACATGGAATGTTTCAGAGTCTGTGAATACCCAAGTTAATGAATAAACAATTACTAAATTAGTTGATGATTATTTAAATTGATTTTAATTGATAAATCCGATTAGTTGTTGCAGCCCTAGTTGTCAACCAGTAATTTAATTTAAATGAAATTTCAATTCAGTGTTCACTAACCAAGCAGACACACGGCAAATGGCTGTTTCTCTTATTCTAATGCAAAACCAGACAACCAGAATATTTGTAAACATGATTTGTCAAAAGTGGCTGGCTAAACAGCCGGCTACAACATGCTGTTAGAGAGGCAAAGTGCAAAAAAAACAAAAAACGTCAGTGTGCCTTTGATTTGTAAACTCAGTACAATAACAGTAAGAGAGGGTCTCAGTCACCACTTCGGGCTGTGCTGTGGGCGGATGCTGCATCGCTGGATTAGCGTGAGTGTGTATCCAGGTTGACCACGGTTGTTTCTGTTCTCTCTATAGACTAGTGTTTCAGGACTCAGTGCTTAGTCCCAGATTGCCTCAGGTAGGGTCAACACCAAACCCACAAGTGTGCAATGTTTGACTTCTACTACTATTTTCTACCTACCGCTGATCTTACGAATCATCTTCTGATCCAGTCTGGAAACTTGTTGTCTTCTAGTTGTTTACAATAATGACTGCTGCATTGAAGTTTGCTTTCTACTAACTCACTTAATTTCGTGGATATAGGCTTTTACTAAACAACTAAATTATGAGTTTCTTCAAAAGAGTACCAGGTCTCTTTGTCTTGTTGGAAAGTTTGAAGCGGCAACTATGCTAATTTTCATCTTTGTTTATCTAAATTGATACACCCACTTTGCATTATTACAACTAAAGACAAACTGTGTCTCATCAAATCTGTCATTTATTTTACGGTCCTTTCAAGTTGAAATGGAGAACATGGTCTCTTCCTGAATTAACCGCCCTCCCCTCTCCTTCTGGGGCGATTACTGAAGCATGCGCTGATCGGCTGCTGCATGGGGATATACTTTTGCCCTCCTCTGTGTCCTTCTTTTGCCTCCATTTACCCAGAAATCCTTGCTGTCTCTCCCCTAACAGCCTGCCTGATCTTCTCTCTGTACTGCCCCTCTACCCCATGTCCTGGGGCATTTCAGAGAATGTTCTATTTGTGCTTTGCTGTTCTTTGTGCTGATCAGGTCCCAATGCAGTGGTGTTGTGTTTATTAGAAGATTTGGTAATTCTTGAGTCATGCATGCTTTGTCAATGCGAGGAGGTGGTTTTAGTGTTAGTATACTGTAGGTTTGAGTGTGGGTGTGTTTGTATGTGTGACTCTTTCTTTTTCTCTTCACTGCTAAATCCACATATAATCATATTAATAACATGTCATCTCTACTTGTAGTATCCTTTAGGCAGTTTTCATTACTTTAATCCCATAGGCCTGACAAGACAAAGAGGTTCCTATAAGACCTCGGCTTTGTGGACATTCTGTCTTCTTCTGTTTTTACTTCTCTCTGCCTTATAGTGGTAATAATCCAGTCTAACTCAACTTTGACAGTCCAATTTCCTTCTTCTGCCTCACTGATAAAACACTATTGTTCCATACACTGCTCCCCTTTACCCCTTTCATCGAAATGCAATACCCTGACACACATTTTGTCAATATACTGCAGTTATTATCCCAATATGATGCAATATCTAATAGTAGGTCTGCACAATATATTGCAAAATCTATATTGCAAACAACTACTTATATTGCAGTATCATTATAGTTTTTTATTGACTGTCACTGGCATATTCTAGTTCAGGAGTAAATGCTTTATATATTTATCTACAAAGCACTTATTTTTCACAATGGTAAATGATCTCTTCTTCAGTGACCCCTTGTGACTAAAGTTTGTATCTTCTGAGCTATATCTGCAATGGTATAGTTTTTCTGCACCAAAACTCCTCAAAATCTGATCATTCTTGAATTCAGTTAACTTCTAAAGGAGCACTCAGATCATAATATTAATATTAATACTAAATGATCATGAAGAATGAAGAACTGTTTATTTTTTTATTGTGCAGCCCTGGCTTTTAGATCCTGGTCTAATTTAAAATGAACAGAAACAGTGCAGTGTTGGTCTTGAGCCTCAAATCTCATGTCAGTCCATTGCATTTCCTCATTCATCCACACTTGTAAGGTGTGTTCCCCCTGTCCCAGTGTGAGTCATTTCTCTCATGTGTGTCTTCAGGGGGGCTATCCCGCTGCTGCTGCCGCCGCTGCCGCCTATCGCTACGCGCAACCAGCGGCTGTAACCGGGGCAACAGCTGCGGCTGCTGCCTACAGTGACAGGTGAGGTCACACCGGGACACACTATGTAAACACAGCCACTGTACTTAGTGGGGAAAAACACTTGAATGTTGATAATGTCATTTGTATATAAAATGGTATTTCATTCAATAACAAAGCAAGTAAGATATAGAAGAAGTAATACTGTACATTGCGTCGTAGCAGTCCAATGTGTTTGTTGCAGAATTTTTGTAAGAGTCCTGAAAAGTAATATCCAACTTTTTGTTTATTCCCAAGTTATATAAATTTTAGCAGCCAGCAAGTCAGCAAGATTTTTATGGAAAAGCAGATGTCTTTCACTAATATAGTCCGCATTATTACCTAATCTTTTGCTAATATAATCCATCCACCTGGCATTTTCCAAGTGCCCATTTTAGAGTGGCCTCTTCTTGTGACCAGTCCTTGGCACAGCTGGGTAATAATCATCTATAATCATCATCTTTATGTCTCACCTGCCAGGATCATGGAGCATTTCAGCAAAGGAGGTGGCTAGAAATATGAGCAGAACAAGCTGTTTTTGCATACATGAAAACAAAGTGCTTTGATTTAGCATAAATACCGCTATTAATTTGATAAAACAGGTTACATATTTATTTTGTAATGGAATTATGAGCCAGTAACAGGTGAATCTTACAGGACTTGAATGAGTTGCTAATTGTTTTTTGTTGGCACTAAGGAGTCTTTTGTTGTGTTTATGTTTCTAGTTATGGCCGAGTGTACACTACAGACCCCTACCACGCTTTAGCCCCGGCAGCTGCTGCTTACGGAGTGGGAGCCATGGTGAGAAAACGAGATGCAAAACAACTGACACGGGACATAAATTAGTTGTATTTTTAACAAGGGCAGGGCCTAGTCAGACAGCATTAGATTACACATGTGGTCATTTGGGATATGCTGAGGACCATAGCAGTAATTTGGCTGTATCTATGTTTGTAGGATCTAATTAGATTTATAGGCACCAACACAATTCATTTCTGCCCTTTTTTTTTTTTTCTTTTTTTAAAGGTTTTGACCAAAATGCTAGAATCTAAAATCTATTAATAATACCTTATCATTAGAACAGTACATTGTGTCACAAATGCATAATTATTTTATACAGTATTAAATGTATATATAGATTTTGGTATATCACTTATTGCAACGTCTATGTTCTATCATTAACAGCAATATCCATATACCAAGGTCTTTCTGGACTTGGTATACCAAAGGGCAACATATTAAAAAATAATTCTTTTAAAAAACAATATATTGCAGAATTCACTGTTATCATTACATCACTAATTGCAATATTGATTTCTTTTGTAATTTGGTATATATACAAAGAACCATGGCAGTGATATAGGGGTCAATTTTATTTAAAATCCTTTCACAAATTTATTTTTATATAGTTATTTCTGCAACACCGAACCAAACACAATAATTGTACTACATTAATATTGCAACTTAATGGAAAATTTAGTGTAACAGACACACTTATAGTCAAAGTAAAAAGTCTAAACAGTGCCTAAATTCAAACTATGCAGCTAAAAAAATCAAATAGTTTTGTCTTGCTTTAAGCCCCAGTTTAGATATGTTTATTTATTTATTTAGCCCTTGTTTTTAGTGGTGAAAGTCACTTCAGAAGCTTTCTTTATATATTGTTTCTCTATCAGTGTTGGCCTTCAAATATTTCAGGGCATAATATTTCAACCCTACTTATTATGTTGTCTCCTCTGTCTCTTTCAGGCCAGTTTATACCGGGCGGGCTACAGTAGATTTGCTCCGTACTAAAACCACAAATCTCACCCGAGGAATTTCACATGGCTCCAAAAAAAAAAAAAAAAACATTTTCAAGTTCTTTCCTTGGCGAGAGCTCCCTTCCATTTCTCTGCCGGCGGACTCTAGTGGCAACTCATGTCGTGTTTTTCCCCCTTTTTTGCTTGTTTTTTGTGGCAGGAGGTCATTGCCACATTGTCAACTCGGAAAGCTGTCTCTGTGCTTTTTCTGTCTGGCGTTGACACGGAAACAATGGAGAAACTGCCACATGAAATGGCTGGAGCTTAATGTCGTTGGACTTTGGGCACAATTATCATGGGTACCTTTTTAGCAACACTACGGGACCTTGAGAGACTTCAGTCTATACACTACAACCTATTTCAAACATTTATCCACTGCCCTATAGTACAATACTACTCCCAGTATACTGTTTTCACTACATTTTTAAGTGTTGGCTTGAGTGAAATGAAAGCAACTGCCACAGCCCACTTAAAGAAGGTACTTAAGTTTTTAATGACACTACATCTGTCTGGTTCTGCAAGTTGAATTATGATGAAAAAATGATGGACTGCTCAGAAGAGAAAATGCTGGACTTACTGTTATGAACTATCAGCTCGAAGGAAACCACTGTTGTCCTGGCAACAACTAAAAGCATGAGAAGTAGTCTTTCCCCCCAAAAAAACAAACAAAACAAAAAAAAACATTTTAAACGGACAAGGAAAAAGTGATTTGTTTTTCTGCATTACCTCATTTTTTTGCCATGAAAAAGATGCATAGAAATGATTGTTGTCCTTGCTCACTTCACAGTATACTTCAGTTGCAGCGTACAAGCAAGCATTTCAGAGCTGATGCAACCTTTTTTTCATCTGGAGTCAACCTAAGGCTTATCCTTGGAAGTTAGTATCTCTACAGATCACGGTCATCCTTCCCTTAAAAGGCTTCAGCTCTCCGGCTAGGACACCACCAGACATTCCAGTTAGCAGGCTTGCAGTGATGAATAGGTCACATGGACAACCAAATCGTAGATGAAGATTTGAAAGCAAGAACACCCACGGGGGAAGCTAATCATCTGCCAGTCAGCCAAATGGAAATATGCCCCGGCCAGTTGAGATATATTGAGATATTTCTGCCTCCAGGCTTCGGGCATAGCAATGTTCATCTGATATGAACTCCATAGTACAGAATATCCCAACAGAATGTCCCGGTCTAGAAATAGCCAATCAAAATGATCGAGTCTAATAATGCTTGCAGAATCTGTCAAAAATGATCTTTTTCTAATCATACTTTCATGGTCTTTCCAAACGCACAGCTGACAAGGACTGACAACCATTTCTATTGCATGTATCACACACTTCTGTATACTCTTATGCTGTTTTTCATTTTGTCTTTTGGTTCCAAAGATTTTCAACAAAAAGCACATTTTTGCTCATTATGTATTTTATATTTTTTTGTTGTTACGTCTGCCTTCACCTTTTTTGTTATGTTTTCTGCCTTAGTGGGTAAATCAGCCAGGGAAATGTCAACCAAAAAAAGACGTGTTTTAAAGGTGGCAAGCAATTTAGCAATTCTGACCTGCAAACAAATTGGTCCTCTCATTTTAATAAATGGCTTTTTGTGGGAAGCCAATAAGGTGCCGAGAAAGGGAAACTCCGAGCCATGAGGGACTCACCTAAAAAGGATATTTATTCAATCACATTTGCCGCAAGGTAAATGGGAGGAAAATGTCTAGTCAATGTCGAAAGGGCACTTGGGGCCCAGCAGTGGTCACCTTTTTTGAACAATGCACCGATGTGTGGGTGGTTAGTCGAGGGAACGCCGGACAACCACAGTGAAGGTGAGAAGCTGAGCCATTAATCATTCACTGACAGGATAGCCACGTTCCCTACTGTTTTTTTGTGTCAGGGGTGCAGTGTGGACAGAGTCAGGAGGAGTAATGTTGTTGTGCGATTGTGAAAAAAAAAAAAAACAGTGTGCAGTAGGTCCAATGAGTATTTTTGGACACGTATACCTCTTTTTTTTTTTTTTTTTTTTTTTTTTTTTTTTTTTTTTTTTTTTTTTTTTTTTTTTTTGGCTCTATTATTTCTTAAAAGTATTATCAGAAGTGTTGCTATGCATGCTTTTATGAGAGGAAGGGGGTTTCACTTGTGCATGAATTTCAAAATGCTGTAGGAAAATTGGGTGTTTACGAGGCAGCGGGGGGGACGACTCTACAGTGGATGCGAAGTGATGCGGGTGGTGATAGGGGAGAAGAAGAAAGTACAGTGGCAGCAAATTCACTCCAATAATCCGAGTTATGTTCGCTCTGTGCCTCTGCTGTAATCACCAGTCATCAGATATTTAATTTGGTAGTGCTGACCCACTGTGGATTTCTTTTGTAATGAAAGTCAAATAAATTTCGGTGCCAACGTTGGCCCACTCAAAGACATTATGGCCCATAGGCAGTTTAGAAATAAAAGAAAAAAGACAGCACTCTGGCAATAGCAGCAGTATTATGAAACTACCCACGGAAATCCTCTTTTAGCAGCAGTAGCGGCACCTCGCCCATCCAGCTAATGTTGAGGTAGTACTGAGCAAGCAAGCTGTGGGCTCTAATTGTAGTAAGGGTAAATTAGGCTTGGAAATGACCGTAGAGGTTGTGTGGAAGTCCTCCTCAGCTGTCGGCCCATCCTGACTCTTAGCCGCTGACCCTTGACCCCCTACACTGTGCTCAAGTCAACCCAATGGGAGTTTTTGTACAGGGATTTACTCAATGGTTTTGAATTGCATGTGCAAGTTTTTTCATGTCACATGCTCTGAAAAAGACCTTACCCAAGTGATATTTTGTTTTCAATAAGTGACATGTATTTTCACAATGTTTTACTTTGCCATCCTTGTGTCTGCCTTCAGTTTATTCCCTTCATTATTATTGAATGTATATACTAAATAAACTGTTTGGTTTTTACACTGGGTGCCCTCTGAGTCCTTATTACCTCCATTGACTGGTATAGGCCCACGCACGCTGCTGCTTATCTGGAGCTGATAGAGCACATTCCCAGATAGGCTCTCGGATTTTCAGGCTAGTAACCATTATGTTATTTCCTTCCCATGATTGTCTCAGCCTTATCGTTTTTTTCCAGCGTTTGGCTGGGGTGAGGCTGTCCAATCAGGAGAGAGAATGCCTGAAATAGTACGAACCTCTTCACTGCAAAGAGATAAAGGTGCAGTGCTGTTTCGAGGAGAATAAGAGGTAAGAGAAATGATGTAACCCAGCATCCATGGTTGCAGAAACTTTTCACAGTAGGCTCCATCTTTTTGTGCAACCCATGGACGTGTTTTGAGAGCTGTTATAGGACTGTACGATGCAATATTATAATTTTGGCAATATCTGTTTATCAGAGAATTTAATCATAACATTTTATTTTTGTATGTCTAAATTAAACAGTCAGAGCTTGTGTCAAAATTAACAGGGTTTATACACTTTTTTACCAAGAATTTTCTAACTTTTCCAAAACTATTGACTAAATTTCCAAAAGCCGAATGACTGAAATGACTTATAAATAATATTCAAGATGTCTAGTGTGGTGCATTAGAAACTTTTTCTGCAATTTCATTAGTCGGGGGGAAGAAAAAAAAAAAACATTTGGGGCTCTTCCCCCCAGAAATAAATTGTTCCAATAATTTTACTGACTTACAGCCTACACACCAGTGATTAAAAGGTAATTATGGTTGGTTTAGAATGCATTTTTAAAAAGTAAATTAAGATATAAAGTAATCATGTAGACAGGCTGGTGCAGGTTTAACTAGTAGTGGTCGAATATTACTTGGACTGTTTAAATTTCCAAAACCTTACACCAAAATATAAAATTCCAAAACTTTTCCAGGACCTGGAAATTGCATTTTAAAATTCCATGGCTTTTCCAGGTTTTCCATGACCGTACAAACCCTGAATTAAGTAATCCTGGTTGAAGTATACATTAGGCTGAATTTCATACAATTAGACAGGTTTAGTCCTGGTCTGATTGCCTTAATTGCCTCTCGCGGGATTTGGGAGTTAAAACATCTCTGAGCCAGGCGAATGATCTAGGGCTGATTAATATTATAGGCTAATAATAATAGTATTAGGACGTTGTTGTAATATTTTGCAGTCCTATTTTAGCGTAAGCGGATTCGTAATAATTGATGTTAGCAAAGAGCTGCACGTGATGAACCTCTTTGCTGCACTGGCGCTAAACTTGTATTCTGCAGATCTACCGCAGGAAGAGAAACTCTTCTGACCTAATCCTTCAAATTTCTTTACCAGCTGTCGAGGGGAAAATATCTGGAACAATCTTTAATTGCATCTGGAGTTAATGGCCGTAAATGGGCTGGATGTGACGGGAAGCTTCATATCCTTGCTAATTGCTCTAATGCACAAGAGGCCAATTGGCAATTTGATGGCATGCTCTCTTTGCGTAATTGAAGGCAGGCTAATTGGTGGAGTACATGAAGGCCTTTGTGATCAGGGGACACGTGTGAAGTCTGCTGAAGGGAGGACTTGACCTGAAGCTGACGGGGTCGTAAAAGGTCACCGAGAGAAAAAAAAAGTGCTAAATAGAAAACTCAAACTTTAGCCTAATGATGCTAACTTGTTCCTCTGTGTTAGCACTGCTAGCTACTGCAGCTTGCTCCCGCAGTGAAAGTGAAACATACGTCTTCTATACTGCCTTTCGCATCACAGTAATAAGACTTTTTAGAATATGTAAATAAAAAAGTCAAGTGTTTAAGCTTGCATTAGCTTTACAGTATCGGTATTGTGCTTAAACATTGACCCCTGGTGGATTAATGTAAGTACTACACACATTGTTCAGAGTCTAGTTTGCAGAAGTAGCTAGCCTACGTAAGGTAAACTAATGTCATTACGACTTTATTATTTAATATCTTTTTATCATTCACTTTACAGTTAGAAATTCATTTTTAAAACGTATTCAACTTAAAATTCAATATTGAGTCATTAAGTAATAAGAATATATTCATGTTTAATATACATTTTATAATCAGAGAAAGATGTTAACTGGATAACTTTAAGTAGTATCTGAGTTACATGGTTTCATAATTTTTGTTAATAGAGGCTTTTATTTTACATTTATTTAAATGTTTTTCACATTTATATTAAACTTTAACAATGTATTATTACATTCTTTGTACAGCATTTAAGTTTAATAGAAACACCTCACATCTTGAATTGTTTAGGATCTGCCACAACCCAATAGTTATGAATAGTGAGTTTAAAAACAAAGATGTTAATCAGTGGGGGCAGTAGGCTTCCACTGAGCTGACATGTCTCCTTCTCCTCCCATCTCATCTCCTCTCTCCTCTGCCGCTTGTTTCATCCACCTCTCAGATGCTTCTTCTGTGCACAGCAGTTTGACACCTCCAGAGTGACAGTTTCACGCCTTCTTCATCACCTCAGACCTATTATATACCAGCTTAGTGCCGCGCACACACACCATACACTGTATCCCTGTAAGCTCTGGTGATGTGGATTTCCAGCCGAAGGTAAGATCCAGTGATGAAGCTCAAGCACATGAGTCATTCTGGCTTTTCATTCTTCTTGGGTCGACATCTTGCTGGCAGATTACAAATAACATCACATATAAAAGCACACAAATATTTACACTGCAAGGAAATGAAATGGCAAAACATATTTCTGTGCCAGAAACTTTTAAGATTAGTGTAGAAGTCAGGAGTCCGTGGGTAAATGTCCCTCGGTGTTGTATTTAGGACAGCACTGACTGAGAGCAAAACTGATAAGGTTGCTGACTCAATAAGCTATCTCATTTTGAGAAGTTTGGCCTGTTTATGTCATTATTGTTTAATGCCGCAGGCTCCTGAATCAAACTCAGTCATCATGGAAACATAAGCAGAAAGTTCAGCCTGGTCGGAGCAGCCTCAGTACATTAGCCCATGTATATTTGTATATTTTTACTCCTGCTTAGGAGTTTTTGCTGTTATGGTTTAGTTGTTTGTTTGTCTGTTAGCAACATAAATCAAAAAGTTATGGTTGCGTTTGATTAAACTTTTAGGAAATGTCACAAATGGGGAAATTAAACAAAAAAAAGTATTTGGTGCAGATCTGGAACACTGTCTTGATGCAGGAATGTCTTTCATTTTTCTTTACTATTATACAGGGGTAATTGTAATACCTAGTGCTGCTAGTCATTATTATTACTACCACAGTGTTTTTTTTTTTCTAGAGAAAGTATTTAAACAAAACAAAATACCATTCTAAGTTGCATTTTCTTTAGCTTTTTATTTTTTCAATAAACAATATTAATATTCGATTATCCTTGATGGCTCTGGATGCCCATTGAGAAGGTAAAACATGCCTAATTTACCAAGCAGTCAGTGGCTTTTCTTAACTTTATCTTTTCCTATCTTCTTCCCCGTCAAACCCTGAGGCAAAAGGTGTTGTGCTTCTGCTTTAGTTTGTCTGCTCCCTGGATCCATTTGTTTACTTTGTGTTAAAGATACTTTCATAGAAATGGGCGTTTCCTCCTCATAGTTTTCATTGCACCTCGATTGAATCATCGCTCAACACCAACAGGCTGCCAAAGCACGGCATTATCGCAGCTTTGTAACTGACTGCTAACTTTGATGAAGAAGGCACAGTAAGAGGGAGATTTATATATATTGATAATAAAGATAAAATTATTAAATGAAATAAAAGTGAAAATTAGGACAAAAAACTGCTGTAGTCATAGTTGGTTTTGATGTTCAAGACAAGACCAAGACCTTAAAATGGCTTTCAACGCTGGTGTCAAGTACTGCATCACCAAGGTCCATGTTAGTCAGTGTAAAAATAATCCAGTCTAGTTGTGTGCATAATATTCATCATAGGGTTCCCCATAGTTGGTCGTCTTTGGGCGAGGAATGGAGTAATCTTTGTCTGTGTCAATTTCCTGGAACACAAAGACATATAATATAGCACATTGGTCCTGTCAGTGCAGTTAATATCCATAATAAACTGGGCTTTCAATCTATCTTACTATACAACTTAGGCTTAATCGTCTCCACTGGTAAAAGGTCAGTGCTTAATTACTTGAAGACAGAGTATTAATCGCAATACTTTATTACTCACTGTCATGGAGAAGCCCGACTCGTACGGCGAGCGCAGTGCCGGCTCGGTCCTCCTGCCTGAAGGGACACACGCTACGGTTAGCTAATTATCACGCTATTGTATACTGTTCATCATAAAGGCCACACTTAGCGCTGAGATGGATTATGCTGGCAGCACATTACATATAATGAGCAAAGATTTCAATTCACTGTAGCATGTAGATACAACTTGATCAATGTACTCAAAGAAAACTGGAATTTCAGCTTCACCATCCCTTCAGGCTTCTCCCATGGATTACCATTTGTTGAGTCAAACATTTAGCCTGCCTACACATGAAGGGATTTTGAGGTAACCATATTCAGTAGGGGTTCGTGGTAATATTTTTTAACCGAATGCACCTGCAGTCTTAAGGTAATGAGTGTTATTATACTCATTTCTAGGTTATGTCTTCAATGTTACTTTTATATCCATTAAACACTGCCAGTTGTCAAACAGTATGACGTATGCTTTGAGGTATTTACGAGTAATGCTGTTATTATTGTAGTTGCCCTTAAGCCTGGTTCACATGCGTTTTAATGGGGACCTCAGCTCACCTATAGAAAAGTAGAAAAACATTGGCCCAGATGAAAGTGATGTTTTCTAAACATGCAGTTAGGGTTACATAATATATTGTAAATCTCTAGTATGACACTGTTTCCACATTGCTTGTAAAAAAAAGTACTTGCACGTGTATGGCAGAATCACATAAGGTCAAACCAGTGCAAAACTTTGCTATCTGAACTATTAAATGGGAGAGTCAGCCTCCTTATTTGCAAGAGCTAACTGACAGTTAATAGGTGGGGTGTGTAGTTTTTGGCCTGTTGTTGCCAAAGCTTAGCGAAAGTACTGATTTTCTTTCCACACCTTACAGTCCACAGTGAATAGCTATCTAACATATCAAGTGGTCTAATGATGATTTCACAAAGGATTAAAAAAAAAAATCAAGTGGTACTGATGACACTTAAGTCCCCCCTTTCACTGGATTTCCAGGAGCAAAACAGAGGAAACTACCTCTTAATGAAATTGGATAGACAGGGTCTGTACCAGCATATGCTGAACTGCTTCAGGACTGGCAGTTTGTTAAACATTCAACCAAGCAGGGAAAAAAAGCATCACAAAAAGCCTGCCCTATTGGATTTTTGTCAGGGGAAATAGGTATGAATGAGCGCGGTTGCAGACACACTTGACTTTGCTAGGAAAGGGCATGTGTCTGGCTTGCTAGACCTATTTCTCAGCTTGGAAGTTGTTGCCTCTGAAGTTTTTCTAAAAGTGGATGGGATAGCAAAAATATTATGTGTGTAACTATGTATCATTTGACATTGCTTTGATGTGATTCAGGAATGTATTGGCTGATTTAAAATGTTATAATTTGATACAATTCACAAACACCTTCATATTGATACAATTGATACAGTAACTTTAAAAAGTATACTCTCAAATCTAGCACTGCGACTGTCGAGTGTCTATTAATGTAGTTGGATCAAAGGAATAAAAATCAATATGTGGATGTAGTAAATTAATCGTTAAACCCCTAAAAAATTTATTATCTTCCGTTTTTTGCAAATCATGTGAAACATCCATGTCACTGACACTTCACACTCCTACAGTGCATAACAATTAAATCTTATAGATAATAATATATAGATAATCAATTTTAATAAAAATTCAGACATACAACAAGCAAGCAGTAAAACTTATTTGGGTTAAAATAGGGTGGATTTAGAGGATTTTCAGACCCACAGTTTATACACAATCATTCCTGCACTTTAAACGTTCATATCCAAATCCTGTAAATCTCTACTTCACTCACCTCTTCTGTTGTCGCCCTCATTCTCAAAGCTCCCATTCTCCCTCCCTTCCTTAGGGCTGTTCAATCCAGGCGCGTCGTCAGTAGGACTGGTCCATCCCGCAAAGCTCAGTGGCACATCCTTTGCCCTGGCTTCCCCCCTGCAGAGGAAGGCCACCTGGGAGAGCCCGTGCCCCATCAGGAACACCCATCCATTGGACACTAAGGCTATGCCGATTACAGGGTCATCCCAAGTAGGTCTACGTCCAATCTCGTTATTTCCTCTGGCAAGCATGACAATCCACACCACCCAAATGGAGGCGGAGAGTATTAGCGTAAGGGCTAGCAGTATAGCTTGTATACTTCCTGGTTGGTTTGAGGGTCCCGAGTAGCTATAGGTGTAGGCGATGCAAGATCGGCACAAGAGGTTAAGGGACATTATCAGACTAATGGCCAGTAGGCATAGAACATAGATTAGCAGCATCACAAACTCTTCTTGGCTGTACTCGCATGGCTTCCTGTCCCGAACCAGAACTAAAATTAGCCACTGTGTCGCAATAATAATCTGTACGGTGAAGAGTCCCAAAGCTACACCAGGTTCTCCCCAACCTCTAGCGGCCGCGAATCCTAGCAGAGCCAAGCAACGGGCCAGCAGACAAGAAAACGCCAAAGAGAAGAGCACCCCAAATAGGAAGAGCCGTGTGGGGCAGGTCTGAGGGGTGAGGCGGATGATAAATGCAAAGGTGATTGCGAATATTCCAGCCGTGGCCAAAAGGAACATGGACATACAAGTTACTGTCCCACCAATGCTACTGCTATGCTTCTTTGCACAGATA
This sequence comes from Bostrychus sinensis, assembly GCA_020698575.1. NCBI lineage: Eukaryota > Metazoa > Chordata > Actinopteri > Gobiiformes > Eleotridae > Bostrychus > Bostrychus sinensis. The sequence continues at coordinate 25,963,739 of CM036253.1, read as the reverse complement.
CATAACGACCAAATGATGAGGCCAATCAGGAGTCCCAGACTGAGCAGGAAGCCAGAGGTTGTCAGAGTTTCCAAAACAATTCCCCATGCTGCCCGTCGGTCACAGAGGTACCGATATACCGGGTCCAGTCCTGCCCCACATCCTTTAAATTTAACAGTCTTGTTTGCAGGGTTTGTTGAGGTGCTGTTGGACTGGGACAGACATAACAGAGGCATATAGATGGCCAGAAAGAGGAGAGGGAATACAAATCGAGATGCCATTTTTAATCCCATTCACAGATTTCCTCTTTTGATGTGTTTCCTCCTAAAAAAAAAAAAAAAAAAATGAGTATCTCTATTCTGTTAACTTACACAAGCCATATAATCACTACAATGTAGTCATTTTGACAAGAGAAAACTAAACTTTGATATAACAAATTCAATTGGAAAACACACAGACAAGGCATGGCAGTCTCCCTATGTCACAATGGTAGAAAATCCACAAAATAAATAGTTTTTACTATTACTGACCCTATCTCTCAAAAGTACAGTATCACTGTGTTTCTCAAAATGTCATCATAATCCGACCATTGCTTTTTGTTTTATCTTGCTCAAGACAAACCAGTCTCCTTGGTAGCTTATGGGACTGACTACCAGATCTGTCAGCTGTTACTACATTAGCTCACAGATCTGGTAGTCAGTTCCATTAGCCAACTCTTACTAATTAAACTAGACTTTGCGGTCTTTAATAGATGAGTCACAGTGCACATTGACAAACTGTTGTGTTTTGTCATAGTTGTGTAACGACTGTACAGAATAATGCAGAACTACTGTAAGCCTTTAGCTTATCTCTGTTTCGTTATCTTTGATTGCTCCAAAACATTGAGTAAATTCTCTAATGTTCTCTCGCCTGTGGCTTTTATCGATTCGCCTAAACCTTCTTGTGAAAAGTAGCAGTTTGCTTAACTTATGTAAGTAAAATATTCTATTGATATAATTTACAAACCCTAAAATGATATAGTGTGCATCAAAACATTATATTGAAGAAGGAGGGGAAAAAAGCAGAGTGATATTGGAGGTGAAAGCGGGTCACAGCCTGGAAAAGAAACAAAAAGAGGTTTGACAGCAAAAGAGGAGAGTGTATAAACATGTCAGAACAGCACAGAGGAGCGTGAGCTAGAGGCGAGACAAGTTTGGATAGAAGGGATCTGCAATGCACAACCTCCTACCTCTACATAGAAATGTTACTTATAAAGCAGCACTAATTAAAGGCACAGTATACAAGACTTTGTGAACACACTTGGTCACATGTTCATCTATGACTAATTGTAAAATCCGGTTATGATCTGGCTTTTAAATAAACTTTAGGCACCTGTTGTATTACTTTTTTAAATTTCTTTGAGCTGGCATTGGTTGAAAATTTTCCATGTAAACAAAGGTGGAATATACCAACAGTGGTCACAGATACAATCACTTCTACATTGTTCCAGTCTGTTTAAAAAAAAGGTTTTTCACTATGATTGGGATAATAACATTTTTCAATAAGAAGCCATTTACATGTACATTTGTGCACAGGCTTTGTTCTACTCTCTTATTTGCATTGATCTACAGATGCTATGACATGACTTCCTTCAGCTCACAGCAGATTCTTTGTTTCAGGACTGAGATTTACAGATGAGCTTTAATGGCCTTAAGCTCGTTGATGCATTCACCTTGGTGGCATAGTGTTTTATAACAATGTCACAGTTCATTACTGACTAAAATGTTATAAGAAATATGAATACCTAGTGTCTAAAACTATTCTTACTGCCACTAATAATCAGAGTAAACCATGCACTCAGGGCCCACACCTAAAAGTTAATCTTAATTTTTAGTACTGTTTATTATCGATCCATTATTCATTTTGTATTAAAATGTCTAGTTTTAAAGTACATTATGCAACTAATATACTTATTTTCTAATGCAAACAATAGCAATAAGCATAAAATGTGTTTGAGGGTTTTTTTTAAATGTAAAAACATCCATGTCCTGATTATGCACCTACTTTTCTTATATTTATTATTGTACTATAGACATAGAAGATCTAAACGAACCAACAGCTTTGTGAAAGTCCTCATATCTGGTTTTCAAGAGAAATGTGCTAAGTAAAAACATACAGTATATTGTTGATGATGAAGGTCAGTCTGAGCCTGTAGCACAACTTTTACTCACCTTTAATCCCTTTGGTAGTTTCAGGTCTACCCAGATTGTTTTCAGATAATCCAAAAACACAGTGTAAAGCGTGGAGGTGTTGTTATAATCGGTGCTGCTCCTCTTATCCCGACCATGTGTCCATATCTTTGCTTTGTGGCAGGTAACAGGAAGAGGAACAGATGAAGGAAGCGATGAGATATCTAACTCCACTGCCTTCACCTCGCCCACATTTCCATAGACAGGTTTGGTAAGAGCTGAGACACCAGCACTTTTTTTCCTCTCATGTCTCGCTCTCATGTCTCCCTCCCTCTCCGAATATGGGTGGGGCCCTTACACCTGGAGAAAATGATACTCTAAAACACGTGCGGGGAGGGGGAACTCCTAATTTCCAAACTTCCAGTCAGTGTTCAAACACTAACAGATAGCATGATATCTTTGACTACTTTCTTGGAGTGAGATTCAGTTCAGTTTGTGAAGGGTGAGCAGCCCAGTTGACTCATGAAAATGTTAGGGTTGTTTCCATGGTTACTGCTAAATCACAGGAACAATATTAGTGTTGGAGCCTTAGGGAAATTTGCGTCAAAATTACTTTTCCCTATTGTCTCGGTGCAAGCCTATACACAGCTACCCATCTCATGTCTGCACTTGCTCCAACTTTATAAGGTGTGTTACCTGGAACCCTGTCTTGAACTTCTACCTTAACAAGTCATTTATCAGACGGATTTGTTGTAGCACATACGCCTATCTATGTTGGAACTACAAAAATGTCAATCCTTGAATGTTGTCAGTGGCCTGGTTTCTCCCAGACGTGTCACTTAATACCGTGGAATTTGTGACACCTGACGTCAGTATACTCCCAATATCCCCCAGGCACTTTCACATTGTTTTCCTATTGAAACACAGGGTGATAGTGGTCCCTCTATTGAAAGCATTGGGACTCAGAGGTGAATTGAAAAAGTAGTTGGATGTCACTGTTGAAGGATGCTGTCCGAGGCTGTGCAGTGCTATACTTAATGGTAGAGGCTGGCTAACTTAAACCCTGGTTTCATTCCAAAAGGCTATGACCAAACTACCTCTAAAGCCATGAACAATTCATCAAACAGCTTCAATCAGATAACTGTTGCAGGGCTGCTTGAGGCTTTCTGCGATTAGCCTAAAATGTAGTGCTGGAAAATATAGTATTGTTTACTTAATATTTCGGTCTTATGTACAATGAATGTATCTTGCTTTCTGCACATAACAGTACACGGCATAGAAGATAAATAGTTTTCCAAAAATGTAGCAAAAGGAAACAACCTTCCCATCTTGATAAAATATATTAAAAGGTGGCAGTACTGGTAATGGAGCCTGTGTTCAGAATGGTACTGACGAAATGTCATGTGTACCAAATGAATGCAAAGCATAGTTATTAATGACCAAGTCAGGACATATCTGTTCCCTGTGTTTTGTGTAATAGAATCTTGTATGTCATTCATCTTTGTATTTTCTCATGCAGAAAGACGACAGGAGCAGCTTGAGTACTTAAAATAAACACATTTTACTGGAGCTATCAAGACACACCAGTTGACAGTGCACTCATTGTGTTATGTTGTGCTCTCAACACAACCCACTCTTTGTTTATTTTGTCTAGAGGGACATGTAGTGAAGCAGAGCCAGGAGAGACATGGGACAGGTGGGGCTTCCTCCTCCAAGTGGTGCAGCGGTGCATTGTTGCTCTCACCATTACAGCTGTTACACACTCTCCTAGCATCCCCTGGTGTTTACACCATGAACAGATTACACAATGCAGTAAAAAGAGCGAGGAAGTACAAAAGGTAAAAAGGTCTTACACTGAGTATTTACATTTGAATAGGCTGCTAGAAGCAAATGCAGGCTAGTGTTGACTAGTGTTTTGCTTGCGTCCATTGCCCTGGGTTTGGAGGGGTGGAGGGTGTAAGGGGGGGTGGTGAGGCCAAGTGTGGAAAAGACTATCGTAGTTGGACAGACAAAGGAAAAAGGTAAGTGGAGTTCGTTCTCGTCAGCATTTCAAGTGTATACTGTAAACAGTATTATATCATAATAATTATCATATAAAAATAAAAATGTCATTATGTGTCCACTCCACTTAGTGGAGGCCAGCAGAGGTAGACAGACGAGAGGGTATTAGGGGCTGGCCCACAGCCTTATGGCGGCATGTGGCTCTGAGGTGAAGGCTGGACAGGGTCATGTGGAGGACAGGTTTGAGGTGAGGAAGGCAGGAGGCAGCTGTTTTAGATGATGCCGTATTTGGCCAGGTCGCTGAGCTCCATGTCGCCAAAGGCTTCCCATGGGCAGACCACGGTGATGTCTGTGCCCAGACCCTCCATGCCGGGAATGTCGTCACCAAAGCTGTACACAACGTAGCACAGAAGTCAGATATGGTTGTGTTTTACGTTTGTAAATAGTGCAAAAATATGGTAGATGAAGTGTTTGGTTCTTACCCCTTCTGGCCTGGCTTGGGGGCCTTGCTCTTGAAGGTACGGGTCTGCCTCTGCTTGAACTTGGGTGGGCCCTTCTTGGGTGTAGTGGGGCCAGTGGCTCCACCGGGTGCCAGGGCACTTCCTGCTGGGGGGGCAGCGTTCATTTCTGTTGAGAGTCTCTAAAAGGCAAAAGCAAGCAAACCATGTTAATTTGTCATTCTGGACACATTTTCTTCTTGTGTCCTCTGCCTTTTCTTTCCATCACTCCCATGCCCTCTGCTAATCCTGTTTCCTCCCAGCTCTCAATCTAATCAGTGGAGACTATGCAGATTAACTTGAACGTAGCTAATCCCACTCAGATCCACAGCAGACTAATTATCCTCCTGGACAACAGGCTTGACATGTGCAAAGGAACAGCCATTTCTGTAGCTGCCATCATAAACAACTTTTGTAACTTTTGACCTTTTACTGTCTTAAACATCAAACTTCACGTCTTATTACAACCACATGATCAGTATCTCCTTACTAACCCTGACCTTAAACGACTTGACCTACCTCTAATCCTATTATGACCCTTTATATGTTATGTAAGTCACACGTATGCACATTAGGAATTTACGGCAGCGTTGCTCTCTGACATGGAGAGTGCTGAAGAGGCGTCTTGATCTTTGTGCTCATTAAGAGATCTGTGGAGCCAGCCCAGCATGTTATTAGCCATCTGCTGTCACTATGGCTGCTCTTCAAGGCAATCCTCTTTACACCACGCATTTGAACACACACCTGTTTACTGAGCACTCAAGTTTTCTGCCTTTTTTGCCCACTCAGTTTTGTTTAAATCTCATCTTGAAGAGATTTTACAACTTCCCTACATAGAACCAGTTTGAAAGAATCCAGTTGCATACAATATAGCCTTCTTGTTTTTTTTTTCAAAGTCACATAAAAAGATAGAACTCAAATATACCTATTGAGTACATTTAAACACATAGACAGTAAAAACATGCATAGCAATGGCTATTTTCAATGCTGCTATAAGCTACATTTTTTTAAACCAAGACCAAACCATGTCTAAATTACAACAACAGTGTACAAATGAATTAGATCTAAACCAGAACTTTTTTTGTTTGGATGCATTACAGTTTCATTTAAGGCCCTGATTGGACAATTACTGTGACAGTTAAAGAGAGTAATTGTCCATAATATTTTTGTGATACAACTAGTCGTTTGTGATACAGATATTACGATATTGCCACAATTTGCAGTCTACTGTGCAGCCTAATCAAAATATCAAACAAGTAGATATTAGATAATGTAAACAATTTATATCATTAGGAGTAGTTAATGCCACTCAGTACAGTATTGTTCAAAATTATTCATCTAGCCACTATGTCCCATAAGTGTCCCGATGCTCACCTGTTCTCACAGAAATCCCAAGAGGCTTCCGCCAATCACTGCTTTGCAAATGTAATGCTTGTCTCTTCTACTTCTTCTCCTGAAATCTGTGCTGTCCACTGTCCCCTTTCTTTTATACCTCCATCCCTAATCCTTTTACCTCTTGTTTTCCAGTCATGTGATCATTGGAATGGGTCAACAAACTTCTGGACAATACCAGCATCTTCGCCCCGCCCTCATGTGTCCTGTCCCGTTTGGTGATGTACTATGTCCTCACCTCCCCATCCCACTGGCAGACGGTGTCAAAGATCAATCTGGAAGGATTTGATGGGGCTTATCCTGGTAAAGCTTGAGCATGCCTGCATTTAGCTAGCTTTCAGGGCAATAACCTGCCGCTCGCATTGGGTGCCATGTGAGATGTGAGGACGCTGTTGGGAGCAATTCTTAATTACCAACACCCCACCATACTTGCATCATAATATAATTTATCAACCCATAACTTTGAATAATAATGTAATGAATTTATAACTGTTAATTAGGGGAATTTAGAAAATGGTTCCTCAAACTAAAAGCTGTACAAAGCACATTTTAAAGAACAACAACACATTGTGCGGTACATTTTAATAATAGCATACTTTCATAAGTCAAATTTGACTTGAACTTAATAATAAAGTTGGATTTGCCATCTTTGATGGATACACATACTGTACAGTATATGGACTGTTGTGGTCTGCTGTGGTTCTGTAATTAACTGTCCAGCACAACACCACTTTAGCATGTTGCCTTTTAGCTTTTATGACATTATTTGCTCATATAAAAGAAATCTCTAAATATTGAGCCAGTGCCCTGGGACTGGCATGTAGCTGGTAACCTTTTGAAGTTGAAAGTCTGTAATGGATGGAAACTCTTCACATGTTTTGAGAGATTATAGTCTGCCAGGTTTCTGTAGCAACTAAAGTAGTTCAATATAAGAAAAACATCATCAACTTTTAGCATGTAGCCTTTAGCGTATGTAGCACCAAGTACTCACTAATTACGGAATAAAAAATGTGGAGCCATTTGCCAATGTTTTCTACCTAAAACTTTATATTTTACAAACACTAAAAGGGTCTCTTTGGAAGAAGTACATATTATTTTCATGTTAGGGGTAAAGGCCTGTATTAATTATCTCTGCCCCAGAGTTAGTTTTATTTACCTTTATTTCCTCAGGTAAGTCCCACTTATGTTGGTAATCTCTTTTTCAAGGCAGTCCTATCCCCATAGGGAATCATTATGCATGTTTTGTCTTTCCACAACACCCTTCTATTACATGTTTGGGCATTAATTGCCATATTATGGACTCACTATGTATTCCCTAACATACACATGCACTGAAATCCTGGAATTAGAAATAGAAACTAACCTACTCTGGCTTCCATTCCCTTTAAGTATTGCATTCTCTAAGTATTTTGTCCAAATTAGGCTTAATCAAGTGTCTATTCTGGTCTAAGCTTACTTCTGGCACATTCACTATGCACTACCTGGAGCCACTGGAGACTAATTATGTTCATTAGGAGAGAGATGTTAAGCCATTTTAGGCAATGTAAACAACATTATTCAACTACATGCTTGACTTGGACATTTCTAGACAGATGACAGTTCAAATTTATGTTTCTCCACTCGAGGTCTGATAAATAACTGTCCAAAATAAATCCAGTGTTGTTGCACAGGTTTGAAAGCAACATACAAATATCACTGTGAATGTTTAAAATGGAAGTAGCTCTAATCTTATGTAAAACTAATGAGTTAAATAATGCAGTGGTGTTTGTTTGACCTGAAGGGAGTATCTGGGATAAGCCTGTTTGGACGCAGCACAGGTGTTGAGAAACACACTGCTGACGGGAAGTTGCATTTTTTTTCTCCCTAAATTCCTCTGATAATCCGAGTAGTCAGGAAGGCCCACTTTGGAGCTGGAATGTTTGGACAGATTTGGAAAGGTCTACCACTTGACAAACAAAACCTCTGTAGATCAATGTGCCGAAATTGACACTTATGGAGATTATATTTGTGCTGATATTTATGTACTGTAGTCTTCCATGTTTAAGACTAGTTTCATCCTTTAGTGTTGCATGTCACTCTTTTGGGTCAGTGTTGGTTTAGTTTAAGAGCAGTTCTTTTCTAAGCGGGACATGGGTACATCTAAAGGAGGACAGGAGATAGTCTAAGCCTCTTTAACAGTACTGTATGTAGGCTGGAAATAATACAGAGCTGGCCTCCTTAACAAGGTAGTTTTTGTTTCTTGACATGAAACAAATCATACTGGACAGTCATATTGGACTATTGAAACTTACGAAAGACAAGCTCAAGTGTCTCACTACTAAAGAATATTAGTTGAATATGATACTGCATTGTGTTATATTATTTAGATTCTCAAGGTTTACAAATTTACTTTGTATTAAATTTATGTGTTCAAACTAACAATTTTTATTTTTCAAAGTTTATTCTGAAAATAAAATATATAGTAAAATAAGTAATGCAACAGGAGTGTATATTGTTAATTCTATTTTTTTTTTAATGTCAAAACTGAGTTTAAACAAAAATAATGCAAAAATAAAAAATAACAGATGTTTTATATAAACACTTGGTGAGTATAGGGGTACTCATGGTATGAAAAAAAGCCCAGCAGGTACACACAGTGAAAAAGTCTGGGAACCACTGCATACGCCACAAAGTCATTATATCTTATAATGGTGACGAATCAGCAATAAATAATATCAATATAATTTGTTCCTTTACTGACCCCTTTGGGCTCTTTGTTTAGAATTTTAAAATAAAGTAAAACTTGTCAAAACAGTGGTTGCCAAATAGTAATTCAGGACCCAAAACATCTCAAATTAATCTCTTTCCGTGACACATTATTTACCTTCTCTTAAAATGTATGCAAAATCCAACTATTATCTTTTGAGTTATCTTGCAAAGAGACTAACAAACAAACCAATGCTGGCAAAAACATAGCCTCCTTGGTGCAGCTAATGAAATGCTTCCTAAAATCAGGGTGGTTTTAAATGCAGAGCTGTGTTGTATTGACATTACCTTTTGACATTTGTAAATTGTGGGTTAATATGTCAGCGTGCCCTTTTTGTACTTGGTTTCATTTGTACAAACGTGGTAATACCTGGCTAATTAGAATAGCGTTGGAATTATAGAGAAATAGCTCTAAGGCAGCAGCAGAGTTCCAACACATGGGCGGCATTTTACAGCTCGTCAAATGAGTGTAAACATCAGCTAAGTATGACCTGCGCTCACAGATCCGTTCATTCACCAGCCTTATGAATTCTTGTGTGTGTTTAAAGGACGGCGTCAGAGGAATGTATGGAGATTTATTCCAGGGTTCAAGCAAAACGTAGGAGATGTCTGTGAGTATATGTGCGCCCAGTTTTTCTCATCAAAAGGTGTCTAGACAGCACCAGACCACACTGAACTCTGAACACACTTCACACCAAGACTCATTTAGCTGTTTAAATCTAATGCCTTCTTTAAAAAGACCAGGGGCCACTTTTACAAAAACACTGTAACCATGAGCATAAACATTTTTAAAGCTAGTCAGTATACAGTGTCAGGCAAGAGACACCAGTCATTTTTTTTTTTCTGGGAAAGCCTTATAGCTCAGAATAAATAGAGAACCTATGCATCGTATAAAGCACTACTCAGATCTCTAATGCCTCTCAGTAATGACTTAGAATTATGGATGATCTTTCCTTCAGCTTACAGCACAGCAAATACTGTGCCTCCATGCAGTAATTTCCATAATGATTGGATCTTTTGATTAGGTTTTGCACCAGATGCCCTTCCTGACATAACCCTCTCCATTTATCCAGCTCAAAGAGTATACCAGCTTGTGAGCACATAAGACACAGACAGTGAAAGATGAAATAATAATGTTTAATAAGGTAATAAATCAACTTCAGATGAATACAATATCCAAAGCAAACATCAGCAGTATCTTAAATACATTACTGTTCCTCATTCTAACCATAGCATTAGAAACACACTGATGATATGATAAAGACATAATAAATAATAAGTAGAAATTAAAAAAAAAAAAAAAAGTATTTTCCTAATGATTTTATTGTTACTTATTGTACATAACCTTTTCCGCACATGTATTTTTAGAATTTGTTTCACCATTTCAAGTAATTAAAACATTATTTGGACAATTAGGCTAAATGTTGAAACTACAGTATATTCAATTTTACCACAGCCCGAGTCCTGACCCACCAGTTGAAAATTACTGTCATATAAGATAAAGGCTCTATTTTACTAACAGTGTCTAGTCACAACCAGTAGCGTCACAGTAATAATAAACAGATTCAAAATTGTTGTTATGTGCTTTTAATTAGTATGCAAGTTTTTATTTTTTATTTTTTTTACATTACTAGCATCACTGTAATAATACAAAAAATTTTAGATTAGGTTATAGATAGATTGTGTTTTTCAGTACACTCTTAACACTTTGGGATAATTTAGTGGTAAATATATAATAATAATAATAATAATAATAATAATAATGATAATAATAATATAGCAGTCAGCCATACTTTTATTGGACCTTTATTTAACCAGGAAAGTCTCGCTGAAAGTCAGAATCTTATTTACAGGGGAGTCTTGGCCCCATGGGGGACCTATTGTACAGGTTTTTTAGTGTTTTTAGTTTTTTTAGTTTTTCTAGTGGTACTCAGGAATCTTTTGCAGTTCAAGTCCTGATTAGTCTTGGTTTAGTCCTGTTTTAGGCACAGTTTATCCCTGCTCTAATTCTGAGTCAGGCCCAGCTCTAGCCCTGGTCTTAGTTTTATTCTTATTATGTAAACAATATTTAGGGGTTAGTACCTTTTATTTGTCGCTCAGTTTAAACCTAGATTAGGCAAGATTTAGGCTCATTTTAGTCCTTTAAAGATGGTGCCAGATATTTTTTGAGGTAGTACTTGGTGTGAAAACTAGGGATGCATGATAATATCGGAGCTGATAATTATCAGGTTGATTATTAGCAATTATGACATCATACAGATAATATTGATAATTAAAAATTCAACCGATAATAAGACTGATTATAAAAAGCCCAAGCTTTGCTGCGTTTGCCCTGTGGTTTTCTCATTGACAGCTCTCAGTCTGTGAGTGTTCCTCAGCCCTTGCCCCCACTGCAGACTGCTGTCCCCTGGAGCAGGCTTTCTGTACGCTGTTCGTCGAAAAAAGACAGTTTCTGCATGTTTTGTAGCAGTTTCATGAAGAGGGAAGGGGGCTACTAGCTTTCACATCAAATATTTTAAGTCTCCTAAAACTATATCATGACGAAGATGTGAATAACACAGAGCAGCACGCCCCGCTGTCTTCAGTCGAACACACGGACAGCGCTGAGTGGCATATGTCGCCACTTTAAAACTTTAAAACATAAACAATGTCTGGTCTTAAAAGGGCGTGTTGTCTGTTAATATTCGACAAAATGAAAGACCTATAGCCCCGGACTGAGTGTGGAGCGAGAGGAGTTTTTCAGCCCTTCTCTCATCGAGTGAGGCTGAATACACGCCTTTCTGCTGCTCAATTCAGACTTCCTCTCACACACAGAGGCTTTGTGCACAACGGAACTGTCTTTATTCCGCGTAAACTTTTTATTAATCCACAGATCTGGTCACCTTGTTCACAGCCTGCATCTCATGTTTAAGGAGGAGAGCATGCTGTGGGTAAATTTATCTGACTGGACATTTTACCGTAAGCCTTGCCTCTTTCACCCTGTGTTCAAGTTGAGATTCAAGATCACATGGGGTAAAAAAATTATGAAAAATAAGTTGTTAGAAAATGTCTTTAAATGTATATTAATATAGAAATATATTTGCAACAAAAATAATAGTAGCAAAAAAGGCATTGGGCACAGAGATAAGTAATGTGTGACTTCTGACACATTGCCAGGTCACAGTGAGATATAGCCTACAATGTAAGTGTGTGTTACTGTGCTGGATATCCATACTGAGACAGATCAAATAATTTTATTCTATATTCATAAATATGTCAGGTTTATTTCAGGTTTTATAAGTAAGATCAGGGTTAATGAAGTCTGGTCAGAGCTATACTGTTAAATTAAAATGTACTTTTCTCAAAATTAGGTTGAGTAAGTTTAAAATTAGATACAAAATTTTATAAAAATTATCAGGTTCATTGTTGGCTGCTAGAAGCTTCAAATTATCGGTTATCGGTATCGGTTAAAAAAATGCATTATGGTGCATCCCCACTTTTTGGTCCTGACCCACTAGTTGAGAATCACTGTCATGCAAGAAACAGACTATATTATATAACTTTTTTTGACATACAATTGCACTAATAGCTGTTGATTACTAGCATCACTGTAATAATACAAACATTTTTAGATTAGATTATAGATAGATTATGTGTTTTTCAGTACACTCTTAACACTTTGGGATAATTTAGTAGTAACTATATAATAACAATAATAATAATAATAATAATATAGCAGTCAGCCATACATGTAAAAGCCTGCATATTCTGCCATATTGAGGAAGGGGCTCAGTCTGACTGTGAGGTCAAGTGTTTCTGTTGACACCTCCATCACATGTAGCCCACTTTAAACTCCTCTAATCTCTTCCTTGAACTTAAAGCGAGACATCCATAACAACCTCTGACTTAATACAGTGACACACTTTGCATGTTTACACTTTAGCACCTGCATGTTCAATTCACAAGCAGCGCTGTGCTTCATCATACATTATTCATGAGGATAATCTTGTCCTGTTGTTTCATTAAAATGATAAAACACTGCTACATCCTGGTGTTTCTTGATTCCGCAGCCCTCACTCTTGGATTGGAGTAAAATTTATGGCAGTGCTTACGGAAATTCATTTCAAACGCTGCTAATGATTTTCTCTCATTCACGCGAACATTATGCATTGCTCTTTTACATCTGCCATGCTACTTTAAGCCTTAGTTTTAGCGTAGCATTTTTAAGGCTCTAACACTTTCTTTCATTATAGGATTTAGCTACCATAGCTGAATTTACTTAAATGTTTGATTAGAAGCAGTTTTTCTTTCATACTTAAAAGCATTACGTTCTCTGTGCAAGCTGAAAGTTTGAAAATAAAAAATTCGATCATTACCCTATTTCTAGAGTTATCAGATTATTCAATTGATCATTTAAACAACACAGTGTAACAGCTACATTTCTTGTGCATGTATGCCCATTACGCTGATTTATATCTTTCTTCTACATCTGTGCATGTGTCCAATCTCTCCCACGGGTCTTTATCCAGAACATGCACGGAGCAATCTGCGCCACGCTAGTTACCAAGCTGCTCAGTATTTATTGAGATATATTTTGTATAATGTGAGGAGAGCCTTGCATGGTGTAGCGTTGTTTTGAAGGTTTACAGATTCCACAGAGTGTAGTTACCGTTTTAATGTTGCCACATGTTGCTCTCTGGAGCCACTTAAAATCTGCAACACATTTTTTATTTTCGGGTTTTCTTTATAGCACCCATGGCGCTATAAACACTGGCTGTGCTCTCCTTTTTTTATTTCAGTTTCAAAGTAAGAGGTCAGCCTAGGTCCCGTCAGCTTGCCTTGTGACTTCTCCTCCTTACTGTGTCATTGTTATGTAAGACCTTAAGACGTCAGTGTGCTAAACTAATTGGACAGTGCTGCGGGCCAGATTGACCTGAATCTCATTCACAGGCTTACACCGTTTGTCGTCATGAAGTTTTTCGTGGACTGTTTCAGTCGTGTTTTTCCACTCTAAGTTCACTGACTTCTCAGCTTCTACTGCAATACCCTAAGAGAAGTATTTACCACAGGGACAAAACAAATCTCTCTAACGGTCTACTATTGTGCATGCACTACACTTTCTTTTCTTCTTTTAACCAATTATACACATATACAAAAACCCATAATGGTTCAGAAGGAATGTATTTATGACACTATAGTATAAAGTTATGATTTTCACAGTGATCAGCATCCATGACCATACACTTAGCTGCTTTTGATCATCTAACCACCATGGAGTGTAAAGACGTATGCCTTCTTTTGTAAAAATGTATACAGTGTTTAACTCATTAATGAGGAAGCACAGGTCTAAAAATAGTCCCTGCATAAGTCTGGGTCCCCAGTGTGCTGTTACTTGGTATTCTGTTGAAGTCCCTCACTTGTAACCATTAGCTGGTGTAGGCAGCTTGCTAATGTTCTCTACCCCAGTGGTTCCCAACCTTTTTTGTTTTGCGTACCCCCCAGGCTTGACATTTTATGCTTACTCAATTGTAAATGTTTATTTGCCGACATTTATTGCTTTAAAAATAAAATTCAAGAGAGAAAAAAATGCCTTTAAATTACTATAATAACTATATAAGATATGAAAATATAAAATCCTATTATATTAACTATATATTGAATAAAAATATAAATATAATAAGAAAAAAAATCTTAAAGGTACTGTAAGCAGCATGCGCTCATACTGGTTTGAAAACAGTACTGCACTGTTTGATTGAACGATGGCAATGCAGTTTTAGAACCAAAACAAAAAATATAAAAACCCACAACTTGGCCATTATGCAAAATATATTTTTATTGTTAATAAATCTGCTGTACCATTGTTATCAGTAAAACTAATATTTGATTTAAACATGTTTACCACATATACGGGCACACTTGAGGGTAATTTTTATGAACAGCACCTTTAACTTCATAATAAATGTATGAAAAAAATAATCATCATCATTTGAATAACTCCCCTTTTAAACAAACTATTAAACCTAAAAGATACTTAAGAAAATATAATAGGCCTGTCCAAATATTATTTTAAATTAATTTAGGCTGAATCAACAGACACAGATTAAACTACTTTTGGATACAATTATACAACCAACCAGAAACTCATAAACTTCTGTACCAATATATTTTCAGAACCGGAGAAAAAAAGCATTACATTAAGCCTACACCTTTTTTTTAATAATAGGTCTAGAACAATGGTTCTCAACTGATCCACTATCACTCTATAATGACAAGCCATGACCCAGAAAAGAGCAATTTCAACTGAGCGAATGTTTAAATGAATGAACATATTGTGCAGTCTGAACCTGAGATATATAGTATATTATGAGAATGTCACAGTATGCCAACACAAAAAAAGACCATATTTAAAGAGAAACCAAGTAAGTGGCAATGCCAGAGAGGGAACTATTCCCTTCTACAGTCAAATAGCTGTATTTTAATTAGAACCTCAACTCTTCAGGTCAGTAACTTCAGCCTTTTTAACCTCACTTATAGAACTGTATTTTTTGCTTTTGTTGGGTTTTGTCTATAAACATATAGACATACATAATTATGTCCCATATTGCTACCTTTTTATTATTATTATTAAACTTAATTTCTTTATTTTTTTGGCCCTCGACGCACTGAAAACGGTTCTGTGACCCACTTTTGGGTTGGGTTGAGAATCACTGGTCTAGAAGAATTAATTTAAGTGAAAACGTGTTTGAATTGCAGGGCTTCCAGACCCACTTCATCCAATGTGAATGGGTCTGTCTGTCCAAGTATTTGTCCTTGTAATATTTTCAAGGACAAACATCACACATTGTCATAATCCTGCAAAGAGTCAGCCAACTTATTGAACATTGTCATTTGGAACCTTTAATTAACTGCAGCCTTTTTGATATTCTCTTTTCAGCTCTGCCTTAAGGGGTTTTAAGTCAGACAGCGGCGCTCAAAAACATTTCACAGCAGAGTCGACAAGTCCGGCGTGTTATGTTTCAGCCCGCAGACAGTTGAGCCACAGCAGAGGACGTGGGCGTTCATTAATATGCTATAGTGGATGTGAGGCTGCAGCGAAAATGACGTGTAGAGGAAGGAAGTGGACACCTGAACCATCCTGCAGCCATGATACCAGGTCAGAATATAAAGCAGCACAATAAAGATTCACACAATACAGGCTATATATTTTGATATGAATACTGATTTGGATGCTCTAAGGATGAAGAATAACCATCTAAGTGATAAACATATTGCATGCACAAGCCATACCCATGCAAAGTATACCTGCTTTTAGTCTCGATGGAGGACAGCCATTTTATCGACAGGACTTGGAAAGACAGAATCACCATAAAATTTCAAAAATACAATACATCAAG
Source organism: Bostrychus sinensis (assembly GCA_020698575.1). Classification (NCBI taxonomy): domain Eukaryota; kingdom Metazoa; phylum Chordata; class Actinopteri; order Gobiiformes; family Eleotridae; genus Bostrychus; species Bostrychus sinensis. Next base: position 25,947,584 of record CM036253.1, on the reverse strand, counting down.
AGAGATGAGAGACTGGGACTTTGGCTTTGATGTCAGATGAATCAAAAAGGATAGCATACATGGACAGCAGTCGTGGTACAAGTCTTAAACGCGTGGCCTTGCATGTGAAAACGATTACACAAGAAGCACAGGACAGAAAATTTCAAGCATAGAAGCCCTACAGCTACTATTTCTTATCTTCTGTTATACTCCTAAATCTAAAAAGTATGCAAAGACATAAACACCTTACCAGCTCGGGTATGTGAAGGACTCTCAGTGGAAAAAGCAAATTCTTTGTAAGCTAATGGCTACACAAATGTCTAATGACCAATGGAAACATTTCAGAGTTTACTTAATGGCATTGTATCTCTATCTAATGAAAATGTGTTGTGACCAATTAAAAATATTTTTAAAAGTCTTGATTAATAATTTAGTCCCTATGTCCTTATCTTGTTTTAGGCTTGGTTTAGACTTTGATTTTGACAGTTTTGATTTTGGGTAGTAGACACTCAGGTTTACAATGTTTTTCTGCTTTAAGACATAAGAAAGCTGCTTTAAATTACTGAGTCAAAATAGTTTAATAAAATATTTCCACTGATATCATTATTGCAATATTCAGCATAGTTATTGCACGTCTTGCAGCACTAATAAATGGCCCTGTCTTAAAAGGTAATGTCAATTTTGCACTTATCAGTAAAAGTCTATATAAGTCTCAATAATTTTTTGCTAATGTACCATGCTGAAGAATGGCATCTTCTAGCTACACACAAATAGTGATTCCATACAGTGTCAGTTTCTATGTGAGATATAGATCACATTGCTATTAATCAAAATAAACAAGAAACTAAATTTGCCTTTGTATTGGTGCTAAAGGCTGGAGGTGTAACTCAGTTCTGCTACAGTGAACAGTAGAAGATTGTCCTTTTTAACATGACTGAGAGAGTTGCACTATAAAACACTGCTGTAGGTAATTTTCTATGCAAGAGTGAGAAACAGCTGTTTTATCACATTCTGCACTGCTCCTTACTATACTTAAATTGAAAAGCAAAAGCAATAGTGCTCCCTTTTAACTGTTACAGTGTGTAAAATGAGCTATTTTTAGCTTTACTAAAAGACATCAAAAGAGAAAATCTGTCTCCAAAAGAAGCCCGCAGCTGCCCTCCTTGTCATTAACATTCCTCATAACATCTCTAAATACTGTTAACTCTACCATTCAAACTCTTTAGTCATATTTTGTGAAGTGCTTTGTAAATGTCTTTTTGAAAGCACTATCAACACTTTTCTCATTCAGATCAGCTTCTCCAAAGATTTACAGCCTCCGATGCAGCCTTTTCTTCTTATTAACTCTCACCCCGAGAATGATATTTCATCTGCTTCTCTCATTACACCCATTTACTCCCCGAGGATCCCACAAAGATCTCGCTCAGATCCCTAAAAAGCTATTTAGGCATAATGATAAAGCCCATCAGTGGTCCACACATAAGCTCCAGCAATATGGGACACTGGAAAAGATAGCATGTAACTTTTTTTTGTTGTTCTTTGTCCATAGAAGCAAAAGGAAGTTGGAACTTGGGAAAGAAAGTGAGGTGCGTATTCTCAGAATGGGAGCTGCTAATCTGGGCTTTGTGGCTTGGTATTAAGAGCGGACTCTTATTAGATTTGGGGCGGCCCGTGGTAGAGCCTAATTGGATATGAGCGAATCAAGAGAGGCTGACATTGCCGCGTGACACAGAAAGGGAAAGGCGGAGGTGGATGACGCTCAAGTGGAAAGCAATGGAAACAGCGTTAATAGCAATTAGAAGAGCTGATGACGTTGCATAATTAGGATACTGGAGAACGACACAAGTGCTGCAGCTCTTTGTCCCAGTCCCAGATGCAGGATGCTAACCTCTCACTTGCTAATGTGTTGGCATGTGTCAGGAAAGTGAATGCTTTAATTAGATTCTTCTCTGCCCACTTATCACATTTTTACCAGAGTAAAGTATCTTCGACTGCACACATACCACGATGAATCAAACAGAATAGAATGTTTTTTTTTTTTTTTGCATTGAAATCCCAAAAAAGATTAAAGAAGAAGGCAGAGGAGGAAAACAAAAGGTTATTCTGTGCTCCATGCCAGCCTGATAAAACAGTAAGAATAGCTGTGATATAGTGCCAATGTCAGAGTGTTGTGTGTTACATAAACCCACTCCCACAGTTAGCGCTTTCATATTACCAGCACACATGTTCCCCTCCAGTCTAATTACTGCTGTATCCACTTTTTCTGTAGTCAGAAGGGATTGATGGATTAACACAGAAGGCTTGATCTGACTTCGCATGGAAGAAGAATTAAACTGGAGGATCATAGGAACATAATGCAACATGGGAATAAATATGTTAATCAGAATATGTTGGGGGTAACAAAATACAGGCATACAATACAAATAAGCTTCACTGTGCATTGTAAATAGAACATGTTTCCGTTCACATTTACAGACACGCACACGCAGTAGTAGATAGATGTAGCTAGGTAACAATAAAACATATTTTTTAAATTTGGGACATTGCCATATTAAGACAGGCTCTGAGTGACTTTCTTACATAATATACTAAAAATGTGTCAAAAATTTATGAAACACTACATTTTCGTAGCTACAATGGTGCACTTATTTGCTCTGCAGGGGATGCCAATGAAAATAATGTATGTCTGGGAGCTGACTAAACTAGGGCTGGGAGAAAATATTGTTTTATGATAAATTGCAATATTTTGTAATGCAAAACTAAATATCTGTACTTTTGATACTATGTGACTCATGCATAGTTATGGTGCTACAGTGCTGTGGGCCAAAGGTGGTCAAAAATTCTGCCAGGACTGTAGAGGGCAGCACTGCACTTCTAAACAGTTGGCCTACCAAATACTGTCACACAAATAAAAGTATTTCAGACTGACTGATGGTTGAGTTATAACTCTAGGAAACAGGACTTAAGCTTTCTTGTTTATTTAAGTCTATAAATTTGTGATGTACAGATCAATACAGAATATTTAATTCTGGAATCAATACCAATCTAAAAGTGTTCTGGTGCTCCAGTTGAACAAAGTAGGCATACTATGCACATGTATGTATATAGCCTTTGAAAATTCACAAAGATTAAATTAGTTACAGACAAACAATGTTTTTACCTGTAAGCACTGGAATTGGTTTCATCGATACCAGCCGTGGTATTGATGGCTATAGCAGCGAAAGTAAGAAAGCTGGCATCGCAATTGCAAGTGTATCACCACAATCCTAGACTAAACTATTCTAATCTGAGCCTCATTGACCAGTATTGATAGTAAACCCCAAACCCAAAATGCCAGTGCTACTGCTGTTACTGTGGCATCCCTATTTAATATTCTACAAAACCTTTACTGAAGTATTTGACTATACTTCAGTACCATTTAGTTTCATTGAATTAAACTCCTCAGGCTCACTGCAGTGGGTCACATGATGCATCCAATATGAGTGTCTTTCTTTTCATTACACTGTGTTCATCATTGACCTGACTGCAACTCATAAAAGAATATATAAATCCAACCAAAGGTAAAACAGCCTTTTGTGTATCCAACCACAACCATATAAAATGATATGATGAAGTTAATTAAACCACTGTATCATGATAGCATCTCTATCCTGGCCGGTCTGTTATTCTCTGTTGTCATTAAGCCTCTCTGCAGTCCCAGCTCCTCTCTCTGCTCCTGTCCCGTTGTCCTCCGCACACAAACATATGCCTGCATTTATACACGTCCATATTTGGAATGGGATGCTCTGGTGCCTGTTTTTGCAGCTTTCGCTCACTGCTTGACTAATGATGTTTATGTCTTGGATTGCGGCTCATAAATCCACAATCTGTTCCTCTTCATTATTCATTGCAGCGTGTGTACAATGCAGGATTCGCCCTTGGCTAGCTCAACATCCCATTTCCAGGCCTCGCCGTAGTAATGTACTCATAAATACTTAACCAGTCCATAACAATGCGACGCCGTGATTGTGCTTTTAGGCAGTCATTAAAAGTCAGGAAGCAGAGGCATAAGACACATTACACATCCTATATGCTGTGAGCAGCTTAGTGATTAGGAGCTAACGTCAGGACTGAGGAAGGACTCTGCGACCCCAGAGAGGAGATAAAAAGCATATGTTTCAAAATGATAATCCAGGTTATTCAAGGTGCTGTTTTATGGGGTTACACATAAAGAAGGCTGGGAAGAAGACTTCACCAACTATTCTGCTGAAGCAAGGCTTTCTAAATGCATTTCGAATGAAACTGCCAAATAAGTTAAAAACAATGAGACTTGCAATAATCCATCATGAGTCATTCATAGAGGATGTAGTGGTAGCTAGTTGTTGTTGTAGTAGTTGAGGTGGAAGGTAATTCAGTACTATACTCAAGTACATTTTTATAGAGATGTACTTTCTGAGAACATTTTCCACAACAAACAGTTTTACTTTTTTCTCAGTTAAGAGTAAACTTTGGAGGAAAAATGTTATTTTGTAGTCAGGTACATTTTTTTTAAGTTTATGCATGAATACATCTATTTCTGGTAGAGACTTTAAAACAAGCACAGACAAATTAATGAAGTGCAATGGATGATTTATTGAAGGAATAACCTAGACACCGGTGGTGGTGAAGAGGAGGAGAACGAGAGGCTGAGGAGGATGATGGTTCTGCTGCTGCTGCGGTGGAGTTGGAGGTGGAGGAGGGTTGCAGAACGTAGCAGAACTACAGGACGTCTGAGGGGAGAGGGGGCGTGTATGTATGATAATGGCTTGAGAGGTGATTGGCTGACAGTGATAGACAGGTGATAGGGGAAAATAAATCAGTCTTCCTGGGTGAATTTACACTATAGCTTCAGTTTACCTCAGTGGCAATATGTACTAGTAGCAGTAAAAGTATACAGTAAATAGTGGCAGCAGCAGCTGTATTAGCCATAAAAATGTATTTTGATGTACGTTTACAAAAAAAAAACTTTCAAGTGATTAAATAAACTATATTGCGTATTTTAACTTTTACTCAAGACTTTGTTGAATAATTTTACTTTTACTTACAGACACTGTACATTTTACTCAAGTACTACCTCCACCTCTGTATAATAGTAGTCGTAGTATATTCTTGGGAAACTGTATGTATAATAGACAGCTCTTTTGTCGAGGATAGGAACTTGTCATTCGCAAAATGGCGGTGGGAAAATGGCATTAACAGAGAAGACAATTTTGTATACAATTTAAAACTAGAGCCTCTTCCTCTAGTGTGGGCATTTCTCCCACCAGTATCCCCTCTCTTATCCCAAACCAGTCTCTCTTTTCATGTTGTGTTCTGTTGTCCCATAAGACAATCAGCCTCTAGTGTGACATATCATGTACACACCACACAATGTCTTTTCACAGCATGATGAAAGCATTAAGTAAGTGGGAACGTGTTTTGTGAAACTGAAACCAAACATTTTTGTTTCATCTCCTGCTACACACAAGTTTTTTTCCCATAATGCCGATCTGTGGCTTTTATGCACAGGCTGCCTCGGTCTGTCTTCTGCGACACCTCTTTCTTCCATTGCAGGATAAAGATGGGCAAATTTCACATACTATATTCCAGCACTGCATGGTTTTGGATGAGGTAAGACATTCATCATTCACTCTGTTCTTTTGCTTTCTCCCACTAGGGGTTGCAGTTGGCTGACACATACTGACCATTCACTTTCACAGTCATTCACTATGGCCACTTTTAATTCACCAGTTCCACTATACACACGTCTTTGGACGGTGGGATGAAGCCGGTGAGAACCCATGGTAACACAAAGAGGACATGCAGAGTCCGCACACAGAGAATGCGTTGGTCAGCTTAGCAATAGAACCAAAGTTCTCAAATATGAAAAGCATAAAAAGGACTTGTATTTATTTGTACTTTTACAAATGTTTGAAAGAAAGGTACAAAAGGGAAGAAACATATCCACAAAATGGTGCCAAGGGATTTGATTTATATCACGTTTAGAAATAGAAGTTGTGCCAAAGTGCTTCACAGTTGGTGTTGGTAAAAGCAATAGAATTTAATAGTGACCTGTCAAAAATAAATAAATAAACAGGAACAAGATAAAAATGAAAACAAGTATTGTAAAAGGAAATGCAAACATAAAGTTATTTCCTTTCTGCTACTACATTCTTCCTCAGGGCTTGCCTGGCATTAAGGTCAGTTTGATGAACTGCATATTAATTAGACATAAGTTTTGTGCCCTTCTTCTTGACACAACCCTCTCCATTTATCTGGGCTTGGGCCCGGCACAAATGTACACTTGCTTGTGGCTCATTGTGGCTGGATTACTCATAAATCTTATTTTTCAGGGTATCCCTAAGGTCTTATTATAGCATGGCCTGGTAGTCAACATAATATTAGTCTGGCCTTTTCCCTGTTGGAGGTAGCATGTCATTTGGTAAACATATGCAGCAAACTTTGACATTTACTCTCAAATTATTCAAGTCATCCAGCTATTATTTTTTCTATTATTTACAAGATATTTGATCAAAACTCAATTTGCAATTTGCCGCCTATATAAAATACTATGTGACATCAAACTGAAATTTGGAGCTTAAATGTCTTATTTAGTTTTAGATGTATGCAAACCAGTGAGTTGTTAAACATCACATCTTGCATCATAATTTTTTTATATGCATTTTACTTCTCTTTTTTCCAATTTATGTTTGTATGTCTGTGCAAACACATGTATCTAGTGCTAAAATAGAGACTTTCTTTAACTTCATGCATTCAACAGCCAATGGGAGTGTCTGTAATCGGAGTGTGCCAGTAGATTAAAATCCTTAATTTACAGCCTGTATGACTATATGGGCTCTTTTTAGTATTTATTAGATGACTACACAGGTTACCTCCAATCAAATGATAAAGGGTAGTTTCTGCTTAAGTATGATTACAGTAATATCAAGACTGATCTCACAGGCAGTTGTGTGTTTTTCTTCCAACAATAATAAACCTAGACTCACTCCTATGGTCCTAAATCCCTTCTGAAAGCATGGGAAACCGGGTCAGGAGCTTTTCTTTCTTCCCTCACCCACTCACGCTGTTGCAACAACCTGAAATGCAACAGCAAAGAAAGACAACTGAAGTAGTACCAGCAATTGTAAACTTTGCTACAAGTACAATTTTCATGTCTTTGCACTACATTTTAGAGCAGACATTTCTACTCCACTGCATTTTAAAATTGGTTTGTGCTACTTTGAGATTAGTTGTTGAATCAAAGTCAAAATACATTACTTCCTCTGATAGAACTATTGAAGAAGAAAAGACCCACAGGAGACACAACCACACTGCACAATCAATGGTGAAACCTAAATCTTCAGACAGCGTACTCTTGGAGATGTGCAAGGGAGTTTGGATCGTGTGGCCCTCCCCTGCCCCCTCTGTCAGACCTAATATCTCATTACTAGTCTTAGCTGGCGGCCAGTCAGCGAGAGGTCAGGCAGGCTCCAGAGGCAGGCTAACAGTCCGCCTCTCATCTGGGCTAATGGCTTAACAGACCAGAGGCGTGGAGAGAGCTGCAGGAGGGAGCTCAGAGGAGGGTTCACCAGCAGATGCTTTCATTCTCCGTATAGCTAATTGTGGGAACTATTACAAAATCTGTATGAATGTGCCTATTCGGCTGGAAAGGAGTGGAAAAGCATTGATTTAAAATGAAAACGAGAGTGCTCATTATGGTATGGTGTAGTGTCTGTTGTAATTTAAAAGATGTCTTTAGGGTTTGATTTTAATTGGTTGGATGGAAAGAGCTGAAATGTATAGCTTACTTCTCTCAGTGTACAGGAGAACAGGTTACTCAGTGGTGCACAGATAATACTTGAGTAAAGTTTGGAAGAAAAATGTTACTTTCTCTCAACATTATGACCATTATGATGAGTAAATAACACAGATTCTCTCTTCATCATGGCACGTGTTAGTGGGTGGGATACATTAGACAGCAAGTGAACATTTTGTCCACAAAGTTGATGTGTTAGAAGCAGGAAAAAACGGCAAGAAAGAAAGGTGACAGAAGACACAGTGCATCACAGTTTCTCCTGCACAATACATCCACAGTGTCTCTACTCAGACTCATCTCAGCTCTACGGACAGCCTGAAAATGTTCCTTCTCAAGAAACATGAATCTTCTATTCTTCCCAAACAGAAAGATGATGTAATATTGACTTCATGTGTTCAGTTATTGTCTTCACACAGACTGAATGATATACTGGACCATCCCTTGCATCCAGCTTTTGAACGACAGATCATTCAGCTTCATTATCGGATGGTAGTCTGGAGTAGACAGGTTAGGAACTGAAAATCAGGGTTATTAAAAGACTGAACTGTGTGGATAGTTGATTTTAATTTTTGGTCTTTATTCAATTTTTTTGTGTTGTTTTGGGCTGAGTACATGCATCCTTTGTCAAAATTACAAATAAACCATAAATCTATGGGAAATAAAGGTTCACACAATATACTCAATGTACAACATATGTACTATTAGGTTATTATCCGATAAACATAAATCAAACAGCCTTTACTGAGGTTTTCATCATTCTTACACATGTACCTATAAAATTGTATGTAGTAGACATAATAGCCATGCATCTGACCATTGATGTGGCAGGTGTTGTAAATAAACTATGCACATGTCTATAAATTAGAATATGTACCTATGTTCCCTAGTTTCTATAGACTGGGGAACATAGGTACCTGTGCATTTGTGAAATTACCTATGTTCCCCAGTCTATGTACACCAGGGAAGATAAGTACTGCAGAATATAGGCACATTCTGGTAAGTCCTGATTTTCCCTAACCCTAGTCTTAGCCCTAACTTGTTTCAAACTTCAGCATTAGAAGCATTACTGCATGTGTGTCTAATAAAGTGACCATGAGTGAATATTACATCAAATACTTAAATTGTGTCACGACTTTGACCTCAGTTTCCCATAAACTAATTTTAGCATTTTAAATTTTTCACCTCTGACACAAACTTAAAACATTCTGAATGCTTCTTGGTTATTTCCATTTATTTTGTACACATTTTTAATTAGATTAATAACTCACTAAGAAAAATTTCCCAATACTACTGACACAAGTTCTGTCTAATATGAGAGCGCCTAATGACCACAAGACTAAAGAGGACTCTAAAATGTTTTTCTGCTGTCAATTTTGCCATACTTTTCATCTAATTTAACCATATGGTGTTAGATTTAAGCTATATTAACATCCCAAGGGTCAATAGCACACAGTAATGGCGCCAGTTGCCCTGTGGGGGGCACTAGTCAGTCATCAGTCATTGAAGATTTCCTCCCATCTATCATTGCTGTAACAGGGAGGGGGTTAAAACGGGACAGGGGAAGTTGCTGCTATCTGCCAGTGACCCCTCACTAGATCTGCGCATACCAGAGACTGCTATGAATAACGTGTGTGGTTTTGAGGCTGCTCTCTCTGTCCCAGGACGACAATGTGAGTGTCAGAGTCAGACTCCACAGCACACGCCTGTGGATAGAACTTTCACTTTACCACACAGTACACAAGCCACTGACTGATCTGATGCACTGTTACATGACACGAGTTGTGGTTGTTTAAAATTCTTTTTAGTTTTATCTAAGGCAGTGGTTCTCAAATTGTGGTATGGGTGCCAGATATAGTACAAAGGCTTCTTCAGGAGGTACGCAAGAGTCTTTTGCATTTCAAGTCTTGATTTAATGTAACTTAGAGATAGTTTTGTCCTGCTCTGGTGGGGTTTTGAAGTGGGGAACACTACTTTGTCCTAGTTTTGGTTTTGTCCATTTAGACCTGGATAAGTCCTGGTTCAGTCCTGGTTTAGTCCTGCTTTAGTCCATTTATACCTGGATTATTCCTGGTTCAGTCCCAGTTTAGTTCATTTAGACCCAGAATGGTCTTTGTTCAGTCCTGGTTTATTCCAGGTTTAATCTATTTAGACATGGACATTTAATCTATTTAGACATTAGTCCTGGTTTAGTCCATTTAGACCTGAATTAGTCCTGGTTTTGTTTATTTAGACTTGGATTTTAGTCCTGGTACAGTCCTGCTTTAGACCTGAAAAAGTCCTGGTTTAATCCATGTTTAGCCCATTTATAACTAGATTAGTCCTGGTTCATTCCTGGTTTGGTTCTGGTTTAATCCAATTTTACCTGTATTAGTCCTGGTTTAGACAATTAAAATAAACTTCAGCAGGCTTGAGTAATGGTGCCAAGAGAACATTAAATGCTTTTGTGCATCTTAAAAACACACTCAAAGCTTTACACCACCCACAGTAAAATTCTTCCTGTACACCTACAAATGCCCAGAGAAGAAAAAACAGAGTATTACTTGTGGAGATGATAACTTTTATTTCATACATGTTACTACATGAAGTAACCACTCATTCATGAACTTATATTGCCTTATATTTCAAAAACAATATCCTAAGTATGGGTGAGTATGGGTGAAGCTGTGGTAGAGGTTGTCGGGTGCATCTTGGCTCTATGGTTCCTCAGTGGCTCCTCTCTGGCCCCTCTGCAGCTCTCTGTGTCAGACTCAGATGCATGCTCAGCTTCTTCTCTTAGTGGCTACACACATGTGATTATCCTGACCAACTCTGACGACCACGGACACTCGAAGGAAAAATGCCAACACGAGTTAAATGACAATTAGTAATTATGCTTAAATGAAGAATACCCACAAACTTATTTCCTTATGCCGTGCTTTAAACCTCTACCCCCTGCCTTGCGCAACAACATGCAGCAAACAAAAAAACATAACCAATTTTCCACTGCAAAATACTAATAGCCCTTGTGTCCCTGGTGAATGAAAGTGAGAGATGGTTGTCAATGTCCACCAAGATGGACTCAAGTCCTCAGTGACCACTTGATGGCAAAGAGCAGAAGAAAAATATATTAATGTATTAAACCTGTGTTTAGGGGCACATCAGTGGCTCACCTGGTCATGTAAATGGAGAGACCTGGGTTTGAGTCCCAGCTTGGACAGATTTGCCCTATGTCTTTTCCTTGTTTTTCTCCCCCTGATTTCCAGTCTACTAAACTGTCTCTGTCTTTTAAAGGTCCCCTGTTATGCTCAGTGGTGGACAAAGTACTCAAAAGCTGTACTCAAGTGAAAGTACTGTTACTTCAAAAATAATATTGCTCAAGTAGAAGTACAAGTACTCAACAAAAGTTTTACTTCAGTAAAAGTAAAAAAGTACATTTGAATGATTTTGCAAATTCTTCTTCTGCAAGTTCTGAACCTTCTGATTACAAGTCAGGACAGTGCTACCAACTACACCGCCAAGGACAAAAACTACTTTTACTTCCATAGACAATTAAAAGTTTTACTCAAGTAAAAATAAAAATCAAATCATCTAAAATTTACTCAAGTAAAAGTAAACGCATGTTCTACAAAATGCTTGCAGAAAGTACTTTTTCTTCCAAAGGTGAGCAAAATTATTTCAAAAAGCCTAAAAAACATAATATGGGACAAAAAATTTTAAATAGTTAAGTCAAGTCAAACTTTATTTCTAGAGCACATTTAAAACAACCTTGGTTGACCAAAGTGCTGTAAAAGTCAGACATATTTCACAGCCATAAATACACACACTCATAGAAACATAGAAACAATCAAAGTAGTAGAAGACAAAGTCAAAAACACTAGGTAAAAACTGCATACAACAGAATAACTACATGACAATTTTAACAAAAAGGTGGTATTGAAAAACTAAGTAAAAAAGGAAGCCAAAGTGCTTGCTTAGTCTGTATTGAATGCCAAAAAAAAAAAAAAAAGAAAAGAAAAAAAAAGAAAAAAGAAATGGGTTTTTAACAAAGTTAAATCAGATCTGATACGCAAAGGATGCAGCCACAGAAAAGACTCTGTCACCTCTAGTGGTGAGTCTGGAGCGGGAGACAGACAGGAGCAGTTTATCTGCAGACCTCAGGGCCCTGGCTGGGTTGTGGAGCTGACTGAACTCAGACAGGTACAGTGGGGGCTGCCCATGTAAACCTTTAAAAACCAATAATAAAATTTTTAAATGAATCCTAAATTTGACTGGGAGCCAGTGGAAAGCTGCAAGCGCTGGAGTAATGTGCTCCCGCCGCTTGGTCCCTGTCGGTAGGTGGGCTGCTGCACCCCCTGGAGGACTGCTCAAGGCCAATATACAGTGAGCTGCAGTATTGATTCTAGTAGTTAAAAAGGCATGTATTGCTTTCTCCAAGTCACTTGTGGGAACGTATTTTTTGACCCTACTGAATTTTTGGACCCCTAAGCTGGATTTGACAACAGCTGTTTTTCAAATTTAAAATTGCAGTACATGATAAAACCATGGTTTTGTACAAATAAATCAATAAATAGTGTTTACAAGACAAGAGAAGCAGCTGGTGAAAGTGTCCCTGTGTGAAATGTGGAAGCAGACAAGCACACCCAACGTATGCAAAATGTGGGTTTTTAGGTCTTTTCCTATTACATATGCTAAACCCATTTTAATAATTAACACACACAAAAAAAAAATGTTAGTGTCCCTTTAAATGCATTTTATCAATATATAATAATGCAGACAGATCTAATATAATGCCAGTAATCTTTGCAAATGCCACTTCCATATTGTAAACTAAATATACAGTTTATTATTCGTGTTTTGACTGTCAGCGTGGCATCCAAGTTTAGAAACAGCAAAAAAAAAGAAAAAAAAAAAGAAAAAAAAAAAGAGCTGATGCACAGTTGAGCTGGCGTTGCTTAGGCTTTAATGAAGGGGAACAGACAGCCAAGAGAAGAGAAAATAGAAGAAAAAAAAATCCACTGCTTGTTTTATGAAATGGCGAGAACGTCAAACAGGCAGACATGATAAGACTGGAATGACTGGGCCCCAGAATAAATACGCAGTTAGTTTGTTTGTGGTCACGCATAAGAACGAGCTGGAGGAAATTCCCCTGCCATCTTCTGCGTTCAAAAGATTCAAATCAAAGTGCTGTCTCTGTCTGGGATGGCTTGTTTTGCGCTGACTAATTGCAGCCATTTTACGAGAGAGATAGTGCAGTGTGAATAGTGTTGTGTGAGATTCCTGATAGGGTAGGTGGTGCTGGTTAGCTTATTAGATTTGGCGGAGCAGAGGGGCAGAAGGGCCACCAATGTAAACAGCACATAAAAAGGAAAAACTTGGATAGTGCTCCGATGTGAAATAGATGAAGATTGCACTGCAGTGACAGATTGGTAAACAGATGGTAAAACTCCTTATGTGACCCTTCTCCATTGGACCCTCACCGCTCATCAACAACATGGTGACCTTTCCTGCTTTGCCTTAGACTAATGCAGTTTTGATGACTTTGAAAGGTTGCTGTCTTTTCTTTTTATTTTGATCAGAGAGCTTAAGTTGTCTACATCAGCTTTTAATTAATGGCATGTGAGTAATGTGCTAATGTGAGTCCCATTAGCCAAAATGAACTTGGGTCTGTGTACACTGACAAACTCCCATGGTTCTGTAACTGCTGCAAATTGGTCCTAGAAATTAGACTTAACACTGTATACAGCTAATGTTCTCTATCCAGGCACAGATATTGAACACATGAACTCTGTTAGTTTTCATTTGACAAAACCAAATTATTTATAGTCAATATTTGTGGTCTCAGCATTGAGGTTGTGGGTTCAACCCTTGGGCTGGCCTATGATGTTTCTGACTGGGATCTGCATGTGCTCCCTCAAGTTACAGTGGAGCGGCTTTATGAAGGAATTGTTCAGTTAATGATACAAGCGTGAAATTTAGCATTACACACTCGATTTTCAGAATACCGTATTTTCCGCACTATAGGGTGCTCTGGATTATAATGATGTCATTGAATGGTCTATTTTCGAACTTTTTTCACATATAAAGCGCTCCGGACTAAAAGGCGAAACAAAACAGTCAGATAAGTCAGTCAGTCAAACTTTATTCAACGCGTTCACCATAACTCCCACACTTGTTCAGTTGTAACGCGTGAATAAAAAACACAATCTGAGACGGCTATATCAAACGATAGCATATTCACAATAACTCATAACTGTTCAGTTAATGTTATAACAAAATATAACACAATACACTCACTTTTTCAGTTCATTCCTTGTCCACACATCGCTCAAATTCTTTATCTTCAGTGTCCGAGTTAAATAGCTGGCTGATTACGGCAATATTATGGTGAAGCACAGTATGTATTACTCCGCGATGCTCCTGACTACGGTAGCCATAAATAAATTCATATATAAGGCTCTCTGGATTATAAGGCGCACTGTCGTTTTTTGAGAAGATTGAAGGCTTTTAAGTGTGCCCTATAGTGCGGAAAATACGGTAAGTGCAAGCCGCAGGAAATTTGAATATGGCAGCCATTTTCCAATATGGTGGCCAAATCCTATAATGTAATAGGCTGGATGTCAGCGGAATGGGCATTCTGAATCTTTTTCCAGATAAAATGTTTTATATTTGAAAACAGAATAACATTAGTTATAATAATGTTAATGTTGTCTAATTATGATCCTAATCATGTCAGAATGTTATGCACCAAATTTTATCATTCTGTGACAATGTATGCACCTGTAGCACCTCATTCTCTAAATTCCCATAATTCTGCCATGAGCTTGGTCCAAAAAAGAGATTTCGGGAGTCCTGAGACCACATAAGGCAAAGTTGACACAAAAGATTAATGAACTTGAAATGGGCCGAGATATACACTAACAACAAATAATAGTTTAAAAAGGTAAAAATATCCATCTGGCCTAATTTAGGTATTATTTGGTAACCATGTTGGAAAATGGCTGTTTAATTGGAATTTCAGATGGCTAGCACTTTTTTTTTCTGACAATCTAGTGTATAATAAATATTTCAGCCAAATTTCAGGCTTGTATCATCAACTGAACAATTTAGGATAAAAAAAACTTCCATTAAACCACTCCACTGTTACTGTGGGTTCATTTCAGGTACTGCTTCCTACCATTGCCCAAAGACATGCATGTGTTAGGTGAATTGTAGGAATGCAACAATATCCAAATCTCACAGTATAATATTATCACAACATTAATCTCAAGTTACAATATTTATTGCGACATTGTGTGCAGGCTCACAGTAATGCTCACAATAACAAAACATGGTCTCTAAAATGCCCTGACAAGCCTTTAGTGCATTCATTATTGTAATATTTCAAAAGATTAAGACTAAATATAATTTTGTCATCTTGGCTGCATTGAAACAGATCAAAGGATCATGGTCTGTGTAGTCCCCTCACCATTGCGCTGCAACAAAACAATGCATATTAGCCATATTGCGATATTGAGAACATTGTTACATACAGTACCTAGTGAATTGGTAAACTGAATATGAGAGTGAATGGTAATAACTGGCCATTGTCCAGGGTGTACCCCGCTTAAGCCCCATAGTTGCTGGGATAAGCTTCAGTCACCTGCAAACCTAACGGGAGTACGAGGAAGACAATAAATGAATGAAAAAGTCTAGATATAACTATGATTTCTGCCAAATGCATGTAGCATTTTGCTGATCTATTGCCAATTGCTCCTATATATGAAACAGGTAAATATTGACCCAATGTTCTCCACCCCGGCACTGACATTACACAAGTAGCTTGTTTCCATTTGCCACAACCATCTTTTTTATTCACAATTTGCACAGTGGCTAATGCTAGTTAGGTAACCATAACATGCATGTGGATTATGTTATTTCCAAATGCTTAAAAGTTGATATGATATTGCAAAATCCAAATTCCTTTTAACACCGAAAGTGTTACTTGTGTGGGCTCCAAAATGTAAACCAATCACACCTAATTATACATCTTGTCCTTACTCTCTGAAGTGTTTTCTAATTGGAACTGTATGTGCCAGTGTTGTGTGTGTAATTGCAGGTTGGAACGAGAGATTAGAGGAGCTCTACTGTTTGTGTCTGACTGAGCTCGGCCAGCTGTCAAACTCTGGGCCTGCAGGACGCTCTGAAGCACTGCCTCGGTGAATATGAGGCGCTATGTCAACAAGGGCTCTGCTGGAAGGTCGAGTGGAACAGTTTCTTCGAAGTTTAGAGCAATGGCATGGTGAGACTCTTCAAATATTATGACGCTCGTGCTTTTACATGAGCTCTCAATCAGTTATCATGGGAAGTCATTGGATACAGTTTGTTCTTTGTCTCAATCAAAGGAGATGCAGCTTTAAGTGCACAAATAAACATTATAATCATACCTTATATTTAAATTGATCTATTTGTGGCGTTAGTATATATTATATATAATTATGGTTGAATGAGCATATAATCAAGTCAAAATGGGGACCATGTATTTCTGTTACCTGACAATGAGGTCTTTATATCTGCAGATGGAGCAGTCTCAGTCCTGGTTCCATAGAATGTGACATTTTGTGACGGTAGCCCATAAAGGACAAACCAATCATTGGCTCAAGTGCATATCCAGAGGTGGTTAAATTGCGTCTATTTAAGGTACAGTACAAGCACTGACTGTTCACTGTTGACATTGTTGCAACAGATCGCTCAATACAAAGCCTATAAATATGCCACTCTTGTTGATGTCAAAATTCTCAGAGCTGGACACATTTGTGTGGTGAAATATTTCCTGCTCGTAGGTTTACCTTTCACCTCAGTATTTAGCTGAGTGCAGAGAAACTGTGAACATTGTGCAAATATGTGCAAGAGTGAACTTGAAAACATAGCAGAAGATATTCATCTGGTTTGACACTTCATACAATTAAAAGATAATCTTACAAAAATAAAGAATGAATATACTGTATGTAATTTACCTAACTTATGACAATATGTATGCACATCTCATGATGATTACAAACAGTAAAGGGTCTATTAGCCAGTAGCTAAAAGCTATAATTTACACCAAAAGAATTCAGTGACCTTTAGCATGTAGCTCTAGCTTTAGCTCTATTGCTATGCACTCTTATAAAAGCAGCTAAACGCGAGCTAAATATTGAGCCAGTCACTGATGTTCCCTACCCTGGCATTACACGTATAGCTGCTTCCATTTGCCACAACCATCTTACTTATGCACAATTTGCTAATTTGCATGGTGGCTAATGCTGGTTCTTCCATTGCAAATGTAGTGCAGTCTGCTTAACTTTGGAAACTAAAATGTGTATTATATTTACCTCTTTAAAGCAAAACTAGCTGTTTTTGCCTCATTTTCCTCTGTGGAGCTCTCTCTACATTTTAGTGTAAATACTCACAAGTCCAATTGACCCCAATATGATCCCTTGCTCAACTTCGTGTTCATTTTCCCCTTCACATATACGTACTGATCATTTCTGGCATTTGGTCCCTCTGCCATGACAAAAATTAATAAATTACCAGCCATTGCTAGCTTGTTGTTTGGCTAACCACAATGTGTCACTTTCTTCTGAGACTTGAGACTTCCATGACACTGGGTCAGTGACACTCACTCACTCTTGCAAGTGTCTTTTTCAGTCCAGAGAAATGTTGGATGCTTCTCTCACCCCACAACAACCATCACACTGACTCTGAAACAGTTTACTTAAGGTGAAAGGGTTACTGAGTTCTGCTTTAACCTGATTGGCTGCACCATCCTGGAAAACTTTGCCTTTGCATAGACCAGGTGCTTGACACTTCATCAGTGAACCAACCACTGGCAAGTAGCTATCAGATAATTGTAGTTAATCAGAGCCACTCTATGTTGTTTACATTAGTAATAGTAGAACAGTCTCTTTCCTGTCCGGCCCAAAACAAGCCCATATTTGCCAATACCCCCACAATATTGGTCTGTTTGTGAACTCACAAGTCACAAATACAGGTGCTGTGCAACTTCTGCAAGGTCACAATGCATTGACCTCTGACCCCCATCTCTGTGCATCTTTTAAAGACAAATCCTTACAATATGTTTCCTTTTGTTACTTTGTTTTGCAACATTTTATACAGTGGGTCTTTAATATGAAAATCAAAAGTTATCTAGAAGTATTTCAAGACCATAAATGTGACCTTTAACCTTTTGGTCAAAGGTTCAATAGATTGCAACATGATCAGTTTCTCAGGTTTTATCTTGTATAGCTGCAATATGGTAAGCTTAAAAATGTTGCCTTATTTTTATGACCTGCTGAATGTTTCTGCAAATTTTCAGAGTGCGGAGTGCAAAGGAATTCATCACACACTGTCCAGGAATGCCTGTGAATAAATCACAGTGGTGTCTTATTTTTTCCAGAGCTGTATTTGCAGCTTGATTATATAAAACTCATAATAATAATGAATTCTGAATCTGTAGTGTCCCGCAGGATGGCAACACTCTGCAACCTCTATAAATCCACATGAAGCACCTTTGACATTCATGTGACAGAATTCACAGGAGCGGGACAACAGAGCCATCACAGGCCTAGGGGAACAGGACCGTCCTGAGTAATGTCTGTCCTTCCTCCCCCTCCTGTCTCTCGGCCCGCGGCCCCCAGACCAATACACAGGCCTTTACCTCACTGGATGTTTTCAACAGCCCTGTATCTGACTCACTCACTCCTCTAAACTTTATTAGTGAATCATCATTAGGAAAACAGGCTGGTGAAAATAGCAGGAAAATATGTTAGGTAAGTTTGGTGAGTTTTCCTGGGAGTAGTAAGGGCATTTCTGTTTGTGTGTCTGTGACCCCGAGAGCCACTGGGCAGCCTGAGGTACACCTGATTAGCCGCACTGAGAAACACAGGCGTGCCCAGACAGGTTACAATGTCCTGTTTGTCCAGACATTATGTGACCATTTGTGGACACGGCCTCTCTGATGAGGTTCATGCTCCTTCCTTCACCTTTGCATTTCTAATTAGGTGTGTTTCTCTCTTATTTCTGTCATTCGCTCTATATTTAGCGCTTTCACAGCTGTGTCTGACTGTGTTTGTAAACAACAGCTGTTCATACATTGTAGTACTGCACGTTACATTTCCAGGTTATAGCATTAGCCATCACAGGTTTCAGGAGCAATTATTGCTATACTACAGTATATATTGTAGCAGTATATGTTACAGCTACAAACCAAAAGTGAATTATTGTGTTACACTCAGCTAAGTACAGACCCATTCTGAATTTACAAAAGACAACCAACCAAGTTAAGATTTGTAATGTCAGTGACTGCCTGGTGGAGACTACGGAAGTGTATTGTTGCCAGGTGAGTAAAAATACATTTCATCTGTACCATGTTTTACCAAGAAAATGATCACATTTCAAGTTTTTACAAAAAAATAAAATAAATAAAAACATTTAAAAAATCATGTTCTTACAAAACACTATCATGTTTTTATGTCTCTAATTTATCATGTTATTACAATATATTGATGTATCATGTTTTTACAATATAAGTAATATATAAGTTATGTAAGTTTATAATACAGTATTTTTCATGTAAAAATGTGATACAAATTTATCATATTATTCCAAGATACCAATATAACATTCCTATTTTGTGTGCAATATTATCTTGTAAAAATGTGATAATATCTTATAAAAGGTGATCATTTTCTTGTTCTAACAAGAACCAGCATGTTTAAACAGGGTACAGTTGAAATTTTTCTGACATGGAAGCACTACGCTGCTGTAGAGAACAATAGCAACCAGCTCACAGTTTAGCTGCTTTATAAATGTGTATTTATCGCTACACAGGATACCTGATTCACATCTTTTCACATTAATTAATAAAACAGACTAAGATATATTCATCTGTAAAAGCTAAGGTAATCTAACTAAAACACACTAGCATCGCGAATGCAGAACATGTGGATAGTTTTTTGACCATAAACCTCTATAATTTAATGTTAATTGGGAGCTGTATGACAGATTGTGTATCAGAACGCTTAGTTGAGGCCAACCTCCAACGCCAATTAAAAATGTTGAATTGGCCAAAAACTACAGCAGACTCCTACTACACCTGACGGTGCAGAACCCATCTATCAGACACCGACCTTGCCAGACTGTGTGACCATGCACAATGACCGATAATTAGCCCGGTGTGCCATAGTCTTAAGGGCGTTACAAATAAGAACTGGGGCAGCCCTGTACATGTCACTGTTCCAAGTAACTTTCATTATAAACACTACAAAAACACAGCATTATTGAGGCTGGTTACGGCTATTTGTTAGAAAGTCAACAACATCAGAAAGTAGATCATTTACAGAAATGTGTGTAACATATATACAGTGTTATTATCTGGACATTAGGAATCTTCATTTAAACTTTCTTTTCAATTTAGCTGTTAATGCGTTTTTAAATCATTACATTTTCGGCAGTTGCTCAAAAATTAAAGGATTTTTCAAAAACAATACAACAAAATGTACAGTGGATAATACTGTATACCTCTGTGAAAATACAGGGGCAGTGCCTTAGTGGTTTTAGTTTGCCCTTTTGCCAAACAAATAGGAAAGACTGTACTTTGGTAATTAAAATGCCCTCTCTTTGACACAAAAATGTTGCCTCTAGTTTTCCTTTCGTAATATATGTTTTCATATTTCCCTTGCTTCTATCACACAGGTGAGCTCTGTCCTCTTGCACTCCCACACTGCTGTCACTGCTGCCCACTCACATCCTGTATCACACTCACTTCATTTATCATTTATCTTAAGCCCTGGCACAGTGTGCTGTAACAAAAACACAAGTTTGGCCTCTTGCTTGTATTCATAACATTCTTATAAGGGAGAGATTTGGTCCCACCGAGCAAAGTGGGCTAAACTAAGAATTGGTCATTTAAGGACATTCATGTTGGAGTGAGTTAAAAAGCAGGAGCAAAAACATATCAGAAAAAGTCACAATTTATAATATTTTTCATGCTGGCATACAAATTTTACTGATTTATCAATTAATTTATGTTGGTCTCTTATATAAGTTAAATATGCAACCCACAAACTCCTCTTAGTATTCTGTAATCTGACCTTCAAATCTAGTGACGTAATAGAAAATGGCATAACCAAGTTTGTGGAGCTAAAGTGATTACCATATTTGGAAAAAGCATGATGGCTGCCAGGTTAGCCTGAACTATTGCTGCTTTTATGTAGGCCTAGTCCTGGGATCTTTCTGAATTAGTAAGTTGTTTTTGTTGTGCTTTCAACCTGGAAAGTCAGAATATTAATGTTTACGGACTTACTCATGCTTTCTGTTATTTTTCATCATTTATCCTGTTATGGATTGTAGGTGGCCTGTCCCATCTACTTTTGGTAAACAGCAAGGTG
This sequence comes from Bostrychus sinensis, assembly GCA_020698575.1. Classification (NCBI taxonomy): domain Eukaryota; kingdom Metazoa; phylum Chordata; class Actinopteri; order Gobiiformes; family Eleotridae; genus Bostrychus; species Bostrychus sinensis. Next base: position 25,926,407 of record CM036253.1, on the reverse strand, counting down.
CACTCTCAACAATGGCCAGTTAATTAGATTGCTTACATACATACATTAACATTGCCGTAATGTAGTGATAACATCAGTTATTAATTTACTAATTAATTTAACAACTGTTGGCATGTGTGGTCCATATAATCTAAAATGGAGCAAAACATTTTACCTTGAATCACAAACTGGTTTCTATACAATTGCATGATAGGGCCAAAGATATCAACTCCAGCCACAAAGGGTCAATTAAGGAACACATGATTAGTTTTACTTGGATTCTTTACCATTGTGAGACATAACAGCTGTGTGGCTCAAGGGAAAGACCCTTTACCCCAGCACTAGACTATCCCTTGTTCAAATCAAATTTCTGTACACTTATACACCGATCAGGCATAACCTGACTTATGACCACTGACAGGTGATGACAAGTGAAAAATACAGATTATCTCTTCATTATGGCCCCTGTTAGTGGTGGGATATATTAGGGCGTACCCACATCAGGCCAACTGTATCATGCCCAGGCATGAAATTTCCCTAAAGCATGGAATATTTGGTTGATGTGAGTGCTCCCATCCGTGCCCAGGTGTGGTACTCTTCCGGACTTTTGCACGATTAAAGGAAATAGGCCACAGCACGCCATGGTTGCTCATCCATGCACACATGCACGACTACGAGCCTCATCATATATCCAGCGGTCCTTCTCACAGTAAAAAGTACATGAATACCACATTCTCAGCTCACCTTTCTGAGGAAGAACATGTCAGCGATAGTGTTTCTGATATCTTGCTGCCTTTGCTGCTCCTTGTATGCGTGCATATTCCAAAACATAATGAATTACCGTGTCTCCGTACTCAAATCTACTCAAAGTAGATACAAAATAGGATCCAAAATTAGTGCTGCTGGGTGGATGTTTTCTACTGTAAAATTTTTTGTGATTTTGTGTGCCTTGGCAATTTTGCCAAATAGCACTGCATGACGTTTTCACATTTATTTAACCAAGAAAGTCCCACTGAGATTCAGAATTTCATTTCCAGGGGAGTCATGGCCCCATTGTACATGTTTTTAGTGTTAGGGGAAACCAACGCAGACACAGGAAGAACATGCAAACTCCACACAGAAAGGCCCCACCCAGTCCAGGAATCAAACCCGGGACCTTCTTGCTGTGAGGCAGGAGTGCTAATCACTATGCCACTATGCCACCCATGCTACGTTGTAGCTGCCTGTCCTTCTCAGAGCTGAAGACGTAACTGGGGCGTGACACAAATGGTTTGTGCAGGTGTGAGTGTGGCCCAGCGAGTGACCCAGACCCCTCCCCAACTGGGCTTCGGCACGGCACGGTTCAATGGCCCTGGTGTGAGTGCACCCTTAAGCAACATTTTGTCCAAAAAAGTTGATGTGTTAGAAGCAGGGAAAATGGGCAAGTGCAAGGATTTGAGCGACTTTGACAAAGGCCAAATTATGATGTCTTAAAGACTGGGTCAGAGCATTTTTTTTTAAACTACAGCTTTTGTGGGGATGTTCCCAGTCTGCAGTAGTCAGTATCTATCAAAAGTGGTCAAAGGAATGTCTGGTGCTGACCCGTTGACAGGTGATGCACATGGGGAGCGAAGGCTGACCCACGCAGTCCGATCTATCAGACAAGACATGCTACTATAACTCAAACTGCTGAAGCTCATGCTTATTCTGACAGAAAGGTGTCAGACAATTCATTTAGTTTTCAATTTAATCATGTTTTAAAAAGGCACGTAAGGACTAGCAATAGCAATAAACTGGCAATGTCCCACATGCAGTAATCCATGTTAAATGGGCTTTTAAGAGTCTACACACATTTATTACTGTCATTCAATCAGCCAGTGAGATTGTGGCTTTTGAGCTTCCTTATTAGGAAATGATTTATGAGTCTAACTATTTTTACTCTAAAGGCAACAAGACCGAACCTTTAAATAGCATGTGTTAAAAGTAGCCAAAACATTTGACTATCAAAATCTTCACATCTTCCTGTATGTCTCATTTATTCTTATCTTGCCTGCATCTTGTCTTTCTGTCAGGAGAAATGTTTGAGCAAGCCTAGGCACAACTTTTTTTTTTGGCTTGATCCTCTATCCTTGTCAGTTCATCTTCTCTTATCTTCTGTGAATGCACTACCATCACAGACTGCAAAGTTGATTTTTCTGTCTGTCCTATTCCTGCATGTTTACTTCTTTAACAAGACTATTCATGGGATTTTTGGCTCATTCAAAAGTGATCTGGTATTACATCATTTCAGAACATTACTCAAAACAATACCTGCTTTGTTACTCTGGATGAGATGTCTAGTACAAGGGCCAAAACCAAAAGTTGTGTCTGAAACCCCGTGCCATGCTTGCAAACAGCAGTGAATAGTATCATAGAGCTGTTATAGATAAACTCACGCCAGTCTTCCCCACCTCATAACATGTTTTTTTTTTTTTTTTTTTATAAAAGTGGTGGGAGTTTTGGAGAGACTGAGCTAATACTCTGGTCCTATAGACTGGTGGAAAAGAGGGATGAGAGAGGGAGGAGAGCAGGATAGAGTTGGTGGGTGTAATGACGGGATGGGAAGGGGGGGGTGGAGGTGTGTATAAAAGAGTCGCTGTGAGGAATTAACAAATATTCCTAAGAAGAACTTTCACCAAGATTTTTGCAAGAATTACAAACATTATCTTTTACGGTAAGTCTACAACAGCAACTCTTTTATATATATAATATATATATATATATATATATATATATATATATATATATATATATATATATATATATATATATATATATATATATAAAGTCATTTATTAAAGTAGTAAGTTTTCTAAAGCATCCTTCAGTAGTAATTTCTGACCTTGGTGGTAAAGTAGGTAGAAAATGTCATTACAACATCACACAATCAGATCCCTGGTTCTTTTGCAGCTTTAGGTACAGTGTAGTATTATTAGTAGTAGTAGTAGTAGTAGTGGCAGTGGTGGTATTAGTGGTTGCAGTGGTAGTGGTGGAAATAGTGGTAGTCTTTGTAGATGTAGTAGTAGTAGTGGTAGAGGTGGTAATAGTGGTTGGAGTGGTAGTGGTAATAGTGGTAGTAGTATTAGTTTTTGTAGTGGGTGTAATAGTAGTAGTAGTGATAGTGGTTACAGTGGTGGGGTGGTATTAGAGGTAGTAGCAGTAGTAGTTGTAATTATAAGTAGTGGTAGTAGTATTTGTAGTACTAATCACAATAGTATTGGAAATGGTAGTCATAGTTATGATAGAAGTAGTTTTGATATTGGTAAGTGGTAGTATGTGTAGTAGTTGTAGGCTACTTGTACGTATAAGAAGTACTAGTAGTATAAGTTGTGGTTGTTATAGTGATGATAGAGGTTGTACTGGTAATAGGACTAGTAGTAGTGGAAATAGTTTAGCACATAAGTAATTTTCTCATTAGTTAAAATTACAGACAAAACCTTTTCACTTTCACTTAATAATTTTGTTTAGTGCAAATTAGTAAAAATAAAAAACATTTGAGAGCTTCCTTCACCTTTGCAAGCTAATGCTGTTTTTTTTCCAGTGAGTTGTGCACTTTCTGCACTTTAAAAGACCCCTGCTAAGATTTAAACATTGTATAAAACTTTGCAGACACTTCCGTCAGCACATCACATTCCTTGTGGTGCAGATTTTGAGTTTTCGTGCCTGCTGTGTCTGGGAGTGTTGGTCTGACTGATGCCAAAATTTGCCTAAGGCTCAAATGTGTAGCCTGGTTTATGAAAGGTGCTATTGACAGTGAAGGAAGAAGGCTGCCTGAAACAGAATCCAGTCCAAATCCTACAAACAGAAGATGTGGATGAAGGCGTTTCGACAGTGGCAGCATGGCGTCACTGTGTGTGTGTATGTTTAGAGCGTGTTTGTACAGGTGCCGCACACATTATCACAGATTAGGTTCATGTGCATATGTCAATGCTACTGTATGTGTCTGCATATACAACACGTGGAGGATCCCTGCTTGTTTAGACATACGGCAGAACATGAGTGGAGTCCAGCTGCTGAAGGGGGTTTCTAGAGTGACTCATGGTTTAAAACACTCTGACTTTTCCAAGTGAGGATCTGGGAATATATTGCACTGAAAATCTTTAATGGTAACAACATTAACTCTGATTATTTAGCTCAAAGCAAATGGGCATGATTGTGAAAAAATTGATGAAGAATGAATCGGAGGGCTGGTGGGCTAGTGTTAATGTCAAGCACTGCTGCCAACCTTCCATTTAGTGAGTGAACAACTCTACCAACTCAGCTGCTGCTGCCCCAAATTATAATAAATATACAACCAAAAGTAATTCAAAACAATGCACGATAAACAGTGCAAAACTTTGGTGCAGACTGACTTGACTGATACTAGCGACTGATAATAGTAGACTGGGTTGCACACACATAAAATGCAATAATGTCTAAGTCATGCTTGCTATTTTTGCCTCATCAATAAGGTTTATTTGCGGTTTTGTTTGAGTGTTTGTTTATGTTATATTGTAATTTGGCCCGCTGTGTTGTAAACTGTGGGCTGAGTAATGTGTCTGACTGGACTAATTTATAACATCATAAAATCTTGAACATGAAGGTGCCCCTCCAGCTACAGCTATTGGTAGGGTCAAACTTTGTCCATATAAACACACACAAAAGTGCAAAATTAAATATTCCTACCAGACCTAAACTTGTGTGTTATTATGCCACAATGTTACTTTTAGTTTTTTATCAAGATACTGCAAACTTATAAGTCTAGTCATGGAGATCTTTTTTTTTTTTTTGGCATGCTATTCATTATTTCTCCTTCTCAACACTGTACACGCCACAAAAATCTTCTGACTATGAGGAAGTGTTTTTGTTGCTTTCCGGCATCCACTGTGTGTCATGTTAACTGTTGGTTTAGTAATGGCGTTGAGTGGAGTTCTTTATGATATCACAAAATCTCAGAAATGTAGGCGAAGCATTTAATGAATATTGCTCTTTGTGCATAACATGTTTCAACCTTTTACTGGGGAAGGTCTGACTTCTTGCATAAAGTCTTATCATGTTTTGCTCACATTACTGACAAGCTTTTTGGTTTTGAGTAAATGAGCCTAAAGTTTGAGCTATGGCCTCATCCATAAATTCTTCATCTATCCTCGAAAACCCACCTTTACCTTCTGAGGAGTATCTTATATCACCTGCTTCTGTATTTATCCCTCACATGTCCAAACCACACTCGCATATAGAAACCCAGCCTCTAGGAGCCGTCTGTCCCTGTCTGTGGTCCTATTTACCTTTAATCCCCAGCCAACTCCACTCACTCTTTACTTTCCCTCGGCGGATCGCTGACCTGACACGTCTGCTCTCTCATAGGAGGATAAACAACATCAGGATGAGGAGGCTCCTACAGTTTCTGGCTGTGCTTGCTGCCGTCTCTCTCTGCGTCTGCTACGGTAACCCACCTCCACCATCACCACACACAACCTGATCTACACATGCTCACCTCTGCAGCTGTTATCTGTTTGTAACCTGCAATTTATAATTAACACCATGTTTTTCCCATAGATTCTCATGAAAGCTCAGAATCCATTGAAGGTGATTAACAGTTTCATTAATGGAAAAACATGCATGCTACTAATTAAAAAGACAGATGCTGTTTGTATAACAATGATATGATGCAGTGATATTGTATTAAGTTTGGTATAATAAAATGTTCCAGATTTGTTTGTGGCTCCAAGCCGGGCCAACTCCTTCATCACTCCACAGAGGGGGACCCTGTACAACCCGGCCAGAGGCAACGGCTTAAACTATTACAACCTCATGAGGTAAAACTCAGCACAGTCAGCTCTGGTGTGTATCTGACAAAAGTACACATATGGAAAACCACAGGAAGCAGCTCTCACCACAGCACTGTCAAGTTCAGTATAATTAGACTATTAAGCATCAGCATGTGTTTTAGAGTTTAACTGTGGCGAAGGAAGGATTCAAACTATTTAAAAAGAAAGAATGAACTTTTAAAATGTGTGTACATTTGTATAGAAAACAATTCAAAAGTTCTGTCTACACTGACTCGCTCTCATGTGAAAACACTCAACACTGCCTACCCTCCATCTGATCTATGCTATGCAACAATACGATACGTATGGATTAGAATTGTTTCGATACGATTCAAGAAGGATATTGGCTAATTTGGAACAATACGATTCAACACCTTTATATCAATAATCATTTCAGCAACTTTTTGCAAAAAATCATAAAAGTTTACTCTCAAATGTAGCACCATGGCTGGGGTTGATTATGTCCAGTAGGCAGAGAGTGAAGAAAGTTGAATAACATAACATTTAATTTCATTTAAAACATAAGAGTTACATCCAAAAAGCCTTATCTGTTTTTATTTTAACATGAAAATTTCTAATGTCAATATTTCTGATATTATAAATTTTTTTCAATACAATTCGATACAAGGTAATGTGTATCGTAATGTGTATTGTAGAAAAAAAATCGATTTATCAATATAATTACTATATCATTACAGCCCTAACACCTTGTATGTATAATGACAAATAAAGCACTTTACTTAAAAAAAAACTGTAGAGGTTGTAAAGAATCTGTAGTAACCCAGTAAGTCCAGCAAATGGCGATATGTATCCTGCTGACAAAGTTATTACACTGCAGAAGAAGCCAACAGCTGTTCAGGACAAGGTTGTTTTGTCATCGTTTTCACTTAAAATGCCATCCTCATGATCTACAAGAGTCTCCTGCTGTGAGATAAAAACATCTCTTTGGAAAGTTTGCATTTTCCTGAGATGAAATAACTGGTTGTTGTGTAAACGAGAGGCCAATCTGCAACACAATCATTGTGTTTTTGTGTAAAATAACCCTAAAAGGCTGACAAAAAGCTACATTTTATAGCCCCGCCCCCCAAAAAAGCGATTTACCACCTGACCATGATTGGTCACCTGCAGAGCCTCTGGTCCTGATACCACCCAAGCCCATTTTTATTGGTTGATTACACTCAAACATGGACCAATACAGTGACGGTTTATGCTGGGTCATTTGTGACATCTAAAAAAATCTATTGCAACTACAAGAAGCCCATTCAGAAGATGAGGTAATCCCAATCTTTGGGAGAGAAATGCTTCAGTAACTGCAACTTTGGGACTTTGAAGTCTAGGTCCAAGAGTAGAATATGCAAATATATGAAACTTACTGAGATCCAGCAGCGTATAATGAGACAACAAGGAAAAGTTTTTGTGCTGGGTGGGAATGGTTCTGATAAAGGTTGCTCTCTACCACACGCTGCTCAAAGGCCATGAGGGTCTGAGTCTGGCATTGATGTTGTCATTTGAGATGTGCGCACTCTGGTATTTGATCTCCACCGCTGAGGAAGAGGAGCGGGATGTAGTCAAATATAATGTATGCACTAAGATAAAGTGAACAGAAGGGTTTTGGAAAATCCCCATTAAATCATGTGATCTACTTGTGCTTTGGTCCAGGATGAAGTCACCGGCTGAGCGTCGCGCTGAGACCTGCGAGGACTACAGCCCATGCCGCTTCTATGCCTATCGCTTTGGTTACCAGCAGGCCTACCAGCGGTTCTTTGGATCCCAGACCCAGCCTCAAAGAACGGCTTTCTCTCGCCGATACTAAACACATTGTATCTCTACAAGCACTTCTTTTTTCTATCCACTCCACTTTTTTTCTAATTTATATTGCTGTCTTTGAAGCTAACATTTACTGAACAGAGGCTGACAACCCATCATTATGCACCTGTAGCAACTCACAATATATCGCTTGTGTAATCCCACTTTATCCACTTCTATCCTAGTATTTATAAGCTTTATAGCATAAGCCATATAAATATGTTTTGCTACTAAACATTTTTTAAGAAATATGACAATCCCCATTTACTAGGGTTGTATCTTTCTAGGTGTGGCATTTGTTTTGGATTGTAACAATTTGTCAAGATGCTGTTATTTCTATACTTGATGCTGATATTTTAACAACAACATTAAAATAAGTTCATATGGTGTTTTTTATTCTCTCTTATATACTATGATCTTGTAATTTTGCACTTGTATGATCCTAAATGTGGACAACAAGAGGTCAGCAGATGTCAACTTGTCAACAAATTTATGTTTGCTTTTCTATCCTGCCTCAACACCACAATTACAGCTGTGCTTGAATCCTTGAAGTCAGGACAATAACTGGCCTGGATGGAGAAATTATAGTCCACAGAATACAACCTCAGTCTCCGTATCAAGAAACAGACAGGACAGAAGAAAGCATTTTCATGTAAATTTAGAGAGAAATGTAGACAGTACTTATAGTTGAGTATTTTGTAATTGCAATTTAATTTTTTAATAGTTGGGTTGTCATAACTATGCAACCAGTTGGAGATGCAGACAGGAGCACTGCCACAGACTACTGTATGCAGAGTTACAACACAAAGCTACAATTGTTTCTATTTAATAATTTTTGTATTATAATTTTACAAGCCCCAAACATACTAAGTGTATGTTCAAGCATGTGGCCCTGTATAATATCTTATTGTTATTGCAGTATTATCAACCACAATATCAGTACTGCAAAGAACTACAGTTTTATCATAACTCTGGATACTTAAATCACTCTGTGATGTATCAACAATAACATGGTGACCTGAACATGTTAACCTGTTTAAATTGAATCTGTTTGGTTCATTCTTACATTTACACCTAGACCCTAGTCCCTGTTTAGACCTTGTTAAGTAACAGTCTGGTTCTGATATGTTGCTGGTTAGTATTATCAGTTCAATTAAGCTTCAAATACTATTTATGTATTGTAAATAGTTATAAAATATATAAAATGTTATTCCAATATTATATGGCCAACCAATTTTAACAATACACTATGGAAAATATCCTCTATATAATATGCTTACTTCAAAGATAATTAAGATCAATTTTCATCATGGTTTAAACTTTAGGCTATTTGTAGTTACTCCTGTCTGCTTCTCCAAATTGGTAAAACACAGATTTATATATATATATATATATATATATATATATATATATATATATATATATATATATATATATATATATAAGCATTCAAAGGATCCGCTGTCCATTGCTCTTTTACATCATGTTAAAAATGATCCTGGTTTAGCCACCCTGTAATGCAGAATTTCACTTTCCCCCAGTGTTAAATAACTTTTTCTATTCATTTTATATTATCGTTATACTAACGCTAAGAGGATAAATAGCAATAAAAGTATATTTTAAAAAAAAAACTGCAATTGTGTGCTAAATACATTTTGCCCTTTTCTGTAGAAGCTTATACTTTCTTCCTGTGGCTCCCATTATAGATACAGATGGAGCATGTCACATTGCCAATGAAATATAGATGGACTCCTATATAGGCCAAAAAGTACCATAATAAACGCACGGCTATTCCAAAATTAGCGCCTTAATCAGCACTTAGCTACACAGTCCATCCTATATGCTACAACTTCCTGCCTTATTGGCAAGGCTAATTGGTTTCTCTGCACAATTTAAATTACCCACCAGTCTTTAAAGTCTCCAAATGCTGCCCTCGTTTTGTAGGAAATCACGGTGGTTTGTAATAAAATTCCAAGCTACAGATTAAAATAATGCAGTCCTTCTGTTTATGGGTTGATTGCATGCTTTTTCTTTTGTACTTAGTGACCTGCACGGTTTGCTTGTACTGTGGACGTCTGACCTCTACAGACGACACACGGTACTGCACCTACACTACAGGACAACTTTGACATACTTTTATTTTTTATTTTATTTTATTTTTGAATAAGCATGGACTGTAACATTTATATATTCTTTCTTTGATACTCAATTGCATTACTATGTTGAAGCATTGTGGTTTCTACTCCTTTATCCTCGCCCACGTTCTTATCACGTGCTACAAAAGAAATAGCATCCATTTGGGAACATTCCTCCACATTTTGGAAAAAAAATATACAACGTTGGTCATTTTTATATAACTTTTTTTCCTGGTGACTAGTATTGTGCCAATGTGGGTGTGTGATACAAAATGCCCTGACCAATCACACACCTATGCAACATTGTAAGGTCCACATCTATAAAGCAAGCATGTATTTGAGTAGCTTATATATATAGATATACAGTATGTAAGAGAGAAACCTTTATAGTGAAGTGCAGCCTGAAGAAAGTCGCTGAATCATGAAGACTGTGGCCATCCTGGCTCTGTGCTCTTTGCTGGGGCTCGTCTACCTCAGTTCAGGTTTGTGCTCTCTCATTAATATGCTACTTTATTGCAAATTAAGAGTTTGATCTTTAATATAAGGGCATAAATGAATGACTCTTTGCTCTTAAGCCAATTCATTTTCCCCCTTTCTTCTTAACATGTATGTTAAGTGATTTGTGGATTGTGTAGTTTAATAATGCTGTCAGTTATGGCTTTTTAATATTAAGTTTATTCCTAAATCACTAACATAAAACACTATCATACACAAATACTTCTTCTATTTGTTTTGTATTTTTATTTTTTTTTTAATTAACAGGAGCCTTAGTTGACCGACGTGTTGCCAACCAACCTGCACAAGATGGTAAGATTTTTTTATTTTTTTTTCACTGTCATTACATTTAATTGAAACACATTAAAGGCATACTAATAAATTAACAATCTTGGTCATACATTTGTATTGTGTTCTTTTGCTTAAGGGCTTGCAGCAGATAAAATTTAAACCTAGATATGAAGATAGACCATTTTCACTTTGCTGTTTTGTGGTATTTTTAGTTCATCTGTGGGCTGTGTTTGGCTGAGGGTTATAGTTCAAGTAGGCCAATTTAAAAAAAAAAATCAAATGTGAATATTTAAATACAGTAATAATAACAATAATGAAATATATGCATAGATGAAAATGTTGTAATATTGTTAAGCTTCATGGGAAACTGAAAGTTGCATTCAATACAATTTGGATCATCTTTAATCTAGATCATTATAACATTGTATTAGGCTCAACATTTAAACAGCATTGTGTAACTAAATACCTGGATTTGCACCCATGTTTACAGCAGCAAAGTCATGTGTTGTATGTATAAGTTCTCATGTGATGGTATGGATGTCATTGTTAATGGTACCAGTACATACTGGAGTTTCTCATGAGTCACACAGTGCCTATGTAAGTATGTAAGTATGTAGTTATTCTTCATGTCAGGGAACCATCAAAAAACCCAGAGATATATAATGAAATTGAGGTATTCTTTGGAAACAGTACATTAAGTCACAACAACCCTCGTTTGAAGAAGCAGTTTTCTGTACTTGCAAATTTATCTTTAATGCAAGTCAAAATTAAATTGAAAAGGGTTACATGCATTATTTGTTTTGTATGGCTAGTTTTCATAGTGGTCCATATTTACCATATGGGCCATTTCTAAATATTGTCTAATGAGCACACTTGACATTGAACATATTCTGTGTTTTAAGTCAAGCTCAGTCTCAGCAATACATGGCTTGGCCTATGTGGCATTTCTCCAAACTGGGAGGCAGGTATTGACTAGAGCAAGGGTTCTCAAACTTTTTGAGGCCATGGACCCCTTACAGGAGAGAAAAAAAATCCCAAGGACTCTAAATGTGAGGGTTATTCATACAGAATGTTTATTTTATTGCTGCAGTGGTTCCCATTAACATTTATGAATGTTTAAAATGATATAACAAATTTAGTGGTTATTAGCAATTCATTTAAAAAAATTCTCGCAGGCCCCAACCAATGGTCCAGGGACACCCAGGGGTGGCTGGACCCCAGTTTGAGAATGGTGGAACTAGAGAATATTGTATCTTTGCAAATGTATAAACTGCAAATAAAGCCTTTTAATGTATGTAATCAATGTGCACAATCATTGCGGGGCTTTTAGTTAGGTAAAGCACATTTAGCAAAAAAAAAAAAAAAAAAATGCATAAAGTTTGGTTTGTGCATAGATAAAGTGAAGCTGACATTGAGAGCATATTGTACTCCTCTGTATACAGCTCATTTATGGACAAACTAAAAGCCAGTTTGCAAAAGCTGCAGGGGACATACAATGTTGCTCTACGAGTGCTTCTGAAGAGGCTGGGATGGGACGAGTGCGAGTGAAATGTTTGTCAATACAAGAGTTAACACTTTACACGCTGTATTATGGAACCTCATGTACAATTTTATCTGTAGGCTTAACAAATCTGAAAATGAAATTATCTCGTCATACATCTCGTCAAACATCAAGTTTAGTGCAATACGCTACCAGTCCAAGTTATTGAAACACTGGTACAGCTGCTTTTTTAAAGTGTCGATTTAACTATTGTAGTTTTTGGTATTTTTGTATTGTTTGTTTTTATATCATTATTGGACCATGAATCCGGAATAAAGTTGAATTAAGTTGAACTAAAGAAGATAATTTTAGTCACAGGCAACCAACCAACCACATGTGTTTAATGTCAGTGCCTTTGTAGAGAACACTAGGAACTGGCATGGTATTTAGGTGGATTATTTTTAGTAGCAATTACTAAATTCTTTTGTGTTACAGTGGATTGAAGGTAGTTAGAAAACAATGGCAGACCACAAATTGAATATAGTTTATCCATCAAAAACCACAAATTCTATCTAACCTATAAAATTCTAACTATAATAAGTTGGCTTGTGTGAAACTGACACATGTTTCTTTTTATAAGTCATTCAGTGCAACATGTCGCTTTTGCAAAAGTCTTATTTAGTGGTTTAGTGCTTCTTGTCAAAAGGAAAATGAAATATTTTAACAAAATACCCACACCTTTGTGTATGTCACTTGTGGAAAAGTCTTTAGAACAATGTTTCCCAAATACATGCCTTTAACGTTATATCTTTTTGTTCCTATTTTAATCTATGTTTGTTTTTTTCAAGGTGTGTTCTTGGAGCCGGAGCGGGCCGATTCTGTAGTGAGACAGAGGAGAGCCCTGTCTCAGTATCAGCTGGAGAGGTAGGAGTAACCCTGTCTGTCCACATTCTTTTTAAGCACAGTACTTTCAAATTAAAATATGTCTTGGTTGTTTGCCCTCAGCCTGAAAGAGGTGTGTGAGGCCAACCTGGGCTGTGAGCACATGATGGACACCAACGGGATAATCGCTGCCTACACCGCCTACTACGGACCCATCCCATATTATTAGACCGGACCTCCACACGAAATCAACACAACATTAACTTCAATCTGCATTTTAACCTTTGTGCTGACAAATACAAGGGGAAATGTATAGGAAAGCATGGGAGAGTTTAAAAAAAGAAAAAAAAAAAACTAAATAGTTTCTGTACAAGTTGTATCATTATGTAGAATATATAGTCAAATCATTAAAATAAAAATAGGCCTACAGTTTGTCACCTCATATTTAGTGTACGTGTTTAGCTTTTTATTAGTTGAAGATTGATTTGAAGATTTATTTATCAACACCGTGTCACTCATTTTGCATATTTAGCCTAGCATGTCTGCAGAGCTATAAAATTATAGTGCGTACCTATTGTTCCCTGGTTTCTATGGACTGTGGAACATATAGTAGGTACCAGCACATTTGGAAAAAGACCTATGTTCCTCAGTCCATAGACACCAGGAAAGATAATTACTGAAGAATGTAGGTACTTGCCCATTCTGGTTAGTCCTGATGTTCACTAACTCTAGTCCTAACTTAGACCTAACCCTGACCTTAGCCCTAACCTTAAGGTTAAGATTAGGGTTTAATAGTTTTAATAGGTCCTCAGTTTGTGCTGGGTTGAGGGTCACACGGCCTACACTGCAATTCCTCACTAGACCATCATTAAACAGAAATGACCAGTAGCTGTGGATATGATTACACAAATTAACTTACTAATTTTTGACTGATCGATCGTTTTTATTTTTAACATGTGCATGTCACACAAATGCAGACAAGAAGTCATAATAAATAATACAAATAAAGCAGTACAAAACATTTGGCTCTGTCATTAATGACATGTTCTCACAATAACACACCATTAACCCATAAAACAAATGCATTGCTGTTAATATATCTAATTGTTTTAGTGTTAATCAGTATTTACATTATAATACATGTAAGTCTAGATAAGGTCTGATAAATTTTAATAATTTCATAACTCAAACATAATACTAACCCATATTCATTATATTATCAGACAATACAGTACCCAGGTGTTATGTCCTAATTTCACATACATTCTGTTGTATATCACATCATTATGGCACATAACTAGTATCCAGTATAATATATTAACATAAATGTGTTTAACACCAAAGTGCACCAAGTGTTACTGTATATATTACTTTCAAAAACATTACAGTACATCAATCAACTAAAATAAATATAATACAACTCTTTATCAATAATACAACTATAATATTTATGTAATACCACTATAACACCTGTATTACAATCTTTATCAGTAATACAACTAGAATATTTATGTAATACCATTATAACATCTATATTACACTCTTTATCAATAATATTTTTGTAATACCACTATAACATCTACATTACCACTCTTTATCAGTAATACAACTACAATATTTGTGTAATACTCTGATATAATAACACCTGGATTTAGTAGTTTGGGTCCATTGGCTTAGCAGCTTAGCAGAAATAACTTAGCAAAACTACATTGGCATTGACCAACTATAGTGCCATGGTTCTGTAACTAATGTCCAGTATGACATAAGAAATCAGTAACTCTTCATGAGGTACACATATTGAAAATGTTCCCTCAGACTGCTGCCACCTGTGATAGATGTAAGACTAGTGAGGCAACATTGCTGCACGTGTTTTGGTCCTGCTCCAGCCTTGAGGGCTACTGGAGAAATATCTTTGAAGCACTCTCTACTGTATTAGGTGTTAAGATTGCCCCTAACCCTCTTATTTCATTGTTTGGGATTGTACCTGAAGGGTTACAGCTCCCAGTAGGTGGACGCAAGGCACTCGCTTTTAGTACTCTTTTGGCACGCCGCCTCATTCTTATTAGGTGGAAGGAGACTGCCCCACCCTCTGTGGTACACTGGGTAAGAAAGGTGCTCTCAAACTTTAGGCTTGAAAAAAATAAGATATACACTATGCGGGTCTGAGCATAAACTTTTTAAGGTGTGGAAATCTTTTGACATTATTTGATAGGCCAACAACAGGAGTACAGGACGCTTGATGTGTTCGTAATGTTTCCTTTGGACTGATTGTATGAAACTAAACTGCTGTTTTTGTACTACATTGTTATATGTGCAATATTCTATTGTTATATCAGTACAGTGCAATTGGTGTGTGTACATATTGTTATTATGGTGAGAGCAAGGGGTCGCGGAGGGTTATGTCGGTTCTGTTCTTATATTTGTGTTGTTTTATAGTATTAAAATTGAATAAACATATCTAAAAACAGAAATCAGTGACTCTTAACATGTAGCCTTTACCTACATTAACTTTAACATTAGCACTCCAGCAGAATTGCTAAAATTGCTAAGGTAGGCTAGCTAAAAATACAAAAATAGCTATTTAGCACAGCTATGAGCAACATGATGCTAACAGATAGATAAATGAGCTTACTGCTTTGTAGTGATGGCAATTTAAGAGCAGAAATGATCAGAATGAGTCCTGAGACAGTGCTTGGGGTTTGGAAACACGCAGGAACACTTCCTGGTTTCTCGTGTCTACTTAGAGAAGTGAGACAGAGCGTGTTCAACTCTTGAAAAGGGCAGCAGCACAGCATCCAGGCTCAAACATGTGTGAATGAAACAAGGGTGATCAGGCTCCTTGTCCCATGTCCCAAGACAGATCTGTAAAAACACTCATATGTCCCAGTTTTCAAAAAAACATGTCCCAGTTGTCCCCATTTTAACCAATAAAAAAGCACACAAAACTAAAAACACATTTGTCTAAAGACAATGTCACTAAAATTATTATCATTATCAATTTAAAATTTTTTATTAATATATTACCATTAAAATTCAGAACTTAAGTACAATCATCATATACTTTAAGAAAATTCTATGAACTTCGTAAGTTTTTTTAACACTTGGTGAGTTCAAATACACCGTGATTAGAAAAATCTGGTCACTTTAAACAAAATGCTACTCCAGGTATCTTTTAGAGAAGCAAACAACATTATAGCATTGTTAAAAGCTAAAAAAACAACAACTAAGAGATTTAGTATAATATGATTCTTTAAGAATTCTGTGACTTGTATTAGTATTACTTGTATTAGTTTCACTGATAATAATGGTGGAGTATTTATTCATAAGTTGATGTTGACAATGTTGGATATTGGAAGAGACACTACTGTGTGCTGTAGGCTATGGTAAATTTCCCTAGAATGTTGAACAGTTCAATAATTCAAAATCTTTATTACAAAAATGTACTTGGATGTTGACTGTTTTAGTCCCAAGCAATGCATTAAAGCTGTTCTTACCGTACATGCATTAGAATAGACAATAGCTTCTCTATTTTTCAGTAAATCTTCTTATTGTCCATTGGTTTCTGTGAATCTCACTGCATTAGTCCACCACTGGGTTGTGATACAATTGGCCCAAAATATGAATGAGCATTGCATGTATTTAATATATTTATACAAACAAAAACCTGTTAGTAGTGACAGTGCATTGTCTACTACTAATAAATACACAACTATTTCTGTTGACCTGAATATGATAAAGTTATTTTGAGTTATTTCCGGTCTGGATGAAAAAACATGCGTTATATAAAGGCTCAGTATTGCACAAATTACAATTACAGGTAAATAGCTGCAAATAAACAGAAATGCATGTTGAGGTTTCTGTGGCATGTTGGTTTGCACAGCCCTTATCTATGCAGTCAGACAGGTCTCCCGCACGCATGATAAAAGTTTGTTTTTCTTTCTTTTAACCAGTAGGCATCTTTCTTGTAGAATCACTGTCATACTAGCTCTGGTAAATGTATCTTTGCAAAAAAGTTTCATCAAGATTACTGGAAAATGCTGTGACAAGTTTTTATATGTATCTTGATGCAGTGTTGTAGTCAAGTCTTGTGACTCTTGAGCTTAAATTTGAGTTGATTCCAAAGTCAGTCACTAAAGACATTCCTTTAAGTTATACAATGTGAAATACTAATGCAAAGGTGTCCAAAAATAATTTCAAAAAGCATAAAAATCCCTAGTCCTTCTCAGAAAAAAACACTTGAAAGCAGCGCCATCTCTTTCAGCATAAAAAGCAAACTAGACCCAACAAGTGTGACATATGCACATGTTCAAGTTATTGTTCAAATCTCAGTCCTAGACAATGGATCATAGGAGTCCCAGGTTGTTTCATAAAATGCATCGGACATTTGACACAACAGCAGCACTGCCATGTTATAAGTGTACATAATCATGGTGACCCGACTACAATCCTGGTCACAGGGAATTCTCCCGATTAGCCACGTACACCCAGATTGTTGGGAACTGTTTACTGTCACTTTACTAGTAACTTCCTGAAAGAGGGGGGTGAGTAAGGCGCTGGTTAATAAAACAGTGCTTCCTTTTATTAAAAGGCATGTTTCCCCACCTTAACCTTGTAAGAAATTTCCTCAGCTGGCCTTTGACCTAAAACACCACTGTCATTGTGCAGTTGAAGAAAAGTGGTTACTTTATTTTAACCACTGTGTAACTTTAACTGAAAACTGAGGATTTATGCTTACTAAATGATTGTCTGCAATGCAATGGCTATCCTGAAGATAGATGAGGAGATGTGTTTATTGTGTAATATGATATAGTAACATGCCTTTTGTGTTTTGCTTCTCATTGTTTTAGCATATCTCCATTCCAACAAAATATAGCCTATATTTATATTTTTATTTTATTATAATGATTTTATTTACTGCTCTGTTCTGTTCTATTAGCTGCTACTATAGCCGAATGTAGTTATAAGCAACATAATATAGGGGACAATAGTGTTTCATACAAGTAAAGGCTAAACATGGACGCTTGCACAGAAGTATACTATAAATCCTGCATGTGCACTTACCATAAATAGTGTCTGGGGATGTTTGGATCTAAAAATCTCTTTATTACTTACTTACTGCGCACTCTTTTCCCCCTCTATTGTGCAAAGCTCGAGTGGAAAGTACCTCTGTCTGCGTCATCACTGGTGCACTGGTATAAAAGTCTCGCCGTTCACCTGCTGCTCCTCACACCTGCTGCTGCTGCTGCGCGCCGCCCTGACCGCACCAGGATCATGAACAAGACGCTGACCTTCGCCCGGGAGAACCGTGATCGCATCAAGAATGTGGAAGACTCCTTCGGCCCGTCCGGTAAAACCCTGATCAAACCGGGACGCGTCCTGATGGGAGAGGGGCGCCTTTTGAAACAGAGCCGCAAGAAACGCCAGCTCAAAATGTTCTTTCTCTTCAACGACGTGATAGTGTACGGAAGCATCATCCTCAATGGCCGCTGGTACAAGAAGCAGAAGATCATCCCGCTCGGTCAGTCCCTGCACAACTTTGTATTAAACTAGTTTTTGTTCGTTTTTTGTTAGCAACTTTAGCGACTTCTGGCTCGTAAATTGAACCTGGCCTCACAGTTGCTGTGTTTTTCAAGTTACAAGCCACTTAACCCTAACCTGGATAAATGAAGTTTTATAATTTTTTTAAACAAAAATACAGTTTTAAGTTTCTAAGCTTAACAACAGAGAATGAAGTTAAAACTCTGCACTTAGCTATATAGCAAAAAAAAAACAAAAAAAAAAAAACACAAGTTTTTATTTTGGCAGCTGCTAGTGTGATGTCCTGTACAACTCAAAAACTTAAATAAAAAGTATTGTGTAAGATTTAAATTAAATTTCAATTTTTTGCAAGTGTGGATTGCATAACTGTGTTCATTCAAAAACATAGTGCTTACAATATTAAAGTGTGTATTTTTAAATGCTTTAATTTGACAAACCAAAAGTCATGTGCATGTTATGTGCATCCATTTGTTCCATTCTTTTGAAATCACCTTGAACAGTTCACATTCTTTGTATAGTATTTTAAAATGGCTGACCATGCTAACCATGTATGTCTTGATATCTTCCACTTCAGAAAACATCAAGCTGGAAGACATTGAGGACAGTGCCAACTTAAAGAACCAGTGGCTGATCCGCACTCCCCGGAAATCCTTCTATGTTGCAGCCCCAACCCGGGAAGAGAAGCAAGCCTGGATAGCCCACATTGAGGAGTGCAAAGCCACGTTACTGGAGCAGGGTCACACACCCACCGATGATTATGCAGTCTCCTGGATGCCTGATAGTGCCTCAGATGTCTGCTTAGTCTGTAGAGCCAAGTTCACCGGCACCAATCGCCGTCACCACTGCCGAATGTGTGGCATCCTGGTGTGCCACAAATGCTCCAAAGACAAAACTGTAATCGGGCACATCAGTGCCACAAAAAAGCAAAAGGTGTGTCGCCACTGCTTCAACAAGAAGCAGGAGGAAGTGGCCCGGGGCAGGGGTAACTCTGAGGAGGATGATCAGGCAGAGTCCAGTGATGAAGAGGAGGATGGCGCGGTGGACGACTCTCTGCTGTACCAGTCACCCAGCTCGTGGCTGGACTCGCGCATGGGCACATGGGCTGGGATCGACAGCTACATGACCATGCATCCAGCAAATACTAGATAAGTCAGTGTTATGAGGAACTTGCATACAACCACTCATGCCAATAAAGAGGTGTCACTTTGTAAAAGTACTGTTACTACTCAGAAAAGAAGTCATCTACAAGAATTATTACTTAAGTAAAAGTAACAGAGTACTATTACTACTGCTGCCCAAACCTGGGATCTCAGGATCTCCTGGATGTGAGGCGACATTGCCTAGACAACATAAACAGCTGGCCACTGGTGTAAAAGCAATCCATAGTACATAATATGGATATGTATGGAAACAAAACTCATACATATGTGTAAGTTAAACAGCTAAATGTACTCAAGTACTACTACTACTGCTACCCAAACCTGGCTTAGCACTCAGGGCGTCCCGGTTGTGCTACTCACCTTGTCACCAAGGTTAAACATTGTCTATTACATATTGTAAATAATTTACTTTTTAAATGGCTTCAGACTTAACTTTGAATGTCTTTATATTTCTAAGCAACTGCAACACATTTAAGTATGAATTATTGTTAAAGTTTTTGTTTTTATTTTTGTTAAACACACACAGTGCTCTGTAAACCTATAAGTATTTTACTGGACTACTCAATGACAAACCTCAATTCCTCATTTTTACTTTTGAAGTGGAAAAGTGAAGAATGATATGTAGTATACTGAAGATAAACTATGTCAGATTAGACCCCAGGTTACCCATTTATGTAGCATATGCTTGTGATAGCTTATGATTGTGCTATTTAACATTTTATTGCACGTGTTTTTACATGTAAAACTAACACAAAGCACTTATATTCTGAAGTTGTTTTGATTTTTCTATGTACTTGTAATCCCAGGTCTGTACAATAAATCGACTTTCATCACGTTCGTGTGTTTGTGTTGCTGGGAAATGATAAAACGGCATCAGCTGTGCTGGTAAGTGTAGAAAAATCTGTCAAAACAATGACTACCCGTAAGAAACTCCTCAAACCAGTTTTCATCAGACACAACAAAATCAGCAGTATCGGTAATCATTACATTTATGACAATTAAGTTATATAAACTAGGCCACGGCCATTTTCATGAGTCTTATATATAATGAGAGTTTGCACACATTTAACAAGTTTGCTTTATTATTAATTTAAATTACATGTACGTGATTTAGCTAAAATAATGTTAGTTGTGCATGGCAGGCAAAAGTGGCCTGGTTTCTAGTTTAGGGAGTGGTTGGGCAGACACAGTAAGGTGTGGTTTCCAGTAAAGCTCTCTCTCTTTTCTGAAAAAACCCCAGCGGTGTGGGGTTGTTGCCTGATGACTGACTGATTGAGATTTGCTTTTGTTGATAGCATGTTGCATGAGGAAGACCTCTTTGGCTCTTGGATCTATGCCATATCTGAAGTTAGTTCTGTGAAAGTTCAGAAAACCAGTTTGACATAATCTTTTAATAGAGTAGGAGGAACAAGGAAGTACAGTCTTTTTATATATATAAAAATCTCATGGTTTATTATCATCTTTAGAAAACTTGGTTCACTAAGTTCAGAAGTGCACAGAAAAACTTTTATATTTCAGCTACATTAATGCATGTGCATTTTATTTTTGTACTTGTGCAACTACTGTGTTAAACAAGTATCCCAACAGTGACAGAAATCAGTGTGTTGCAAATTTACACTTATCTGAAAAAAACAAAACAGCAAAACAAGACCAGAGTGTTGGGAGTGGCCATTGGTCCTACAGCTAAAGCTTGGTTCAAAATGGGACATGCAACAGGAAATTACTGTATGTAACTGCTCTTGCAAGGAGGTTGTGGGTTCGGAGACATGCAGACTCCACAAAAAAGGGCCCCACATGGTCCAGGATTCAAACCCAGACTGTGGGCTTAAGAGAATAAAGCTCGTGTTGAGGAATGGGTCTTTCAAACATACAGAGGTGCAAAAACAAGAGAGCTAGTTTTCTGGGTGTGACCTCTTTCAAGGTTAATTTAAATACAGCATTTACTATAATAATGGCCTGTAACAATATGAATGAACAATACAATACTACTGTCTAGGAGTGAGTTTTGAACCAGAATAAAAGCTATTTCCCATACATATACATTATTTAAAAAAAAAGCATAATATTGGCTCTTTAAAGGAATTCCTGGATCCAGACAGTGATCCAAGTTCACACCGGAGCCATTTATTCCTTGGCCCATTACTGACCTTTTCTGGACATGTCATCATAACTTGTTGAGTTATGACAAAGAAACAAATGGCAGTTAAGTTGCAGCATTTAGTCATCTCATGATCCAGTTATGTCATGTTTAGATAAGCGTGGTTAAACCAGTGCACCTAATAAAGTAACCAGTACAACAGTTGTGCAGCCCACTACAAGCTGATGTTATAGTATTGTGCTGGTCTAGCTCATCCAGGTGTGTATAATTTGTAAGACATTTGGATGTTAAGAGAAATAAAACCTAAAAGATATAGAATTACATCTCTGAGAGTACAAGTCACACTGAACATGTTAAAGTATTGCATATGTGCTTTTAATGCAAGTATTACTAATGGTATTCATAAATGTATCAATGATTGTCGAATAAAGTAGTCTATATTATTAGCATGGGCCAGTGGTTCCCAAACGATAAACTATCCTAGGTCTAAACCAAAAAATGAAATAGATTTTATCTCACAAAAAAATGCATTACTAAGGACAAAAGAGTGGCTTCACCTAACTGCAGCTGATCAAACAAGACTAGAATAATGTCCTATGTACAGATGCCTGTGCCCAGTGCCAAAGTTTGAAAATGTATTAAGTATCGAGCTGCCAAGAACCTTGCAGTAACTGTCTCAACCATCAGCTGCATTCTAAAAAGCCCATCTGTCCCACAGCTAAAGCTTCGTCTAAAGTGGAAAATGCAACAGGACAATGATTCAAAGTACACAATAAAAGAGAATATCTGGAAGGGAAAGTGAGGTCAGAAGGTTTCGTAACGGTCTTGTAAAAATGTATTCCTCACGCCAGCTTTTCATTTGAAGACGTGTTCATCACACTTTGATTCCTCCTTCCTCCAGAGATATCTGAGAGACAGATCAGGTTAGGTCTGGTCACACAGGAATCAAGTTACTGCTGCGGAGGGTGAATCTGCAAAATACTTATATCCAAAATGAACACCTGCTACTATGAAATCATTTGATCATTTTACCAGAGGTGGAAGAAGTCTTCAACAACTATTGTTACAGTTGTTAGTACAATTAGTGTAGAAAGCAACAACAGCAACTGCTGCAACTGCTATCAGTACTGCTACTACTATGACTAGAACTGCATTACAGTTACTACTGCAACCGCAACTACTCTTACTCCTGTTAGTACTATTACACTTAGATTGTGCTACCTGCCTTGTCAAGATACTTGCACACACGTTTACTTGAGTAAACATTTTTTATTTACATAATTTACTCAAGTAAATTATAAAGTGTGTTTTAGAAAGTATATTCTATACAAGTACATTTTCTTGCAGTATTTGCTTGTTATTTTTAGGTAGATGAATGAATGGTGAAAAAATAAAAATAAAAAATACAATCTGTCATGGTCCTTTCTTTGAGGAAAACGCTTTAAATATATTGTATTACCTTTGCCCTGACTCCATACTCTCATCTTGGGTTTCTCGTCAGGGTTTGAGGACTTTCATACTTATTGCATGGGGACATCTGCTGGTCAAACGTTGGTATTACTATACAAGTAAGACAGGTAGCGCCAATACTCAACAACAAAATAAACAAAACTGCTTAAATGTTTTACCTATGGATGAATTAAATGAAGGTCTGAACCCCTCCAAAATTATGACCATTTACTAGATCTGAAATATGAAATTTGTTTTCTTTTTTATTGATAATTTCAGTGGCAAGACACTGCCAAAATATTGTTTTACATAAAATGGTAAAATACATGTGCTATAAAAGGCCATAGTAAAGTTATTTAGAAAAATAGCACTGGTTTATTGTCGCAAAATAAAACAAAGAGGAAACTGTATATAAGAAATAAATATTTATTGCATATGAAATATTACAGTAATAAGCTATTATTATAACAGGCAGTGTAGGTGTGGAGTATGAGTAAGTTACTTCTTTGATGTAACCATGAAATGATTACGTTCTGAAATACTATGTAATAAATCTAAAGCCATTAACAAGTAAAAGCTAAATAAGAGTTTTAAAACATGGCTTCATTATTGTACCTCAGCTTTTCTTGTCTCATTTACTTTCAGATTTTTGGTTTGACGTTTTAAAAACACTGGTTGACTTGGATTTCTTCAGTTCTTTTAACTTGTGTCTCTGGAAATCTGAGGAGGAAGCGCAGGACACAAAAACATGAAATAATCCAGTATATCCTGTTGTATTAACCAATGAGGAAAGGCGCTTGTGGAGGAATTACCTTTGTTTTTCATCATGGCATCCAAGCCCACATCTTCTTGTCTTTCCCTAAAGTTATAAAATCACTCTCATATCCTGGTCATCATGAACAAGACTAAAACTAAAATGTGTTGTAATCATGAGTGCACCTCTGAACATCCTCGTCCAGACTGCTGATGATCTGGTTCCTCTGCTGGACAATGTTGACCAACTCCTCCGTCAGACACTGCTCCTGTCTTCTGTCCTCCTCAGTCCACTGTCCCTCTGGAGAAAAAAAAGACCTTTTATCCTAAGCCATGTTTGATAATGATGCAAATAAAGAGAGCCAACACAGTATTTTTTTTTTATATTTTTTTTTTTATCCTAGCAGATGCAAGTTTAAAAGGCTGGACTAAACAGCACAGTCCTTTCCAACATCAACAGCATAGCTACATTTCCAGCTGGCATTACAAAAGTCAAAGTGGAACATAAACTCTGAAAAGCTCTGAGTTCACTGGACAATACTGTGTCTTTACTACAGTACTCCTCTTTTGGACTATTTCTTAGAGTAAGCAGCTGTACCCAGAATTGAAAGAGAATGTCGAGTGTAAACCAATCAATAAAAAGCTGGTTTAAGGTCTTCTTTGACTTTTCCTAACAAAGAGATTTACGTATGCTTGCTTTTTTCTAAAATTGAGATGTGAATGATTATAAATTGTAAAGTCAGACAGATTTTTTATTGATGTGAATTTCCCATAACACAATATAGAAATGAATAAATATAAAATATGAAGGGTCTCACACTTTTTTTGAAACTGTTAAACTTTTCTCCTTACATTTGAACAAAAAAAAGTTTTATTTTGATTATTTATTTGATTATTTTTTGTTAAAAATATTTTTGGCCTTTCTAGGATTTTTTGACAAGACAGTGGAGAAGTGGGAAGAGAGCATATTGGTAAATGGTGAGTCTGAGCTGTAGGCCTACTGAGGCACATGTCTTTTTTTAAATGTTTGAACACCCTAATAAAAAAATGACATCATTTGTCCAAAAACACTACATTGAAGAAATGTTTTAATTATTTTTATTTTATGTTTTCTTTTAATATTGTTTTTTCAGGAATAGGGCTGGGTACCATTAAACAATAACTTTGTGGTATCGAAAGGAAAGTTGCGATACTACCGGTATTTTATTTAGTATTATTGTGTTTTATGATTGTAGAAGATCAATCATAAAACATAATAATATTGAATAAAAGACCAATTTTTGGAGCAAAATTCTTAGCTGTAAGTTAAGAATTTTGCTTTGGTTGTAGAAGACTGCTTGAACTGCCACCTTATCGTGGTGGAGGGGTTTGAGTGCTCGAATCCTAGGAACTATGTTGTCTGGGGCTTTATGCCCCTGGTAGGGTCTCCCAAACAGCAAACAGGTCCTAGGTGATGGGCCAGACTAAGAGTGGTTCAAAAGCCCGTTATGAAGAGAATAAAATCAGGATCTGTTACGTAGCCCAGACTGGCGTTACTGGGGCCCCATCCTGGAGCCAGGCCTGGGGTCAGGGCTCGCAGGCGGGTGCATGGTTGCTGGGTGTTTTCCCATGGGACTCGGCCTGGCCCAGCCCAAAAAAGGCTACGTGGGTTTGCCTTCCTGTAAGCCCACCGCACGCAGGAAGGACCATAAGGGGTCAGGTGCTGTGCGACCTGGGTGGCAGTCGAAGGCAGGTGCTTTGGCGTCCCATCCCACAGGCACCAGAATCTTGTTTTTTGGACATGGAATGTCACCTCGCTGAGGGGGAAGGAGCCTGAGCTTGTGTGGGAGGTTGAGCGTTACCGGCTGGAGATAGTCAGGCTCACCTCCACACACAGTCTGGGCTCTGAAACCTAACTCCTCGAGAGGGGTTGGACTCTCTACCACTCTGGCGTTACCCGCAGTCAGAGGCAGCGGGCTGGTGTGGGTTTGCTTAGAGCCCCCCAGCTCAGCCGCCATATGTTGGAGTTCACCCCGGTGAACAAGTGAGTCGCGCCCCTGTGCCTCTGGGTGGGGGCAGGTCTGTCACTGTGATTTCGGTTTACGGGCCGAATAGCGGTGTAGAATACCCAGCCTTCTTAGAGTGCCTGGGAGTTGTACTGGAAGATGCTCCAACTGGAGACTCCATTGTTTTACTGAAGGACTTCAACACCCACGTGGGCAATTACAGTGACAACCTGGAGGGGCATGATCGGCAGGAACGGCCTCCCCAATCTGCACCCGAGTGGTGTCCTGTTATTAGACTTCTGTGCTAACCACAGTTTGTCCATAACAAACACCATGTTCAAGCACAAGGGTGTCCATCAGTGCACGTGGCACCAGTGCACGTGGCACCAGTGCTCGTGGCACCAGTGCTCGTGGCACCAGTGCTCGTGGCACCAGTGCTCGTGGCACCAGTGCTCGTGGCACCAGTGCTCGTGGCACCAGTGCTCGTGGCACCAGTGCTCGTGTCATCTGGTCTTCGGACCGTGTGTCTTGGACATTCAGTTGAAGAGAGAGACAGAGCTGTCAACTGATCACTACCTGGTGGTGAGTTGGATCCGTTGGCAGAGGAGGAAGCCGGAGAGTCTCGGCAGACCCAAACAGTATTGTGAGGGTCTGTTGGGAATGTCTGTCTGAACCCTGTGTCAGAGGTCAGTCTTCAACTCCCATCTCCAAGCTTCAACCAGATCCCGAAGGAGGCTGGAGACATGGAGTGGACCATGTTCTCTACCTCTATTGTCGATGCAGCTGTTCAGAGCTGTGGCTGTAAGGTCTCTGGTGCCTGTCGTGGTGGCAACCCCCGAACCCGGTGGTGGACACCAGAAGTAAGGGATGTTGTCAGGCTGAAGAAGGAGTCCCATCGAGCCTGGCTGGCTTGTGGGACTCCTGAGGCAGCCGATGGGTACCTGACAGGCCAAGCATGTTGAAGCCCAGGCAGTTGTAGAAAAAACTCTGCTCTGGGAGGAGTTTGAGGAGGCCATGGAGGAGGACTATCGGTTGGCCTCGAAGAAATTCTGGCAAACCATGTGGTGCCTTAGAAGGGGGAAGCAGTGCTTCACCAACTCTGTTTACAGTGGAGGTGGGGAGCTGTTGACCTCGACTCGGGATGATCTCCTCACATCTCTGTAGCATTGCGTCGGGGACAGTACCTCTGGACTGGCAGACTGGGGTGGTGGTCCCTTTTTTCAAGAAGGGGGACCAGAGGCCTCCCTGGTGGGGGGTTTCAGGCATGTCCCACCAGGAGGAGACCCCGGGGAAGGCTGGTGCACAACATAAACAGTTATCTTAAGCATAACTAAGTGTTTTATTCCAAAGTTTACAGTCTGTCTGTAGATGTACACCTGCCCAATACATCAGTGAGTTTCCTTAAAGGTCTTTTATTATGTTGTTTTTTTTTTTTTTTTCAGGCTTTTTGAAATAGTTTTTGACACCTTTGCATTAGAATTAGTACATTTTGGAACTTGCGGTTACTTTAAATATGCAGAGAACGCTAGCTGTCTGTCTCCCCCTCCCAAAGGTGGGGAATGGACAGAGTATAAAATGGCTAATTAGCATGGCTATTAGCAAAATGACACTAACAGATATGTTTTTACATTAAAAAAAACAAATTCTGATTTAATAAATAAATTCTGATTTAGCAGAATATGGGACCTTTAAAATATCAAATGCTACTTATTGACTTGTGATTTGAATAAAACCAGTATACCAGCCCACACAACACCAGCAATTATTTTTACATACAAATACATAATGAAGTGTGCAAGCCTTGTCTGACCTGGTTTATTAAGGAGACATCTGAGTTTGTACTCCACATCTTCATGTCTCTGCTCCAGCGCCTGCTGCTTGATGCTGGAAAACCGTAAGAGACATTATGGTAAAATCAACAGTAGTAGATATGAAAAACAATAACCTTTTGTGCACTTACAGGTAAACCAGCTCCGTATCTTTGTGCACAAGGACCTGCCTCTTGTGGACAAGAGAGAACCAGTCCATCAAGAGTTTTTCCTCTTCTTTATCTGAAAATCCCCACACAACACCATTATAACAAGGCTAACATAGCAGCAGGTGATTCCAAGCAGAGGTCTAAAAGCACCCAAATTCACCCAAGGAGGATTTTATTAGATTTTTCTTTTGTCTAAGCATCCACATAAAATATTAGAATGGCTAAAGAAGGACATAATTAAACCTGCACACTAATATGTATTTAAATTCACTGGCTTACTGTCAAACTTTTTTAAGGTAGGGTGAGGTGGCCATTGCAGTCTATAATCGTGAGTAAATTAATATAATTTTATTTAATTATATTTAAGGGCAATTACAGTAGTTTAAAATGTCTACACACCCCTGACAATGCTAGGTTTTTATTTTGCAAAACCACAGAGGAGAGAGGCCTACAGGAAACACGTCTTCTCCAGATTGGGTGGAATTAGCCCAGGAATCAGTCAAAGTTTATAAACCGAGGATTTGAGGCTTTGAGGAAGCACAGTGGGGGTACAGCGGCAGAGTAGTTGGTGTTCTTGCATCCCAGCAAGTTGATTCTCAGCTGGCCAACACACAAACTCTCTGGGTGGAGTCTGCATGTCCTCCCCGTGTTACCGTGGGTTCTCTCAGGGTACTCTGGCTTCCTCGCACCGTCCAAAGACATGCATGTGTTAGGTGAATTGGTGACTCTAAATTACCCCTAGTGAATGAATGTGAGAGTGAATGGTTGTCTGTCTGTGTTCGTCTCTGTGTCAGCCCTGCGACAAGCTGGCCCCTGTCCTGGGTGTACCCTGCCTAGGGCCCAAAGTTACTGGGATAGGCTCCAGTCACCCGCGACCCCTAACGGGAATAAGCTGAAGAAGACTGAATGAATAAACATTTGATTCAGTCTTTTATTAAATTGTGATTTGCACTACAGTGATATAAGTTAAACAAAATAAACATTTATTTCATCCTCAAAATGATTACAAAAGTGAAACAAACATATTATATAGATTCAGTTCACACACAATGAAATATTTTAAACACTAATTTTACGTTATACTGAATTTGGGGTTTATAAGTTTGGAAGTGATACAGTATTGTCAATAAAATAACAAAATGCACATGTCACCCTGTGTGTACTGAATCTATATAATGTATGGTTGTGTTTTTAGCACCTGTATATCTGCATAATAGTATCAAATTTCCAGCACTAATTACAAAATTAAAAGTTTTGTAATATAAACATGATTTTCCTGTCCTCATGCTGCTACAAATTAGAAATTATACTTGCCTTTGACAGATCACAGTCTCATGTCATTGAGCGTGTAAACACTGAAGCAAACAAGTCTATAAAGGAAACTTAACTATTTGTGCAGCCTCTTAGGTCCCTCTCCAGCTCCACTCCTTTTTCTTCCAGAGCCTCCAGATGCTTGGCCACTTGTGTTATCTGCTGCTGGAGGTCCTCAGTGGAAACGCAGTGGTCAGTCTGCACCTGCTCACAACAACACATCTGTAAAAACATCATTTCTACAATACACATACAGTAAAACAAAAATAGGTAATATCTTAATGGAGCCACAGCACCTTTCTCTTGATGAGGGGAAAGCCGTGTTCCGGAGCAGCTGGACTTTGACATGAGAGCTCTGGAGAAGTCTCGGATTCAGGTAATATAGGGTTTTTATTACAAGCCTGCAAGCAAGAATGCATATTTATAAAAGTGTGTAATTAATATAAAGTCAGATTTACATAGTTAGAGCCTGAAGCTGTGAGAACCTGCTTAACACATTATTCTCACTGTGTAAACACTGAATGAAACAGTGAGACTACAGTGACATTATTAGCTCTTACAATCACATTTCCCTTTAGGGATGGGATGGTATAAGTATGATGTTATTAAGATTATAGGGTTACAGCTGGAATGCTTTCCAAAAAAGATAAATGGGACAGTGGGAACCGTTGTGGTTAATACAGGAGTCAGATACAAAAACAGTCTTATAAATAAATTAAGTCAGCCAAACCAATCTTTTAGTTTAGGGGTAAATGCTTTGAGCTACAAAGCCCTTATATCTCACAATAGCAAAGAATTCTCTGAACCAAAAAGTAATTATTAATTCCTTTACTGACCCCTTGTGGCTGGATTTAGCATCTTTGTGGCAGAAAGTACGTACTAAGTAAGTACTTAAAGTAAGTACTTTTACAAAAGTAAGTACAATTTTAAAGAACATATACTTTCTAAGTACATTTTCTAAACCCACATTTTAGTTGAGTAATTTTTGGAAGAAGAAATATACTTTTATAAAAGTTCATTTTTAAATGTTTTAAATGAATAAAAGTGTTTTTTGTCCAAGTTTGGGTACAGAAAGAACAGTAGTTTTAATAGCAATAGTAGTAGCAGCTGTAGTAGTATTCATACTAGTAGCAGCAATAGTGTTGGATTTTGTTCAATTACAAATAAAAGTCATTTCCACCTAAGTAAACTAAACATTCAATATGGTTTTTATTATTTTTTTATTAAAGTACTTCTACTTGACTAATATTATTTTGAAGTTAGAGCACTTTTTCTCAACCTCTTTTGAGGTTCACCTCTGTTTTTTGCCACTTCCTCACTTTTTCCCTCTTCTCTTGTGCTCATGTTACTGTACATGTTCAATACATCCACTATTCATATTACAAAAACGAGCAGTACGTATCATACACAAGGTTGGATGCTTTGAGCACACAAATGAACTTTTTATTCAGTCAAAATTATTAAAAATCCATGACCAATCCATGTTAAATATCAAACAGCACAAATCTTATATAAAGCATTTAACTATCTATTACCAAGTAACATACAAAAGTTATTTACAGTTAGAGAGAGGTCTCATAGTATGAGAGGATATGGAAATTTTACATTACCAGTGGTGCGAACCACCCAGAGAGGTTTTTGTGTGTCTGTGTGTGGAGTTAAACTGTGGAACAGTCTGGGGCTCGAACACAAGCAATGTCAAAATATTCACAGATTCAAGTCACTTTACAAAAATATGGTCTGGTCACAGTACAGAGAGGATGGGATTTAATGGTCATGTTATTTTACAACCATGACTCTGGTCTTACCATTCCTGGTATGTGCTTATTGTTGTTTCCTTTGTTTCCTATGTGGTAACATATGTGGTAACACATTGTGAGTGTACATACGCAGACTCATTTATATTATATATTTATAGTATACTTAATAGAATACAACTTATTAATTGTTAAAAATCTTACCTTTTGAATTACCCTAAATTATTTTTGATGTAATGGCTAAATATTATTCTAACAGCCTATATAAGAATAATATATATCTTTATTAGTAATTGATGTATTATACGATAAATATTGGGTTTGGGGTCCATAGGGAAGGTGGTGTCTAAGGACACAGCTGTCTGTGTGTTATGTTTTTTTGGACACGGGGTGGGATTAAATAAGTTTTCTTCTTCCCACTCCTCTTTGAGCAGATCGTTTCTGTATGGTTTATTATGGTTTATTATGACAACTTATTGTTCTGCTAAAAATATGTTATGAATATTATTACACAATAATTTATTATCTTGATGTTGTTTTTTGTTTTTGTTTTCTCAGCCTTGTGTTTTGTTGTTGGTTGCACACCATGAACTACTCACTTGCTCAAAATAAATAAAATAATACAATACAAATACAAATATTCAAGAATTGGTTTGGTGGTTTGAATATTGTCCAATCCATATCTACCTCACATAAAACATAAAATATATCAATGACATTGATATATGAATAATGTAATCTTTGGTTTACCTCAGTGAGAGATGGGACATCTGCTTCCGTTAAATTGTCAACAGAGGAGGTTGATACAGCTGCCTCTTCTGCAGATACTGCATTAATTTGCACCTCCAGGTTTTCAGCACAAGACAGACCAACCCGACTTCTGTCCACGTCATTGTCAGTGGAAACCAGTTCATTCACTTCTTTTACTACAGAATCCACTGCTTCATCTTTTCCATCTGATGTTTGTTGAGTAACTTCCACATGATCAGTCTGTTTTTGTTGTTCAGTCACATTCTTCTTTTCTTTTTCAAAAGGGTTGGGAGCTGAGGTTTTGGGTTTGTACCACACGCCTGACAGGCTGGTCACGGACTTGGATCTGGGAGGGTGAACGGGAGCTGGTGCAGGGGGAAGCTGGGTCCATGGGCCGGGGTGGATGATCTTCAACCACGGATGGCTGGTTTTCACCCTCGGACTGCCTCTGATGGGAGTAGTGCTGCTGGAAGGAGAGACACAACAAGAAAAGTATTTTGAATACAAAGAAACTGCAAATCCAACAAGAACAAGGCAGAGCTGCAATACTACATAATACAAAGCATACTGCATACTCTATATTCTTGTCTGTTCTTGGAGTATATACAAAAAGGTAAAATAATAAAAATAAAAGAATTCAAAACTAGAAGCACTTGGAAAAATACTACATTTTCTATCTAGTAAACCGGTGGTTCCCAGCCTTTTTTGTCTCGTGTACCCCTTGGGTTTTTTGTCATACGAGTACCCCCTCACTCATACTTGGTGATATTTCTTCAAAAAGTGCTCATATAAAATATCTAAGTTCCTTGGTATAAAGTTATTGTAAATGTTTATTTTATTTTATTTTTTTTAATTCGAGATAAAAATAACAATCTGCCTGCCCAGTACATATATTTTATGTTCAAAATAAACCTGAAATGTATGACAATAATTTTAATAAGATAATACATTTACTACAAAAAAGAAATACATTTGAATAAATCAAGCCACTAAACTTACAAAATAGAACAAAATGTAATAATATTTTTAGCAGTTTCATTGCCTCACACTGAGCTCGCTTTTGTTTCATAAGTTTCAATCATTCAATTTGAAAGCTGCAAATATTTTTTTACCATCTCAGAAATACAGTAAATGATGAAACATTCTCTGTCTGTGGGTGATCCACACCGAGGGCCCCTAGGAATGGCTCCAGAAATGTCATTTTTTACTATAAATGTAAAATATCTCTAAGTCTTCTTTTTAAAAGTAAGATGCACCCAACTCACAAAATACTTATTCCACACATTTTTTTGGGTACTGGATATACTACAAATGTGTGGCTTTAACTTGAAATAACTTTTTTCATCATTATAAAAACACACACAATTTATGAACGCTAACCTGCTAAAATAGCTCTAAATTTTCTAAATATTTGCAAATGAGAAAATAAATAAATAAATTAAAATATACCCAAATCTTACTAATCTAAAAAGCTAAAAATATAAGCAGCACTAAACTGATATTAAAAGGTTTGTGGGAAACATTGCCCCAGCACCTACGACCCCTAAAGGAAATAAGCGGAAATAGATGAATGAATGAATATTCTTATACATATAAGTATGGTTTTAAGGTGTCAAAGTTCAGAGCCAGAGCAGAGGTGTGGCTCTTCTTGGATAGACTTACAGGTGTGTTGCAACAGGAGCAGATTCATTTGTTCTGTCTGAAGTGCCTGGGGACATGTGGGAGAAAAACAAACAGGCTTTAGGAAACAAGCAGAGTAGACAGAAAGACAATATATCTGCAGAACTACTTCTGATTACCATAAAACAACTTAAAAGTTTTTAAATGCTGGACATGGCCATGAGAGAATGGACTCCTCTGGTGTTAATATGTCATGTTACCCAAACAAGGTGTATTTAAGTAATTTTTGTGTAAATGTCTATTATGACAGTGGTCCTTAAGCTTTTTATTCCAGGTAACACCTCCAAAAATATCTCAAAGTACAATTTTAAACAGAACAAAGCTTTGCAATAGACAATATACTTTTAAATATATGCTCTTGTGTTCATTTATTAGGATCTGCTCAATCCTTGGTATAGTATGGAACAGTAGAGGGAAGTACAAGTTCCCAAAAAGTGGATCAATAAGAGGGGTGTGGAGATGCTGAATAAATGAAGTGACCACTTTGTCTTAATATTGTTGAAGTTTCATGAAATGGTTAAAAAGATCTTAAACTACACATGGAAGATGGGTTGTATTAAAATGATTTTGAAAAAGAATTGATTCTATAAAAAGTAGGGTACAGTGTACAATGTTTACATCTGTATATAAGATCCCAGAGACTCAAACATACCATTATACTGTATACTAGCGTAGCTGTACAATATGGGGTACCTGTACCACAATTTGAAAACCACTGTATGTATGAGAGTATAGTATTAATAATGAAAATGTAAAATACAAAAGTGTCTATCTCCAATCATTGTTTAAATTTTTTACCTTGCACTCCAGAGCTGCTCATGTTCTGGGCCGATCCGTTCCCAGATGAGGGCGCCCTCCGCCTCGGAGCTGGGACTGGCTGTTTTCCTCTCTCGGGAATTCGAGCCAAAAAGTTTTCACTGTCCTCCCCTGTTTCCTGTTTTACATCATTACCTCCATTTACCTCAAGTGAACAGTCTTTCCCGGCTGACAGCTGAGGAGAACGCTTTTTTACAACACTGTACAATCCAACAGAAGAGTGCGTTTCTCTTTCTTTACATCGTGTCTGTGGCGTTTGGCAAACCAGTCCGTCCTGTGGCTCTGTTTTCGTAGGGTAATGTGGAACACTGCTGACAGCCAACCCACTCAAAGATAGAAATCCACATGCATCTTTCTGGTTAGAATAGGCGTCTCTGTGGCTTTTAACATGGTGAGTGCAAACCAAGGAATTTGCTTTCTCTCCTTTACTATAAGCGCAAGGCAAGAGGGAACGGCGACACTGTTTGCACCTGGAAAACAAAATGTGTGTCATTATAAAGGTTCTTTTTGAAGCAAACAAAGAATCTAGTGTTACCTGAAGCATGTCCGATGGTAGATTATCCCATCCACCACTCGTCTCTGTATGAGGTGAACAGGCTTGTAACACAGATTACATGCAACTCGTGGCTTCGTGTCTGATAAATATTTTTCTCCAGTGGATTCCAGAGGAGTCAAGATCTAAATGAAAACGGGAAAAACAGGAAGCAAGCACACTGTATTAAAACGGTTGCATTCAAATACAGTACATGCAAATAAGTAGAGGAATTACCTTTAAGTTTTTCAAAGCTGAAGTTTTCTTGGTAGCATATGATTTCGAAGTGCCAGGACCTGCAAATTCAATGGTGGATATGCAACTTCTGGTAAGCTTTTTATAAACACAATTCCCAAAAAAATCTTGGAAACTGTGTAACATGTAAATAAAAAATAAACGTAATCATTTCTTTTATTTTCAAAAGAATATTACCAACAATTAGATATTTTGCCATTTCACAAAAAAATTATAGTTCATTTTGATTTGGTGACAAAAACACATCTCAAAAAGAGGCAACAAAAGGCTGGAAAACTAAGTGGGACAAATCAAAAACACCTGAACGAGCACTTTGCAACAAATTTAACACTTCCATAGGTTCACCTTGCTATAAAAAGGAGCATTAAAAGCAGAGTCTGTATTGGATGCTCTTTCTTTTCAGGACATGAGGTGACACTTTTTTAAAAAACAGCCACGATTCTAAACTGGAAATCACTGCATGGATGAGGAACACTTTCCAAAACAGGCTAACAGAACAGAACGCACAAATGCAGACGTATCAGGCAAAAAAAGACATATGTGGACATGATTTTATCAGGACCAAAGTTTATTTAAAATAGAAAACGAAACAAGAACACTTACTTCAACTGTAAGTGGCATTTGTGCGACCTGTGTTCTGGAAGCGTTCCTGATCCATGCAATGAGTTCAGGTTCACAGTCCTGCAGTTTTTAATCTGTCACCTGAGGACATGAAGATCACCAGCACGCAATACATTCAGTACTAATAATGCAGACTCTGCCTTTCTAAAATGCCTCTTCTATAAACCCAGACATCTTAACTGAAAGGTTTTTATTGGTATCGCCTGCTTTTCTAGCCTTTTTTGAAATTTGTTGCCTCACATCAAATTTTAATGAGCTATTTTTTTTATGAAATTGTAAAAAAGGTTAAACAAGAAAATTATTTGGACAACATTTCATACTTCAGAGACAGTTAATGAAATGGTAAAATATATCAGTTTCCCCACATAACATTATTATTGTTCTATTGTGAATAACATATGGTTTTATGAGATTTGTGAATCATTGTAATTAGATTTTATTTACATTTTACACAGTGTCCCAACATTTTTTAAATCGGTGTTGTATAAAAAAACTAAAAAACTAAACAGAATGACATTAAGGCAATATACACAACATACAAATGGACTTCTTGTTGAAGACGCAGTAAAACTGGAACAGGTAGGTGAGGACAGCCAAACTGTCGGGCCCCACAGACACCACATCTTTGGCATCCAGCAGCGTAGGGATGCCCAACTTTGTC
This sequence comes from Bostrychus sinensis, assembly GCA_020698575.1. NCBI lineage: Eukaryota > Metazoa > Chordata > Actinopteri > Gobiiformes > Eleotridae > Bostrychus > Bostrychus sinensis. The sequence goes on along the minus strand of CM036253.1, from coordinate 25,890,170 downwards.
TCTGCAACCTCAAATGCCTGGGAAATACGTTCATACTTTATTATCCTTAGAAATGTTTGTCGCAGAGACATTGTTGCAAACACTAGAAATGACTCACCAGTTTGTTATTCTGATAAGCATTGTATTTAGAGAGGGAGCTGAAATCTCTAGGGGAGAGAAAAAATACAATGTATATAGGCGTAAACTTAAAAAAACAAATGTATATAATGTTGTTTGAGATGTGAGGCTGTGGTTATGTAAAGATCATATGAGACACACAGTAGTGAACAGAACAGGTGTGTACATCACCAGAAGCATGGGTGCAAAATTTGGAGTTGATATCTTTTTTTGTTTGTGAAATAATAAGTATTTAAAAAGTGGGTGTGCCAGGCCAAAATCAGGACTTCTGTAATATTTCAGAGTTCTCTAAGCCATAACGTCTGAACAGTTTGTGTCAGGTGAATGACATTTTCAGGTCTTGTTCTTCACTCTGTGAACCATTTAACCTGTAAAACATGTAGCCCTCAGTGGTGTAGTTTCCAAGTTATAGGCTGCCAAAAACTGTAAATGTAAAAATGACTTCATACTTTAGGCTTCCATATCTTTACAATAAACCACATCAGCTCTGTCAAACTGTGATAAGATAAACTCATGTGAGAGTACTTCATCAGTAACAAGGGTTAAAATAAATTAGTATTTCAGATTTATTAGGTATTAAACATGACAAAAATGATTTCAAGATTGTTTTTTAAACTCAAATTAGCAAAGTATGAGACTATCTACCATAAAAACAATTATATAATTGGATAGAGCACCAATTCTTGTAAATTAGTAAATGAAAAAAATCTCTATGTTAATTAGTCTGTGGAAGATGAGGCCCCTGGTGTTGGGTCCTAGTCATTTTCTTCAGTTAAGAGAAAAGAGCTGGAACTAAACTAAAAGATTCTTGAAATAAAATTATATTTGTTTTTACCGCTTCATTGTTCTGTTCAAACTTGATATATTTTATTGTTGTTTAGAAACGGATGGAGTTGACATCTTTTTTTTTTTAGTTTGTGAAATTATGTGAAGTCTTTACCTTGTAAACATGGACTGTCAGTTGCAGATTGTTTTTAATTACAGCCTGTGAAAAATACCAACTGTAAAAATCATATTTGTACTTTGGACTATCAAATCTGCAGTGCATCCCATCCTTCAGGTTGTGAAAGAACATACCCACGTTAGGGATTTGTTTTGTATTAACATTCACAAAAGTACATCCTTGCAATGTATTAATGTTTGAATATTATAGTAATTCAATACGTATATGTAAAGTTTATTGCTGGTATGTATGCATGTATGTAAAAATTATTTTTATATTATATATATTGCCAACAAATAATCAAATCAAGCTGACAAACATCACAGTTGGATACCTGGCTGGACATGTCTAGGCAGAGTATTTGTGTATGATAATAATCTGATGTCTGACCCCAGAGCAGATAAAGTGATGACCAGATAAAGTTTTGCTGACATTCTCATCAGATAATTTCATCATAAAGAAATGCTTTGTGGGAAGTTGCATTCTTTCTGCTATGCCATCTATTGATAAGAAAGTGAACTACATGCAATCTCTTAATCGTTTACTATATTTTTTTACATCAAAAGTAATATTGTCTCTTAGGAACTGAAAATGCACAGGTAATAGAAAAACTTGAGGCGACTACAGTCAATGTGGTTGTGTTACTCAGTGAAACACTTTTGTTCAATTTTATTAGGAAATAACTACTTTTCTATGGACTATGGCCATTTCTTCAGCTCATCCCAGGACAGACATGCACTTGTGTGATGTTCAAGCTTTAGTAAATGTTAATGTGTTAATGTGAAAATATATAAATAAAGACTTCACATAATGTAAAATAAATCTTACAAAAGTAGGGAAGACATGAAACTGCCATTTTATAAAAGACCTGTTCTGGGTCTGACATGCCCAATTTTTACAGCTAAATATGTCACAAACTTAAAAAAAAAAAAAGCCAAATCTAATTGTTTCTAAACAACAGTAAAATATCTCAATTTAAACAGAACAATGAAGAGATAAAATATATATATATATATATGATTTTAATTCAAGAATCTTTAAGATTCTTGAATTAAAATCATATTTATTCCAGGACCCCTATTGTCAACAGACTAATTAACATATTTAACTTTAAGATACCAACACAGGATTTTCTGCATTTACTAAAGAACTCATGCTCTTTCCAATGATGCCAATTGTTTTCATGGCAGATGGTGTCATACTTTGGCAATTTGAGTTAGAAAAACACACATTAAACCATCTTTGTCATGTTTAATGCCTTACCAATCAAAAATACAATATTATTTTAAATAAAAGCCTAGTTACTGATGAAGTACTCTAACATGAGTTTATCTTATCACAGTTTGACAGAGCTGATGTGGTTTATTGTAAAGATATGGAAGCCTAAAGTATGAAGTCATTTTTACATTTACAGTTTTTGGCAGCCTATAACTTGGAAACTACACCACTGAGGGCTACATGTTTTACAGGTTAAATGGTTCACAGAGTGAAGAACAAGACCTGAAAATGTCATTCACCTGACACAAACTGTTCAGACGTTATGGCTTAGAGAACTCTGAAATATTACAGAAGTCCTAATTTGGCCTGATACACCCACTTTTTAAAATCTTATTATCTCACAAACTAAAAAAGATATCAACTTCCAAATAATCAGAAATTCAAAGATGATCAAGTTGGATTTTTTTCTGAAATGTGTTGATTTGACATAGAATGACCCACAACTGTTGTGCTGTGATATGTTTCTCTGAGGAGGAAAGTAGCTTAATACTTTTTATGTATTGAATGTACTCTCTAGAACACGTACTTTTACTCAGTGGTGGAAGAGGTACTCAATTTCTTTACTTAAGTAAAAGTATAGATACATCTGCAAAAATGTACTCATGTAAAAGTTCCACCTTGAAATTTCTAGTAAAAATATAAAAAGTACTTACTTTCAAATGTACTTGCGATTGAAAAAGTAAAAGTATTTCGCACAGACTCAACAACTCTGTGTTAAATGTGAGGGATTTTGCTGAAAAAATGTGCTGATTACTGATAAAATAAACAAACTGGTGCAGTAGAAGAATCTGTCGCTGAAGTCTTCTTTGTTATTCTGATGTTTCTAAAGGAGTACTACTTTACTGCATCTGTTATATTTAAGTACTGTGTGTCTACAATGAGGACAAAAACACATAATTTTAAACCAACACTCAAAATACTTTGTACTTCAAACCAAGATCAATCAGAAATGTAGTAGAATAAAAAAGTACAGATACTTGCTCTAAAATGTAGTGAAGTAAAAGTACCCTTAATTACTTAACCCTCAGGCCCTACTGGCTCCTTGTAGGGCTTTTCAAATATATTTTTTGCTCTCATTTAGGCATTTCTTATGCTAGGGTGATGATATTTGGCAAATATTGTTTTTAATAAATACATTTTAGAATGTCAGTGTCACAACTGAAAAAAAAAAATTATTAAAAAATTCAACTGTCTGGGCAAAAAGTCACATTCTTCCACTTAAAGCCCTTTTTGGTCGAATTAACTCACATTAAAATCACTTATTTTCACTCTACAGCCATTGCAATACAGAAATGTTAAAACATGTTAATTCCTCTGTAACTCTGTCAGTCAGAGGCTAAAAAAAAAAAAAAAAAAAAAAAAAAAAAAAAAAAAATCACCCCCAAATCCACCATTTTCTCATTGCATTGTGGGAAATAATTCCCTTATAATTCCCCTTAGATAACACTGACTGTAGCTCAGCTGCTTAGAACTTTAAGAGGAAGATTGTGACACATTTTTTTGGTTATTTCCTGCCTTTTTTGTAATGGCAGAAAAAGTAAAACTGTTTCAAAGTCTGTTTTAGAACTAATCAGTGACCTATCTGAGGCCGGTAATTCCTGCAATAACAAAAAACTGCTTTGCATCTTTAAATAGTAAACAATGCATGTTTTTTTGCTTACAAATATGTTGGAATTATGTAAACAAACTGGCATTTAGAGTGTTAAAAATATAAAAATGAGCAAATAAGCATATGTTACACAATGCACAATAATTATAATTGCAGAAAGGTTTACATTCACTTTTTTTATTTTTATTTTTTATCTTTTGTTGATTAGTTTCACTCATGCTTGACTAAGTTGCAAGTACATTGGTTTTGAGCTGGCCTACTTCCTGCACCTCTGATGGAGCATGGGGTTGAGCAGACTAGTGTCTCAGGTGGGGAGCTGAGTTAGAGGAAAGCAAAAGTACTTACATCAGGTCTGGTCTGTGTTTGTGGATAATGGCACAGAAGGCGAGTCCACTCCTGAATGAGCTTGACCAGTCTTTGACCTCCACGCTGCAGTAGCCAGCACATGTGGCACGGCACCACTCCCGTAAAACCTTTGGAGATGCCATTTCTTGCACGACGGCTGAAATGCAAAGTGTGCCTAAACATCGCACTTTAAAGGTTAGTGCAGGAAACAGGAAACCAGCATCATCTTTTTTTTTTTTTTTTTACTTTTGAAACAACTTTTCTGCCGCTGCTGTGTGGCCAGAAAGCCGTGCCTCGAATTGATGAAGCATAGAAAAGAAATAAGAATCGTCCCTTTGCTTTTCTGTCAGAAAAATTCAAGTTACTTAGCTTTCTTCCAGCTCGCTTGTGGCTTTCTATTCACAAGTCTGTCTGAAATGTTTGGCTTGCCCACTCACGACTCCAAAGTTCAACTGTAGGGAAAATCCGCCGACCTTTAGCTCCCAAAACTGCCACGTTTGCGTCCTTTAGAAATACTTACAGAAATCCTCGCTTTTATTTGAAGAGCTGTGTCATTTTAAATAAAATTCCGTTACTTTCCCTGCGCTCATCATGCTCCATAGTGTGTGAAATGTGCACTGTCTGCCGCTAAGGGGAGACAGAGAGCTGTGGAACTCTATAATTAGGCAGCGTTGGTTTCTGATTACAGGTCAAGGCAGCTCTCTTATAGCCTGGCCTGCAAGACTAACTCTTTTCTTATTATATACAAAGAAGTTAGTCTGGTACCGCTTCAGTAACATTTTGGTTCATAGGCGGAACAATGACAGGTGGAGTAACCAATCAGAGAAACGAAGGGCGGGACATAAGCTGCGCACCTATGACCCAAACAAACATGGATTCTTGCCGGTTTTTTTCCCATAAAGCACCAGAATACGCAGTATTATAAGCAGCTCTGTCCTTATTTCTGAACGGGGACAGCAGCAGAGGCCAACGGTATGAATATACAAAATACCAATCTGGTTATTTTGTCAATAAGTGATGCCAACATCAGTTTATTAAAAATGTTATAATAATAATAATAATAATAATAATAATAATAATAATAATAATAATAATAATAATAATAATAAAATATTATTATTATTATCCACTGAGCATAGAACAATTTGTAAACAATCAATTGAGTTGAAAACTACATTAAAAATTATGTTTATGTGACACAAGAAACATCACACCGCTTTTACAATTAAATCACACGGAACATCATCACTAAAAACACTTTTTCGGACACAAAGCAGAGCGAACTCTTTCTATTTATTTGTGATCTGCGTCCTTTCTCTTGTCCGTACGTGCGTCTGCGTCGCCCCCTCGCGAGACAGACGCACTACATAAATCTCGCAGTGACGATGGCTGCGCCGCCCGATGAGGAGAGTTTGGAGTCTCGTATCAGTGAGTTATTTCAGTCCTTTTTAACATTGCCACTATTCTACATTGGCGCGGACAGGCACAAAATAACACATTTTAACTGACTGCAGAGAGGTGACAGTTCCACGACGCTAAATGGCACGGATCTGGTCGTCACAACCTGGATGCTAACCTAGCTTTAGAGCTGCTGTGCCTGCCAGCTGTCAACACTGCACAGCCAGCCGTAGCTTTAGCTCCACTGCTCGGTAGCACCCCCGGGTTTGTGGGGCAACCCGTAAATCGAAGGCACACAGTTTTAACCCCTAGATCGCAGGTTATAGACTGAAATATGAAAGACTCCTTCAGAAAGTTCGGGACTTAGACGGTCATACAGTGCAAATATCGGTGAGAAGCTAACATTAGCAGCTTGCCCGTGCTCGGTGACTCGGTGGGGTTATGTGTCACTGTCTGGATGAATTTTAGATTAAGCGTTCACCTACTAAGTCACTTTCTTGCAAGCAGCTGATGTGAAATGATGAAATAAAATACTTTAATGTACTTGGTTTTAAAATGTTTAAGATGTGTACAGTTTTGAAATTGTAGGAAGACTTTTCTAATTTTGTTTAACATCTCATTGTAATGTGAGCTGTGTTATATATGCAGATGAAATTAGTAGTTGCGTCAAGATGATTACATTAAATTGAACAAATATTCTGTTTAGAAGTGTAGATGCTACTTGCAGGGCTTGACATTTACTTTATTTTATCACTGGCCACTATGGCTGTTCTTTGTCAAAAGTTACTTCCCAATTGTTTTTATTAGCCACAATTTAATTGGTGGACATCTTGTGTATATTTTATAGTATACAATAAGCTTAAAGAAATGCAAAATTTGGTTTTATGCATGGACAGGGATTTATTAAAAATATAAAACAGGTTTACCTGTAGGCAGAATAAAGAGTGTCTCTGTGTATGTGGTGTCACATCTTTTAAAAACATGTAAACATTTTCTTTAATCATGTTGAATTACAATATAATAAATGGTGTTTCAAGCAGAGCATAAATTTAGGCCTGGTTATGCTTAAAATTCAACTGGCCAAAGTGGCTAGTGGGAGTGTTTGTGTTACTAGACGAAATTAAAATCTACCTGCATTTGGCTGGTTAGCTAGTGTTTATGTCAAGCCCTGGCTACTTTTATCAATGTTATCTGTGGTTTATGGACATCCACCTTTTGACATTTCAGATAGAGCCACAAACCCACTTAACCGAGACACAGACTGGAGCAGCATCCATGCCTTTTGTGACCAGCTCAACAATGATCTGGAAGGGTAAGAGCGTGTTGTGCCTAATGGTGTTAATGGAGGAAATTAGCCATGTATTGTGTAATTACGAGCTGCTACAATTGAATTTGCTCCAATCACCTCTGTCGCTCAGTGCAGTTTAACATTTAGTGCTAATGGCATTCTTTCTTATTGTCTCTGTTCCTCACTGCAGTCCACAGCTGGCTACGAGGCTGCTGGCCCATAAGATCCAGTCTCCACAAGAATGGGAAGCAATGCAGGCTTTGCTGGTAAGTTCATACTTCACACCTCTTTCCAAATTTTGTGTCATTCTTATGAATACATTTGTGCTTTTGCTATTATGTTAGTTTTTTGTTATTATGTCATGTTTTGTTATTGTAGGTTCTAGAGACCTGTATGAAAAACTGTGGCAAAAGGTTTCACAGTGAAGTGGGAAAGTTCCGTTTTCTAAATGAACTCATCAAAGTAGTTTCTCCAAAGGTAAGATTTGTCACGCTTTCCTCCCTGCATTCATTGTTTAAACCTTTTAATTCAAAGTATGCAATGTCTATCATTTCAGTATCTGGGTTCACGGTCACCCGAGCCTGTCAAAAAGAAGGTCTTGGAGCTGATCTATAGTTGGACATTAGCATTACCTGATGAGACAAAAATAACAGATGCCTATCAAATGTTGAAAAAACAAGGTGAGTAAATGCTATGGCAATGAGACTTTGGATAGTGGAACTCAGCAAAGTACATTTTGATCCTGGGTCCTAAAAGTATTTTATGGCTAGGAATTCACTTTTGTTAATCAAGGTCCTGAGGCACAGTGGTAGAGCGGTTAGTGCTCTCACCTAGCTGGGTTTGGTCCTCGGTCAGGCCCACACATGTGATGCTAAATTGTCCCTAGTGAATGAATGAATGAATGAATGTATATGTATCTGTGTCAGCCCTGTGACTAGCTGGCCCCTGTCCAGGGTTTACTCCACCGAAGGCCCAAAGTAAGTGGCACCCCAGTACCCACAACCCCTAACAGGGATAAGCAGAATAAGATGAAGCTTTTTTAATTTTGCAAATGAGTAGTTAATATCTGCTGTAAGATACAAGTGTTATTATAAAAGTGTGTATAAGGTCCCACCTACAGCCGCAAAAAAAAACAAAAAAACAACACATGCTTTGAAAAACATATTTGGGTTATAATTGGTAACTAATAATAATATGTAATAATAACACGTTGAATGGGAATCTGGCATCAAACTGCATCATCAGCTGCCTTAAAAATGTCTATAAAGTCTTAAACTTCCCCTGGAAAGCCCTGTGTTTGTTTCAAAATGTAAAGGTCTACACTCCACTCACCTACTTTGACATACCATCATGTAATTGCTGTATGAGTTTGGATATGGATATTACAGTTGGTTATGTATTTTTTATATGGGGCTCAGTGTTACTGGGAGAGTCACCTGCTCCCCCTAACTGGAAGAAGATGAATGAATAATAATTCTGTGTTACTATACACACAGGTATTATTAAACAAGATCCCGAGCTCCCACCTGACAAACTACTGAGCCTACCTCCTCCCAGACCGAAAAACACAATTTTTGAAGATGAAGAGAAATCCAAAGTAAGGACTAAACAATTAATTCAAATAATAAATTTGTGCTTTAAACATGGCAGGCAAAGATTGTTAATTACCAGTTTTGTTTTGTTTTTTTTCTCAGATGCTTTCTCGTCTGCTGAATAGCTCCCACCCTGAAGACTTAAAAGCTGCTAACAAACTTATCAAGGAAATGGTCCAAGAGGTAGTCTGCTTTTGTTATAATGGGTCAAATTCATAACACTGCACTAATGTTAGGAGCAGACAGTGAGTGAGGAAATGGGTTAGTTGGCCCCAGGGTGTGGGGGTGGTAAGGCGGTGGATGTGGATGTGATTCAGAATTGCTTAGAGACATTTGGCCTCAATTTTATGGAAAATCAGAGTTCTTATGCATTTTGTAGGCAAGAGTCTTTTTTTTTTTTAAGTAGCCTGACTTGAGGACATCTAGTCAGACCTTGTGTCCTAATCACTGCAAATATGTTTATGAATTTCACATTTGAGCGTTTGGTTGTTTCAGGATCAGCGAAGAGCTGAGAAGGTATCAAAGCGAGTCAATGCCATCCAGGAGGTGAAGGAGAGCGTTGCACTTTTGACTCAACTCCTTCAAGAATATGACAGTAAGACCAGCAATCAGAGCAATGCTGAACTCCTACAGGTGAACACACAGTCTGAAATGTTTGATTTTGTACTTGAATGGAAATATTGACTGGTTTTATTGTGCTGTGTATTATTAGGACCTGTACCAGCGCTGTGAAAAAATGAGACCTACACTGTTTAGACTGGCCAGTGATACAGAGGACAGCGATGAAGCTCTAGGTGAGCAGCTTTTAATGATTTTCAGTTGAAAGTCAGTTTGGCCGATTGTTAGAAATACTTACCACTTATGTATATTGTGGGTTCAAGCCCAGTCAGCCCTGCAACAAGCTGGCCCCTGTCCAGGGTGTACCCTGCCTACGGCCCGAAGTTACTGGGATAGGCTCCAGTCACCTGTGACCCCTAACGGGAATAAGCGGTAGAAAATGAATGAATGAATATAGGAAATGGGTGCCAATGCTTCAATTTAAAGTTAAAAAAAGCTAGGAGTTATTGCAACAGCTTTATCTACAGTTTCTCACTTAGCTACCAGAATGAATTTAGTTTCCCCTTTATTTACCTGCATTTTCTGAAGTTGAATTGCAGTCTCTTCAGATTCACCTAAAGCTTTACTGACCTCAGCTCTGTCTTTTGTAAATTGAATAAATGTGTTTTGAAACATTGGACTTTCTTCATTAAAATTGATTTCCATTTTTTTCCACAGCGGAGATCCTGCAGGCAAATGACAGCTTGACTCATGTCATTAACCTTTACAAGCAGCAGGTGAAGGGGGAGATCGTCAACGGCAACAGCACAGTTGACCCACAGAAGCAAACCGGTAAATATGAAACCATATTTTGCAATGATATCTAAATCAGAAGCTTCATTTTTTGAAATGAATTTCATTTTGTTTCTCATATCAGGAGGAACAGCGCTGTTAGATCTCTGTGGATTAGATACATCACCTCAGTCCCCTCCTTCATTCCCAGAGTTCCCCACTCCAACTGAGAGCCTTAACGCCCCCTCTCAGGAGATGAGGATCAGTCTCCTCGACGACGAACTCATGTCACTGGGTAACAGCGCATTTATCCCAGTGTTTATCCACTTGTGTGATCATTGAGTTTTATTTACTTGCTTTTGCTTTTGACACAGGTTTAAGTGAAGGAACACACACCTCCAATCCTGCCTCACAGCCTGATGATTCCACCGCATGGGATTCTTTTCAGGTATTACAAAGCATAATTGTATTATTGATTTATTTTATTTTTATTTTTTTGTCTACTCAAATTAGTGGGGGCCACAGTGTCACAGAGTAGTTGGTGGTCTTTTGAACCTTAGGCTGGCTGACACACAATCTCTGAGTGGAGTCTGCATGCCTTGCCCATGTTAGCGTGGGTTCTCTTCAGGTATTCCTCCCATCTAAGGCCCATAGTTGCTGGGATAGGCTTCCGCCACCCATGACATTTTAGAGCAATGACAATGGCGCAGAGTAACTCATGTAAACAAATGGCAAAAATATGAAAACCTGTGTTTTAGAGCTCATTTTGAAGATCAGCAGTTATATTGTTCTCGTGTTGTAAAATGTTTTAAAAGCAAAGGTTGATCTACTGTATGCGATCTTTTTTATGTGCTTTCAGAGTTTTTTCTGTACTCATTTTAGTTTTTTGAGCATGTAACAAAACAAATGTGTAACTGTCGTTACTTCAAACCAGTATAGACAGAATGGTATCAAAAATCAAAAGCACACAAGTACAGCTCAGTCTAGTTGCATAAAATTTGTACCCTCTCTGTTTTCAGTCTTCAGAGAGCATAGACACGGATATCCCAGCAGCCCCCAGTCTACTGCTGAGCCCAGACACTCCGGCTCACTCCCATACCCTGTCCACTGGCTCCACTCCTGGGAACTCAGCCTTAGACGAACTGGACCTTCTGGGAAAGACTTTGTTGCAGCAGTCTTTACCTCCAGAGGGACCACATGTTAAATGGTATTTAACAGTAAATCTATTATTATCTGTCTGTCCATAATGCACATGAGTCATGAGAGAAATATTAAGGGCCAATAGTGTAGCTAATTAAGAATGTTAACAAAAAACTAACATTTTATTACATAGTAACAGTTCTCAGACTTTTCTTACTCAGTACTGTATAGGAAAATATGTCTGTTTTCTTTAAGGCAGTGAGATGGTAGATCTAGACCTCTATCACTACAAACATGTTTTGCATTAAGTCTAATTGAGTATGACGAAATTTGCGCATTACCACAGCATTTTAATTCAGTTTATGGTACGGCATAATATAGATTAGCACAAGTTTGTAATTATACGGATATTTTATCATTGGCATCTGCATATGATTAGAATGGTCAAATATATCTAAACCAATAGTTCTACCAATCACCTCTTAATGCACTATACACTTAAAATAAGAACTGCGACAAATTCAAAACTGAAAATGCAAAGCTTAAAATATTAGTTTTGATCTCAAACTTATTTTTAGATTAACATTGATATTAAAGAGTCACTGTCATCTAGGATTTACTGCATTGTAAAAAACAGAAGTTGTTTGCATATTTCAGTTTGTCTTCAGTGCAGCCACTCAAATACTTTTGTTTTTATTCCAATAGGGACAAGCAGCAGATCAAACCCACCCTCAGAGATCTGCAGAGCAAGTCTGGCTCCAGTCTCAGCCCTGGCCTGATCCCACCTTTCACTCCTGAACCTCCTGCTCCACTACTCAACCTCCAACCAAACCCCTCAGCTACTCTGCTAGACATGTCCCCCACTCACACTGAGGTCCCGCCCCCTCACATAGAGGCCCCACCTCCTCCTGTCACGCTCACTGATGTTTTTGTACCTCTAGAATCTATTAAACCTAGTAAGCATGTCAAGATTATTTGAATATATTCTGTATATAATTCGATAATGCTGTTAAAAATGTGTTTTCCCCTTTTCCTGTCAGGTAGTCTGTTACCGGTGACTGTATTTGATGGACACAGTCTTCGGGTTCTCTTCCACTTTGCTCAGAACCACCCTCCTTCTCGTCCTGATGTGCTGGTGGTAATCATCTCTATGCTGTCCTCTGCCCCCGTCCCCGTTTCCAAGATAAACTTTGATGTTAAAGCTCCAAAGGTCAGGGGTAGTGTTAAAAGTTGACAAGTTCCATTCATTATGTTGGAACAAGCTTGTAAAGTTCATTCATTTTTACAGTCAATGGCAGTGAAGCTACAGCCCCCGTCAGGAACAGAGCTTCCAGCATTTAACCCTATCCTTCCTCCTGCTGCTGTCACACAAATCTTGCTGCTGGCCAACCCAAACAAGGTGGGAAAACCATTTTTTTTACTCAGTAATGTGGCTGTCCGGGTTGTTTACTTTGCCACAGGATGTAAGTGAGAGCACAGTTATTTAGTGAAGTTCTTTTACTGCTATAGTGACAAGTGCATCTTAACAAATTGATATTGTTGTGATGCTTCCTGTTCTTCAGCAGAGGCACACATTATGTAATTCATTAGTTAATGGTTTAAAACAAAAATAAAAATTAACCTGTTTTTGTCAAATCAAAACTTACCATTATTGAACTTATCTCATTGTGTTTAACTCACAGTAGCATAGTTCATATTTGAATGGGCACTGTACAAGCACGTTATATTCACTCCACAGTCACACTGGTGGTAGACTGACTGAGATGTAGCAGCCATACTGCACCAACAGCCATTCTGAACACCACTAAACAAACAGTCACACTAACACATTCATACACCAGTATGAACTGAGGAGAGTGGAGAATGAACTTGCCAACCTGGGTTAGTGGATAACTGGCTCAACCTCTTGGGCTATTGCCGCCAGTCTATATTAAGGAGTTTATTGTTGTGGGTGTCAGAAAATTGCCAGTGAGTTGAATGAAAACTCCTAGCTAGCGTACTAATAAGTGACAGTGCTTCAGTTCAAATCTTCATTTCATCTAATTTTTGTTTTAGGAGAAGGTGCAGCTGCAGTACACACTAGCCTTTACCATGGGAGAGCAGGAGCACAGAGAGAGCGGCACTTTAGAACAATTTCCTCCTCCGGACACCTGGGACAACCTATAGCATTTATACTCAAACTGACAGACTCTGTTTCCTCTTCAAACAACTCGACACAGCTTACAACTGCTTTTTTTTTTTTTTTTTTTTTCCCCCCCTTCCAAAAATCATCCTGTACTTTCCCCCTTTCTGTCAGTGTATTGTGTGTATGCTTTCCTACTCACGTGTGTCTAGATCTAGTCTGCTGTATGTGGCTGCTTCAACCTGCAAACGCTGATCAAATTTGTCTTTTTCATACTGTTTGATAAAGCAAAGAATCATTTGGTGTGCTTAATTTACTTAGAGATTTTTTTTAATTAAATTTTTGGTATGCATGCTCAACACACCAAGGTTAGCATTTAACCAACCAATGTCGTCTAGTTTTAGCAATGACTGAAAATCCCCTATTTTTGGTGGCAACTGGTGAGTGCACTATCTACATTTGCTTGTAATTCCTGTTCCCAACTTTCCAAACTGAAGAACTGACAATACCATCTGCCGTATGTGCCTCTTTTGCAGTACTTTTCATTAATTCATCATCTGTTACACGCAAATATAATATGTATCTTTATATGGGTAGCATATGAAGTTAGATTTTTTTGTTTGGGGGGGGGCTTGTATTTTACTTCCAAGTGAGAATTAAACAGTGGATATGCAAATTGAGCTGAGTGACAAAGTCAGTCCCAAACATGTTGAACTTGTTTTGCATGTCAGCCATATTGGATTCACTTTCCTCTGCACTAACATCTACAACTGCTTTGTAAATATCAATGACAAAAACAATGTATATTTGACTTGTGCAATGTGCAAAGGCAACATATTCTGAATGGATAATAAAAGTTTTTTTTTTTCCTTGGTGATTTTAAGGGACATGGGTGGAGGTACAGATAGGTAAGATAATATAAGCATTTAACCAATGAAAAATTATTTCATTTTATTCAAATGTGAGAAAATAAACTAAAAAAATAATTTGAATAGAGCTTGGAGAGACTTAATTCTATTAAAAATGCAGCATAAAAAAGAAATCACATGACAAGACTGACACAATTCTAAATCTTATTCAGATTTATTTGTATAGCCCAATATCAACAAAAGTTGCCTCAAAGGGCTTCAAAGACAGTTGATCAAACATAAACACACAATCAGACTTAACACACAATCAGCACAAACAATAACTACACTAAACTAAACAGACCCAGGACACTCCTGTCCTTAGACCCTCCTTCTCGGTAAGGAAAAACTCCTAAAAAACCCACAACCATTCACTTACATTCATTTTAGTAATTTTTGTTGATTTGTCTGATGGCAACATAACTCACAAAATGATGGTCTAATTGGGGAAAAAAAAAAAAAAAAATAGGCCATCCATCCATCTATCTTCTTCCACTTTTTCGGGACCAGGTCGCGGAGGCAGCAGTCTAAGCAAAGATGCCCAGACTTCCCTCTCCACAGACACTTCCTCCAGCTCTACAGGGGGAACCCCAAGGCCAGCCAAGAGACATAGTCCCTCCAGTGTGTCCTAGGTCTTCCCTGGGGCCTCCGCCCAGTGGAACATGCCCGGAACACCTCCCCAGGGAGGCATCCGGAACAACTGACTCCTCTCAATGTGGAGGAGCAGCGGCTCAACTCCAAGCTCCTCCCGGGTGACCGAGCTCCTCACCCTATCTCGAAGGGAGTGCCCAGCCACCCTGGCTCCCCCTTTAACTGCCACCTTGTTGTGGTGGGGGAGTTTGAGTGCCAAAATGATCCTAGGAGCTATGTTTCCTGGGGCATGAGGTAGGGTCTTCCATGGCAAACAGGTCCTAGGTGATGGGCCAGACTAAGAGCAGTTCACAAAACCCCCTATGAAAAGTAGTTTATCAAGGACCGTGACGTTGCCCAGTATGGCGTAGCCGGGGCCCCACCCTGGAGCCAGGCCTGGGGTTGGGGCTCAAATGCGAGTGCCTGGTGGCCGGGCCTTTGCCCATGGGGCCTGGCCGGGTACAACCCGTACGAGCGACGTGGGCCCAACCTCCTGTGGGCCACCACCCGCAGGGGTAAACGTAGGGGACTGGTGCAATGTGGATCAGGGCAGCAGTCGAAGGCGGGTGCCTCGATAACCTGGTCCCCGGACACAGCTTCTAGCTGTAGGGTGATGGGAAAAAAATAGGCTAATGTTAGTAATGAGACAAGGAAGTTTTTGATGTTGATCTGTAATCATTGTCCAGATTCAGAGACCCTGAGTCAGTATGATTTTACTGTGAAACAATGCCTTTGTGAAGTCTACATTTTCTCTGCTTCTAGCCTTTTTATTGAATTATCAAAAGATGTAATATAAAATGATATTACCATGTATAAAGAAAAAAATAAGTTTTAACAGTGTCATACGCCACCTGGTGGCCAGTTCTCTCATCTCCTCACTCCTGGTATGGCTGGCAAGTGTAGCACAAAACCCTGGACAACACAGGACATTCGGTTCATCAAAGAACAACTTATGTAGTTTATTTGAATAGATTTTTATTATTTTTTCTAATGCCAACATAAAACAATATAGCATCAAAACAGGAACAATAGACCCAATATACAAATGCATTCAACAAAATGAAGACCAGAAATATTTGAAAACCAGAATATTTAAGACATCAAATAACACACTACACACGCCTTTCCATAATACAATCATATTTCACATTTCTTAGTGTAAATCTATGTACAATATGTTGATAGAATATTTTCAGGTTAAATATAGTCAGCCTTGATACAGCATCTCTATCCGTATAAGTATCAAAACTAATTTTGAGCATTTTAAATAAAAAAATGTTAGCATTTAAAAAGCTGTGGAGCAAAGTGTTTTCATATTTAAGGCAGCTGTTTTTGAATTCAACACAACCACAACTATTGTACATGTGTTGAGCTGCCGAAGTTAAACAAAAAGTGTGTTCTGATTTACTAACCTGGTCTGGTAATATAAAGCGGGTAAGCATCTCTAGCATTTGGCATTCAATACTCATCACCTATAAAACATATCTTATCCTCCAACAAATTTGGACTTCAACCGCCACAAGATAAAAACATGATAGGACACAATAAAGGCAGCATTAGAAGTAATACAAAGATCGACTGGGACAGTCCTCTGCAGTGTCTGACCACACAACTGCATACTTAAGCTCCTAAAAGCACATATCCTACATCAATTTAAAATAATCTCAAAGAAAACTAGTCCCATTTTGCCATCTGGAAATGTACTAAGATCACACCAGACTATCCCCATATCATCCAAATTCTGTTTGCAAAGATTATAATCTTTAAAGTGTAAAGCCTTTTTAAGGTAAGATAAGGTAACATAATAAATCTATACAACACAATAGTGTCATTGTAAAAGTTGACCAGCAGAGGTAGCCCTGAACTGCATATGTAATATTATGAAATTACAATCCCTGCACACTGCAACTGGACAGGTTTTGAAACGTGTTGCTTCGCTCTAATCTGTAATCTGTAATATGCGTGGGCGTTGTCCTTCAACAGCTCTGGCTCATGCTCTCAAATCTGTCCAGCAGCTGTTGCCTCAGTGCAAACCAAACAGGAACTACCAAAATCAGAACAGCTTCTGTCACACTCACAACTTACACTGAACATCTTCAACATTCTGGAAAAACAACTTTCCAAATAATTTGTACCTTCAAGGTCATATACATTGTGACAACAACTTAATATGTGATATAAATCTTTTAACTTAAAGTCAAGTAGTTTGACAGCTATGCAGATTTACATTTAAAAGGTGCTATGAGCAGTATATATTTTTTATATTTCAGAAAAATTAACCATGTGCCTCCATTTAAACATGGTAAACATGTTTAAATCAAATATTAGTTTTACTGATAACAATGGTACAGCTGAGTTATCAACAATTAAAAATATGTTTTACCTAATGGCCAAGTTGTTTTTGTTTTGGTTCTAAAAATGCTTTGCCGGTCACCCAATAAGAAAAGAGACCATTGTTTTGATTTATATTGTAGTACCGTTTCCAAACCAGTATGAACACCTGCTGCTTACAGTACCTTTAATGTAAATCTTGAAACTTTGTGTTTCATTAAAAATAGCAGCAGTTACTGCCTCTTTATTTGGCAATGTTTAATTCAGAGGCAGACTTGGCAAAAGAAGGAGGTGGTGTGCGGACTAACAATTAGTATCAAAATAATAAAAGGCCAAGTGTCACACAAAAAGATGGCACTTAGAACATGTTCTGTGTAGGTCACAGTTTGTAAAGAACAATGCAGTGTAACACAGGCACAGTTATCTGAGTGGATGCACAGTCTAAAGATGTTTGTATATTTTGTATATAAGTATATGTACTTAGTCAGTATTGGCCTCTATGACAGCAAAACGCACTACATTACTTTGACTAACCCTGTATGAAAATATATCCACATGACACCTGAACCTGAACATATTAACACCTCTTCTATCATAACATCCTCCTGCTCCCTGATTTCACTTTTACAATATGGCCTCAACCTCACTTCTGCTCTTCTGCCTTAAAGCAGCAAAAAGACCTGATTTGTCTTAAGTAGCTGTTTTATATTTGAAATGATCCTGTGTACTGAATGTTAAAATTCATCATCAGAGCTGAGCAGCAATGTCTTCTCGTTGTCCCCTCTGGTGCTGATGTTACTGTGGCTGCGGGACAGAGGCGGGCCCCCGCCCCTCTCCAGTGTGGACTGTTGGGTGTACTGCTGATAAGCCGGGGAGAAGTTGTGGATGGCGTCTTGCACCATGTCACCCGGATTCATGGTCTCCTTCAGGCTGCTAGAGATGCTTTTCATGGGAGCACAGCGACCTGCGGGAGAGTCACAGATTAACCACTGACCAATGAGCTCTACAGAATAGAAGTTGCAATGATGTGTACAACAGAAAAAAAACTTTTTACAAGGAGGACGTAGGGGGGACAAACCCAATTCCTAGAGCAATTTTACCATTTTATAAAACTATGTGTTTCATGGCAGCAACAGTTCTCTAAATAGTAAGGCAAGGGTTAAAAAAAAGGTTCTTTAAATCCATTATGCAGATAAGAAGCCATATTTAAAAAACATCAAGAACATTTTTATTAGCACCAATTACATTTCCAGCTTTTATTGAGCCATGCCAACCTTTCTGCTAAGTGTTGCTGCCATGGAATTAAAAAGAATAATATTCTGAATAATTTCCATGAAAAAGTAACATGACCTGCTGTTCCTGTTCTGATGTGAATGAAATCTGCTAATCTTGCGTTCTGTTTTTATTTACATTCCACCTTTTGGAATTGGGTTTGTACGTTCTCACATGAAACTCCATGGCGGATAGAATGTAGGGAATAAAATGTGTGCGAATATTCTGTACCATGTGATCCTATGGGAGGCACTGCCATTATTTGAGTAAATGTATCAACTTGAGTTTGGATCACTTCCAAAATGTTTTTGTTAACACAGAGCTAAATCCTCCACGATGCCAGATGGAACACAAAGCATAGACTAAACAAAATGGTGCCAATGGAATCAAGGCCAACTGTGCAAAACAAAAACAAGCATAACATAATGAACTGATGCTAAACTCAAAATACAACAGTTAAGGGGTTTACCACAATGGGACAAAAACTTAACATTGACAAACAAACATACAGATACGTCAGACTGAGGATGCGGCGAACATTTGACCTACCGTACTGTCCGTATATGGGAAAAGAGCCTTTGAGAGCAAGTGTGAGAGAGAAGTCAAGATAAAAGTGAAGCAAAGCAACAAGTAAAGATAAAGACAAGATAGTATATTGAAGGAGTCAGATTCTCAAACTGTGAAATATGTAAATATGAAGAAAATAGATTACCA
The DNA here is from genome assembly GCA_020698575.1 of Bostrychus sinensis. Taxonomy (NCBI): domain Eukaryota; kingdom Metazoa; phylum Chordata; class Actinopteri; order Gobiiformes; family Eleotridae; genus Bostrychus; species Bostrychus sinensis. The sequence continues at coordinate 25,871,154 of CM036253.1, read as the reverse complement.
AAATATATTAGGCATATTTGAAGATTGCAAAAGATACAAGATACTGCTACATTTTTACATTTTCACGATAAAGTTGTATTACAGTCTACACATTTTCCATACCGTACGAGTCGAGCCTTTTATCCATGTAGACCTTGTAGGTAAAAGCATGGCGCAGAGCAACAGCAGCAAAGAACATCTCGATGCAGATGATGAAGTTCTGGTATCCTGCGGCAACTGTACCCTCTCCCACAGAGACGTCAGCAGAGTTGATCTCCGGGATGGCGCCGCACTTTTCCATGATGGCCAGCAGCATCCCTGAAATAAAACAAAAAAAACAGGTATTGCTTTTTTTTTTTTGCTAACCTCTTGAGGAGTTATCCGTCTCAATCTGAGCTGTCCCCCATCCCTTCTGACTACTTACCCTGCCAGAAGGAGAGGAAGATGACGGACTTGACCATGAAGAACTTGAGTACTGGACTGTATGGGACCAGCAGTTCGCGTGTGGCAAAGTAGAAGAGGAACAGCGCGTAGAGGGACAAACTGACTGAGATGTTGTAGATGATGGTCACATACAGGTAGCCACTGTTCACACTATATGGGTAACAAAGAAAAGAAAATATGTTAGTCTCTATTTACGAGGAACTGAGTGGTCAGACGCTTTTGCATAAGCTGCATGCACATTGTGGTTATGTCAGTTAATAACTTTTTATATTGAACTTGGGATTAGTTATATCATAATCATGATATCATGATCATAATTTGGGAATAAACATGAAGGTTTTGGTCAAGAGCAACATACCAACTACAGTACATGTGTTTAATGTCAGTGCCTAGGTAGAGAAATATCCTGGCCCCTCTTGTTGACAACAGAGCATGGATAATAAAACAAGACAGGAAAGAACAAGAGCCAAAAAAGAGAAATGTAGTCATTCCTTACATCTCTGGCCTGCCTGAGAAACTTAAAAGGATTTTTAGCCAACACAACATCCTGAGTTCATTTCAAACCTGTTAATACTCTCAGACAAAAACTGGTTCATCCCAAGAATAAAATTCCCAGTTACAAACAGAGCAATGTTGTGTCCTCCATCCACTGCAGTGAGAACTGTAATGAACAGTACATTGGAGAAACCAAACAACCTCTGCACAAGAGGTTATACCAACACCGCAGGGCCAACTCCAGTGGACCAGAGTCTGCAGTACACCAGTGAGGTCCGAATCTTAGCCAGAGAGAATAGGATGGTTTGAGCGAGGAGCCAAAGAAGCAATCTTTGTCAAAAAGATAAACCTTCTCTAAACAGAAATGGTGGTCTCAGATACAATCTTCCATCTGTTTACAACAGTCTCCTGAAACCCAAACAAAACAAACCAGTTTCACTCAGGTCATTAACATCTGAAGGAGCTGCCCAGGCTGGGGAGGGTTAATGACTCTCACTCCAGCTGAGGACAAAGGACTCCTAATGACCCAAAACCACTCAGGATATTCATAGTCTCCTGAACCAATAGAAGTAAGTTTCAGGTCTAAAACTCCTTCCTAGAACAATATAAACCAGCTCTCTTACCAGTTCAATTTCAGAACTGCATGTTAAACCTTTTGTTGCGATTCAATTAGACTGGATGAGTGCCAGTCTTAACATACACAAATTAAAGGCTACATGCTAAAAGTCACAGTGCACAAGTCACAAGTGCAGGCACTTTTTTAAATTTCATCACTTGCGGAAGGCTCAGTTACCAACCTGAAGTATCCATCTCTGTACTTCCCGAAAGCCTGAAGGATAACAGTGATCATTGCCATCAGGGGTTTGACAACACAGAACTGAAGGGTTGCCTAAAGGAAAAAGGAAGAAAAAATATCTTTAGCCATTGCTTTTTTAATATTTATTTACTTATTTATTTTTTCGATTGAAGCATGTAGGAAGGTCTGATTACCTGTTTGCAAAACCTGAGGAAACCAATAGAGTATGTCTTGCCCCACAAACAGCATGTCCCGTACATACAACTAGACCTAAAAACAACAGCAGTTTCATATAGACCAACAATTTCCATGTATACTTTTTGCACAACATCAATCAAATGGAACTTACTCAATGGGCTTCCCTCGGATCTCTGCCATGATTGCACTTTCCCCTCCGAGATACTCATAGCAGAGACTGAGGAAGTTGTAGATGACAAAAGCTGAAACATTCAAGAAAAGACTACTGTCAGCAAAATATTATTTATTACTTTGCTTGTTTAAAGTCAGCGCATTGAGGTAGGTCATAACTGTAGAAATAATTGGAAAAAACTGTGACTAAGGTATGAGCAGACACATAATCACCGTTATGGGTTGTGTAAATAGCAGGTTTGGAGTAATGTGTCACAAGGGTACTATGACGGTGCATTTTAGTTCTCATCTAAACTAGGGTTAAATCAGTATTAAAAGTCAATTTTTTTCAGGCTTTTTGAAATAGTTTTTGAAATAGTATTTAACATTTTATAACTTAAAATAGAGTATACTTATGGAAAATGTTTTCTTTTGGAGAGCTGTTATTTTGAGTTTGCAAATAACACTTGGATTAGGAGTCTGTCACCCCCTGTTGGCAACAGTGGGAATTGTACAGAGCATAAAATTGCCAATTAGCTACTAGCAACATGATGCTAACAGACAGATAAATGAACTTACAGCTCCTTAGTGACGACAATGTCTGCGCTGAAATGATCAGAATGAGTCTGGTGGGTGTGTATGGGCTTTAGAAATGCGCAGGGGTACTTTCTGGTTTCATGTGTCTATGCAGAGTGATGAGACTGAGCGTTTTCAGCTCTTAAGAAGGAAACCGTCTCAGCACTCAGAATTACTAAAACATGAGTGAATGAAACAAAACACTACTACAGATACGTTTTCAAGGTGCAAACAACTTTATAACATAGGCTCAAAAAGTTGATTTAGCATTAATAGAGGACCTTTAAACAAAAATGGAACCTTTCTCAAACCAGATCCAAACTAATACTACATTTTTTTAATAAACCGGGGCTAAACTTGAGAATAAACCAGTTAGAGACTAAACAAATACATTTAAACTTTGGCTTTGTTTGACAATTACTTTGATAGGCAAAGAGTGGCAAGTGGTGTGTGGTTGCCAGTATTTGGTTGCCAGTATTTCATGTGTATTTATACTCACAATCAGAATCAAAGAGCAGCCAGTGTATGTCAAAATATTTCCTTTACTAGGCTTACTAACCACGATTTTCATTCATTTATAATTTATGGATTGTTTCTTTAAACTACATTCTGAAGACAAACGCTAGGCAAAGATATAGTAGGATTGGCTCATTTTTGTGCAGTTGCTAGGAAACAGCTCTCCAATCCATTGCAATCCCCACAGTCCATGAAGACAAGAGAACAAAGATGGCAACCTTTACAAATGAAGACACTGCAAAGGCCATCTGCCACTGGGGTATCAAAAGACATAAATCTCACACCACTATTTTAACTGGCCCCACTAAAGCACACACAAGAGCTCCTGTGATAACTACTGATACATAATAGACCACTCACCTTCATAACAATCTCTGACCGTGTCAAAGTACACGTAATACTCTTCGTTGGTGAAGAAGAGGAGGCTGAGCCAGGAGTCGAAGGCGTAGATGGGGACGATGAAGAGGATCCTGACTATGTGCCTCTGTTCATTTGGAGAGCTGTAGTAGCGGAGGTGCATGTAGATCTGAGGAGGAAACACAAGAGAAGAGTGGTGGATACAGGTACTGCTTACACTTCCACTATAATCTGCATTCATGGGGTGAGAAGTCAAGTTTTTCCAAAAAAGTGCATTAACAAAAATAGCAACCTAATAGAAGGCTAGCCCAAAATGCAATTCTTGTCTTGGTGAAGTGTTCTTTACTTTATTTTTACTTGCATTCTCAATGAAGATTTTTTTTTTACAGGATGGAGTGGAACATTAAACCACCTGCAGCTTTTGTTGAACTTTCCAAAACATATATGGAAAGTGCACAACCTAAAATGAATCCCTTCTCAACTCCAACAGCAACACGTTGGCTATAAAAAAGTAACAAGATAAATCTCTAGGTGACATTTACTTTACTGTGGCTCAAAATCCAATTTGTCCAAATAAAAATGTACTGTTTTGCGACCTGTTTTCAGTTCTGATTTTGATATGGTTTAGCCCAGGTTTAATCCTAAATTTACTCCTGATTTAGGCCTAAACGTAGATACCTCTACCAAAGACCTTTCTGTTGTTTGTGCCGGAATTGGTTTGTTTGTTTGTTTGTAGGTCAATAATGGTATGTTTTTGGTGTGGTCTGGATGCAGGAATTTAAAAAAGCATTTTAAAAGAAAACTGTAATGCCTTGGCGTAGGTCTGCTTCTATTTATTGATTGATTTAGCCCTATCTTTGATGAGAAGATGAAGTCGATTTTAGATTCTAAGTAAGGTTTTCAATTCCACTGGCCATGTCTTTATTTTACCTCTTCCTAATGTAGTTCGTCCAGTTCCGAATACAATGCTGTGGTTTAACTGTATGCCTGAGTGCCTTGTGTGTGCTTGTTTGGTGAAACTGATATGGCTCTTTTAACGCTCCTATTAAGAGCAGCAGACGGCAGGAAGAACAGTGTGGGCCATTGTCACGCTGACACGTCTCTCTACACCATGGGGCTGCTTTTCCATTTGCCCAATCTCCCACCTATCACCTTCCCTGGCCCGTAAACACACACACACCTTTGTAAAACCAACAGAGTGGCTGATGAGCCACTATCCCAGACAGTGCACTCTGGTTGCTAGGTGACCTGACTTCCTCCTCATCGTGAAAGTACATATATGGCCTGCTCTTTGATGATGTCGCCGCCGGCAGCACCTGTTGCCGGAGCGACAGAGAGCTTGTCTTTGACTCTATGTAAAGAGAGGCAGCACACAATGGAAGACAAACCATCAACAAAAGCCTTGGGGCTCAACAGCTCTCACTTACATAATAACAGAATACAGTGAGTAACATGAGGACTGAGCATTAACCAAATAACATAACAATGGTAAAGCCCTATCCATATGAATATATCAAAACTCAAGTGTCTTTACTGTGCAAAACAGCTCATACAAGATATACTTCAATAACAAATGGTTACATCACAACCATTAATTTCTGAATACAGTAAATGTAGCTCCTCTTCATGTTTTTTTTGCTTCGCTGTGTTAACATAACTAGTGCAGAAATAGGGCTTATTGTATTAGGATTTCCCACCACCATTGTTTCCAAAAAAAACAGTGGGTTCATACCACTGTAATAAACATATAAAGGGTCATAGGCTAAAATTTTGTATTCTCTAAATAATACAATATAAAATAATCAGGGTAGCTCCAGGTTTTGCCTTGTGAAATTGAGACATTTCAAGACTTGAACCATACATTTCAGTAATAAAGGTTTTTCAGTAAGTGTATTGTGATGATACATTTGCATTATGCAGCTCATATAAACTGTAGATCTGAAGCAAACTTACAAACTAAAGGTCTACTGGGTAACTTAAAACATTTTTAAACCATTTATGATTGAATTTAATGCCTAATTCCAACTCACAAATAATACATACTGTATTTCTCTATTATTAGTTATGATGTATTACTTAAATATTCAGTACTTTTTTACAAATACAAGCTTACATGGGGCTGAACATAAATGTTACTTCTCGCTGAACAATAATTTGTGTGGTTAATTTGATGAATGTCAAAGTTCGCAAGCATATATTCACTGATCTATATATTTCCAACAATTAAAAAGACCTTTTGTAAATTTAAGATCAAGATGAACAAAATTTTGTACCTGCCCATAAGATTTAATACTTTTAAGGCCTTGATTTTGACCACATCAAATTGAATACCTTTTCAAGACTTTGGAGATACCCTGATAATATAATAAAGTGTAGATAAAAGCACAAAACATCTGCAAAACAGAACCTATTTATGTTTGCACTTATTTCATATCAAAGCAGACATAACCAGTGCTGGAATAAAATTCTTCCAGCCGCTCTACATTATGCCTCTTCAAAACAGTTTGCCTGACAGTGGAAGGTGGTTGGTATTGTAAATATTCCCAAGTAATCATTCGAAAGTAAAGCTGGCTGTGGCTGCACTGATGACATCAAATGTTTACTGAGAGCTGTGTGTTTGACCTGAAAGCATTTGTCACATGCTCAAGTCATGTGACCTCTCACCTGGTGACATGTGATCAGAAGAGCGGTCCAGACAAAAACACCTGATATGGTCTGAGCTGTGGAGGTCATGAGGAAGAAGGGCTCCTCTGGGGTGACCACTGGGGCTTCTGGGGCCCACGACGTGTTGGAGCCCTTTGGGGCCACAGTGGCCGGGGGCCCTGGAGCCAGGCCGATAGAAGAGTCATTGCCTAACCTCTGTGACAGGGGTATGTCTCTCCTCCAAAGTTGACTCATCTGCACAAAGAGGGAAAATGGAAGCACAGAAAACATTAGATTGAGCGTGGTGAAGGTGGGTGGCAAGAGAACGACAAAATGGAAAAAAACTACACATGTGCCAAATTATGGGGGCAGATGAACAGAGGCTGACTCAAACAGGAATCAGTGTGACAGCTATGAGCGGAAGGCTGCTGACCCAATTCCTCTTTGTCTTTCTCATGTGCTTATCTGAGAGCAGGGGAGACTCTGCCAAACACAAACGGCCCAAAAGCATCTCCAGCTTTGAAATAATTGTCATCTCATATCATCAAAATACAGGCAGAAACATAAACAGCAACACACTTTTGACAAGAAATGTGTAATGAAAGTAATGAAAAAGTTTATTTAAAGAATTCAGTCTTACTTTTAGTTGAAATTCAGTCTTACTTTTAGGTGAAATTTTAGGTGAAATACTTTTAGGTGCTTCCTAGTTAATCTAAATCAGTGGTTCTCAACTGCTCTGGCTTTGGGACCCACCATCACTCTATAATGACGAGCCGTGACCCCCAAAAATGAGCAATTTCACCTGATCAAATGTATTGAATAAACACATTATGTAGTTTGAATGTGAGAGAGTTTAATATCAGAATGTCACATTCTGCCAACACAAAAAAGAACAAATTTAAAGATAAACTGAGCAAATGCCACAGGGAATTATTCCCTTCTACTGTATATTCAGTGAGCTACATTTTATTATAAAACCACATCAGTAACTTTAACACACTTCAACATTAGAGGTGTAACAGTAACATTATAGAACAATATTTTTTTATTTTTTTTTTGCTTTTGTTGAATTTTCTCTATACACTTTATATCCCATACTGACACCTTTTTTATTTATTATTTATTTATTTAAACTTTGTATTTTATTTACTTATTTATTTGCCCTGGCAAAGGCCTGCGACCCACTGAAAACAGTTCCGTGACCCACTTTTGGGTCCCGACCCACCAGTTGAGAATCACTGATCTAAATTGCCCTTAGTGAAAGAATGTTAAAGTGAGTGACTGTCTGTTTATGTCTCAGCGCACAAGTGGCAGTCTTGTGATTTTATTGCCCATTATCTAAAGGGCAATATTGTCATTGTACCCCACCTCAGGCCCAAAGTGTCTTCCTCTGAGATACTTTGCCTTTTTAATAACTTCATTTTAATAACAATAACTGTTTAAAAAGCTGCTTTTTATTAGTACCAGCATTTTGTTGCCCCTTACCCAACTTTTTTGACATGCTGCCATCAAATTTAGAATGATCTATTATTTTTTTACACTATGCTATTTACATTGTGTTGTGATTGAGAATAAAATATGGTATGTAATGTATTATGTTTTTACCCAGTCTTTTAAAGTTTAGTTTCAAAAATGTGGTTTGTACACTGTAAAATCTAACTTTCAGGTGAAAAAATGATCACCGATTCAAATGAAATGACTAAATATGGACTGAATGTTCTGTTTAAGACGTCCTGACCATCGTTAATCTCACCATTAGGCATGAGGCAATATGAGATTCTCTCCTCTACTTTCCTTTTGGCTCTCAGCTTTCGGAATCACCACAGTAAACCATCAGCCTCCTGGCGTGCAGCGATTCCCATATTGATACGGCATAGATTTTATGTCTGATGCCCTTCCTGGCGCAACCCTCTCAATTTATCCAGGCTTGAGACAGGCACAAAGAGTACACTGACTTGTGGCCCTTTGAGGCTGGATTGATATGAAATTCTGATACAATATTATGGTTATTGTGAAAGCAGTAAACCTTGAAACCAGTTATCGCACCATGCCTTGTCAGCACCTGTCAACATTGAGGTGCAAAGCATGGCCATATTAATTACAGATCATCAATAGTTGTCATCCTTCCAACAACTGTGTATTTCTTGATTCCGGGATGGCACAAATCTAATCATTCACAGAAAAAAGCTAATTTAATAATGACTCCGAGCTCCCAGATGCACCAGCTAAATATAGGCTGTTACTTGACATGGATGAGTCATGCTTGTTCACAAAAGCTTTGTGGAGCTGCAGTAACTTGAAACACATCAGTGTGTCACCAGGAAATGGGATACTGCTTAGGCCAAGTGACTGAATCAAGGTGTTTAAGATGGCTGTGTGATTGTCAAGATTTCACTCTCTAATAAACAGATTTTTTTCTTATAGACAAATAAAATAAAAGCTCATGTAATCCTATTGTATTGTGGCAAAATGTGTAACCACAGTACAAAGCATCTTTCCCAATGTATTGATCGACTAGACTAGAAAATAGGATATTATTATATTACTGGCCTGAGCCTATAGCTTAGAGTTTAGGGTTAATAGACTTCCTCTATGGCCAAAAGGCAGGCAGCCATCAGTCCTCCTCGCTGCACCCGTGGCAACGTTTCAAAACATGCATTGTACAATGACCTCAATCGATTCAGCAGCAGTCTTTGTGACACACTGCCTCGGTCCTCGGGCTGAAAAGTGCACCAAACATCAGGATCATTGATGCGGCGTTCAATCTCAGGCAACAACAAACTGCAAAATGTAGAGTGGCTTGAACAAACCCACAAGACACATCACTGTTAAAAGTCTCTCAACCATTCATCCCTCATGCTTTCTGGATAATTTGATACACTATATTCGCAAAACGATATTTACTTCAGAGTCGTGTTGACACATAGCTTTAAGAAAGAAATATCTTGTTTTATGAGTGCTTTCAGCCGTACTACTTACCTCCTCTGCAGTGGTTTGATCCTGGCTGCTTTGAATCGATGCATCAATTTAGCTCATATATATTCCATAAGAAGCAAAACTCGTCCAGAGAAGTGTAAAATATTAAAAAGGACACGGACTAATTAAAAAGACAATTTCAAACCCTGACTAAAAGGTGCCAGGTGGCTGCAGCAGAGCGTCAACTACGTTAGCAAATGTTAGCTTAGTTTAGCCCGACGCCAGCGTGTTGTTGCTCCTGTCGGTAAACTAAATAACACAAAAGCGCGACGGCATTAAATAATAAACGAAATACCTCGGTTTGTTTGATTATTCAGTATATGAATAATATTTTCATGCTAGTTACGGTTAAGGCAGGCACCGTTATTTCCTCCACATCATCAGCTGCAGCTCCCTGTATCAACAGCAGCCTCCGGTGCTGCGGGAAAATTGGTTCCCCCATGTTTTCCCTGTTGAGCGCCAGGACTTTCTCTCATTTTAAGGTTTCTTTTTTTTTTTTTTAACGAACTTGTTGAATTAAACACATTCTGTATGAATCATAATCAAATTAATCAAATCAGTATTTTCGCTATTTTATGCTGATATGATCATTTCGTTGTTTTTTAACTCGCTGATTATTGATGTTTGTTTTGGGTAACGACTGTGATGGCTTTTTTTCCCCTCATCTTGCGCACGTAGAAATAAACGCGTGATCTATATAACATAATCCTGATACACACATAATTTGATACACATACAGACTGTATAATAGAACTAGATAATGACTAAATGCATGAAAATTCTAGGCATAACGCGGTTTACAATTAAGAAACAAATATTTTTTCATGAATAATTTAAATCCACAATATCACAACAGTCATTGTGAGACATGGCTGGTGCAAATGCTTTCCAAAAATAGGTTACTTACAGTTTTCAGTATTTACGCAGAATGTCAATAATCAGCTAATTAAGCAACTCCAAATCATCTTCACAATACACAAATGGCAAAAAAAATCGATTATGATGCATATATTGTGTTTAATTAAACAAGTTCGTAAAAAGACCTTGAAAAGAAAGTCCTGGCGCTACATAGGGGAAACGGGGAACCAAATTTCCCGGAACATCTGCCAAACTCCCACATGGCGCATGCGCAGTCACTACGGGAGTCTGTGCCTGTTGGGAGTGATGTAACAGGCTAAAGAGCAAAAATACAACACAAAATGTGACGACTTGTGAGCAACATTATTCATTTTTATTACTTCATAAAATATACACAAATACTGTTGTAAATAAAGTGTGTTAAAGAACTGTACAAGATATCAGTACACAATACATAAAGTGAACTCCCCAGAACCCCGAACTAAACAGTTACGATGCCACTGGGTCATGGTGGCCTGTACAAAAGTAATTACACACAATACAATGCTATTTACAGGTCCCTGCATCGCTTCTATTTTCTCTGAATGACATCATAAAATTGCTGGATCCAAAAATTGACATCAAAAACATAATTTTTGATTGAGGGAAAGACCTAATGTTGCATGTTAGGGGCAGAAAACAGTACTAAACAAAGAGCAAATGTTAGGCAAGTGTAAAAAATATATATGGGTTAGTGGGCAATTTTTACAGAAAGCATAAAAGAACAAAATTAATGTTTGCAGGGAGTAATTGTACTCGTCTCTCTCACATAGAAAGTGAAGTGACCCAGCTGGCATAGTAAAAGCACCCTTTCCCACAATTTAGTACTTTGAATATGCAAAATTCAGACCCAATTCATTCCATTAGTATGTGTTTTTCTACTAAAACAAAATCACCTTTTTGGCTTTACACAAATAAAAAAATATTTACAGTGAACATTAAAAAAGAAAAATCCCCCACCCAGAGTCCTGCCAAACGGAGTCTGTCCCCAGTTCCGTATAACTTCTGATAACAAAAGAATATAAAAAGGTAAGATTAAGAACGTTCATAAAAATTGCAGCTTTGATGAGTTAGCTGGTATGAGCAGCTATGGTCTCTGGTCAAATACACTGAAAATGTCCTGAGGCGTTTCCCCCTCAACAGTGTGTCATTGCAATATCTATGGTCAATTCTTCAGTTTACCGAATTAAAATAAAAATATCAAAGTAAAAAGCGGGGTGCTGGGGATTTGGGTGGACGTTAAATAAAACATGAATGTGTAAGCAAGCCAAGTGGTATTGGAACAAAAATATAACCTTACAACAGCTTATAAACTTGCCTATCCCACTATCTTGCCTTCCTTGACATCCTAACTTTTCACCTACCTATATCCACTTTTGTAGCTGTTATTGCTCTCAAAATGCTGAAACATGAACATCAATGAAACTCTTGCAGTGTTAAAAGATAAATTACAACTTAAAAAAGGACGAGAAGCATGCATGTGCCCCTGATAGCTTCTGAATGCAAACAGTTCTTCACATTTATAAAGACAACGGGAATGTGGAAAGGGAACAGCTATGACTGAACTTGTTGGTAACAATGATGCAACACTGCTGTTCGTTTTGCGCTTTGAAATGTGGTAGTGATCCTCGCTTCAACACAACGTTCAGGAAAAAGTGGACATTGGGTCATTTGGGTTTATTGTTCTTTTTTTTTTTTTTTTTTACAAGTCCGTGTGTCCATTGACTCAGTCTTGTAGAAGAAGGTAAAAACACACCTGGAGCCACAAGCAATCATTTTAGCCCTGTGAATGAGAAAAAAATCCAAATGAAATGTTAGCTGAATGCAAGTTTCTTAAACACAAAGTCTCAACAATCATACCTGTAGATTTGAGGTGGATACAGAGCTTTACTTCCCCATGTGCTCAAACGGCACGCTGACCTTTAGGAAAAAAGAAAATTAACTCTTAATATTATTATAATACCCTTACTTTCCTAAAAACAAATGCATACAAATATATTTCATCATGTGTAGCAAGATTTGTTGCATTCTGAAATGTATTATAGCATTCTTATCAAAGTGCAATGGGTCTGGATCCTCTCCCATTCAAATGTATTTTCAAATTTATATTAAAAAGGTCCTATCCAAGATTATTAGTTTTGGACACCTTTGCATTAGTGTTTCACGTTTTATAACTTAAAATAATGTATTTGGAAAACAACCTATTTTGGGGATTATACCACGCTTAAAAGCTCATATAAGTAAATATAGCATAATAGGGGGACCTTTAACTCTAAAATAACTGTTTATCTAAAATTTATGCAAGACTTTGTTCTTGTTCTATTGGCTCCATGTCTTTGTGTGATAAGTTAATGTAATTCTCAGTGATGGTTTGTTGATAATGACATATTCAAGAATGGTCAGTAATGGGGCAAAGAAGATATGAATAGTTTCAGAACACTGTGTATAGTCTAGTAACTATAGTCTGTAACTATAAATATATGCACCTTAAAGTTCTAATTGGTTGTGTTTATTAAATTGTATTCAGAGGTAGTTTGTTGTGTATCAATTTACTGTGCTCCCTGAATGTCCAACTTTTATTGACAAAAGACTAATTCTTTGTGTAGAAAAAAGTACTATGATGGCTGTCCAGGCTAGAATTCAGTCAGTGTAGTGCTGTGTATGAACAAATATAAGTTTTTTTATTATTATTATTATTATTGTTTATTTATTTTTTTACCTGTGATGTGGAAATTCTGGACTGGTCGTGCCGAGCGGTGAGATCAGATGATGACACGTTGGCAGGAGCCCCTCTGTGTAGACGCATGCTCACCTTCCTTTCCCTCTCTGCACGAGAAATTGAACATGGTGATGTGTTTCCCACATGTTGCATTTAAGATGTATAAAAAAAAAAAAAATCTAACTAAAAAAACCTAAGAAAAACTTTAACGAAAAGCCAAACTCACCAGACTGCTGCACACGGGAGGCAGGGTTGGACATGGCTTGATCTTGTCCATTGCGGACTCTGTTAGCAGCTCCGGGGTTGGGACCAGGTGGGATGCCCCGAGCTGCAGATCCTCTCGGGGCTCCCCCAATACGTTCATCCCTCTCTTCTCCTGTTCGCCTGTCCCGCTCTCCATCTTCTGTTGTCCGACTGGCACCCTAAGAAGAATACCCACAATTTGCATTTTTAACAATAACAACATGAACATTTAAAGATACTGGTTTAAACTTACAAATTTGAGCATGTTCCAGTCAAAAACGTAATCGTAGGAGAAGCCCTGTCGGTGAAAAAGGTTCCTGAAGAGTTGTCGGAGGTAAGAGTAATCAGGTTTGTCATCGAAACGGAGGGAGCGGCAGAAATTCAGGTACGTGGAGAATTCAGCTGTAGAAGGAAGAAACTGTGAGTTAACAAGAAAAAATATAGGCATTGCTAGACCATTCAACTAGCAACCTTAAATGTAATCCTGTGGCCCTGTCCCCCAGTACACAAAAAAATACAGTATATACAATATTGACATGGTCATTTTAATGTTGGACTACTGCGCCTCACTGCTATTAGGCTAGGAGAGGCATTCAGCAGCACTCAGTACAAAACAGGAAGAACAACAGTAGACCAGTGCTTAGCACAAGATTCACACATTTTAGACCAGCAATGACACACATTCTTGGCTACACTGTTGCTGGATAGCTTTTGGTCTGTTGTATTGTAAACTTTGAGTGAAAACTGCCTTTTTTTAATCCGAAAGCCGATCAATATCATGACACTTTACAAAATGAAACTCAACAGAGTTAGAAAATGTGTTCCTTGGTCGCTAAATGTGTCCCACACAGCCCCATAAATGTATCTAAGCTATGGCTAGCATGCGCTCACTTCAATGCGATGATCTAAAATGCGTATTTCTGATCTATATGCGTTGTGTGCAGCAGTCCAACTATTTACCGTGTTATCCAAGTCACTACAGCTGTTGTTTACATGTGTATTCTAAATTTTGGCTATCACAAACTTTAGTCTGTTGTGCCTCTGTAAAGTAATACCAGTATGTTTTAGCTAAATTTTCAAACCGTAAGCTTAATTTCATAATTATTGGGATAATAGTTAATTGCAATTATTGTGGCCAAGATAATCATGACATAAAATTCTAATATCGCCCTACGCCTAGTATGAATATGTAAATTGTGTATATGTCCTCTCTTGTCTGTTCACATCATGAACTGCATGTATGTTTTGTTCTGCAGATTACACTTTGCCCACTGTAGTTAGGCTCTGTCTCCTGCATGTGAACTCGAGAAGTGAGAAACCCAGCTGTGAGGGTACAATTGGGCTATGAGCACAGTTGGAGTATGCACTGCATCTAAATGTAGTGACTGTATTGCAGAATGTATACAACCCTTGGCTTGTTGAATGTTTTGAGCCCTTAAGTCACAAAATGTGTTCATATACTTGTTTTGTTGCCATTAATCGCTACAAACAAGTAAGGTTTACTGTTAGCTCCTAATTTTTTTTATCAAAGGCTGAATGTAGTATTAGCCTGAGCAGAGCATTGTGAACTCAATAGTTCAATTCTCTCTTCCAGACAGAAATCCAGTAAGAGGGCTTAATTGAGCTTTGAGCATAATCTGACTAAGCTCTGTGTAAAAGTACTGAGTGATTACTTACAAGGATATCCTTTGCACAGGACCTCAATGGGTGTGGACATTTTTTTCTCACTGATTCGCTCATACTTCTGTCTCTTGGTAGCGGCCTTGAGCCCCTGCCATGGCAGCGAGCCCAGATTGAAGTACATGAGTACATAACCGAGGGACTCCAGGTCATCACGTCTTGACTGTTCTATGTATGAAAGAGTACAATAGTGCATGTAAGTAAAAAAAAAACAACAAAAAAAAAACATATAGGAAGTTTGTTTAGTGCTCCAACAACGCCAGTCACACATCCTCCCTCTGCAGCTTTAAATAAACATCCCGACTACTTCCATCACCTGTTTCTACATGGTTAATGATAAATACAGGCCACGAAACACACTGTGGTTGCAAACACTTTGTCACAACTAGGTCAAAAAGTTACAGGGCAACGTTACAAATAGTACCATGGTTTTGTTTTTTGTTTTTTTACACTATACAGCTCTTTTAAGTTATACTAGGATTGCCCAGGTGTGCTTAAATCACATACTACATAATTTTGTGTGATATAAAGTGATGAGTTTCTTAGGTTTTCTACTTAGCAAAGAAAATGGCTGAATAAATGTAGTTTTAACCCCAAGTTTCCACACATTTACTAAAGATAACTATTTAGCCAAAGCATTCCGGCTATGATCAATGGTCTACAGAGAATTAGGACATTAATTCACACATTCAGATAAGTAATGGTTAATGCATAAATGTGAATAGAGGTTTTCCTTATAGTTGTGTGAATAAACAAAAGGGCAAAGAGGTCAGGAGCTCACAGCAGCAGTGTTCAGTATTTATACCATTGTGAAGTGACTACTCTGTGAATTTCATTTAACCAAAGACAACAACAACCCTGCTGAAGAAATGTTGTCAGAGTTTACCGATTCCCAGATGTGTGTTGATGGAGGCGTAGCGGGCCGTGCCAGTCAGGTTCTTGTTCTCCCTGTAGGGGATGTGCTGGTGTGTCCGGGCATCGCGGTACTTCTTAGCCAAACCGAAGTCGATTATGTACACCAGGTTTCCCTTCTTTCCAAGTCCCATGAGGAAATTGTCAGGCTTCACATCCCGATGGATAAAGTTTTTGGAGTGGATGTACTCGATGCGGCTTATCTGAAAGAATATACAAGAAAGAAGCAAACTGATATAGATTCTACATGGGAGCACACACTTAGACAAGCAGTATGTCAACAAGGAGGACATCTGAGGTTAAAAGTATATAGAGAGGACAGAGGAGTATTGTGACCATTAAAGGAAGAGTTATAATATAAAATGTTAGTACAGACCTATGCTACTATTGTTACAGCAAACACTAAGAAAAATCATACTTGAGAGAGCCTTTTATTACAGATGAGTATACTGGATACGCTAGAGCAAAATGTAGTTCTCAAAAGCCTTAGGGTCTAGATTCTAGTGAAATCTTTATATACAGAAGCATGGGCCAACAAATGCAAAAAAAAGTATGTTCATGCTTATGACATACTTGGGGATTTTTATGTTTTCTAGGAAGTGTGTATCGATATACATGGAATATCGATTGATAATATCAAAATAAGAAATCTGCATGTTAAAATAAAATCAGATATGGCTTTTTAAATGTATTTTTTGTGTTTTTAATTAAATAAATTGTTACATTCAACTTTTCTTTGCTCTCTGTCTACTGGACATATCAACCCAGGCTGCGATGCTACATTTGGGAGAAAAGTTTTATGATTTTTGGCAAAAAAGTGCTGTATCGATTATCGATATGAAGGTGCTGAATCATATCAAATAGTATTGTTCCAAATTAGCCAATATCGTTCTTGAATCTTATCAAAACAATTCTAATCAATATGTATCATATCGTTGCAAAACCATATCGTTAAACCCCTACTTACAAATAATGATGACTAATATGTTCATCATATAGGCTACAGGAGAGTTGCTAGCTCACTAAAAGTAGCAATATGAGAAGTATGTTTTATGTGAATATTGTAAGAAGTTAAAGACAGTCAGAAGACCGCTAAACAACAACAGATTAGCCAGGCAACCATCACTTGATATATAGAGGCACTAACTCCTATAACAGCATCGACAGGACAGGACAAGTGTCTAAGTATTGTGTTGTCTCTGCCCAGTGTCAGAGCGCTGAAGTCCTGGTGACACACTGATCTGGTTACATAGTGCTGCCGATGTGTTTAAATAGCTTCACTCTGTGTGCGTTTTATAATGCAAGATCCATCTTACAACAGGTCACCTCAATCTGTGACTGATGCCTGTAAAGGTGTAATGAAGAGCATTTAATTAATGCTTTAAATCTAAGTATAACAAGGTAAACTAACAAGTTACTTCCTGGTTACAACAGGTCATGGCTGGCGTTTTAACGGTCTGTCACCCACAAGTTTTTATACATTAATAAATCTATAGTATAATCTTTTCAAGCATTGTAGGAGTGGAGTGTACGACACTCTGTGTGTGTGTGTGTGTGTGTGTGTGTGTGTGTGTGTGTGTGTGTGTGTGTGTGTGTTTGTGTGTATGTCTGGTGTAGGGTGGTGATTCTAACAACTTATTTTTGTTGTTTAGATGTTGCAAACTTAAGTCTGGTGTGCTTTTGTCACTTTTTTCTGTATAGCATAAGAAAGACGGCATATTGGCGTTGGGTCCTAAAGATGGCGCAGCAACCGTGTGATGACACTTAATATTTGTGAATTGGGAGAATATAATCATCTAAGCTTCACAATAATTTAAAGGTGAAATTAGGAAAAGAGGGGTAGAATTCTGAAAGCTGCCACTGGCTGGTTGGTTTTACACCACTAGTCAACATTAATCAAGTGGCAGCTGATAATATAAAAAGAATCTTTTGTATCCATGCTATGTTTAACTAGGCTGACATAATTGCTGGTCTAATGTTGAATTTGAAATGTTCTACTATAAAAAAAAAAGGTTGTCCTATTATTGATGGAGTCAAATTAAAATGTTTTGTTTGTTATCTACAGACATGTATATAAGGTTCTGTGTCTTACCATCTGGTCTGCCAACAGCAGCACAGTCTTCAGGCTGAACTTTCTGGAACAAAAGTTGAAAAGGTCTTCCAGACTTGGACCCAGCAGCTCCATAACCATCACATTGTAGTCTCCCTCTGCACCACACCACTTTATGGATGGAATGCCCACTAAAATACATTAAGATGCAGTCTGTCAGCAAAAAGCATTAATAGTATAGGTTCTACATGTTAGTGCAGGCAGAAGATAAAAATCTGCCATTCCTACAACTTTTTACTAGGTTTCAGGCAGGCTTAAGCAGCAATTCTATCACTCAATATAAAACATCAAGAAAAAACTCCTGCCAAGTGTGTCTAGGGCATGGTTGACCCTTACCTCCTCCTTGCATCATCTTGTAGAATTTGCTTTCAATGTGTAACTGTGGATGTTTAGTCTTTACACATTCCAGCTTGATGGCAACCTCTTCACCAGTGGCAATGTTGGCACCTAAGGGCAAATGCACACATACTTAACTACAGCTATATAAGGGTTAGGAGTCAGGACTGCACATTAAATCACATATTGTTATTGTGATGTCAATATCCACAATATTGCTGATAGACATTTAAATTATATTGTGCCATGATTAAATTTGTAAGAAGCAATTTGCCCAATGCAAGTGAAGCTTGTGTAGAGTCTTGTATTTTCTTTAATTGCATAGCGCATTGAATTAAAATAAGTTAAGGAAATGTTTATGCCAGCATTGGTTTGGTAGTTGTTAGCTTGTCAGCTACATAACTCAAAAAGAAAGGATGGCTTATGATGAAATATTCAGACAAAAACGGGACAAAATAAATTAAAAAAAAATGTTTTTGGTGTGGATTTGAAACATCATCTGGATCTAGGATTTTTTGTTAAGGATTCTTTACCATTGCAAGATAGAGCTATCCAAGCTAGCACAAAGATACTCCATCCACGTGGAGTAAAGTAACAAATTAAAACTTTATGGTGTGTAAAGAGTAGACTATTGGCCAAGTGATATTTTCAAATAAGTTGCGCACACAGCTTGGTACTGAAATTAGCTTTCTATCTCAGTCTTTACCACTATGAGACAGAGCCAATGGCTTTGTAGAGGACTGATCTCTTCAAGTGCTGCTAGATATTAAAAGTCAGTTTTGTGGGGCATGCTAAACACTTACCAAGGTAAATGTCTCCAAAAGACCCACTCCCTATCTTCCGCCCAAGCCGATACTTATTTCCCACTCTCAGCTCCATGGTTGTAAGACGTCACTAGAAAAAAAAAAAAAATCTAAATAATTAGAGATGACACAAGATATGATGCAAAATGAGTCATACAATCAGCAGTTATCATTGTCAGAAATTAAATTAACCACATACAAGTTTTGAGAATGTTAACACAAATGCTTAGATTAGGAGTCAAAAAAATATAGTTGGCACAAGTGAAAGAGTATAGTCTTAACTGCACGTGACACAGAAGCACGGACATCAAAAACTCTACCATCCTAAGACTTAGTGATCCATGTCTCTGTCCCAGCACGAGCAGCCCATAAACGCCTTCATCTGTGTCAACGACTTCAGACAATTGTGTGCAATGGACTTCAGAGAGCAAAGCAGTGCAGAAATGGAATCAGTGTCGCTAATTGTTTTGGAAAACCATGTAAACAAACTCTGCCCTATATAGCTACAGCAACGCCTTATCCCAATTTCAGAATGTTTCCAGCCCAGCAAATAAGGAGCTGTCTAAAGAATTCTGTTGTGCATACAAAGCAATGCTATAAATTTGTGAGTTATACCATGACGACTGGCCTGAAGAAAACAAGCAATAGTCTCATGATCACTCTGTGAAATGGGAAACAAAGCATCCTTACACATCCTTACACGTCACAACAAGGATTATTCTAACTAGTCAACCCCCTTAACAATATGTAAGCCATAACAAAGACATTTAGTAATGGTGCATTTTTTTATTTATTCGAGTGAGGGTCACATAGAAAGACACAGGCCTTAGACCTCCCTGTCAACTGTAGCGTCTCTGTTAATGTGATGGGGCAGATGGATGTGGATTATTAAGAGTTAGGTGTCATTACACCAAAAGGGTGTGTAGTATGCTGTAGCCAAGGGACTGAATTATGGAGCAGCATTAATCACAAGGCTACATATTTAGTACTGTTGATTAATTAAGAGCTATAGTTCACAATTTGAACACATATCATGTTTCACTGCACACCAGAAATACCATCAGCAATGTATAGACCAGCAAGTAATCTTTCTGACAGTAAAACAATCTGTGAGAGTGGATGGGAATATAAAGTAAAATGCTTTATTTATCCATTTTCTTATTTTTCTTAGTCCTGTTGTGTATAATTAGGCCCATAAATACATAAATATGGTAGTGAACGGCATGTTTTTCACATTAAGTAAAAACAAAACCAGCAACTTCATTAAAACACAATCGTTTTCACTGATTTATTGTATAAGCTAGATATAACGTCCAAGAAGTTGTGGCTCTAAAATGCCGTATAATCACTAGACTAGAGGAAAACACCAAAGTGTACAAACCACACACACGTGAAACACAAAGGTGTACTCCTTGTTTAGAAGTAAAAAATACTGTCAAACATCCAGAGCCCTGGGACTTTGCGAAACACATGCAAGAAGGAAAAACTGGCGTTACGCCTCTTCCACTCAGCCTGTCACTGCACACTCACTGCTCATGTGCTGCACGCTCATGCAACAAAATAACCCAAACCCAACTCACAAATGATCATTTTAACGTTTATAAAAGGTAGCGCCAATGTTTAGCCATGGACAGTCATTAAACTACGTTAAAATGGAACAAACCATAAGTAACACTGCAAAAAGAAGAACAGTTTCCGCACTAAATGATTTTATATATTTCTAAATGAAATGTGTAACATGTCAGAGTAATAAAAAGAACAGGTTCATAAATAAAATGTCTCAAATTAAAAATAAAAACGCTTCAGAGCGTACCGAACGCATCCCCGTTAGTTCCGTTAGCTCAGATTAAGCTAGGAGAGATGCGTTTACAGACCCGTGATCCGTGCGTACTGCACCAAGAAAATAATAAACAAAAGCGAGACGCAAATGTGAAAGTTATTTCGAATTCAATGTTTTTTTACGTATTTTAACCGCACCCATAAATGTGTTGGACAAGCCTGTATAAATAGTCATCCTACCGAGGGCCCCCTCCCCCCCTCCTGTAAGCCGAGAATACAAGACTCTGATTCGGACGAATCAGGCCGCTTTTCCCCCTTGGTTTCTGCGGTTCCACGACAAACTACTCACCCGATAATGGGTTCGTTAGAGAGCTGTGTCGGTGGAGGTTCTGATCCGATGGTTGTCAGTCGGATAGGGGCCTGGGTAAAAGAGGATGGGAGCGGATTCTGACGGCGCTCATACCCCCAGCTCTAAGCTCTGTCGTCGGCTGCACTCCCTGTTGATAGTCCCTGAGAAGCTCCAGCAGCAGAGCGGCCGTGCTCCACTCGAGTCTGTCTCCCCCTCTCGTTACTTAACAACGCTCCCGTTCACAACATGATGTCATGAGAGGGAAGCGTCACACACGGCCACTACCCACAATTTATTTTTTCTGTGTATTTTTTGGTTTTGCCGAAGTAGAGCTGGAATACCACTAAGACCATATGCTTTAAACTAAAAAATGTGATTATGTAACCAAACATTCACATATGCAGTACTTCATGACTTTGTGATTTAAACCACCACCAAGCAAATGTATCATTATTTTATTTATGTACAAGTAACCCACCCAAGTCACGGAGAACTCTTAATTGTATCACTGGAGTAAATCATTTCATACAGTAAGCAGGGGCTTACAGTAGGATGACGTGGGTGTTAAATAGGATCAGATTGTGGATGTTACTGGGAGGGTGACAGATGGACATGCTGGCTTGTTCCTCTGGTAATAAACTGTACACAAACCTTGCATGCAGTGTGTTTTCTTGATAATAATCATTACTGTAATAAAGAAAAAGCAGTCAATCATTGCAGAGGTCACAAAGGCTTACACCTCCTCACTACAGAAAGTTAAGAATTGTGCACACTAAACATAAAAAATATAACAGGACAAGTTAGAAGCCAATACTTTCATCTTTATTAATCTTGTTCTCATTTGTTTAAATAAAATTTCCTTTGTAAAATCTCAAAACAAAACACTGAACAGGAGTGTTAAAGCCTGTCTTAATTTAAAATGAATACACAACAGAACATTAAAAACGTACGGTAACTCTTATGCATCTGTAAACAACCCACCCCACCCCTCCCACCCGTTCCACACAGTTTGATAAGATTTGGCATGTCCACTTTCTCAACGCAAATGCCTTCAGCTCTTTGTATCATTAAAATGTTCTTTTTTATTATTGCAGGTCAGACAATAAAAAAGACGAGTCTGCTAATAAAAAACAAAACTTCAAATGAGAGAAACAAAGCATTAGTGCCAATATTTCTTAACACAGTCAGCAGTATATCAAATGCACTCAAACATTTTGTATAGACCTTCTGTATAGTAAGCAGCCTTGCCCACAGGCAGAAACATGCATACAACATCCTCACATTCACACACAAACTGGTGGCTGAAATCCACCTACTTGGTCTCAGTCTCACTCATACTTTATGTCCATAGAGTGTGTGATACTGCGCTCGGTATCAGCACACGGAGAAATGCAACATAGCCTCAACTCAAAAACGGCCTGCAATTAAACATTTATCACTGCAACAGTAACAAACATTTTCAAGAGAGAAAAACAGAGAGTGCGTGAGATACAACAGTAGGAGGTCAGCATTTTGAAAACGGAACAATGACGATTTTCAATATTTTCACTTTCAAATTTAAACCATACATACCATATGAAAAAAAAAAAAAACATACACAGTAAGATACAGTTCTGTTGTGAGGCAGAACTGTTTGCATGTGTTTGGATTAGTTCTCCACCTTTACGGAGATGTAAATACAAACTGCACTTAAACATCACATCATGTCGTTTGAAGTTGTTGTACACAATGAAGGTAATGCTGTTTACAGTGCCCGTCTGTCTGAAGGCTTGTCTGTATTTGGTGTGTGCATGTGGATGTAAATCTGTTGACAAGTCCACTATCTACTAAGCACAATCCATTCAAGTCTTTCAGACCAACTGACTTTTCATTCGTTTTCAGGTTTCAAGTCTAAGCAGTTGAAATCTTCATCTGTGGAAAAAAAGGCTGATACACATCTAACAGTCCCTGCAATTGTTTATATAATAGCTTAAGTCTGGCCACAAGAATGTGTGTAAGCATGTCTCACATTTCTGCTTTGTGTGTGCACAATAATATGCATACCATGTACAAGTATGCGTGTGTGTTTATATGTGTACTACATTAATATGCATACCATGTCAATGTGTAAGTGTGCTATAGTAAGTACATATGTAACCCAGTGTATGCTGTGTCCAAACCTACAGGTACAAATAGAGAAGGCTGGTCAGATGGAATCAGCCCCTCCCCCCAACAGGTCACCAGGCAACAGTTCCGCAGGGCTGTCCATTTGGTGCCTCTCCTCCATTTGTGGTGCCCCCCATAAGCTGCTGCTTGGGTATCCCGCAGTCATGCCCCCCCAGAGTCCAGACCTCGCAGACTCCACTCCACCAATACCCGCTCCTTCGCCAGCCCCATTAGTGCTCCACTGGGAGAATATCCCCAGTCCAGATCCTTGGGCTGAAGAAGTTTCTGAAGAAGTGCCAGTACCATCCAGGCTTTGCCAGCTGGAGGTGGATGACCTCACACCAGCAAGACCCGCTCCACTGTCCGCTCCTCCACCATTTCCATTTCCACTGGAGGCTGAGCCCCCTGAAGCCCGCTCACTGCCTGGGGAGCTACCTCCACTACTGGCCACAGTGGCACCTGCTCCAGAGGAACCCTGCGCCCCACCTGCTACTACCGCCCCTGAGCTGGCTCCTTCTCCTCCTGCCTGGGAATGTGCAAAATAGCGAGCAACTTCTTCCTCACTAACAAACTCTGCCAGGATTGTGGTGTTGCCCAAGACACACCTGAAAGCACGTCAGAAGTCAGTTAGATGAACACCAGTATATGTCGATGTTAACTAATGTGCTTTAACTAGTTTATTGGTTGACCTACATGTGCAGTGCACCCTGGGCCTTGGCTGCTTCCTGTCGGCTGCTGTAGCGAATCAGAGCGCTGCCCTGGGTCAGACCAAGGTGGAAGGTCAGCAGGGGGCCATGCTGCATGCAAATAGTCCTCAACGTGGAGCCATCGATCTGTTGGACAAAAGACAAAAAAGCTTGTGGTGTGTGTTGGAAATAACACAAATAACTAAGTTAATACCTTAAATAATACTCATTGTCTAGAAATTACCTACAATAATATTAAACTAATTTAAGACAAAAGGTCAAGAAATCAAGTCATTATACAACTATAGTTATGTGTAAATGTATAATTAATACATAGGGTTAATAACTGCAGTACTGAATAAACTGTCATATCATTATGGGGTTACATTGTTGACATCAGTGTCCCACAGTAACCCATAGTACTAATGCCTAAAACCGAAGGCCACATTATTTTCGATTTACAATAATAGCTGTACCTGAGGAGTCAGATTGCTAAGCAGTAACCAACAGCTGCTCCGGCAGGCTGCACCATCGCTCCAAGCTGAGATCATAACATAAAGTCAAAGAGAAAGCAAACCAAAACCTCTGATTATGCTATAGTAAAAATGTATATATAATAGTTATTAAAAACATGCTGTACCTTGCCCAAATCTTGACTCTTGGTTAACCCCACCCCCTCCCCAGCCACGGGCCAACCGCGGGCCTCCGCTTCCCCAAGGGGAGGGAGAGGCCTGTTTCTGATTAGTCAAGCCAGGAGGGGGGCGTGGCAGCTGTGAGCTGTTGCGATTGGTCTTCCACATCTTGTTTTGTCCGATGGGTTCAGGAGGCCAGCTGGGCTTGTACTCCGAG
This sequence comes from Bostrychus sinensis, assembly GCA_020698575.1. Taxonomy (NCBI): domain Eukaryota; kingdom Metazoa; phylum Chordata; class Actinopteri; order Gobiiformes; family Eleotridae; genus Bostrychus; species Bostrychus sinensis. The sequence goes on along the minus strand of CM036253.1, from coordinate 25,846,516 downwards.
TACTTTCCTGAAGAGGAAATGGAGTGGTGGGGGAAAGAGGGAGAAATATTTTTTAACAACGCTCCAAAGAAAAGGGACTTTGAGCAGAGTTTCTTTACTATAATATACTTTCTTTTGCAACAATGTTGTATACTATCAAAAAAGACGTAACAATGAAGATGTCAAAACATAGGTCAGATAAATGAAACAAGAGGAGAACAGGTATACCTGTGCTGTGTGCATTGCTGAGGGGGCTGTCTGAGGCACTGTAGGGCCAGGCACCTGGTGAAGGCAGCGAGGTGTTGAGGGTGGGGTTTGGCCCTAACCAACACAAAAAAACAAAAACAGCACATTATGCAACAAGATACCTACAGAATAAACTGCTGTCAATAACACGCTAAAACATATTAACATATTATCTAGGAATGATTTATATTGAGGACTGTTCTATGATACATACCTATGTTGTCTCTCAGCAACTGATGGTCTGAGTCATTGAGCCCTGGCGGTCCAGGAGAGCCAAGAACACTTCCACCAGGGGTCATGTAAGGGTCAGACTCTGGGTCTCCACCGCTCTGGATTCCCTTCCAGGGCACACCTGGCTGAAACTCTAGTAACAAAATAGGAAATGGGATAAATTTGTATAACACATTTAGTACATAGTAAAAAACAAAGGTCACATCAAGTGTTCTTTTTGTGTTTTAGTATTTGGTAATTGAAACATAATCCTTATACAATACTTGTTTCTTTGATGTGAATTAATATAGACTAACCTGGAGGCCAGCTGGATGTGGCTGGTTTGTTGCCCAGTTTGCTCCCGGGTGTGCGGTGCCAGTTGTCAGCAGAACCTTGAGGGGGGATCCCCAAACCATCACCACCTAGCATTTCATACTGAGAATAAGGGGAGCCTCCTCTGACCTTCATACCACCAGGTATTGGACCTAAATGCACAGAAATTATAATTTTTAATCATTTGACTTGGTAAGGTTACATAGTTTATAAAGGTAGTAAGACAATGCAGTTCGAACCAGATTAAGCCCGAGTTTACAAATTTGAAAAAGTGGTACTTACCATCTGTTAACGCACCATTTTTGTTAAGTGTTGGGTCAGGAGGAGATGGTACTGGGGAATGTCCTTCCATCATCCATTTGAAGCGTGACTGCTGTCCTCCTGTGTCCTTTATCCCTCCCATCATTGAACTGAGCTCAAGTCCTGACAGGCCCCACCCCAGACAGAAGAAAAATAAATTCACTTTCATTCACACATCTTTCATTCTAATGACATATGCTTTAGATCGGTTTACAAATAAGTTCTGATGACTGTATCTGTCCTACCAGAGTACATCCCTTGTGTTTTGGCATGAAGGTCTGACAGTGGACCGCCCATGCCAGCATGCGGCAGTGGGTCTACCATAGGTTGTTTCGAAATGCCTCCTCCCAGATGAGAAGGGGACAATTTGGAGTTTCCTCCTCCTGGTACTTGTCCTCCAACCCCACTTTGCTGCTGTTGCCTCTGTTGCTGCAGGATTGCCATAATCCGTGCCAACTGTACAATGTACAATGACCACAGTCCACTGGTAAGTTTGCAGCGGCTACATAGAAGTCACAGGAGATTAATGATTTGTGTGCCTGTACCTGCTGTGGGTCTGGCGGCTGCCTCACTGGCTGAGGCTGTGGAAACTTCCTCTGATTCTGAAACATCGGCTGCTGCTGTGGCTGCTGCTGCTGCTGTTGTTGTAACAGTAGCTGACAGGCCTGTGATTTGATAGGGAATTTTGACTTAATTGGAAATGTGGTAAGTAGAAATAAACATTCTTAAGGTTATTACAGTATAAATAATACACTACTAGCCTGGCCCACCAATCAATTTGAACATAAAGGGGCTATATTAAGGTTTTATTTTTAATTTTTTTAAACATGTCTTGGTCACCCCCAGAACAACACTGCCCATTTTACAACCATTAAAAAAACATTATGTGACTAATACTACTCTATGGACCAGATGCCCTGTGTCCTTAATAAAGTTTTTGAATTGAATGAATGAATAATAGAAAGTGTTTCCAATAATTACTTACAACTGCTCTGTTAACAGACACATAGAGAAAGTACTTTTACTTCCTTGAACTTTTTGTTTGATGCCATTTTTCAACAAAATTAAAAATAGCAGTGAGGAATCAGTGGAGACAGAGATGTACAAACTCTTTTGGATAAATGCATGAGAGCAGACTGGATGTAGAGGGCTTGTTGGTCAGTGCTTCCTGGAGTGAGTGGTTTGTGGAACCAAGGTTTCTGAAGCCTCAGAAACTCAGCGCCAGAGACTACAGGATTACTCAAACATGCGTGAATGAAACAAAACACACCAGGTATGTTTTTGATGAGGGAACAACATTATAACATGGTAGAAAGCTCAGCAAAGTCAATTGTGTGTAATGTAGCCCCTTTAAGAGGCAGTACAAATTGAGACTCTGAAAACAACTGGCTTGACATACAACCAATCAAAATTCACAGCCAGCAACAAAGGGAGGATTTTAGGCCCATTAAACTTCACTGAAATGACTAAGCCTTTTTCTGCCAAACTATATTTTTTTGTGTTACATTTTTCTACCCGTCACCATTCCAATTGATGAATCATCAATTGCCACCTACCAGATGGAACTGCTGCATGTGAGGGTAAATGTTGCTGAGCATTGCTAGCTGCTGAGGAGAAATCTGAGGAGGGAACATTCCCCCACCGACACCTCCCACTCCCCCGACACCTCCTACTCCTCCGACCACTCCTCCCATACTGCCACCAGGAGAAGGCATCTGCTTCAGCATAGGACCTGGCACCTAGACATCACAGGGACCTATTATATTAGGTATTGCTGCTTGATGAAAACATTGTACATATGGTCTATTGCCTCACTGACATAGCTATTTACTTCATGGAACAAACAAGAGTGTACAGATCACATTTCTAGCTAAAAGTTAATTATTACTTAATTTATAATTCTGTGATTTAAAAAAAATCTTATTTTACTGCTGAATTTTTAATTATGGTTCTGTTTTTTTGTACTATTTTGCTGTGTACGCAGACATAGAGATGCTTGAATAGCCACTTTGTATTATAAGCAAGCATTAATTCAGTGTTCACAAATAGAACAATAAATTATGTAGACAGTTATTCCTTAAATAACAAAATAATGCTTGGACCCAAAAACAGGTCATGGGGAAGTTGAATAAAGTTTCAATGGTCCGTTTATCAGAAGTTCTAACAGTACTTTATTGACACATAGTTGTGGTAAAACTTTTTCTTAAAATAAATGATCAGGAATGAGGTTGTTGAATACCACTGTGCTAAAACATTGCGATTTTTATTTTTTTTTACAATACCTGGGAACATTTTTTTACAATACAACTTATTGTTGGGTCCACTGACCTGAGCAGACAGGAACTGATGAGGCACTTGAGCACGTAACCCTGGGGTAGGGTTGATGGGATGCATGCCAGGCTGGTGCATCCCCCGAGGCTGAGGCATCCCTCCACCGCTGCCAGCAAACACTCCATGACTACCCATCTGTGGGTAGAAAAACAAACCATACATCATCAAAATGTTGATATTAAAGAAAGACTTAAACAATTGTGGCTTAAATTAAAGAAAGATATGAGTAAAAACAAGCCATACCTTTTCACCATAGGGCCCCATGTCAGCAGGACCCATGTCTTTGGAACCAGGCAAACGGTAACCTCCACCACCTCTTCCCCCTCTGCGCATATCTCCATTATAGTCATTCATTCCTCTTTTGTCACCTTCCATCTTTTTATCTACATTTGGATCATCACCCTACAATTACAAACAAATGTATTTATTTTTTTCATTCATAATAATTTTGATTTAGTAGAAACAGAAAAGATTACACATATGTTGTTTAGTGCACTCACACAAGGGCTAGATATGTTATATTTGTTGCAAATGTGTTTTTGAATGTTGTATTCCTTGGTATAACATAACATAAGTATAACACAGTAAACAAGACTAACAACAAGGGCTATTTTTATTTATAATATTGTCTTCTGCTTGGGGTGTTATAATTTTGACCCAAAATTAAAAACTCTGCAATACAATGTTAGACTAAAAAGCCATACCTGGATAGTAGATTATGATGAGACAATGGGTAGAAGAAGCTTATAAAGTTAGTCCAGTAATAACAGTAAAAATCACACTTATCTAATCATAAATTAGCAAAACAACGGTTTGATTGAGTCTAGGCAACAGTACTACTAAACTATTTATAAACTGTGCTACACTTAATGCATTTACAGGCATTTACAAGTAATCCGACAGGACATTTGAGGTTTCATCAAGAAATAATGGGGAAACCTGCTTAAACTAAAATCTTTTTTTGTCTTGTCATTTCACATTTTTATTTATAGAGAAAAAACTGTTAAACAAGTAGTTAATCAGCAAAGACAACAATATAAAAGCAAAACAGTCTGCATCAATGTCCTGGTCTTGAATTAAAAATGTAATAAATAAAGTAGAAACAAACTTTGACCTTATAAAACATGAATCAAGATTAACAATTTAAACAAAGTACACTGTGAAGTGCCTTGTGTGATTGCACCCTTTTTCTCCAAATAAAGAAACCTCTTACCAGAAGACCCATGTTTGAAAACTGTCTTGACATTGGGTTAATCCAGCTATCCCCTCCTCCACCCTTCAAAACAAACAAACAAACAAACAAACAAAAGTCACACATAACACCAAATATTCTTTAATGAATTCAGTGGTATTTTTATTTAGAACAGCAAAATAAACCATGATGACCTGAAAAAGCATGTCATACACACCTTGAGATTGCCTCTCTTCCCTCCATGTCCCCATCCTCCGGAGTTGAACGAGGAGCTGCTTCCCTGGGAGCCAGCGCTGTTCCAAACTCCCCCACCACAGTCGTCATCCTCGTCCCAGCTGGAGTGACGTGACGCAGCCACCGAGCCCTCCCCTTTGCCACCCCAGTTTTCTATTGACTTAGTGCCTGCATCAATAACATGACAGATGGATATGGTGCCATTCAATTCTCGGCACAGCTCATGTTCAATACAAACACTTGACATTGACATAGTCAGCCTTACCAGATTTAGCAGAACTGGAGGAAGTGTTACCCCAGCCAGCATGTTTGCCCGGTTCATCTGGGTCACCCCAACCTGTTGCTGCCTCGGACGTCTGGCCCCACCCAGCAGTACCGTTATCCACAGACTGAGCTCCCCCTCCCCACAAACCAGGGCCTACAGAATAAAGAGGAAACATTAAATTTTTTGCACAACTTATAATCCAAATATGGGCAAATTATAATGTGTTGCACTGAGGGATTTTAACAAACAACAAATACAGTATGAAGTTCCCATTCATTTTCCCAATAGACTTTTCAAAAAATCTCTATATTAAGAGTTTAAAAGCTTCCAATCAGCTATGTGGTAACTCATGACGATAGCACAATTAATTTCTATCAAAACTATTATTTAAAACTAACCCAACCCCAAAAAGCTTTTGCAACTTGTAATGTGTTACAAAAACAAAAAAGAATAAAGTATTTTGCATTGGCTGGAGCCTACCCCAGCAACTATGGGTTTAGGGAGAGTACACCCTGAACAGTGGCCAGTTAATCACAGGTCTGACACAAAGGCATAGTGCACATTGACAACCTTTAACTCTAAATTGCCACTAATTAATGGATGTTAGAGTCACAACTTCACCCAACACATGCATGTTTTTGAGCTGTGACGTCACTCTAATGATCTAACCCTGGACCTCCTTGCTAACAGGCAGAAATGCTCACCTCTCTGCCATCAGTTTCACTTATTTAAATAAAATAAAAGCGGGCAGTTAGCCATGTTTTTGTGGAGGGTTATAGTAGCATGTGTAAATCAGATTTTGGTTAATGGAACTTGATTTGCTTACCTGGGTGTTGCTGTCCCTGTGGTCTTCTCTGTGCTGGTTGCTGCATGGACATTGGTGGAGGCTGCTGACTGTGACCTTGAGCAGGAGCAGCATTCTTATCCCACAGGTTGACATTCTTACTGTTGTAGCGGCTGGGATCTCCCCAGGCTGCAGTGCCATCGTCAATATCCATTTTGCGACTTATGGACTGGGGCGACGGTTCCTCCCAGCCACTGGGTTCCATGGACTCACTCCCACCTCCCGGGATTTGGGGGATAGGGCCAGACGTCCAGCCTGTACTTTGGTTCAGATTTTTGGATGCCGGATCTCCGCCTCCAGATCCAGACCTGCTGCCCCACCCACCCTGCATGGATCCACCTGGTGGCTGCTGGCCCTGTGTTTGGTGCGGCTGATTAGGGGCTTTCATTGGCGCCACTTGGCTGTTTGGTATCTGTGCTGTTGCTGTATGGGGCTTAGCATTGCCCCAGTCTTGATGGGATTTTCCTTCACCCATTTCTCCTCTTCCCCACCCCCCTCGTTGAGACCCCCCCTCACTCATATTCCCCCAAGATGAGCCCTCTTCAGCAACGTTCCCTCCTCGGCTCGGTCCATCACTCCATCCTCTTCCAGATGAAGAGTCTCTCTGTCCCCACTCACCACCCCAGCCACCTGCCTCTCCCCCTCGTCCGGACTCTTTCCACCCTCCTTTCCCTTTATTCTCTGGACCTTCTTCCCACCCAGTACCCTGTTCTCCAAATTCTCCCCATTTACCCCCTGCTTTGTTATCACCCCACTGCTGTTCAGTGCCCCAGCCTTTACCTTGGGTTTCAGTCCGCCCCCCTCCCCAGCCTCCATCTGCTTTTCCCTGTTTGCTCTCCATTTCCTCATTGGTCGTCCTACCTCCGTCCCAGCCTTCCCTTGCTGAACTTGAACCAGGATTGTTAGCTGTGTTAGACTGGTATCCTGGACCGCGACTAGTGCTAGTGTTCAAATTTGCTGATGAGAATGAAGAAGAAGTGCTTTTATCATTTCGGCTTGTCGAGTTCAGGTCCCAGGCCACATTCTGTCGGATTTGGGTCTGGCCCCAGCCTGTGTTGGACAGAACCCTGGGGTCCAAGTCAGACCGATTGAGCATGCTCTGTAAGGCCACATCTGCGTTGGTCTGGTGAGACTGGTGGTGTCCGGATGGTGGTGTCTTCTGGCCTTCTCCGCTGCTTCCAGCTAAAGACCCTCCCCTGCTCGAACACCCCCCTTCAGTGCTCTCCCCCACACCCCACTCGCCCACTGCCCCGTCCCCACTGTCCACCCCTTTCTGATTGTCCCATGCTTTTGTCATAGTTGCAAACTTTGGTGATGCAGAGTCTGGTACAACGCTGTCACCACTACTGCTACCGTCCTCGCCTTTTCCACTTCCTATTGCTAAGTTACCCGAACCACTCCCTCCCACAGTGCTGCCCCAGTCCACCTCTGAACTGCACCCTTCTCCTGCTCCCTGAGATACCGCCTGGGTATTTGAGCCACCATCAAAACCCCATGTATTTCCTTCTTGCCCCTGAGCTCCACCCTCCACCGAGGGCTTGGCTCTCCAAGAAGAAGCAGCAGCAGTGGAGGAGGAAGACACAGAGCTGGACATACTTGTATTCTCTTCTCCTTCCTTTTCTTTTCCAGTTTCTTTATTTGGTCCAACCCCATCCACTAATTCTGTTGCTAGGTTTGCTGCTTGCTGCTGTTCTCCAATTCTGGCGCCCAAAGCTGTTTCAGTGTGCTGCTGCTGCTGATGGGCACCTGTTTGATTGACAGATGAGTTGGTGGTGATGAGCTGGCTGCTGGCAGAAAATGCGGAAACCACAGATGAGTGTGAAGGAAGGCCGTCGCTAACTGAAACAGTTGTCCCGGACTGTTGAGGCCAGGTGGAGGGGATTGAGCTAGGGTTACAATTGGCACCAGGACTCTCTTGAAGAAGATGGGAGACTTTGGAATTATGAATAGCTGCTGATCCTTGCCCCGCTTCCACCTGAGAGGCCACAACACCGCTCGACTGAACACATTCATTTAGCAAGGATGAGGAGGAGAGAGGAGAAGGTGGTGAAGGATTGTCCGTGTTCCCTCCTCCTCCCTTCTGCTGGATATTTGTCTCACCCCATGAGGCACTGCTGTTGTTATTGTTACCACGGTGATCTTGATCCTGCGTCCCTTCGCTCACTGCCTCGGAACACGTTTTGGGCCCTCCTAAAACTCCAGGCCAATCCTCCATGCCAGTCCCATCCACAGTTGCCCTCCCGCAGCCCTGAGAGGAAGACTGGCTGCCAGAGCCTGCTCCCCATGTGGAATTTGCATAAGTTGAAGTAGTACTAATAGTAGTTGTAGAAGACGACAGAGCAGCGATGCATGATGAGGATGAAGTATGGGGTGAAGGGGAGGATGAACCCAAGTTGGAATCTAGAAGGAAACAAAAAAAAATTACTATGACAAAGACATGAACAAACAACTAACTAGTTAGAAGTCACTCATCTTTAACTTTAAATTGTTTTCTTTCACTACAAAATCTGAACTAATAGTCCACTAATGTAAAAAAAACACACCCTTAGCTTTGCTATAACAGAAATAGTTAGCTTTAAATCGTAAGATTAAGTATTACTTTAGAACTTTCGACATTTTATTTTGGTGGTCACACACCTGTGGCTCCAGCTATTTTTGCATTGTGGTTATCTCCTTCCTGTGTGGTGCAGCCACTGGCCGCAGCAGCCTCGTCTGCTCCTCCTCCCCCCAGCAGCATGGAGGACAGGGGAGGCTGGCCCCTCTTCAGTAGCACTTTGTGGTCCTGTTGGCAGCGAAACCTGGGTGGAACCTCTCTGGACATGTATCGCTGCTGCTGGGGGGTCTGGCTTCCAGGAGAAGATGAGGTGGAGGGCTGTCCGTTGGCCACAGAGGTCCGCTGCTTTGCATTGTTCCCGGCACCAGGAGTTACTGGTGCAGATGCGCCGGCTGCACTGGGACTGGGAGAGGAAGGAGCGGCAGGGCCAGGGCTGGGGGACAATGAGCCTGGGTTGGTGAGCGGCGGGCCACCGGGCGCCTTGGCAGTTTCTGGCACTGAAACACACACATGTACAAGAATATACATGACGTGAGGGCAGATTAATAAAGGCTGAGTGGATATGTTTTTTTTTTTAAAAAGTTAAAGATCTTACTTAATATCTACAAAGTGCATGCACAGTCAAAAACTACCTGTTCAGAATAAAATATAAAAGTTTCCAATAAGTATACACGCCATTAAATTTAAAACTATTTAAATTTAAACACTGACCTTTGAGTTTCTGCTCTGGCACCTAAAATAAAAGGATAAAACAAAATGATAACAAAATTAGTAAAATGATTTAATTTTCAATCCACTTTTTAATTAAAGGTAATAATTCGCAATGTTAAAATGGTGCACCAAATTAATAAAAAAAAGGCTTAAAACATATGTGTGATTGGCATCTGTTTACCTTCTGTGAGGTTTCCCTTTTCTTTTTCTCTTCTTTCTTCTTTTTTTTGTCTTCCATGAAACACTATTCCCTTTTTGGATTCTCCTGTCTGAGGAAAGAGATGCCACTTCATCACAAAGCCACATCTTGCAGAGAAACATGCCCACTATATCTGTACTGTCTATCCGAACTACATCTGCATTGTGTGCATATACTCCATACTGTACTGAGCCTATGCTGTAATAGCTGTAATGTTAGCCAGGGGTAGACAGCTTGACAACCCGACTTGGTATCCTTGCCTCTCACTGCATAATTCATTAACTACAACACAGACAGAACCGGCTTTGGTGGAACAAACAAGTTAACTTCAGAGTAGACTCTGGCGTGAAGTACCCTTTCAGCATGTTGGCTGGCTGGTTGAAGCTGTTATGTCCACCTAATACTGGCTCACTACTATGTAAATGATGTATTAGGTGTCAGCAGCATCCTCATGGCCTTACACATGCCGCCACCACTGCAGCCCACAACCCAGCTCCAAGTCAATATGCCAACACAAACGCAATACTTAGGTCACGTGACTCTTGTTTGTACAAAACAAAACAAGAGGTTGACAAGATCCGGGTCTTTAGGAAACGCAAGAGGACAGAGGAGGACTTAAGTTACTACAATGCAGTAAACACAAGGGGAGTTTCTGACAGCTAACCTACACACAGATCTCAGTCAAAGAGCGTTTATGTAAACAATGCTTTTTGTAAATAAAAGCAATGGACGTGTCATTGCATTCAATGGCAAAGACCAGTGGAATAACTGACAATGTTAAACTTGACTGTCTTTAAAGCAAATTAGCAACTAGAATTGTCTTTAAGCAGCCATCTCGTGAATGCCATTTTATGACCTAATCGGGCAACACAGAAAAAGGTCCAAAGGTAAGTTGTCTGCAGCCAGTACAACCTGTCATGCTGTGTGCAACAGTCAAGCTAATAAATACCCGATAATCAAATTCTAAAGCAAATAATGTTAATATTAGCTACTGATAATTAGCAACAACAAGTCATACGATATCAGACGAAATCAGCGGACGGGGCCACATTATCGTCAGTGACGTTTGCAAAGCGTTGCAAGCGAAGCTCATTAAAACTCTTTATGTGTATGGATTATAAATACTGAGCCTAATCAATAATAACGTATATAGCACTCATTTTTAAAACGCCAAGAAAATAATGCGAACGACACATAACACTTACCTCGGGAATCACATACCGCTAAGACATAAAGTGCTTCTGTGCAAAAATTCTTGCAGACCCACTGCTAGCAAGCTAGCAAAGTAGCTAGCCTAGCGAGCTAGTTCTTCGAAGCTTTCAAGGCTAATTTGTATACGAAATGACATCGACGAAAGGCGAAATGCTAGTCGGTAGAAACGTGTAAAGGCGAATCTCCTTTTTCTCTTACTGTAGTTCTCAAGCTGTAAACAAATCATGCACAACCCCTTGATGACTGTCAGACGCCGTATGATCGGTTAGTTTACTATCGGCCATTTTGCTTCTGTGGGAGCTTTAGCAGCATATGATATCACCAGGCTCTGAGGCTGTTGTTGATCACAGAGGGGAGGAGGCGCAGAGCACACTGTGTGCACCGGGGGGCGCTGTCACACCGCTTACCGTGTCATAACAACTCGATGTCACTGTCTACTACTATCATAAGACAGGCGAGTTTATTCTGAAAAAATGGGAGGTAAATAAATAAGATACGACATACTTTATTTCAAATCAACCGTTAATGACAGTGATCTCACACAACATTTTATTATTTCTGATTTGTGCATGACAAATGAGTATCAAACAGTGCAAAACAGATTAAAAAAAAAAAAATCCTCCCGTCTCATTATGACAGTTTTTTTTTTACACTGAGCATCATGAACATCACAAGTCTGAATGAAATGAAAATGGCAAGAAACACAATTTGTGTGTGTATTGCTAACTGACTGGAGCTAATAATGACATGAAAAATTAAATAGATACCTTTTAAGTAGCACAGATGCTTGTGTTTGTCACCAATATTATAGTATATGCAATAGTATTTTATTTAGCAAAATTCAAAATTACACAATACTGTTCTGTTGTACTTGAGTGCCGTGGGCCAGGCTTTATTGCAACCGATCCAATTCAACCCATGCTACTGCCCTCTGCTGGCTATGTATGACATTGCGTAAAGATGCAAGCAGCTCTTCAGTGCAGCTCCAAGTGTTTGGCTCCAGAGTGTAATAAAGCAGAGGCAGAGTTTCAAGCTGCAGCTCTTCAGCCTGACATACCACCTCCATCGCACGGTCCTCCCCACATCGCGGAAAAAACTTTCTATAGGAAGGAAGTAAAAAAAATAAAAATAAAAAATAGAGGTAGGTCAGTGGAAAAAATATACAAAAAAGCCATAAAGATCCAATTTCAATGGAATCTGCTGGGATTTCTAATTTTGTATAAAAATATGCATTTGATAGTAAATACAATAAAGATCATCTACACATACCTGAGCTTTTTGTGTTTTTTGTTTTTCGGGCGAATGTGGATGACAATAGGGTAAATCCCCTGTCTCAATAAGCCTTCAACACTTGACAGTCCCAGCTCCAGGAGACAGTGTTTGTCCTAGAACATATGGTTAATTTGACATAAGCAAACATCTACGATCAGTTTTGTGACTTACCAACAAAACCTGTGTATACTTTACCTGGCTGATGATGTCCTGTATTGACTGCGTCCGTATGCCCAAAGCCTCCTCTGGAGTGTAGGAATCCAGTAAGAACACTTTCTTGTCGTCTCTCTCTGAGGCCTGGATATGTTCTGATGATCCAAAAAGAACAAGTAAGCTTACTGGTAAAGTTTCTCATTTTATTTTTAGTTTTTAGATTTTATATATTTAATGTACCTGGTGGACAGGTATTGAAGTTTAGACTGGATTCTGTGGGTTGCATAAGTCTCTCTATAAGACCGTGAGAAAGAAGAGATGGGGAGAAGATGACTGGCCGTTTACTTTGAACCCGCACAGGCTGAACTAAACTGTATGGAATCAAGTGCTCCTCATGACCTGAGATGATAGAAAAGTACAAAAACACAATTAAAAACAACCTTAAAGACCTGTATATGTATGTCTATGTAGGTATAATGCACATTACAGAGTCTTACGTTTGCTGAGTGTATAAAAAACCTGCTGTCCAGAGCCAAGGCCACGAAAACTAGGGTCCACAGCTTTGACAAGTCGTACACGTCCTGCTGCTTTCTTCAAGAACTATTGGAAATTGAGAAATTGTTACAGTGTTGCATTTGGTGTTGGTTCTACTGTTACTAATAGTTTAAGTAAAATGTAACATTGTTTGAGCATGTCTATAGTTACCATTTTCTTCCTGAAGTCCTTTTGTTCAAGTGCCAGTTTTCTTAACCTTACAAGTAACAACTGTTGAGCCCTTTGTAAACAAAATATATGTAATTATAGGTTTTTGATATATTAAATGCTTTGAAATGATTGAGAAAAAGATTGTGGTTTTGTGGACCTGTTGTAATTGGGCATAGTCCCTGCCTGCAGGGGCTTGGCTGTGCTTGGGTCGACCCGCGAACAGCGCCAGTGGTACTTGCCATTGACCCTAGTGTCTGTGACAGTGTATGATGTCATCACAGGACAATCCCAGTGATGGAGGATCACCGTGAGGCTCCATGTTGAGATTGACACGCACATAGAAGGAGTCAGCACCCACAAAGGAAGGAGATGAGATCTGAGAGCACAGTTTGGCATAGGCTGAGGAGAGATGGGACAAGTTAGATAATAAAACATACTCTTTAGTATTCATATTAATAATGACTGAAACTCATGACTGTCATTTAGTTGAGAAGAACAGGCCATTGACTTAGCTTTTAGGTCAATAAGAGGTTAAGTCAAATAACTTTTAAATGTAGTGTGCTTTAGAGTGCAAAACATGCTTTGGAACAAGCAGTACGCCCTTAGACTCACCGTCTGGATTGCTCTTATGTTTTAGCGAAGAAGGCTCGGCCCACCACTGAAGAGAAAAGTGGGCTACCTCAGCAGTGCACTGAGCCAGCTGCACACTGCCCCCACCAAACAAAACTCGCTCCAGCTGCAGGAGATGACAGGAGATGACGAATGCATATATGATTTGCTACTATATTTACATGGCCTACCCAGATGAAAGCCTTATTTTTGTAAGCACAGTAAGCACAGTAGTGACACACACCTCCAGCAGCTCACAGCCCTCCTTGAGTCCACACTGTTCAGCCGGAGAACCAGGCTTCACATAACTGACAAAGATCCCTGTCCGGTTTCCCCCTGCTATTGTGATATCATCGGCAAGACTGGCTTTTCTGTGTTTAGGAGAGGTAGGGGGGCTTGAAGGTGGGGTGAGAGGAGGTATCCTGAAAGATGGCAAAGAAAAACATAAAGTATAATATCATATGTAGTGAACTGATCACAGCTTAAAGGAAGAACCTATTCTTTTTATGAAGAGTTTTTACCTGGAGACACTTTGGTCAGTTCGGTTAGGAGTTGGCATGTTAATCAGATCAGGGGGGAAAGGGTGAGAGTGTAACGAGTTCCAAGAGTCCCATAAAGAAAGTTCACTCTGTTCACCTGCAAAGATCACATGTAGAATAATATGAGAATGATAGTCGTTTGCTTTCAATTAAATCTGTAGAAATATAAATATATACATTAATAAGTACCTGTTATGTTGTCATTCTCATCGCTGCCCCAAGAGTCCAAGTCAAACCTATTCAAAAAGGAGGTGTCGTAAATCCTTATCAAACATAAACAGATGAACACATGATCACACTCTGAAAGTATGTACTGCTGGCAGCAAACGACTGAGAACTCACTCAGTGTTGACTCTCCGGTTAATGGAATTCATACAAGGAGGGAAGGGGAACGTAGAGAGACGATTTATCTCCTTTTCATTGTCTTCTGCCTAAAAATATTATTAAGATATTAAGTGCAATAAACAACAAAGTTATTCTTTCATTGCAATTTCAGTTTCTCACACTGATATAAAATGACAATAGACTGTTTTATGGTAAAGTCTTAAACAAAACTAAACTTGATGTGAAAATAAACACTGGTACTCACTGACATTAAGAGGTTTTCCTCAGAGGTGGAATGAGAATCTGTGAAGAAGTTATTATTTAAGACTATTTTTCAGTGTGTGCTGTCATCTGGTGGTTAACATTGTAAATTACATTTAAATGCTTTTCACCTCATTTTCACATTTTTTTTGAAAAATGCAAACATGTATCTTTAAATATATAGATGTAGATATGTAGATAACTTACCAGTAGAGTTTGCATTGGTTCTGCCTCTAGAGTGCGCCTGAGACAAAGAAAAGCAATGAAAGCTGTAACCTCATGCCTTGTAAGAGGTGCGTGCAGTTGCCAACAGTACTGCATAAGTAAAAACATAAAGAGGACTAAGCAGGAAATGTCAATAAAAAATACACAATTTTCTTGTGAGCTGAAATGCATTGGTGCCAAGAGTGCCTCAGTCATTTTTCTCATTTAGTTAATGATTCATCACAATGTCACACAGAAGAATACACGCCTTACAGCTGTAACGACTCTACCAGCCAACATTGCACTTGCATGTATGCACAACTACAACCCTATAAATCAATCATTATTAGAGGTTCTCCTTAATGACAGTCTGAGGCATATATGTAATACCACTTGAATGGCTGCACTTGTAACTATTGTGCAGCAACAGCTGGGCTATTGTTGGTTCTATTCATTTTTTCTATACAACATACTGTATGTGTTAGCATTGGCTCTAAGAGTTCTTTGGGTAGTAGTTTAGTTGGTGCCCTAACCTTTCGTAGGAGCAGGTTGTTGTTGGACTGGGGGCTCAGGTCGAGGCCAAGAGAGCAGCAGGGGCCATAACACTGGTCCTCACTCCACAAGGACAGGTGTGACTGTAAAGTATACAGAAAAAACAATAGCTGATGGCCTGTAATTACATTACAAGAACTAAAAACTCTTGGTAGCCACTTACACAGTGCAGACAAGAAGTGCTCTGCTCCATCTGGTCTTGAGCCCTCTCCCTCTCTCTCTCCAGCTCTCTCTGCTGCTGCTCCATGTTGGCCTGCAGCTCTGCAATCCTCTTCCTCAGACGGTTCTTATCCAGGAGACAGTCAGTGTATTCCAACTGTAGGCTGTCCCGGCTTCGAAGGGCCTGCACAGTGAAATTCAAATATTTAATTTTCTTCTTGTGGTTGAGAAACTCAAACTATTTAATCATCTAATCTATATTGTTACAGGAATACCACAAAATGTAGTCTAGACTTTATTATCAAACTCCCTCTGGACATCTAAAGGTTGAAGTCAATAATTAGAATTTTAAATTGGAAATTATTATTCAATAGAGTGATGTAAAGGTAGCTATTGTGTTGGTGGTGAGATTGGCACTGTGACAAAATAATAATGAGAACATATTTTCCTAATTCATGTACAATTCAGAACAAGGAATTAAATGCCTGGTCTAATTCTGACCTGGTCCCTCTCCTTCTCCAGCTCCATAATTTGGTTGAAGTAGGACACACTCCTCTTCTGCTCAGTCTCCCAGTCCAGCTGCAGAGTCCTGACCTTCAGTTGGAGCTGCTCACACTGGGACTCCAGCTATACCAGCATGATACTTTTTCACCATTCAGATGCTACACATCTTTATTGCAACAGAAATAAGCATATACTGACTTTGTCTATCTGCTCCTCTGAGTTCTGTAGATCTTCCTGTAGTGTGGTGATCATGTTACACAGCTCCTGCCTTTCTTCTGCAGCCTCCCTGCGGTCCTGCTGCAGGATGTCCATCAGAGCCTTACCAATTAAAAACACACATAATAACACAATAGAACACAACTGTGAGCAGAAACCTTTCACTGGACTGCCTACAATTTACTACTCAGAAGGAATTTAGTACTAAAATGATTATCAACCAATACAGATGACTGCATAGTAAAAGTGTAACTGATAGTTTGGCTAGAAATTTAGACCTCTTGAGCTCTTTTTACTATAGCTTCAGCCACTTGTGACTCCTACACATTTTAACATTCAGGACTCTCTTACAAAAAGCCAAATTCAATTATTGTCATTTTTAGTTAGCAAATTGTCACTTTTGCTGTTTTGTTTTTTGTCAATTGACTGTAATTGATTGATTCAAGCCGTCGGGCTGGTACTTGTACATGTTTTGAGGGCAAAAGGTAGTATACGTACAACAACCCCTGAATCCTGCGTGCAAGTGCCTGTATTTTCTGCTCTCTGAAGCCCTGAACAGTTCAGAGGTTTCTCTGGTGGGGCAGGTGGAAGTGGATGTGCTCCGTTGGTGAGTAAACTGTTGCGTTTAGACGACGAAGTGATTAGTTGGGCATCAGTTGAGAACTTGTCTTCCTTGGCCAACCTTGACTTTAGCTCTTCGACCTGTGTAGACATGTAGTAATTACTATTTTTCCCAATTCCCTTTTCCCTTGTCTAAAGCTCTAGTTTGTAAAACAGACAAAATCACATGTTAGGAGTACAAAATTATATAAATTACACAACAATTACATTACACACACAGTTTTTTTATGCCAAAGTATTGCCTAAATTAAAAGCAGTACAATTTGTTTGCCTTATTACAAGCCTCATAGTAGACACCTAAACACAAATCTCATTCCACATAAAGCAACAAAAGCATGCTCAAAATTATCTGGTGTTAAAAGGATGCCACCGCAAATATTTGCAGCAGAGTGATCGACATGTTGTGACAAGGTGTGCACTAAATAAAAAACGCAACTTGATAGTATCTACATAATTGGTCTCCTAGGTATCTTATTGCTACCTGGGTTTCATTACACCCCACTTTTTAGAAATTCTTCTTGTCATTTCAGCTTGTTTTCTGAGTGAACTATGTCAATTGTAAATAGAAGGTAAGTAGTAAATCCACACCTGGAACAGGCATCTAGACAAAAGCAACAAGAGCAAACAAGAAGCTGGACTTGTGACATCAACAATTACTGTTATTAACAACAATGATGCTTTCCCAGTATGCCGTCTTGTGTTTTAGCCTCTGGGGATAAAGTATTCTTGTAGTGCAGAGTGCACATTTATGTAATTTTTTAGTTTACAAACCTGTCTCAGAAGCTCTCTCTCTCGGCCCGTGGCCTTCCCATGCTCCTCTAAGGCCCTGGAGTACTTCACGGCTTGCTCCAGATGCCTGTCCTTCAGTTTGCCCAGCTCTCGACTGGCTGACTCCCAGTCCTGACGTAACCTTCAGATAAACGAACAAACAAACAAAAAAAAATGAATGATTAATGTATAAATAATATTAATGATATCAACATTATTCTCAATAAGTATTTTTGTTTTTTATTTCTATTTAGGCCAATACTCAATACAACACGATGATGGTATAAGGTATATCTCATTCCTCTGACTTTTATCTCCTCAATCCAAGCAAGGAACATGGAAAGAAAAAGTCTTTGCTGCTATTCCCAAGCCCTTAATGCTTTTGTAAAAAGGTTGTGTGACTAGAGAACATCAACTTTGGGTCTAAAGTGGGGTACACCCAGGAGCACTTTACAGACATACACTGACAGACAACCATGTTGTACGACCAGATTTACCTACTGTGTACCCCCACACTGAAGTTTTATTTGTACCTATATATTTGTATTTAAATAAATACACAACATAAAGAGGCATTTATAGGTTGACAGATGTTCTTAATTGGCATCAGTTTCCCTCTTCCTGAATTTTAAATAAGGAATAGGACTGTTGTAAACCCACTGTATTACTACCATGAGTATGCATAAATTCTCTCACTTTTATTTATCTTTTGCGAAATATGTGACCACTATAGACCTTAGGTGAGTTCTGTGTCCCAGTTGAAACTGACATGGCACAAACACACTGGTAGGATGTTAATGTTGGATGTTAAGTCTTCAATGTGTAGAATTAAGTATGCAATAGGAGAAATGAGAGAATTCTCTATGCACAGATCTTTAAAATATATATGAACAAAAGAAAAAGTCAACAAAATAACACAAAACAGACCTCTCGAGCTGGAGTCTGTCA
Organism: Bostrychus sinensis; assembly: GCA_020698575.1. Lineage (NCBI taxonomy): Eukaryota > Metazoa > Chordata > Actinopteri > Gobiiformes > Eleotridae > Bostrychus > Bostrychus sinensis. Next base: position 25,828,071 of record CM036253.1, on the reverse strand, counting down.
TGGCGTAAGTCTTGAGCTTTGCGTTCAGCGCGGCTGCGTTCCTCCTCGGCCATGCGACAGCGCTGCGACAGGCGGCGCTCACACAAGCGGCTGTTTCGAAGCTGTTCTCTTAACTTTTTTACTTCCAAAAGTAAAAACTGAGTCAAACCCTCTGGGCCTTCTTCATCTAAACAAAGACAAAGACAGTTTAAAAAGTAATTTTCGTATGCATGATCTAAACATACACTAAAGGTTTTTATATCAAGCTTACCCAAAATGAGAGAGCAGCGCTGTGTGGGCTGCTTCCCAGTCAACTGTGTGTACTGCTCTGGGTGATAAAACTCCAGAGACTCCATAAAAGCCTGAAGACCTCGCTGGCCTTGACCTCGCAGAATGTCCAGCAAACGGCCTGTTGGACACAGATAAACAAAATTTTATCACACTTTTAATAAAAAAAAAATAACTTTTCAATAAAAATCTATTGAAACTGGAAACACACAAAATGCTTTTCTTTCTATGTGTCGTTTATATAACTATAATGTGAAGAATGACTAGCACACATTTAGATTTACTTGGGAGATTCCAATGTTTCTCAGTCATTTTCCTCTCCTCTCACTCCTCATTCTCCAGTATTTGCCCTGCGCTCCTCTTTACTTAGCAAAGCCTTTCATCTTGTTCTCTCACTGCACCATTTATCTACACCACCTGTTTCTCTCCAACAGCCGCCATACCATCATTCACACTGATGTTTTTTTCTCTTCTGCGTTCCTACAGTAGGTCTGGCTGCACACTGTATAACATGACAATCTACTCATCATTTTCAATTTAGTAAAGTTATTTTTCGTTTTCAGTGGATTCTTACCCGCCTTGCTGATGCGTAGCGGGTACTGTGTGGAAGTGAGCACCTCGTCTTCATCTTGTTCGTCAATCACCTTGCATTGTCGCAGATATGGAGTAAGTTTGGCTGGGTTGAGGATGCGTGTGAGCTTGTGTCGTACTCCCTCGATCCGATCCCATAGCTCCTCACAGCGCTCCTCTGTCCAAGGAGGAGACCGCACCTCATCCTGTACCATAATGTCTGCCTCCTCTGCCCAATCTGTGACACCTAGAAAAGAACAACACAATAAATGCAAATGGATTAAAGGAGACTATTTGGGCCTAGAAGATCCTTGGTTTTAGCCCAGGTCTCGGCACAATGCTTTGTCAGAGGCTTATGCTTCTAGTTTGCCAAAACAAATACTTCTAGCATGTATTTTTATGAAACTCTTTAAATATTAGAAAGTAAGCTATCTGGTTGCAAAAGATTTCTCATGAAAGTGAAAATCAGTCTTGCACAGGCTCAAATCAGTTGAGTTTGTAGCAAATCATTTAGCAGTCCTGTTATATTCTGTTACTGAAGGAGAGAAGAAAGATTTTTACACTTTTTAAGAATTCCTCAAAGATGAAAATGAATTTAAAAAAGGTCTTTCATTCAACTCAAAATCACACATTTCTACACTATTTAGGTGCATTTAAAAATCTAATTTTAACAGGTAGTAGTAACCATTGTGAATAATGGAGAAGAATTATGCAAAAATATTCATTAAAATAAAACAGAAAACTCTACTTAGAAGCAAAAGTTGCAGGCAGATATAGTTTCAATGTTCAGCTTATTTGAAGCCAAAACATTGTTTTAATCACATAAAACCAAGAAACTAGATTTAAAATACATGTGCCACAAAGTTTGTGGTAAAACAATTTACAAAACTAACTTTTGGTTCAGTAAAAGTAGGGCACAATGTTACAGGTAAAAAATGGGGTGCCACAAAAACAATTTGAGAACCAATGTGTAAACATTGATGTTCCACTGATGTAACTTGACAAATAAATATATGAAGAATGGGTGTATAGTCTGCTTTTAACAACCTGGGGGGACAGTCTAAACCTGTGGGTCAGTGTCTCAGAGCATTGGAATGAAAATAATGGAGTGAGTCATAAGGTGCTCCAAAAGCAAGTGAGAATGGCACCCCCAGAGAAAAGCATTCGGGTGATTTCCCTGACTGGAGCTGACCAGGAGGGAAAGTGGATTATCCTGCCACTGTCGAAGTTTTCTCAAGCTCTCCAACTCTTACACCACTCACAGCGACACTAGCAGGTGTTTATTGTAAGCAGCTAGGCTTATTATGTAAGAACTTTGTGCAATAATCTGCAAGTATAAACAAATGCTATTCCAGATTAACAAAATGGAGAGGTGTTATTCATAGTTAACATTTTCCGTTTTTACTGCTATTATTTTGGTCTATCAGGCTGGCACAGTGGGGCTGTTGCGTGCAGCTGATCGGACTGATCTGAGTAAACAGGCAGGCTGGGACACGTTTGCGGTGCTCAGGAATCTGTGCCAGTATCCATAAATAGTCAGTTTCACGATCTTTTTGTCATGATTACTCACCCAATCATCTAAATTGATGTACCCTTTGAACTATTTGCAATAATAGGCTAATTCTTCAAGTAAAGCGTTATTAAGTTATAAACGCTGTGCCTATAGGACAAAATGCTCAACTTTAAAACACAACAGACATGTATGCGTATATAAATACGTCTAATGCATTAATTAATATGTCATTATCAAACAGTTACGATTTAGCCACCATTTTTCTTTAGTGTAAAGCCTGTAATCTGTCACCGCCCTATTCATTTTGATCAGGTGTTGTGTAGAAAATACTGAGCTATAAAAGGCACAAATAAACTATGTTGCACTTTTTTTATACATAGTTAGTTAAAAGAATGCTTTACTTTGAAGTCTAGAGCATTATGAGTGACCTTCGTCCTACATAATGCACAGTTACGCGTTTAATTACTTTGTTGCTAACCTATTAAATGCTCAGTGAAAATTTCCCAAACGTAAGCTACAACAAAGTAAAAAAAATAAAAAGACACTCCTAAAAACTCACTCACCGCTCATCTTGTTCAACAGTCCACCCAGGAGCTTGCGACCATGTTGTGTCAAGTCTTGTTACCTTTAAAATACGTACAAAAGAGACGAGTCCGGAGCGAAACTGAGTGAGGTCAGACTCCTCCTGAGAGCGAGCGCCACCTGACGTAGGCGGGAGGAGACGGCAGCACGCGCACACCTCATCAACCAATCAGCGGCCAAGATACGGGGAAGGGTCTCCGGTCGCGCGGTCACCAGAAATTCACCAGAAAAGGCGCGTAAATTATGGGTTAAGAATTGTAAGATGGCTACGACCAGGAAAGTTTGGCTTTAGTTTCACTAGGTGGCGTTTTAATACAACTAAAGTCTACTGGCTGGTTAATAATTTGGTATAAAAAGTCCTTTAAAATGCCTACAAATGCATTATTTGTATGGGGTTGTCTGAAAGTAAGGATTTAAAGAGATACAAGTCATTAGAGGTTATGACTCACATGCTAACCTACAGGTCCTATCCTGCAATTACGAGGAAATAAGGTAAGAGGAGTTTCTGCCCTGAAGGGGGAAAAAAGCCAACATTAGTTGCTACCAGGGCAAACTGAGCAAAACACTAAAACACAATGACACACGGTTTCGAAGGCTATATGGTTTGTTTATGTTTTTAGGTTATGCTATTTTAATAAAGAAGAACAACAAGTGGACGATTTGAGTCACTCTTCTGTATGTTAGTTTAGGTGTAGCCTAGTAAGTCCCACTAACTCAATAAAAATACAAAATGATGTAATCACAAATCCCAATGCAAGCAAGGAGGAAATTAAAATTAGTGTATTGTGTGTTGCATTTAGTTTTGCATACTTGATTCTGTGATTTAAAAAAAAAAAACACAGGCTTGGTGAGTAATAGATTAGGTAACAATATTTTGTAATATGGATATCAAAGACAAAGAACTTAATCCCATAATAACAGGTAAACAGAGTAAATATATAGGCTAAATATGCACTTTACTTTGGAAGAGAAGAGATTTCTGCACACACACACACACACACACACACAAACATAAAAACAATGATGAATGAGGTTTGTACACCTAACTGTCAATGTATAAAAAAACATTTTCAACTTTAAAAAATACTTCAGTGTATATGTGTTTTAATTATAACATTACATAATATTTTCCTTACAGAGCCCCTAACTACTCATATGAGGACTTTAATGTTGATGTTTCAATCAAAATGTATCACTGTATATTGTCAAAATATTCAATAGACCACTTATTAAAATTGACTTTTAGTTCAATGTTTTGTAACCCATTTTACTAGGTCCACTTACAAAAGAACATGGTTCTGTGGCATTGCTCCTGTCTGCTTCTCCAAACTGTGAGATGTAAAGTAACTTGGCAGTCTAAAAGTATTTAAAAATATGTTGTTAACCCGGGCTGCAATTGATCCTGAATGGTCAGGTGTGTGATTTGGATGTTTAATTTGGCAAAAGTTTTACGTCTGATGCCCTTCCTGACACAACTCTCTGCATGAGTGGTGTCAACATGTACAATAGGTCCCCCATGGGGCCAGGACTCCCCTGCAAAAGAGATTCTGAATCCTATTGGGACTTTCCTGGTTAAATAAGGGTAAATAAATAAAAATGTATCCAGACTCAGGACTGACATCTGGAAATCACTGGATTTTGACCCCGGTGGTTGCATTTAAAAGTATTTAATAGTTTGAAAATATCGCCCTCATAACAATCATAGAATTGTGTATTATTGCATGTAATAAAGTAGCTTTATGTACACTGGATTTTAGCTGACCCTGTGCTCCTGTCCCGACCTGTGGGCCCTCAACCTCACCTCTATGGACTTCCCGGATCTACCTCACCCCACTTCCCTGTCTGGATGAGGCCCTGCTCCATCCTTACAAACCTGATCTATGATCCTATAGATGAGCTAATGGACTAACAGTCCTAGACACATATTGCCTGTCCGTCCTGGGAGAGGATCTATCCTTCAATATGGGCTCCATGTTTCTGCTATTAATGGGGAATGGGAATCTCAACTCTCTTTTATTTTGATGGTTTCAACTTAAGACAGGGCATTTGGGAGTGTACCAAAAGAAGGTACATTTTAAGGAATGTAGTTACATTTTTTGTTGATTGTCTTTGCACTACCCACTGCATTTATTCAATTTTGTGCTATGGTTGATTTTAGTTTGCTGTTTTTTCTTTCATCTCTTGCCTGTTTTTACACCCCTTCCACAGCCAGCCAGTTCATCCATGCGGCAGTGCGTCCCGGAATCACTGTGGCTGGGGGAAAGAATGAGCATTCCAGTAGTTTCTGAGGTGACGGCGACACAGAGGAGTCATTGACAGTACCCAGAGTGCACAGTTTGCTCATGCAGGAATGTGACACACACAAAACTGGACCTCACAATCCAGCAACAATCCAAGACTTTATCCCGGCACTTTTTATCCAAATATTGTAGACTTCTACAAGTTTCAAACTAGCTTCACCTTTAGATAAAAAGCCCCCTTATGTTGTTTAAGCCAGTGTGCAATGTGAAATGGTGTTTACATTAGTAAACATTACAGTTTCTCTTTTTGAGTCAACTCGTTTTACAATTGCAACAGCAGTTGCAATACAACTGAGAATTAATATAAATGAATGTTATTTATTTTAAATAAATGTTTTTATTTATTTTTATTTAACTTTATATTTATTATTATTATTATTATTATTATTATTATTATTATTATTATTATTATTATTATTATTATCATCATACACTTCACTATTAACAAAAAAAACAGCAAATTCCAGCAGCATCTAAGTCTTTCATTCCTATATTTGTTCTAATCGGCTCTTCTCTGGCACATAACAGGCTTTTACACTGCGACTGACCCCCAATGGCTCCATCTATGACTCAAGGCTGACAGCTGCACAGAATTAGCCCTTTGTGAACAAGAAGAATGCCTCTGTTCTGCTTTTTTTGGAAAACAGAGTCAGAAAAAGAAGAATATTTGATACATAAGACAGATTGGAATTGTGGCTTGTAATGAGCTTTTTTTGTAGGAGTTAGACAAATAGCTCTGAGTGCAGTGCTCATCAGCCTTAACTAATAAAACTCAATACTAGCGAATATCCCCGTCTAATGAGGATGAACCCAGCGCAATTTCCTGTTTAATGTGGAATAAAAGCAAAACAACATAAATATCGCAGAGGTCAGAGAGATGGATTTCTTGTGCAAGCAAATAAGAGGCCAGTGGAAACATTCAACATGCAACATTGGGACAAGCATGGATAAAATGAAAAGTTGTGGATTTACATTACATTTCATATATTATTCATATAATAATTTAGTCATCACTTCCAAATAAATGTAAAAAAAAAATGAAAGCAAAATGCAATGATTAGTAAATCTCATAAAGCCATTTTTTTTTTTTTTTTTACAATACAACATAAACCACAGGTAATTCAAAATAGACTGAGGCAAAATGTGAAATGGTCATGTTTATATGGTCAGATATACAAATTAAAATGTGAAAACTACAAACCCAATAGGCCCAGAGAAGACAGAGGTATTTCTGGAACATGTTCACTTATGGCTTCTTCTTTGCATGATATAGCTATAATGTGCATTTATGCAAACAGCGTTCAATGACGTCTAGAATTTTTTCTGATCCATGCAGTGATTTCCAGTACACTTTCATCCAATCCATTTCTAATAGAAACTCTGACTTTGTGTTGTTTTACAGACCTGTTGACTAATTAGTGTCAAAACACTCCTATCACACTTTTCCAGCCTTTTGTTGCCCCAATCTAAACCTTTTTTTAGGCGTGTCTCTTCCATCAAATTTAAAATAAATTATGTAATGGTGCCTTGGTGGCTGGCCTGGTGGAGCACATCCTGGATGGTGCAGGTTTGATACCCAGCTCAAGTGGGATTGCTCCCTGACGTTCCCGTTTCCAATTTCTGGGTTATTAATTATAAAATATGGTTTTAAATATGATGAGCAAGCCTTTCCATTCAGTTTTTTTTTTTTTTTTAACTATTTATTGGCATTGAATTTATTCTTTGTATTCCAATTTGTAACTTACTACAACTTGACAGCAGCAGTGAAAAGTAGCATCCAGCCTGTGTCCCTTCTTGTCACTACTCTTTGCAGAGGTTTTTGAGTGAAGCATTACTTTTGGAATTACAGGGTAGTGCATAGCTATCTAAATTTGAGCTGTACCGCACACTTGCACTGCAGACATAGGCACATTTAACAACTCAGCCATTTCTACACACACAAACACCCGTAAAAGCATGGCTATAGTCAACCACACATTGTAAGCTCTATATACAGATATACATTTAGACCTAAAGCAACTATAGTTGTGTCTGTCAATATTTTTAGCTTTATACTCACAACAAGAAATTGTTAGTGGATTTGAAACGCTTTAAGAGGAGCCTGGTTAGTCAGACCTATTCAGTATTTGAAATCAGTGTGGTATCCCTTTCCCTCTCAGCAATTTCTATCCATCTATCTTCTTCCACTTATCCAGGGTTGGGTCGCAGGGGCAGCAGTTTAAGCAGAGATGCCCATACTTCCCTCTCCACAGACACTTCCTCCAGCTCTAACGGGGGAATCCCAAGGCGTTCTCAGGCCAGCTGATAGACATGGTCCCTTCAGCGTGTCCTAGGTCTTCCCCAGGGCCTCCTCCTGATGGGACATGTTCAGAACACCTCCCCAGGGAGGTGTCCAGGAGGCATCTGGAACTGATGCCCGAGCCACTTCACCTCAGCTGGCTCCTCTCAATGTGGAGGAGCAGTGTCTCTACCCCAACCTCCTCCTGAGTGACTGAGCTCCTCACCCTACACTGTAAACAAAATTTCCATAAAAAAGGTGAATTATTGGCAGCTACGGCTGCCCAACAAAAACCCCAAGATTAAAGTAAAATTTCATAATAAAAAAAAAAGTGCAAAAATATAAAATTGAAAGACATTTGGAAAAAAGGAAAATACCATTATTTCACAGATGTTTTCCTGTATTATTATAATCAAATACCTTCATTATATGTAAGGACAATGTGAACTGTTATAAAGCAAACCACTACATTACAGTGAAGGAAACTCATTTCGGCCGCTTGTATCTGGTATCTTGTCCTTTCGGTTATGACCCAAAGCTCATAATCATAGGTGTGAATATCAACCGGTAAATCAAGAGCTTTGCCCTTCGGCTCAGCTCCTTCACCACAACAGACCGATACAATGACTGCATTACTGCAGACGCTGCACTGATCCTCCTGTCGATCTCATGCTCCATCCTTCCCTCACTCATGATGCTATTGGACAGACATAAAGCATATTTTTATTTCTCAGAGACTAGAAACTCCCATCTATGAAATAAAGTACTCTTTCCAAAATTAAAAGTGCCACATGTCCAATAGTTGGACATCTGCATCTGCCTATAAATAACACTTAAAACTTCTTGGTGATTTTAATTATGCTACTTCCTATTTCTACCATTGCCCAGAAGGGACAAAATGCTGGAGAAGAAGCACACTTGTGCATCTTTCTGAACAACAACTTTTGCATGTAAGTGTAGGTTTTGCGAAAGTAATTCATTTAGTTTCAGATATGTATAACATAAACTCACCAACAGACCTTTTACCTTTACCTTTACTTTCTACATCTACCATAGGACAACTATGGATGATAAAGGATAGAACACTCGACAAGAGCTGCAGTTTTTGAGATGCTCTGACCCAATCGTCTAGTCAACACAATTTGGCTCTTGTCAATTATTTTCAAATCCATATCCCTGCCCATTTTGTCCTGCTCCTAATACATCAACTTTGAGGACAAAATGGTCACTCGCTGTCTAATATATCCCACCCACTAACAGATGTCATGATTAAGAGATAATCTGTGTTATTCACTTCATCTGTCAGTGGTCATAATGTTATGCCTGATTGTCAAATGCCTTTTTTGTCAAATCAGATTAAAATGCAGTTTGGCACATTGTATTGGAGAACTTCACATGACTCAATCTATTTCTATAAAGTCAGTTATTTTCAATTCCAATTAAACCAGACTTACACTTAAGCTCCTCTGCATGACAACCCCACATAAAAGTGTTTTATCGTGAGTAATTTAGAGTGATGAGAGCTACTTGCATTTCATCAGCATGTGTGCATTCTTTACCCATGAATCCACTGTGTATTGAAGTCTCAAAGCACAATGGTTGTTTTGAATGTGGAGCAGCCCTCTTTGACTCGGTCCCAGGAACAGACATTCAGGAAACATGGGCTCATCCCCACTGTCTGTGAGGCCGCTGGTAGTCTTTGGGTTGTATCAGATTGATTCATTTTTTTAAAGGCAGAAAGGATAAACTATGGTCTATTGATTGGACCATAGAGATTTGATTGCTCAAGTAAAAATGTTGCTTCACTTTGGCTCTAAAAACAAACATTTAAATATTTTTACTGATGTGATAAAGCATGTATGCTGCATAGGGGCAGGGACAGGGAAACATTATTTTAGGGAGTAAAATGTATGTAAGTAAATGATTTAGGATGTCACAAAATTAGAATATTAGTATTATGTAGCTGTCATAATCAAATATATATATAAATACATCTAAAGCCATATTGCCACAGGTTCTTCTAAGTTGGATTCTGTTAGAGCTAAGTGCTATACTATACTGTGTGTCTTAATTTATTGTCATGTACAAAGTAGTGCGGGCTAACATTACAAAGGTGTATTGTCTGTGAGCCAACTTCCTGTCCCGTCCCAGGACATGGAAACAGGAGCACAGCCCAAACACAGTCTCAGAGGGTGACTCCTGCCACTAACTCTAAGCCTTACTCTACCTACAGTATATCAAACTGTTCAGCTTTATTTCCTGAAGGATGCTCTCCAACTACACATCTGGATTTCATAAGGACGCTATTGTCAGTGTCTGTAGTGGAATAAAACTCCACAAGACAGATGCTCTAATCCAGAAGCAGCACTGGATGTATGTAAACGTGATTGGTCAAAGCTTGCAGGTACAGGCAGAACATTCTCATCTATTAAAGACCTTAAAAACTTTTCTTTTTTTTTCCTTTCTGCTTTTCTCTTTTGAGTCATCTGCCTCCTTAGCTCGCAGTAATGCGCATATTGATTTAGCATAGGTTTTAGACCAGATGCCCTTCCTGACGGCACATTTACGATTTACCCAGATGTTACCCTCTTCATTTACACATGGCTTGGGATTAGCACAAAGAGTATACTGGCTTGTGTGTTTTCCTTTAATTTATGAAAGAACTGGGTAGTGTGCCTTTAGGAGTCAGCAGAACACATGGTATCTATTTACATATATGACTGCAATAATAATAGTAAGTAGGGTCAGGTTAACTAACTGGTCATTGTTGACCAGTTAGTTAACCTGACCTTAACCTGACCAGTTGACACGGTTTAGGCCAAAATAGCTAAGAAAGCCCCCCTCAACTCCTAATTGGAATATATGAAAAAATAACAATGTAAATCTAGCCACAGGGGGTCAAAACCAGTGTAAGTGTAAGTGTGGATCAGTGAAGGGTGTGCATCCAGTGTAAAACCTATGCCAAATCGCTAATTTACGACATGAGAATGCAGATGATTTGCTTTGGTAGACTTAACCACATAAGCTGTGACAGAGAACATTTTTACTGTAATTTTTTGTAAATCTTTTTTCATACAGACACAATAATTGCAAAACCTTTGCCAGATTGTCTCTCACACTCTGCAGCTGTTGTCTGCAGAAGCCGCTCTCTATCAGATTTACAAGTTGATCTTTCTCATTCTCATGCCCTCCTGGTGCTCCCTGTCGCTTCATCTATCTTCCTAATATAAACGTCAACACAAGATCTGTTTGTCAAATGTACAGTTCCCAAGCTCTCACTTTGAATTTACTCTGACACTGGCTCTTCCCAACACATTCCCCATTTGATTTTCAGGGTCAAAAAACATAGAAATGAACGGACACTTGAACTTCCAACATGGGCCATGTGAATAGATGAAAAAGAAAATCAGAGGCAATCAGTGAGAGATGGGAAGGACATCAAGAAAGCTCTTCCAATTTAAAGCAGGTGTAAGGTAAGCTATACTTTATTGTTCATGTAGGGAAACATTTTCTCTGCATTTGATGTGAATGGGAGAAATTGGACCACCCAGCAAAAACCCACCCATACCAAGGAGAACATGACCCTGGGACCTTCTGGCTGTGAAGCGACAGTGCTAACGACTTTGCCACCTCACGGACACAGTGTAAGCATTTTGTCAGAAATGTTATTGACTCTCCCAAAATAGCCAAAAGTTAACCTGGCGAAAGCCAGACTGAGATAATGTTAGCACAAAGTTGCCAATGTTATCTCAGTCTGGAATGCCTCCCGTTGAAAATGTTTGTAAAGGGGAGGGACTTTCAGTGGAATACTTGGAGGTTATTGGATAAAGCGCCAGCTACATTGCTAAACAGCAAATACTACGATAATAAAACAACACAACAGAGATGTTGTTAGAAGATTTTTCATGGTCTCAGTGAACTGTTTCTCCCAAGTTGATTTAGAACTGGCCTATCACAGCTGTTTATCTGCAGTGCATCTTACAAATATGGAAGCTAATCTCTTAGCAAAAATAAACAAGACGGCGTCAGAGGGAATTGAATAACTTCTCTCACCCATTTAGTGCTTTCCTTCGTCACCTGTTGATTCTGCTGAAATCCGCGTTGTTGTTCAGTCCTCTGTGACAATTTTTTCTCCGTCTTGTTGCCATTTTAACAACAGTAAAGTCTCGTTAATGTCCGATGTAAAGACCACATTCAAACAAACTTTTCAGTTGTTACTCCTGTCCTCATTCAGAAATAAGTAGATAATTGCTAATAATATGTCGTATTCTGGTATTTTATGGCAAAACCTCACTACTAAACAATTATGTTTTACTTAAATCTAATACATATATCTTGAAAATGCTGTACTTTACAGCCACAAGGAGTCACAAGCCAGTGTACTCTTTGTGCCAGACCCAAGCCTGGATAGGTTGTTAAGGAGTGTTGCATTAGGAAGAGCATCCGGTGTAAACCCTTGGCCAAAATAACATGCAAATTACTCCATAGTATGAGGCAGAGGATTTGCAGTGGTGACCCAAAAAGGGGAAAGCTGAAAGGAAAGAGAACACTTTATGCTAACGTCACTGTGCAACTAAAATATCAAATAGTCCAACAGTTTAATTTAGAGCAACAAACAGTGTTGCAAAAACAAAAGCCCAGAACACAAGCAATAATAAATTATAAAACACCCACTCAGTGCATTGTGGGAAATAGTGGCTCCTATGGCTGGTTTATTATTGCACTTTCTGTGCTCAGTGTCTGTCCTCACCACAGCAGCTGCCCTCACACTGACATGCACAACTGTTTTGACGTGTACATTTCTATAGTATTGAATGTCTATGAAACATTTTGCAGAAGCAGTTTTGCATGTATTTCACTGTTAGCCAGGATATTCCACTTGTGTCCAGTACAGCCTTTAGCCCGGCCCCCTCCTCCTCCTCTTCCTCCCCTCCTCTCTTCATCTCCATGCGCTCCACTTGTTTGTACAGCTCAGAACTGTTGCACCGCTGCACAGAGCAACACTCGTGCAAAGCTATGGTCCATGGAAATAAGTACTTCTCTGCATGGTTCCTGCTAAAAGGTAAGGCTATATGGGTCATGTTAAATGATTTCTGCATTTCAAAGTGTGTGCAAGCTGCGCTGTGTTTGACTTGTGAACATCTACTTCTGTAAAATTGCTTCCTGTTAATTAATATATCTATATGGTTGAAACTGCTTTGTATGTATGGTATAGTGTGCAGGGATGAGAGGTGAACAACCAGAGGTGGGCAGAGTAGGCAAAAATTTGACTCAAATAAAAGTATTGTTACTTCAAATATTCTTCAAGTAGAAGTAAAAAATTACTAATCCAAATAATTACTCAATTGAATGTAGAAAAGGTGAAAAAAATACTCAGTGAATGTTGGGAACTAATTTCTAATTTATGTTTTAATGTAATAAGACAGACAAAACATCAATAATATGCAAAATAATCTGGTATTTCCAATAAACAATGTTGAAAATAAATGACCTCTTTATGAAACAACAAATTAAGGCACAAAAAACACAATTTCCAAATCTTCTCACTTTTCAAAGCATAAAGCTTTAGGAATACAAAGAGTACTGTCACTTCAAAAATCAAATTACTCAAGTAGAACAAAAAAATAATAAACCTACTCTTAGAAGTACAATTTATTAAAAAAGTTACTCAAGTAAATTGTAAGTCATTACTACCTCCCTCTGTGAAAAAGACAGCAGTAGTTCTGGTCAGTGGTAGTTCTGGTCTACATTCACAGATGCATTTAAATGACAAATCATTTGTGACCCCAAATGTTTGTGTCCAAAACTGTATTGTGACCTAATTCCATGTTAATTGTTGTGATCTGTTTTATTTAGTTGCTTCTAGCCATTTCAACCCATTTTCAAAACAGCTATTTTGATGGACTGTCTAAAAATAATAATAAAAAAAAAAAACTTTGTGGCGACCGAAATAAAATCTATAGGGACTCACATTTAGATTTTGTCCCACTGTTTTGTGCTAATCAACAGGCTACGTCTGGTTCCAAATGAAAGTTGATGTCAAGTATTTCTGAATTATATTGCTCAGTTAAAAACACTAGACATTATTTAATCTATACTGAGTCCTATTTAAAGTAATAGGCTTCTAAAAGAGTGTGCAATGTAGTTATGTGAAAGGTACACAGCCAACAACAACATAGCTAGCTTTTGTGTTTTTAATTTATTAAAAATACAAATATCTCTCATCAAACTTAAGTTCAGAGCTCACTTTAAACTTTTAGCTCAAAGTTTTGTTCAGTACATTATACTGTCAAGCAAATATTTTAGATTTGTTAAAAACTGCATGAATTGTTTGCCAGTATCTTTCCCCTTTTCCCCTCTTACTTTTGTGTAACTAGATGTAGCTAGCACTGAAATAACCACTTTTTCTGTATTATTTCCAGCCAATAGTTCAATGTTGACAAGTTGTGTAGAAGTGTGCAAAGTCAAAAGTAAAGTGTGAAAAAATGCTGTTAACTAAGAGAAATTTACAGATCTGTTTTTGTTATGAACATAATAATAGTTGTAATAAATGGCCAAGGGCAAAATAATTTATTTTTGGTGTTTCTGTTTAGGGATAAGGAACAAAAATACTCACTCACTAAAAGAACAACCTCTAAGTTTTTGTAGATTCTTTAACTTTGTGAAATTTAAAGGTTTAGTGACTCAAGAGAAAGAGAATTTACCCCATAACTAGAAGATATTTGAGTTCGTCCAGGGCTGGAAACTACATCTTTTGTGAGATAGTACATTGGCAAAGGTCCACGCTCTCCCAGTGCTTAGATTTTTTTTTCTTTTATAATTGTTTTGTTCTGGGTTGGTTTTTCTTGTACAGTTGAGGCTGGGACACAAACAACTAACCCACATTCTTTCAACTGTCCACCTGCTGCACCTCTGTGTTTGCTCTGTGAAGTTTAGACAGACAACATCTCCTTACATGCATTTTTCAGCCAGGTCATTGTAATGCACTGAGACATGTTTGCCTTACACTGTTAGCTTGGCCCCATTTCCCTTGTATCCAGTGAGGAGTGGTAAGTGTTACACCTGACCGTAAATAATGATTTGCTTGCTTAGCCTGCTGCTGTTTGTAATGCAAAGTGCTGTAAATAAAATAAGTTGTAGACAGGTCATAAGGAGTCTGGGTCACGCCTCTTCCGGGACACTGTATTCCAGTTTGAAAAATCATGATTGGAAGTCAGTAGGGAGATCTAAACTATTATTCTAATCCCTTTGTGCCATGCATGCTGTGATTTTTTTTTAATACTGTTTGACAAATTAAACAGTGAAATCTGATGCCCAACATGTTTATTGAAAATCCATGAAGAAAAGAAATAATAAAATACCTAAAAGATCTAATTTATGGTTATGACAAGAACATGATGAATGATGAAGAATGATGACAATGAACACACTTTTTCACATCTTTTGATAAAGATAGACAGCTGATAGTCATATTTATGTTAAGCATTAATCAAATAGATCTAGGAATAATTTGAAAAAATAATATACTGGCCTTTGTACACTTTACTAAGAGTATGTAGTTTCTGGTTCTATAGCTACTTCTTCAGTTTACCTTAAAAACAGTGATTTTTAGTATGTAGCCTTTAGCTTAAATGTAATGCTAATTGCTCCTATAAGTAAAAAGAGCATGTTAATAATGTTCTGACATAAAACATGTCTTTCAGGAAGTGTCTGTTAAGATATTTAGCCATTTTCTCTGGTCCCTCTTCTATTTTCTATTATAATGGGCCCATGTGAAGCCTTTTTGCCCTGGGCCCCAACAACCCTGTCAGCGGGCCTGTATTGAACCATGGCAGAACACAATACTTTAGTGTACACCGGCTACATTTACTATTTTTGGTAGCTAATTCTAGTTTAAACGTTATTAGAGTCTTCTTAACTTGTGCCTGTGTTGTTTACGAAGACTAAAAGGATCTGCTGTATATAAATATAGTAACACGTAAGAGGAACTATTTAGTTTATGAATATATTTTTTTCTTTCAGCTGCTCCCTTTTTTGTTAGGGGTCGCCACAGCAAAGCAGTCACACAATGATCTGGCCATTTTTTCTGTCAGATGCCCTTCCTGTTACAACCAGCCACATACAGTGACTGGAGTATGGGCAATGTGGGTGAAGTGTGTGTGAAGTGTGAAGTTGTGTTTGTAGCACATATGGTAGCTGTATACCATTATTCATTTGTTTGTTATTTATGCTTTTGTAGGCTTATAAAAGAGAATCAACATGGCCTTGACTTCCATTCAGAATTTTCAAAGTGGATTTTTATCCCTTCTTGAGCTATTTTAGGACAGTATGAACCTAAACATAATGCAGTGCAGTCTGTACATAAGAAAAAAAACTGTCTATATGCAATGCTCAGAATATTCCTGCCACGTTGCATCTGTTGTATTTTGGAGAGACGTGTACTGGTCAGAGTGAGCCGACCACAACCACAGTTTGACGGTTTGCAGCTCTGGTCCAGCGGAGGAAGAAACCTCTGACCTACTCCACCACAGCCCTATGTCTGTGTGTATATTACTCCCACAGTGCATCTCTTCTAAACCAAAATTCGTAAATGGCATAAAGCTGTGTAAGAAGGAAAAATAGTTGCAAAAGTCATACAGGCTGGATGAAGTATTAGTCAAAAATAGGAAAAGAGAATGGGAAGTGTGTACAAAGAGGTGAAATGTGTTTGTCATCAGCAGAGGCAGATCCTGGATGTGATAGCTGTAATAGATGATGTCCGGTCTGCTCTCCCTGTTACACTCTGTTCTCATTACTTCAACTACATCTGTCTGTTGTCAGCGCAGTCCTTCAGTCCTGATTGAAGTACATTTGGCGGTAACACTTTTATTGCTATAAAAACTGTATATATTTGTATATTTATTATTGTCTAATGATTATATCCCTTTAAATGCCTTTTTTTTTATTATGATGCCACTCTGTGTTTGGGTGAAAAAACAAAACAAAAAATATGAGTTATTTTCAAAATAATAAATGCAAAGTGGATTTTTTTTGTGATGAATTATTACAGCCTGGAGCATGTCAACCAATAGCAGTAACATTGATTTTTATGCATTATTAGTTTTTTTTTAATACCTCACACTATAAATTATTAATTAAGAATTTGTAAGAAATTACATTAAATTGTGCTAAGTAAATGTATAATTTACAAAGCACAATATATAACATTAATAAACACCATTGAGTTATAGTCTACAAACTATATGTTCATGAAAATATTGTTAATTACATTATTATGAGTGCTTTATTACTGCTTAATAGTTGTGAGTTATTCTACAGTGTTACAGATTTGGCTAGCTAACCTACTGAGCTAACAAAAAATTTCTCAACACATGCTGCTTGACTCCATCATGGTTTGGAACATTGTGATGATTTAAGTTTTGACAAGTTATCAAATCCTTTTATAACACATATGCCACCCCAGTCCATCCTGATGCTGCTGACTGGGATTAAAGATTTAGGGTTAAGAGTTAATCTGTACCATGTCAGAGTGGCACCATCACCTTGGTCTGGTTGCCGTGGCAGCACAATCTCCAGTAACCTGACATTAATCCAGCTCTAGATCTGCTCTGAAGAGGTCACACGATGTAACGTTAAGCTTAACTTTTGTCCAGGAAGACTCTACTTACATTTCCAAATCTTATCAAAGTCTTAAAAGAGATATTTAATTTCAATACATTTGAGAAATGACCATAACAATCACATGAGTTTAAGAGTACAGGCACACAACATTAGTTTGCGAGTACAATGCTATAAAGACATACTGACAGACATCTTGAAGAGATCTTGAAAAGTCATTTGTTTTACTTATTTTATTTAAAAGTTCCTGACACATGGTGCACTCTTGAAAAGCAGTCACTACCTTAACAGTCCTTTCTCTTTTTTTCAGTTTCTAGCTGGCCTGGGCTGAACTGAACCTTGACGCCGAAGCCCCCTATCTGGACACCACCTCGGGCCCTAAGTGGATTGAGGAAGGCAGAAAGCAAGTGTAGGAGTTCAAGAAGAAGGGAAGACCGAGGAGCTTATCAGCTAATCCGGTGTGTGGCCAATCCGTGAGCCTTACCTTTACCACATCGTGCAGACAAAACACTTGCCGGATTATGCCGTTTTACTCCGTTGCCTTCTTCATGTAAGCCAGCTTCCGCTTCGTTAGAGCTCACTCGATAGCACTGGGACTGAGAGACCAAGGAGCTGGAGACAAAGCACTGTGGCAGCCTGGTGACAGGACGTCCCATGGGCTGGTGAGTGCTACACATGGACGAATCTCTTTAGAAGAAGACGGTGGATGGCAGCGTCTACACATGCAACGGATGAAAGATTTTTTCTCAGGTAGATAAAATATAAATGTTAGAGTGCTCTTGACTATCACTAGACCAGTTAGTCTAGTTAGTTCTAATGGTTCTTTGTTATGAATTCATAGGCTGTTGTCAAAGGAGCGGTATGGGCTGGGTCAGTATGAGTAAGGCAAAGGGGAATTCAAATCCTAAAAAGCGTTATTGATCCTGATTGAGTGGTTAACTTTTGGAAAGGCGGAGCTTAACACTAGTTACAGTGTGCTGAATGGATAGAAGATAATCAAGACAAAACCAAATGGTGACACATAAAACTTTTTTTTAAATAAAAAGCAGCCATGAAATGTATTTTTTCTAATAACAAAAGTAGAGTTTATTATCAATAGCTGTTTTAGAGAACACTGGCTAAATATTTGTGAATGTAAAGACATGAGAGATGTACAGTGTACTATACCACTTACAATGAATGCCATAGTCATTGACTCCTTGGTTTTGGTATTTTTTATTTGGCACATTTTTTTTGGCAGGACCCTAATTTGCATTAAAAATACATAGTATATAAGTAAAGGTTTGAATAGGGTAGTGGCTTGTGGAGTTCCAGGAGCTTGTTGATCTATTGGCCTTTCAGCTAATATAGGTAATTCATTTACAGTGACTCTTAATACTCCACAATATCAGACTTAAACACCAAGAATTAACAATGCACTACATGAGGTTTTGCAGTTGTGTAAAACTAAACACAACACTCAAAATCATTTTCAAAAACATATAACCTTTTAAAGTATAAATTTTGAATAAAATTATGAGACATAAATGCTTCAGAGAACTAAGTGGAAAAGAGCATTAAAATAGAACCAAATAGACTGAGTGAGGTTTGTTTGAATTTCTTTAAGTATATTATCATCTAACATATTTCCACTGGATTTGTTCTCAGACAACAGCATGTCCCTGCAAGGCTACCATAGCTTCTTCACATATTGTGGAAAGGAGGGGTGTATGGTATGGACACTGCACCTTAAAGTAAACATTATGTTTTATAGCCTCTTGTCCCACAGCACAGCTGAGTTGTTGGCTCCAAAATCTCAAATCTATTCACAGTTGCGGTTGTTTTTTCTCTGTCATCCACAAAGAGCTAAATGTGAACCACCCAGTCAGGCCAACACCACATAAACTGTGGTTACCAAAATGAAGCGGAAATTCCTCTTGTTATTGCGCACAGTGAGTCTTCCTTAAACATGGGGTGACTGCCACAATTTTGGTTGTTTTATCACCCTAGGTGGTTTACTGATGTGGGAGAGAAATGGAGAAAGCATCTCATATAAAAAGATAAGAAGTGAGTGATTTCTGGATGTTACATGATCATCTTCTATATGCTCCAATAAAAAGTCACAAAATGTTCATTTGTAGATTTTTACAAATGTTAAGACTGATAAAGTGGCTAAATGTTAGACTAGCTAGACAATGGTGCACAGGTTCATTTTAATGCTATTCTTATAACCTGCTGCAGTCAGCCTCTCACTAACTTGACATTTGTAATGATCTTAGCTGTTAAAAAATCTAAGGAACTATAGGGCCAACATTTCAGAGGGGACAAACATTGGGGTGGGTGTAGTGCAGTCAGAATGGGAGATGCTCACCCTCTTACACAAAGGTTGGTGGTTCGATCTCCGCTACCAGTATTGCATATTGTTGATGAGTCCTTGGGCTGAAGGGGCAGATTGGCAGCCACACTTCCGTCTGCTGTGGCTACAGAATTGGCTCACTACACCACCACTGAGTATGAGTGATGAATGAATGAATCATACACCAAATTGTAAAGCAGCTTTGAATGTCTAGAAATGCGCTGCATAAGACAGATAATTTTTTTCCTTTTCATTTTACAGACTCCTGAGATTAAACTGGGATTTGCTGACGTGTAAAGCAGACATCTAACTGAAGTTAAGACAAAAAGCACAGGCCTCTTCCAGTACCATGAGCCTGGGTAAACTCCCCGGCATCAAGGGCCTTGTGTCCAGCTCCCAGGCTAAAAGGCGTTTCAAGAGTGACCTCTCTGTGGACATGATCAGCCCACCCATGGGAGACTTCCGCCATACCATGCACGTTGGCCGTGGTGGTGATGTGTTCGGAGACACGTCCTTCCTCAGTAACTACGGAGGAGTCAAGGAGCCAGGCAGTCCGGATTCCAACACCTCCAGGACGGGTTTTTTTACTCGCAAATTCAAACATGTGCGCAAGAATTCTGGGCCGCGACCAAGAGGAGGGTCACGTGACTTGACATCTCCGCCCCCTGATATATCGCCCATCATCAAGAACGCCATCTCACTGCCACAGCTCAACATAGTGGACTCTTCCAACGGCTGCCTTCAGAGAGCGATGTTTTCCAGTTCGCTCAGTTCAGCAGATGACGCTCTCTGTACATATGGTGAGATTCTGTTGTTATCCATTTATTTTCTAACACTTTTTTACAGGTTGTGATAAATTGGAGCCCATACCAGCCCCATAATTGTCAGTTAATTGCAAGAACCATTCTATAATAATAATCAAATTCTATAATAATAATAATGAAAATTAGAAATTAGATTCACAAATGTGGCTATACATTTTGGACGGTGAAAAAAAGCCTAGGCTGCCAGACAAACTCTTATTCTATACATAAAAGTTAGTCTGGTACCTCTTCAGTAACACTTTGTTTCTGTGGTGGAACAATGACAGGCGGAGTAACCAATCAGAGAAACGAAGGGTTCTACTAGTGATGGGCGATACCACACAGTTTTAGATTTGATACAATACTGATTACTTTTGGTTGAAATTTTGTTGATACCGATACTCATGATTTCTTGTTAGTGAAATTTTTTCATTCAAAAGAATTGTTACCCTTGAAGACAAATCCCATGACTAACACTGACCATTTAACAATGGTGCAATATGTTGCACAATATAAAATAAATAACTTAAGTGTGTATAGTACTGAAAACTGCTAACTTCTTGTCACATGACATGGATGGACCAGACCAATGTGCTCAGTAGCTTTGTAATGTGGGGCCCCAGAGCAGGATTTCAGAACGGGCCCTAAAGTTATGAAACACATTCTGTAGTTCAGGTTCATGCATTAAGCTTTTTAATTTGTAAAATGCCACTGTTTTATTGGAGTTTGATACAAAAAACAGCAGCTTATTCATAAATATTTAGTGACAATTTTGTTAAACTATTTTAGTTTTTTATTTACAATTTGTGTTTTGTTCTTTTCATTTGAGTTTACAAATATAACAGATTTTAAAATTGAAATAATGTTAACAATTCACCTGTGTAACAGTTATGTCAGTCCCTCAAGGATTTCACAGGAAATTTTTGTGATTGTTGCGGGCTAAAATGCCTGATTTTGCAGGATTTTTTTTTTTAAAGTTGCGCTAAAAGTTGCAGTTTTTTGTCGATAATTCACAAGGTGATAAAAATACAGTTATTTGAGTTTTTCTTTAAAATATTAGATAGAATTAGAAAAACTAACAAAATCTATAATAATCTCATTAAAAATACCTGTATTTGAACAGGCCAAGCGTACTACTTTTTAAAAGATATTGCTTGTGTTATTAGGCTTTTTTAGGTTATTACACTGACGCTGATTCTGATTCTGATTCTGTTCCACTCAGATCTTCTCTGGTGATTCCTGTTGTGTGCTGTAGAACATCCAGTCATTAAAAAACAGAAGAAGTTTGCTGTGCTATAGGTTTTCAGGAAGGTTATTAGTCTGCAACATTAACATTTAAAGAACAATGACCTCAAACTTAATTGTTGTCTAAATACACTGCCCATTCAACTTTTTAGGCAACTATATCACCATGGCAACGCAGACAGGCTTTTCAGAGTGACACCAGACAAAACTAGAAAGTATAGGCCCATACTGCATTCATCAGGCCTGTGCGCTCGACCTCCGCGCTGCTCTGTGAGTAAGCCCTCAGTACTGCACCTCCACGCCGCTCTGTTTATGAGTGCACCCTACGGCCCACAGACAGTGGCAAGTGCAGAAAAATGATGTTTTAAAAGAAAACCTCAGTGATAATTGGCCAAAGTTTGGACAAAGTTGCAGGGTCACACTGAATTTGCGGGGTTTGCTTGAGTTTGCGTTAATAAATGCAATTCCGACATCACAAAATCCTGGAAGGACTGATCAATGAACAAGGGCCCACTCTAATGGGTCCCTAAACCTCCCGGGCCCCAGTGCAGTTGCACTGGCTGCACTGCCTGATTTTACACCCCTGAATGTGCTGCTGTTTGGGGGAGTTTTGGCACAAAAGTTACCCCCAAGTGATGAATGTGCTTTTCTTTCACATGTATTAATTAGTATTGATACTTTAGTCAAGTAATCAACACCGAAATGAGTATTGTATGAGTATCGATATATTGATACCACAGTATCGATATATTGATACCACAGTATCGGTATATTGATGCCACAGTATCGATACGCCCATCACTAGGTTGTACATGAGCAGTGCACTGCTGACCCAAACAAACATGGAATAAAATGGCAACCAGATAAGAAAAAAATCACACAGAGGACTGGATAATAACGCAGACTTCAGCAGAAACAACAGGTGACGAAAGAAAAGCACTAAACCCTGTTAATCAGGTCAGAGATGTTCATAAATTAGCTTGGTAGCCAGAACTACCTTAATTAGCTTTTCCGCTTTTGTAAGACATGCTGCAGATAAATGTCTGTGATTGGACAGTTTCAAATCGAACCGGAGAAAAGCTTCGCTCTGAGAGGGGAACTACTTTCTGTGTGCAAGCAGGACAGTGTGGCTCGCCAGGCTACAAACGAAGATGGAGAACACACCTCCTTCTGACTGTAAGGAAAGGCGTGCTAAATATTTTGCTGTTGTGTAGCCTGTTAAATATTTGTATTATTCATATTGGCCATTATATAATGAAACCAACTTCAGATTTTCTACAACTCCAATTGAAAACAAGTGATGCTGTGTGAAATGTTAACAAAAAAACAAATCAAATGATTTGCAAATTTTATTAAAACATACTTTAGCGACAACAGAACAATATTTCAGGCGTGGAAGCTGAGATATTTCACAGTCTTATGACAAAAATAGCTCACTTAAAATTTGATGGCAGCAATACAATTCAAAAAAAGTTGGGACAAAACAACAAAAGACAGGAAAAGCTTTTACACAATATGTTCTGATCTGTTGTGTGGATACAATATGACTATATTTGCAAATCACAGAATTCAGTTTTTATTTACATTTTACACATTGGAGTTGCATAAGCTCTGTAATACCACCATTTGCCCATTCAATACTGGAAAGATTAGCCTATATTAAAACATTAAACACTGTCAACAGAGTTCTTAAGTATGCACCTTGAAGTAACTTTTACAATAACTTACAGGAAGAAAATGTACTTTCTATTACTTTTACTCCTGAAAAATAAATAAGTAAATAAATAAAAATAATAATCCATCTTGATGGAAATGTGGAATCTTGTTACATAGCCAAAAGCTCACGTTTCTCTAACAGGCTGGAGACAATTAGTACACATGCACTCACATATGTACTTCACTCACTGGTCACTTTATCAGGTACACCTTGCTTGAGCCAGGTTAAATCTTTGTGGCTGGTCAATACTGACATGAGAGCATCACACAGCAGCTGCAGATCTATTTGCTGTGTACTACTCCAGGTATGTTTTTGAGGTGCAAACAACATTATAGCATGGTTAAGTTGATTTACCATAATATGGGGCATTTTAAACATCGCACCACATTAAACGTTACTATCAAGTGATATGTTGATTAGATATTTGCATTTACAATCATTTGGACAGGTGTGCTTATAACCCCGCCAGACTCAAGCCTGGATAAATTGAGAGGTTTGTGTCAGGAATGGCACTTGGGATAAAACCTAGACAAATTATGTAATAATAACTAGGAAGCAGAAGGGAAAGAAGAAGAAAATGTGTGCTAATAATGTGGCCAATGAGTGTATACTTCTATTTAAGTAATACATTTGAATATATTATTTTAAATTCCCAGTACTTTTACTTTTATCTCACTAAAAAGTAAATGATTCACTAAATGACCTTCATGCGTTTTACTGTCCACTCTCACATAAATCAGCTTTAGCCTGTAAACGTCAGTGAGCATCATGAATGAGGTTGTCCTACTTTCAACATTATTCCCACATTCCCCGGAGTCATAGTGGGGTTACCTAGGCAACACCTGTAAACACACAAGTCCCAAAACACAAACACACACACAGCTGGTCTAAAAGACACTGAGTGGGCATTTCCTGTCACCTGTAGCAATCAGTAAACACGCTGCACCAGCCAATCAGAGCGCATCAGGCAGCAGTGTGCACAAAACGCACTGGAAATCCCCTCAGTGTCTACGCCAGTTACCCATCGCATCAGGAATTTGCCCTGACTAAGAGCAGGGAGCCAGGATCTGTCCATAGTGGGATATTACCACTTGATACAGGCAACAAGCTTTGTTGGTGGTCCATACTAGTAGTGTGTGTTTTGTTTTTGTGAACCCTAAGAGGCCCCAGGGTTCACTGCTTCATTGCTGATGTGTTTCTTGTGGGTCTGTCAGCATTGGTTTGCCTGTCTTTTATTTTGAATGCCTGTTAGGACGTTACAATGCATTATGGGTAAGCTCAGGGGGAGAGATGTGTATTAAAAGTCTTGGTAGATTGACCACCTCTAACAAAACGTAAGAGACACACCTGCTTTTATCAGAGAGTGAGTGTTTTTATGAGGTCACCTGATTAGTGTCATGTGATACATTCTTTACAAAATTACAATCACATATGTAGTACTGGAAATGTCACAGTGAAAAGCTATATGACAGAACATTATTCATTTTAAAAGTGAAGAATCTTGATTACATGATAACAAAGCTAGACTGTTGTAATGAAATGTTACAAAAAAGAAACAAGTTTAAAGTACAGAAAACACTTGAATGTTACATGACAGGACCATCAGGTGTGGACCATCATAATGAAGAGTAATAGCAAGGGAAAATATTTTTGTTCTGAGTCCAAAGTGTCCACAATAGTATAAAGGTGCCCCTGCTGACCTCAAAGTGACGAAACACTGTAAAAAATACCAATGTACACACCCATATACACTCAATAGTAATAATAAACTGTTACTTTTTGATCAATTCATTTGTGATCCAGCACACATTCAAAAACATTTGTGGATGCCTTTTCTCTTATTTATTTAGAGAGGCAACCTGTCCCACTCTTGGTTGTACTGCACAGCCATTTAGGCATTTGCCTGTCCCACTTAAGAAGATAATGTGCCATATTTTTAATGGTGCTCAGTGAATCTTATAAATTCAAGATTCAAGTTCAGAACAACATTGTAAGATCAGTATAAAATATAATAAAATGTAGAATAAGTATTCTATCTTGTAGAGTTGGAATATGGTCGGTGTGTTGCTTGGTGTTGGCCTGCTGGACTTTTTTAAGGAAATGTAAACTGAGAGATTTGGATTTTTTCTACTTCAGCCGTTTTTTATTCCAATGACTATGGTCTCAGTAAAGACATTCCTTTGCAAAATGTAAGTTTCTATGATAAAAACAGCACATCAAATGTTTTTTTAGGCCCCAAACTGTAGCAACTTGTGTCTTTATAGAAATGAGGGTTAGACTCAGTAACTTATTGAGTTAGATATATAATCTCAAAGCTTTTATTTCTCGATTCCGTCCCACTTTGTCCCACCAAATCACAGGACAGTACCACTTTTGGTACTTTTTATGGTGGTCACCCTAAGTCCCACTAACTACAGAAGATGAAGGCGCTCGGATCTGGAAAATTGAGTTTGGCTTACTGTTTATCTATGTTAACCTGGTGTACCTAGCACATAGCAGGAGCAGTACAGTAGAGTAAATGTACAGACAGATACACGCTCACAAGGAAACATACATTAATCAGTGCATTTATAGAAGGGTATGCATGTTTATAGGATTTCTTATATCCGACATTCAAACTAAACTGCTCAAACAAATGGATAATTAGTGTAGTGTTGTTTAGTATATCGCAGTGGTTCCAAACAGTGGGCTGGGATCCATAACTGGGTCACAGGGTGGATGAATATAGTTTAAATGTTTAAAGCTAAAATATTGTTTAATAACATAACATTTAATACTGATTTGACTGTACATAAGTACTGTACATAAGCCATAAAGGCTGTAGCAAAATAATTTAGAAAAATAACTGGGTCCTACCATCACACAAGTGGAGAATCAATATTGCAGTCAAAGCACATCATGGTATATCATAGCATTTAGCATTGCATATTAGTATAGTAGAGCTTATTAATAAAGACAATTCATTTTATAACTATATTTGTACAAGAAAACCTCCTGCTGAGTCCATATTTATTAAAATAAAAATAAATATTAATACATAAACCATGGTAGTCACTCAGGACACTGTGAACAGATCTGTCACGGTCAGTTTTAGAACACTATAAAACTATAATCGATTTTTAAAAAATTTTTTTATTTATACACTTTTTCAAGGTTTGTGCCAATCTAGCTACTATGTTTTAGCCAATACAGTAGACTCAATATAAAAATAATTTAGCTTGACAACTTGGGACCAAGTCAGCTGTCGCACACTGCCATCCTCTGGTGAAATTGTTGAACTGCAGGAGACTACATTTGCACTCAGACATAGCATAGATGAATTCTTCCTATTGGATCTGATTGGCTCCATCACAAGCAGTGATACTGTAAATTCCCTGTCATGTAAACTGCTTCAGTGAATGTGTGTGTGTTTTGTGTGGACAGGCCTTCAGTCTGGCTTCGTGACTCTGCCCCGCCTCACCCGGATGGACAGACCGGGCCCAGACGGAGAATCCTGTCGGGGGTCTATACCACGCTCCGACTCCCTCACCTCCTTCACCCTCGACCTGGGCCCGTCCCTGATGTCCGAGGTGTTCAGTTTGATTGACAACCGCAGCTGCCTTCAGTCGTCCAATCAGAGCCAGGCAGAGGGAGAAGAGGCGGGGCAAGAGGAGGAGGAGGAAAAAGAAGAAGACTCGGAGACGCCCGTACAGAGCCCCGAGGTGCTGTCTCCCAACCCTTGTGTTAGCGTGTACAGCCGACACATGAACAGCAGGGGGCGCTGCTGTGGCTCAGACTGCACACAGCCAGAGGAGCAGAGGTCACCGTGGGGCCCTGATGGCCCCTCTGAGTGTGGGATAGAAGCCGAGCGCTTTCAGAGAGCGGCAGACGTCCTGTCCCGTCATTATGGAGGAGGATCCTTCACAAAGAGGAGCCGAGGGAGCAGCAGCACGTCTCCTGTCTGTAACCACAGCAACAAGTCAGCACAGTCTTCCTCAGAGGAAGAGGACGAGATTAAAGTCTGAACTTTACACAGCTAAAGAACCAAACTGACAAACAAACACTACGTACACAGTGATGATGATTCAAACATTAAATCATTATTTTACAGTGACTTCTGTTTTCATTAAACTTAACTCGGGACTGCATTCAAGTCATTATTCATAATGTTGAAATAACAGTTTGATCAAAATAAAAATGCAGGTTGAAAGTACTAAGCTTGGATTTTTTGGTTCATGAAAAATATATACTTGCAGTAATGACTTACATTTATAGCTCAGTATTTTATAGATCAAATATATCTGTCACAACTGCCACACTTGTGATTACTGGTACTAATACTTAGCAACCACAAGAGGGCAGTGTTCAGGTCCATTTGCCCATATTCTTTTTTTTTTTTTTTTTTTTTTTTTGATGATTTCTGGTTTATTGGTATTCATAAAAGTTACTAAGTTGTTGAGTCCTGATAGTGATATTTACAGTGTTCACCTGAATGCACCACTATCATTCTCACCTGGTTCTGTTTACTTAGTCCATTAATGTGGCCCAGATCCTTCCACATTCAGAAATATTTAGGAGCATCCAGTCTAATATTGATCCTTTCTGATTTTCCTGTCATCCTTCTGCTGGGTTTATAAACACTGTGTAAAATGCTAGAAAACACCACTTTCACTCCACAGATATACATTCACACAGTATTTGAATTTTGCTGTGATGGATTGAAACCAGGTTGTAAGTAGAGCTTGAAAATGCAAATATAAAAAACGGAGTAAGAGCCAAACGTCATTTACTAGGCAATTTATTTTTATTTTATTTAAACTGAAACAGGCTGTTCAACAACTGATTAAAGTCTTAGGTGATGTCCAATTTTGTAAACTTCTCTTGTCATCCATCCCTAAATGTTTTCATTTGGATTCAGATCAGAGGAACTGCACAAGATTGTCTTTGTTCCATCTTTCAGTTTTCCATTTTTTGTGCTCCCTTGCAATGTCCAAAGGGGCAAGTTTGTGGCTTGGAAGGAGCATTTTTTTTTTTTTTTGGTTTGTTCTTGAAGCTCTTGTCTCACAAATACCTGTCTTATGGTAATTGGACGACAGACAGCATCAGTAAAGGCCTTGATGTGGGTTGAGGACCAGTACAGGTAAAGTACTAATAAAGTATAAAATGTCTTTGTAATAATAAACACACATGTATTTTATGACCACTGTTTGTCTAGGTAGACTAGACAAAAAGTTGGGAACCACTGCCGTTAATGACATGCAAAAGATGCAAGGGCTCTTCTCTAATAGTCTCACACATTAACATACTGTACATAATTCAGATATATTCTCTCTGGCAAATCTCCTGCAAAAGTCCAATAAAGTGAAGTTCTCTCCTGCCTTTCGCATTCCCAAAATGCATCAATTGTGTAAATGCACACATGTGGGTAATTTACAAAACTTAAACATAGCCTCCAAATAAATGACGGTTTAGTCTTAGTTAAAGCCAGTGGCAGTGATATGACTCTTACTTAGGAGTATGACTCTCTTACACAACAAAGATCATGAGAATAAATATCCATTCACTGACAGCTTAATATTTTAAAGGCAGTTCATGGTTGCAGGTTGACCTAAGTTGGTCTCACACTACGATCTGTGCAATGTAAGAAACATATGAGCTGTGCTTATGAAACGTGCTTAGGTGGCGCTTGTTAGATTGTTTTATATCTCGCCTCATGATGTTGTAGGGTGTGGTTAATGTGGACCAAAATTTAATGAACAGTTGCAAATGGAAATAGAAGAAACCGGAGTTAGAGCACTCGTGCACACTAGCACGAGGCCAAGGGTGGAAACCTGTTATCTTTTGTGCGCATTTTGTTTTGAAGGCAGTTTTTCAGTGATTCAAAGCAAGAAGTCACAGAGTGCTATGATAGTGGCAGTGACAGCTGGTGCTGTGAGGGCAATTAGTAGTACAATAAGTTTTGTATTTTAATCTATGCACAAAATGTGTAATACGTAGTATATTTTAAAAAAAAAACACCATTTTCTAGACTGACTACATCAAGCCTCAGTGAGAAATTGGGCTTTGTTTGTTGTGGGGCCAGTGCTGCAGAAAACACTCAACACACACAGCCTCACGTCCTGTGGCCTGTTGGTGAGGATGCTGGATGTTGATGGTCCATGCAGCCAGCAGGTGGTTGCTCTAAAAGGAGGAAACCATCAACTATGGTGTGTTTAGCAGGAAGTGTTTAAATGTTGTATTAACTTTAAAAGTGAGAGACTACAAACCAGATAAAAGATACTTGACTGTGCTGTTTTGGCACACCATTAATATCAACTTAAGTATACTTTAGTAAATTTCATTTGTATTGTTTTTAATAATACTTTGTAAAACTACACTATTAAAATATTATCAATATGTATGTATTATGTATGGTACATTAGTATTTTGTTGACCAACCACACCATCCCCCTGTTTCTGAGAGAACTGCATTACCAACACCATCTCTTCCAGAAACATCTGTGTAGTCAGGAACAGCTGTATGCTTTCTTTACCACAGGGCCTGGTGATTTGGCTTCGTGACCTGCGTCTGCAGCTAAGGTGACATGCGGTGCACTCTCAGGTGAGAGAGCACAGAGATGTGTTTGTGTAGGGGAGAGTTCAGCAGCAGCAGCAGCCTCAGGTCCCACATAAATATCACCACACACTGAGTCTGGGTGTGGTCCATGTCGTGTTCCACACATCGTCATAAACTGGGTCACAACCTGGAGATATGTAAATATCCAATGTATAAGGTCTTTTGGTGGATTATAAAGATGTATCAGTTGTATCCATAGTAACCAGTGTTCAAAGTCAGTCGGAGGAAGAGGATCCTCATTCAGGAGTAACCAACACCGTAGCCCAGAGTAGACTCAGGTTCACGTTGGGTCATTAACATTTGTCTGACAGAGAGTGGTCCACTGGAACAGTTCACTGTGAGACCACCAGGAAAAGTCACAACAGTCCCCCCCTCAGGACTTAGTAACACATGATTTTATCAGAATGTCTCATGTGTCCATGACCCCCTTTTTGCCTGAGTCGACCACAGCGTTGTTGTGTGAAATTAGGGCTGAACTGTGGGGTCTATAGAACTGGAGCAGGGGTACAGTTTGTACAGTTTGTCTTTGCCTTCTGCTTGTCCTTATCTTACTCTTTCTTTTTTTTTTCACACAGTTGTTGTATCTGCAACCCAAGGACCTGAGCTTGTAGCCTTTGCAGCTCACTCTCCTGACTGCTAGCTTTAGCATTGCAATGTCCCATGTGAGACTATGTTAGATTCCCATTGATAATATGGCATTGTATCAAGAGCAGCTACTTCTGTGAGTTTGGGGAGGTGTAACAGGTCAAGTCTGTGAGCTAGTAGCTTGAGTTAGTCTCAGTCCTCACTACAGGGAGAGGTGACTACTTAGGAAGGTGAGAGGAAGTTATTTTCCTCGTCTTGGTTATTTGGATTTGTCTCTGTGCTTGATCTGAGTTACACCGTTTGTATTTGTGGGGCTACTGCAGTGAGTGTAGCCTGCGCCCATCATTAAGTGAGGGAGGTACGTTTTCAGAGATGATTGAGAGTTTCAGTTTTAGGGCTGCTCAGCCTGAGCTGGGAAAGATCCCCCAACAAAATATATTATTTTAGACTATTTGAGACTTTTTTGGAAAGTTTTAAGCATGTCTTAGAGAGCAATAATTAACTTTATTAATAACTATAGCTTAAAATTAAATTTGACAAATGTGCTATTGTTAAAAAATGAACAAAATCAATAAAACCTACTCAGAGGCAACTCTAGAAGGTTTAGTAGTTTAGGTTAGACTTGGATGCAGAGGATAGCATTTATTCATTCATTAATTATTAATAATTTGAAATAAATGACATCACACGGCCGCCAGTACCTCGTGACCTTTAACCTTTTGCCTCCGTGAGTTGCGCAGCTGTCTCGTGCCCCTCGCGCAGCTGAAAATAGTGGAGAAAGAGCGGACTGTGGAGCCAATAAAGAGGGCTGTTATCATTTTTTTGGTCCCGATTCCAGAACTTAAAACACAGTATAATCACTGGGAATGAAAGAACCGGTGAGTGAGCTGCTCGTGTCGCGTGATTTCTAAGACAAAGCCATGAAAGTATTATGCACGCACGTTAGATCATTTCTGTTTAAATACGGAGCTTTTGACCGCTACTTGCTAACCACCTAGATATTTAAAAAATGCTTCCATAAAATGCTTTGTGATTGTTGATAGCATAAAATCTTTTTATTTTTAGACCAGGTTACTTATAAATAATGGATTGCAGTTAGCATTTAGGCATTTTAATGCAATTAAATTGCGAGAATTTGCTATAATTGTGTAAAAATATGAACCAGTTGGTGATGGGAGCTGGAAAAATGTGATCTGATAAGAAAAAATGTGATGTCCCAAAATCTTGTTCCCACATAACTTAGTTAATTTATTACTAGAAATGTCTAAGGACTTCCTCATAGTGCTGGGAATAATTCTCATCTTGTCAGAGCATGGATAAAATTACATTGTTTAGTGTCATGCAGTGTGTGTTTTCTTCACATTTTATAATTATATTAGTTTTTTATTATTTTCCCAAAATTTTATTAAAAATGTATAGCTTAATCCTTACCGTATTGCAATATATCATAGTATACACAGAAATGTAATAGTTGTGTGAGAGTCTTGCTTGCCACAGTCCTAACACAACAGTGTTTTAAAATCTGGTTATACGTATGTGCCCCTTTTTCACTTCGAGCACCTGCCCCTGTAGAAGTCTCTGCACGTGCCTGCTAGAGATAATAACCAGCTCAGGCCTTCATAAGAGACTGAGCTGCCTGCTCCTCTACTCATTTCATTACTGAAGACAACTCTCTGATTTTTATTCACTGTTTATTTACTTTATCACTGTTTAGCAACTTTTGCTGACTGTAAATGTCATTAAATCCTCTTTTGACGTCTACCAACTCTTCTCAGCTCAGGCTTCACTCACATTTTTGTCCCAAAACAAACTTATTTTAGTTCAGACTATTTGGCTTGAGATAGCCTAATATTGCAGTCAGTTGATGTTAAAAAGTTTTTTTAGTTGTTGACAAGCGTCCCAAACTTCAACAGCATGTACCTAACTGCAGTCAGAGAGAAACAGAGGAGTTATCTGTCTGTGCTGCAGCACGAGGGGAGGAGGGAGAGCAGCAACAGCAGCAGGAATGGATCAAACCATTTGCTGCACAGGGGTGTTTTTTCTTTTATTAAAGTAAGCCTATTTGAGTTTTTATATATATGATCAAGAACTTTGACATTATCTATTTCAAATACACAATTATAGCATTTAAACATTTTCTTTAAATTCTTCTTATTTTTAGGGGTGCTGGAATTATTTTTAGGGGTCTAAAAGTGGAGTCACAGCAGCATGGACAACAGTTTGAACGTTTATTACCTGTTCTAGTCCCAACAAACCTCTGCTCTGCACCTCTTTTACACACTTTTCTGTCACTTCCTGCTTCCTTTTCTTTTCTATCCACAGTAAACATAAATCTAAAGCACCAGTCCACTCCTCTTTTGTCATAGTTGTGTTAAGTTTCATTTTTGTCTTGTCCATTTTGCAGTGGTGGAGGAAGTAGTCTACTTTTTTTTTCTTTCTTTTTTTTCAGATAAGAGCACAAAAACATTCACCAAAGTAAAAGTATTTTCAAGTAAAACTATTAGCTATAAATACCTGCTTACAAATCTACTTTTAAGTAGAAGTAAAAGTACAATGCATAAATTCAAGCTGAAATATGATGATAGTCTTAATTTTGGAAAGTAATAAGGAAAGTTATACGTATTCTTGCAATTTCTTTATCATTTTTAAAACAATCTTTGAAATGTAGTGACGTAAAAGTGCAAATACTAGCTCCAAAAATCTACCTAAGTAGAAGTAAATGTATCTATCTCATAAATCACTTAAGTAAAGGAGAAATATCTAAACTTTTCACTCAAGTACAGTAACAAAGTACTTTTAGTCACCTTGCACCACTGTCATTCTGTCACTGTCTGTCACCAAGTCCACATTTACACATCTGTACTTCAAACTGCTGGGAATAGAAATGTTATTTTATGTACAATCCTAATGTATGGATCTAAACTTTTCACCACACAGAGATCCCTCTAGATCAGACCTTGTCCACCCAAGCTTCTACGCAGAGACCGTGGTGTCTGTGTGGGGTGGGGGTTCTATCGGGATATGTGTGATTTCAGTTTTAAAGACCCAACAGTCCTATTGCCCAGGGCTTTCGCCTTTATTTTTTTCCCCACCCCAATATACAGCCTACGCAGTCTCTGTTTCAGAACCGCCACTGGAATTTAGACACTACCGAGTGTCCCCCCCCCCCCCAATAAGACCTAGTCTATTGTCAGTCTTGACCGGGCCTAGCGCCACCCGAGTCCAACTAGGATTTGTCCGGCTCATTTTACTTTCCCTAATATGTGTTAGTATCCTATGTGCTTTTGCAACCTTACGTGTGTAGAAACTCAAAATCAATTAACTAAATATAGATATATATTGTAAAACATTTTCTAAATTTACGAGACTGAGAATTACAGATTTCGGAGACAATGACAAGCCTATGAAATAAAAACTAAGCTGTGCAGAAATTTTATTGTAAAGGTTTTCTGCTTACCTTATTTTGTGGGTACCCTGGTTGTCACTGAATCAGTCACCAAACTCCACCTCGATGTGTTCGAGGTCCTCTAGGAGAGTCTGTCCACCCACACGTTGGTTCACCATTTGTAAGGATTTGTTCATTTTGGGTGTAAGCAGAGTAGAGTGACCTTAGAGTGAAAGAAGAAAAACATCACATAAAACCAAAGTATTCTTACTAATATTGAAGCGTTTATTGACCTTAGCAGTAGTAAATCAAAATATAAGTTTAATGGTAATATGCAAAGCTGTATGTAGAAATATTCAATAATACATTACGCAAAGCTTGAGTGTACCTTTAATACTTAACATAAAAGTATAAGAAAACCAACCCTTGGTCTTACCAGTCTTACAATGACTTAAAACATTTATAGCTTTTTAACTCATTAACTTCTACAAGGACTGTAATTGAAGAGTTGTGTGACCCAGACAGCTGAGGAGAATATTTTTACTCAAGCAGAAAGAACATTAGAAAGTTTTTGCAAAATCTTCTTCTTTTGCTACTCACTACACCTCAGAGGTCAAAAACTACTTTTACTTCCTTAGACAATATAATGTTTTACTTAAGTAAAAGTAAAACATTCAAGCATTCAAAATCTACTCAAGTACATGTACAAATAGTACAATAATGTTCAACAAAATGCACCCAGACAGTACAGTTAGGTCCATAAGTATTTGGACACTGACTCAAGTTTTGTTATTTTAGCTTTTTTACCAAAAGTATTAAACATACAGTTATAATATTAATATCTGCTTAAAGTGCAGACTCACAGCTTTAACTGAAGAGTATTCACGTCCAAAGTGGACAAAGGTTCTCACAAACGATGGGTTTGTACAAAATCTGGAGGTCGTAGACATTTGTGGAGGGGGCATAGTTTCCTACATCCTTTTTAGGAAGTTGGTTGCAGCTGCCCTTCAATTCGCAAGAGCAACTTGAGGCATTTTTGAGAAAATGAGCTGATTTTCTGCTGTACGCTGGTTGTAGCAAATTTGAATATCACACATCAGATTTTTTCTGTAGTTCAATTCAAAAAGTCAATTTTTTACATTAGTTTCAGTAATTACAGAATGAAATATTTCTAGCAATTATGAAAATGGCTTACAGGTACAGTATCTATAAGTACAGATTCTTTTTCTCACACTGTTTTTTTTCTTCCTCTGGACTTTATAGTAATATGTTTTAATACAGCGCTCTGTGAGCAGACTGCTTCTTTAAAAGAACTTCTGCAGTTAACCTCCTTTTTCAGGATCAATGATGATAATTGTGTAGCCAACTGACCCAGACAAGAAGCAGCTGAACAGATATTTAAGGGCTATGAAAACCTTTGCAAATATTTCCATTTAATTTAGTTTTAGTGTGACACCATTAGTTTACAATATTCTTTTTTTAGATAGATAGATTTAGATAGGCCAACTAAATGTTTGTTTTCCTTAACTGTAAGTTATATTCATACAATTTAAAACAAAAACATGCTTGAATTATTTCACTCTGTATGTACTGAATCTATAAAAGATAGGACAAAGATGGCGCCCTTGGCAGGACCACAGCATGGATGAAGAAGTAGCTCCATGGACCACAGACAGATTCCTACAGAAGCCTGACGTGTTCAACTCAAACTGTTTGTTTCCTGTAGAGATGAATGACATGAACCATCTAAAGGCAGAAATATTTTAGATTCAGACATGGTGATGATATTTGATGGTGTAAGTCTATAATGATAAGAAGATGTTGAGCCTGTGCTTTCTGTAGAAGAAAAAAAAAAACAACAAGATACAATGAAGGAAAGACCTTGACCTTTAATTCAACAGTTTGTTCTCTGTTAACATTAAAAACTGCAAAAGAAATGTATTTAGGCAGTGTGTTTTTTGTATGGCCCTGTGTGCAGCCCTGAATAAAACACAGCTCAAATACATATGTACATGAATTACTACTAAAAACGACTATTTTTATTCCTAAAACTACATCTACTACTACTCAGCAAAATGTAATGGTTGTTGTAGCTATATTTGATAGAACTGACTTTACATTACTAAGATATGAGTCAGTTAAATGTTATAACCTTACAAACTACAGGTGTCTTGAACATGTCTAATTATACTGCCTAAACATTTTACATGAGATAATATTGTAGCAAAAGTTCTCATTTCAATCTGTCGTCCCTTTAGGTAACAGAGAACAAGACCAACAAGACTCATGACAAATACACTACAAATTCAAAAACATGTGAATATAAAACAATGCAATAATGTTTTGTTTTTCTTTTATAAAAACTTGTTATCGCTTTCTTTAAAAAAAAGTGTGTAAGTGTTGTACCAGTGAGGAATACTCATAATAGACATTTTACCTTTAATTTATGAGGATGAGTAAAAAGATATCCCAAAGTCTTCAAAGTATTCAGGACTACATTTTGGTAACCAGCTCTTAAATTTTCACATTGCCATATAATTGTATTCTAGTCTTTTAAAATGTTACAGAAGGTCCATTTACAGCAGCAACAGCAGCCGTGTCCTTCCAAATTTGTAATGTTTGATTCATTTGTGTGTGTTGGGCAAGTGGGCTTCAAGGATATTTTCAATAATTTTAGTGCAATGTACAATGACAGCGGTCAAATAAAGAGCCATTTAGAGCCAAAAGAGACAATCACTGCCTGCAACACTGTCATTAATTTTTTAAGGATTTGGATGTAAATTTGGTATTAAATTCTATCAAGAGTGGAATTAAAAAAAATCTTAAACATCTTAAATTTCACCTGGAAAATCCTGGAGGTACCTTCAGTCCAGTGGATCCACTTCTGTCACTGTCACTGGATTAGCTGGTATTTTATCCTCTGTAACAGTGTAGAGGACGGCTATTTCCCGTCATAAAGAACTTAGATTTCCTCCTTGGTTCTGGCTCTATAATGTGTCTTCAGTCTGTTGGAGTTTATTCACAATGCCCTGACCTCAGTTCTCCCCCTGACCCACAGCTTGACCGGGAACTGCTGAGTGAAATCAAACTGCTTCATGACAGGAAATTACCACCAGTCTTTCTTGGTCTTACAGTGAATAAAATAGCAGTAATAGATGAGCAAGGACAGGTGTGGCCATGTTGGCAGGGCACAGCATTTACAGCATCACTCACAGGCCAAGTCTCCTACTGTTAAACCTACAAGAAGCAAATGAAAACAAATACAATTTAAAGATGTGTCCAGCAAAACATAAATCCCTATGCCAAACTAAATATGGGATCACAGGATTATATATCTTGTATCTTCTTTCATTTGTTCCTGTTAGGGGTCACGAGAGGATGGGACCTATCACAGCAACTATGGGCTTAAGGGGGCACACCCAGGACAAGTCACAGGGCTGACACTATAGACATACTGTACACAGACAGACAATCATTCTCTCACAGTCCTTCAAAATGAGCAACTTAGATTCACAGTTCAGCTACACATTAGCATCTTTGTCTGGTGAGAGGAAGCCAGGCAGGTAGAGAATTCACTCACATTGCTTTATCCAGAAATTGTAATATTGGTCATCTCGCTGTCCATTAGCGAGTCATTTAGTGTAATTTGAACCACAGAGCATGCTGGGTTTTTTGGGGGGAATACAGTGGGAACCAAGTGGCACAACCAGAGCACGTCCTGTCTTTTTCTCTCTGTGTAACAACAGTCAGACTCAGACACACTCCTTCATAAAGCTTTTCACCTAAAGATCACCTGGTTAGCTCTAGAGCCATGAGCGTTTGTAACTTTGCTGTTCTGTCCCATGCTGTTTGTCACTGTAGGTCACATGGTTTCACTCTTAATATTCACATTTACACTTAGTCAACATGACAAGCACACTAGTTGACAAGCTGAAGAAGTGGTGTCGTGGGGAAGCGGTTGAGGAGAGCCATGCTCTGCTGGCAGTTGTCCCTGAAGACACAGAGATAACAGATATTGAACAGACAATGGAAACCATTAAGTGTCTTGGTCGAGTCCGAGTCAGAGGACGGATGTTTAGTGACACTGACAATGAACTTCTCGTGCTTTGTGAATGCAAAGAGACCATCAATGCAGAACATGTCCCACCGGAAGTTGCACCAGAGGGATTGGCAGCCTGGCCAATTATTACTGCATTTGAAAAGCCCAATCCTCAGGATGACTTTAACACTAAACTCGCTGCTCTCTTACAGGCAGAGGGAAAAACACTGAATGATGTACAAGCTCTATTCACTGAGTCACCCCCTACCCCCTCTCCTGAAGAGTCCCTCATTCGTGCTGTTACCGACCTAATAGACAAGACAAACAAACCTGCTGCAGAGATTGGAGGGTATCGTCGTCTGCGTGTCTTCTCAGGTATTATACCTACTCCGGCTGGAGAGGAACAGTTTGACCATTGGCTAGAGCAAGCTTACCTGATGGTTGAAGAAAGCGATGGCTCTGACAAAGACAAAAGGAGAAGAATAATGGAGAGCTTAAAGGGGCCAGCCCTGGAAGTGATCAAAGCAATACGTCTATCAGATTTTTATGTTACACCAGTAAAGTGCTTAGAAGCCCTTGAAAGTGCTTTTGGACTAGCTGAATCTGGCGATGACCTGTATTTCTCTTTCAGACTCTTACAGCAACAATCTGGCGAAAAGTTGTCAGACTTCCTCAGAAGGCTTGAGCGTGCACTGACCAAAGTCGTACAACGAGGTGGCCTGCCACCCAGCAATATGGACACAGCCAGAGTCGATCAACTTCTTAAAGGGGCAGTCAATGCTGATTTAATGTTGTTGCAACTCAGATTAAGAGAAAGGCGAGCCAAACCCCCGACCTTCCTGCAGCTCTTAAAAGAAATCCGGACAGAAGAGGAGTATGAAGCTTCCAAAGTAAAGCTCAACCAGTCAGTCCACACTGTCCATGCTAAAGTGCAAGCAGAGAACAAGCAGTCAGAAATACAAAACCTGCGAGCAGAAATAAAGGAAGTCAAGTCAATGTTTGCAGCTCTCACCACTCAACCTCAACCTGAAGTGGAAGTGACTGAAAAGCATCCAACTAACACTGATACAGCCACAAGGTTGGACCCTGAAGTAATAGCACTAAAAAAACAAGTCAAGCACTTACAGCAAAAAGTGAACTCAAAAACTACAAGACGTCAAAACACCGCCCCTCAACTTGTAATGGCAGTTAACACACCAGCTAAGTCCTCAACAGAGAGCGAAGAACGCTTTTGCTACCGCTGTGGCGAGACCGGTCATATGGCAGGAAGATGCAACAGACCTGAAAACCAAAGCAAAGTTATTCAGAGACTGCTTCACGCACTCAAGAAAGCCAAGACCAATAGCCCACAGCGCAAAGGTGAAACCACACCCCCTACTGATCCTAACTGCACAGTGAGAAAAAGTGCTGTGGATCTGCTGGAGCCTGTAGGCGTACCCGAAGGCTTAATAGGCCCACCCTCAGTTGAGCCATTGAAAGTAAATGGGCACCTATGTGATGCACTATTGGACAGTGGTTCCCGGGTCAGCATCATTTTTGAGTCCTGGTACAGAAGATACTTGCCAAATACACCAATCTACTCAGTGAACAAGCTTGACATATGGGGCCTAAGTGACTCTAGCTATCCCTACCTCGGCTATGTGGTTGTGGACATGGAGTTCCCAAAGAGGGTAACCGGAGCCCCAACAACCATGTCTGTCTTAGCTCTGATCTGTCCCGATCCACCAGGTCCTGATCAGACACCTGTCATCATAGGGACTAATGCTAAAGCCAGTCTCTCCAAACGCTTGGCTCAGCTATGCAGTGACACCCCTGGCATTCCAGCCCATGCTTTTGGCATTCAGAGCTTTTGCCCCAATATAAAGACAAGCATTCCCACATCAACCCCAGAAGAGGATGATGGAGTAGGCTTTGTAAAATGGGAAGGCCCTGGATCTCTGACTATACCTGCAGGGGGCAGTCTCAAAGCTACCTGTACTGTTTTGCTGGATCAACCACTCCCTAAAGAAATCCTGATGGTTGAAGCCTCAGCAAACAATCCACTCCCTGCAGAAGTGTTACTTCAGCCTATGGTAATACCAAGCAGTGCAATGGAAAATAACCAATGTACTGTCCTGATTCAAAATGAGTCGCTAAAGAATCTGAACTTACCTGTCGGCACTATGGTAGGACGCCTCTGTGTTGCTGATGTTGTTACAACAATGCCCTGCCACCAGTCCAAGTCTGAGCATTTCGACACCAGTCAGATTGACTTCGGGGAATCGCCAGTCCCTGAACAATGGAAGGCGAGACTACGTCAGAAGTTAGCTGAAAGAGCAGCAGTCTTCTCCTTAGATGAGCTTGATGTAGGATTAGCCAAGGGAGTCGAGCACAGCATTCGAATGTCAGATCCAAGACCATTCCGTGAACGCTCCCGGCGCATTGCTCCTGCAGACATCGACGATGTGCGCCGTCACATTCAGAAACTGCTAGCAGCTGGAATTATCAAAGAGTCCAGAAGCCCATACGCGTCCCCAATAGTGATTGTCAGAAAGAAGAACGGAGACGTCAGGATGTGTATAGACTACCGCACACTGAATAGTCGTACCATACCTGACCAATACACCACGCCACGCATTGAGGAAGCGCTTGATTGCCTCTCTGGTAGCAAGTGGTTTTCTGTGCTCGATTTGAGAAGTGGCTATTACCAGATTGCCATGACAGAAGAGGACAAAGAAAAAACAGCCTTTATTTGCCCCCTCGGTTTCTATCAGTTCGAAAGGATGCCCCAAGGCATTACTGGAGCACCTGCAACTTTCCAACGCTTGATGGAAAAAGCGGTTGGTGACATGAATCTGCTCCAAGTCCTCGTTTATCTGGATGATTTGATTGTGTTTGGACGAACACTACAGGAACACGAGGAAAGGTTGTTAAAAGTCCTTGACCGGCTTCAGGAAGTAGGTCTGAAGATTTCGCTTGACAAGTGCCAGTTCTGCCAAACAAAGGTCAAGTACGTTGGACACATAGTCTCAGCTGATGGTATCGCTGCGGACCCGACAAAGCTAGAAGCCGTTACCAACTGGCCCAGACCTCACAACCTAAAGGCCCTACGATCCTTCTTAGGCTTCTGTGGCTACTACAGACGATTTATCAAATGTTACTCATCGATTGTTCGCCCTCTGACAGACCTTACCAAGGGATATGCCCCCACACAGCGAGGAAAAAGTCCCAAAAATAAACACAACAATGCCTACCTGGATGAAAGGAAACCGTTCGGAGACAGATGGGATGGGTCATGCACCGAGGCTTTTGAAAAGATCAAGCATTGTCTAACGAATGCCCCAGTATTGGCTTTTGCTGACACAAACAAGCCATATGTGTTGCACGTTGACGCAAGCCTAAGTGGACTTGGGGCCGTCCTCTATCAAGAGTACCCAGAAGGACTAAGGCCTGTGGCATTCGCCAGTCGCAAACTAAGCCCCTCTGAAAGGAACTACCCCATACATCAATTGGAATTCTTGTCCTTAAAATGGGCGATAGTTGAGAAGTTCCATGACTATTTATATGGAGCCCGTTTCACTGTACGCACTGACAATAATCCGCTAACGTACGTCCTAACTACTGCCAAACTTAATGCTACGGGACATCGGTGGCTGTCAGACCTGTCAGTGTACGATTTTGACATCATCTACCGACCTGGACGAAACAATATTGATGCAGATCTGTTGTCCAGGATGGAACCAAGAGACGAGACGGAGTGGCAAAGTATCTCACACTCCGGCGTTAAGTCAATCTGCCAGCATGTTGGTGCTCTTGACTCTTCCAAAGACTCACCCAAGTATGTTGAGCAGCTTGGAGCTCCTCCCAATTGCATCCCTGAAGTGTATGCCTACCCAACACGCATGCAGCTCAACACCTTAGGCCAAATGTCCCGACAAGAGCTAATCACAGCCCAAAGCCAAGACATAGTAATAAAGACTACCATGCAAGCCATGAATTCTGGGAAGTGGCCGGAAGATGTAAAGTCAAATCCTGAAATGCAAGCTATGAAGAGACACATTGCAAAGCTAGTCATGAAAGACGGACTACTACATCGTGTGAGTACTAGCCATGCTGGAAAACAGACTAACCAACTCGTACTGCCAACTGAGTTCAGGACAGTAGTGCTTAAGTCAATGCATGATGACCTCGGCCATCTAGGAGTGGAGAGAACCATTGACATGCTTAGAAGCAGGTTTTTCTGGCCAAAAATGGCCGTGGAGGTGGAGCAGTACATAAATAACTGTGGAGAGTGCGTCCTAAGGAAAACTCCATGCCAAAGAGCTGCGCCCTTGCACCAAATTGTGAGCACAGGCCCCATGGATCTTGTCTGCATAGATTTCCTTTCTATGGAACCTGATTCAAAGGGAATAAGCAATGTGCTAGTGGTAACAGACCACTTTACGAGATACGCCCAAGCTTTTCCCACCAAAAACCAAACAGCTCTCACAGTCGCCAAAATCCTAGTGGAAAAGTATTTCATCCACTACGGCTTACCCGCACGTATCCATTCAGATCAAGGCAGAGACTTTGAGTCCAGACTCATTAGGGAACTTCTGCAAATACTGGGAATACGGAAATCCCGTACAACGCCGTATCATCCCCAGGGTGACCCGCAACCTGAACGATTTAACAGAACCCTACTGTCAATGCTGGGCACCCTAAGCCAAGAGAAGAAACGTCAATGGAGCCAGCATGTTGCCCATCTTGTACATGCTTACAACAGCACCAAATGCGACTCCACTGGTTACTCCCCTTATTTTCTTATGTTTGGGCGAGAAGCCATGCTCCCTGTTGATTTGTGTTTTGGTACTTGCCCAGATGACAAAGGAGAAACACAGCACTCAGCCTATGTTACAAAGCTGAAGGAAGACTTACAAAAGGCTTACAAAATGGCTGTCGAAGTCTCCAACAAGACTCACCTTCGCAACAAGAAAGCTTATGACAAAAGATTGGGGTTCCAGAACCTGCGACCAGGAGACAGAGTCTTGGTGAAGAATCTTGGTCTAAAGGGGAAACACAAACTTGAAAATCGTTGGAATAACGTTCCCTACGTCATACTTGAGCAACTGCCAAACCTACCAGTGTACAAGTTGAAACCCCAATATGGCAATGGAAAAGTGAAAACCTTACACAGAGACAATCTCTTGCCAATTGGAGATCTTGTGAGGATCCCTATGCAAGATGAAATGGAAGTAGTGCAAAGAAAGCCACCTACTCGAAGAAGTATCCGCAGTAAGCATACTACTGTTGATCATTCAGCACAGATGAAGAGCGAGCTGTCATCTGAGTCTTCTGATTTTGAGTATGCAATGCCTCAAAGATCTTACAGAACTTACCTCGAACAGCTACTCAGAGAGAGAACTGAAACCAGCCATGACATACCTGAACAGAGAGAAAGAAATATATCTATGAATGACAACGTCTCAGAAGGAGATCATCCTGTTGAAGGGGACCATGACCACGATAGTGCCTCCGGCTCAGATTCGGAGCCTGAAGTTGTCTCAAGTGAAGAAGATGCACGACAGCCGAGTCCTCACAACATAATACTGACACCAATATCATCTAGACCCAAACGAACAGTTAAACCTGTGGTCAAACTGACTTATGATAAACCAGGCAAATCTAAAGATCAACCTCTCACTATTGTACATAGAGGTATTACCATACACATTGGTAAGAAGGGGGAGGAACTAACCCAGGACAATAAGTTAATTCATTGATAAAGTTCATAAGATATTTTCTAGTTTAAAAAGATTAAAACACTTAAATAAGTTAAATATGTGAGGTCACATGGTTTCAGAGAAATCATACAGTGAAGCTACAGTCTTATTATTTTGTCCCTTTTCACAAACATGAGGAAATATTGGCAGAACTTCCTCGTTATCTTGAACACACCTCGAGAGACAAACAAAAGGCAAAGATTCACGTGGACTGCTGTTGGAAATGTTTCAAATAATAAAGGAAGATAAAACATTTACAAAGTGATTGATTTAAAAAGGTACTAAATATTTTTTCCAGGATGCATTTTGTTTCCTGTTAGGTCACATGGTCTTAGTTCACAGTGGTGTCTAACTTTTGCTTTCACTTCAGTTGTTGTTGTTTAAATCACTAGCACACAATCTTTACACAGAAA
Source organism: Bostrychus sinensis (assembly GCA_020698575.1). Classification (NCBI taxonomy): domain Eukaryota; kingdom Metazoa; phylum Chordata; class Actinopteri; order Gobiiformes; family Eleotridae; genus Bostrychus; species Bostrychus sinensis. The sequence continues at coordinate 25,784,085 of CM036253.1, read as the reverse complement.
GTAAAAAAACAAAAAACAAAACAAAACATCTTGACCTTGCAGTTAACACAGAGACCAAAAAAAGTGTTGCAAAAACATAAATGTTCTTTTAATGAACATGTAACCCAGGAAAATAAGTTAATTCATTGATAAAGTTCATAAGATATTTTCTAGTTTAAAAAGATTAAAAAACTTAAATAAGTTAAATATGTTCAATAAATATAGGTAAAATTGTATTTCATTTATATTTTAAAAGGTTTAAAACTGCTAAAAGTACCTGAGTATAAGTTAAAACCACGTAAAGTATAAAATGCTTTTGATGGCTTTTATTTTGTTTTATTGTGAAGAGCTAAAGGAAGTTGTGTCAATGTACAACTGCTGCCAGTCATTTGTTGTATTAGCTTTATGTGAGCAAAACCGGAAGGGAGATGTGCTAGCTTGGCCCGAGAGAGACGGAGAAAAAAGCAAGTGTGTGCGCCGCTGTTTAAGTTTTTAAATAAGGTTTCCTGATCGTTAACCCAATGGTCGCTAATGGACACTGGTTTGATGTTTTTTTTGGACCACGTATGGACATTTCACGTCGGAGTTTGTCCTGCAGTAAGGTGTTTTCCTTTGCACTTTGAAGCGGTCTAGCACGAGGACGTTAGCATTCGCTGGCTAGGTGGATGTCTCATTCAAGGACTAGTTCAGCTAACTCAGCTAACTGTGGAGACCATCTTTTCATTGTTCCGGCCTGGAGGTGAAGATTAGTTGACCCCTGGACTACTAGAAGGGTGCCTTTTGGAGTGCAGTTTCTTCCTGGACATCGCTCGCAAACCTGAACCAGCAGATGAATGATCGCACCGCCATCTTAGGACGTGGCTTACCTTTTCCTCTTCATGTGAACTTGGAGTCTGTAAGCACTGAATTACTAAATCAGGTACCTCTTTATTTTGGTTTGCTCATAGAGTGAAACGGCCATTAAGTTTGGGCCTCCCCGCTCCCAAGCATCGCTCAGGCCTGCAACTATAAGGTTTTATAACTAAATAAGCCGGCTGGTGTGAGTGTGTGTGTGATTGGTGAGTGGGCCCCTCACATAGAGCTTATGTTTTACAGTGCAACATCTGAGAGCAGACGTGTTTCTTGTAATGAAATGTGTATGTTTCTTACTGTACAAAGTTACAAGTTCAGTAAATTACTAGTTCACACCCAATCCACGGTTTAGTCATTTTCCAAACCCTCAAGTGTGTGTGAATGTGACTTGACCATTGTGTGTTTTAAATGGTGAATTAAGAGTTAATGTAGTAGTTGAAGGGTATATAAAGACTTATAGAGCCAGTAAATTAATTAAGTAGTTGACTTTTATTAGTCTTTAATACTACATAGAAGAACCTAGGAGGCCCTTACCTAGTACAGTGGGTAAAGGTGGGCTACAAACATTTTAATGAAACAGACAGATAATTATCCTGTTTCTTCTAATGCTCTCATAAAGGCTATATTTTCACTTATTCACACATTTTCACTTTTTTCTGCCTGACTGAGTTTGGGGTAAAATATAAATAAAGCCAAAAGAACAAACATCAGGAGCTGAAATGGAGACTTTTCTAGACCCACTATTTTTTGGATAATAGTTTGTTTTAATGTAATGGCAGCAGCTCTTTTTGTGTATGGTGTAGATTTCTGCTGCTCACAGTCCGCTCTCTTCCACTCTTAATATCTCTGTTTGGCATCTTTGGAGCGGCATGAGTTTAATTCTCTGCTGGATTGTGGTGTTTTGCTCTTCATGAAGGCACCTGAGCAACACCTAAAGGAGCTGCATACTCTCTACCAGTGTGCTTTATGTTTTATTACTGGCTGTGAAAATCGGGTTCATCCCTGTACTTTGCTGTTGCTGAGGCTCCATCTCTGTTCTGTATGTCTGGTCTGCAGACTCACATTGGTTGACATTTATTTAAACATAAAATGGTCTGTGCTCTCAGAAGATGTTACAGATGATGGTTCCTAGGGTCAGGACAGAGTTGGTAAAACAGCTTTTCAATATGAAGGTCCTTCTTCTTTACAGAAGGCCCTGAAGGTGTCATAACATTTTCTAAAATTTGCACTGAATGTTACTATTTGTTTTTATTGTGAGTGAGCATGGTTGTTTCTTATTTTTCATTTTATTTTATTTTATGTTTTCACTGCTGTCTTGGCCAGGTCACTCTAGAAATAGAGATTTTTAAAAGCAGCATGAATGGAATCACCAGGGAATGGGGCATAGATATATTGTATTCCTAAATCTTTGCAAAGCATTATTCTAGCTTACAAAATTGCAAGCCTTTTTCCCACTCCATGGATGACTTTGATGTGAGAGCCACAACAGCAGACTGTAGCAGTTGTAAAGCAGAGGTCCACGTGGTCCGTGTACCTGCTGGCCATTCAATTTTGGTTTTGAAATGGAATATCCAAAATCGGAAAACGACCCGTTTCCTGATTATCAAATTAAAATGGAAAATAGAAAAACAAAAAACGAGCCCTTTTTTGTTTTTTGTTTTAAAACCAAAAATTGGGAAACGAAAAAACGAGCCGTTATCCGTTTTTTACTATAAATCAAAAAACAAAAAACGAAAATAAAAAAATATATGTACATGCCCTTTTTCGATTCCGCTCCGCTGTCTCCTCTTCGTTTTGTTTTGGTAGTGACCCGGAAACAGTCATGACCCTGGCTTAGCGTTACACTTTGCACCTTTTATTGAAGTCTCAAGTGTTGCATTTATAGATATTTTTCGTCACTCTGGTGTTTTTAATGTCAAAAGTTAAATTAATTAATTAAAAATATATTAAAATGAGAATGTAAAAATATTTGACACTGTCTCAAGGCACTCGCGATTCCTGGTTGGGAGATGTATGCAGACTTGTTTGCAAGTTAGCCGCTTAGCTCAGTTTATAAGTGTGATCTTTATCATTTTTACATTTTGGTTGAAATCTACTGCTGGTTTTATTGTCAACAGATAACATGGTAATAGTAATAAGAAAGGATATCTAATGGAGTGTGTGTCCTGTGTGTGTGTTGTGCACAGGAACGCAGTACGCGGAGCCCTCTCATGACACCGACAACACATTATTCCACCGCACAGATACATCTATGGTCCACAGAGGTAAGTTTTTAATAATCTGCTTTACTTGTGTAACTTGTGTTATTTTGCTCAAGAATGGTCAGGACAAGATAGCGGCTGTAGGTCCATGAACGATGACAGATTGAGCCTAAATACCTATGTGACTTGCTTTGGTTATGTATTTCAAAGGAGGGGACGCTCATTTCAGGATTTTTTTTTTTTAATCTTGCCTACAATAACGACAGAAAACATAATACAACTCTTCGTTCACACACTGGACTGAGTGCAACAACTCAAAACAAACAAAAGTCATCTGCTGACGCTAAAGCGCCACTGCATACATTTTTAAACGTAATCTTTCTGAGATTGAACTGCTGTGTTCTGACCATTAAACTACATATCACATGAATAAATTAATACACGGTGGCTACTACATCAAAATGTAATATAACAAAATAAAACATGTCTAATGCTTTCATTATTAGCAAGTTTTATCTTGTGGTTCAAAGTGCTTGTCTAATTAAAAATGCTATTTTTCCTCAGAGGACTGTGTATTGGAGGAACCATGCGATGGAGATATGTGGTGATCAGAGGTGATGAGTGAGGCACAGAGGTGGACTGTGGCTGCCAAGCAGAAGACACAGAATGATCTCAGAAATGCGACTGATGCACTGATTCCAGGTACAGTATGTTTAGTTTCTCCTTGACTTGTAGCCTCTCAGTTCTTTACAGAATTCAGTGCAGTAAAGTAGTGCAAGAGTTGTAGAACTTATGTCCAGAAAACTGGATAATGCCCCAACATCTCTTCCTACTTTCTTGTCTTATAGGAAAAGCAGTACCAGAAGAATTCAGGGTAAGGCTCCAGTGCAGCGGACCTGGAGGCAGAGACTTCCAAAGGGACTACATAGTAGTTTGATTTTAAGCATTATAGCTATTTTTTATTTTTTTATTTTTTTTAATTTATTGATCAAGTATTAAAAAATTCCTTCTGCAGGTAGTTGCTCCCCTCTGCTGCTAGACTGTACAACAAACTGGTGATTTTGTGCACCATCTCACCTGTATTATGTAACAGCTACTGTGTTCAATTAAACTTTCATCTCACCAGTGCAATATTTCAAATACCATGTGCAATGAAAAAGACAAGCATGTAACATTTTCCTACTACTTTTTAATTTTACTATTTGTCTTCAGATTCATAAATGTATTTGTTTATTCTTAATTTGTCTGGCCAGGTTGTCTTTTTTTCCTGCTTTGATACTCTGTCTGATGCTACTTGTACTTTGTTTGGAGTTACTTTCTTTTACTGTTACAAAAACAAAGACTTAACAACATCCTTTGATGTATATCCACCTTTTTTTCTACATTAATAATGAATGTTTTAGTGTGTGATAGATTCAATTCGATTCTCAGTGTGGAGAAAATGCAATATCAACAAAACATTATTAATTTATAACCAAGAGTGAAAAGCTCCTGGAATTCTTACGGAGCTTTGATTTACACCATGGAAGTTAATTATCTGGTCTTGAAAACAGGGATGTCATTCCGTATCTGGTGTTTGTTCTCTTTCAGGGGAAAAAGTCTTCTTCTGACATATTTATTGGGACAGGTCATTAGTTTGTGTAGGATAGATATTTACCTTTGTTTGTGTCCTTAGCATGATAAGACGCAGCCTTCTCGGCTTCAAGTAGAAATACCTGTGGGGCTCCATTAAAAGTCAAGAGTTCAGCGTGATATCTTCCTACAGTACAGTTCAGATTTTTTTGATACCAGCAGTTAAATGATACCTGGTTTTTGACAGCGGTACCCGAGTGATACTTTTTCTGATTCCTTTGGTGTGCTAATTTATCTTCTACAATTAGAAAACACAATAACATTTAATAAAAAGCAATTTTTGGAGCAGAATTCTTAGCTGTAAGTTAAAACTAGTAGTTCCATCCATCCATCCATCCATCCATCTTCTTCCGCTTTATCCGGGACCGGGTCGCGGAGGCAGCCGTCTAAGCAGAGATGCCCAGACTTCCCTTTCCACAGACACTTCCTCCAGCTCTACCGGGGGCACCCCAAGGCGTTCCCAAGCCAGCCGAGAGACGTAGTCCCTCCAGCGTGTCCTAGGTCTTCCCCGGGGCCTCCTCCCAGTGGGACATGCCCGGAACACCTCCCCAGGGAGACGTCCAGGAGGCATCCGAAACAGATGCCCGAGCCACCTCAGCTGGCTCCTCTCGATGTGGAGGAGCAGCGGCTCTACTCCGAGCTCCTCCCGTGTGACCGAGCTCCTCACCTTATCTCTAAGGGAGCGCCCAGCCACCCTGCGGAGGAAACTCATTTCGGCCGCTTGTATCCGGGATCTTGTCCTTTCGGTCATGACCCAAAGCTCATGACCATAGGTGAGAGTAGGAACGTAGATCGACCGGTAAATCGAGAGCTTCGCCTTTCGGCTCAGCTCCTTCTTCACCACAACAGACCGATACAACGACCGCATTACTGCAGACGCTGCACCGATCCGCCTGTCGATCTCACGCTCCATCCTTCCCTCACTCGTGAACAAGACCCCAAGATACTTGAACTCCTCCACTTGAGGCAGGAGCTCCCCCCCAACCTGGAGAGGGCAAACCACCCTTTTCCGGTCGAGAACCATGGCCTCGGACTTGGAGGTGCTGATTCTCATCCCAGCCGCTTCACACTCGGCTGCAAACCGCCCCAGCACATGCTGAAGGTCCTGGCTTGATGAAGCCAACAGGACAACATCATCCGCAAAAAGCAGAGATGAAATCCTGTGGTTCCCAAACCAGACTCCCTCCGGCCCCTGGCTGCGCCTAGAAATTCTGTCCATAAAAGTTATGAACAGAACCGGTGACAAAGGGCAGCCCTGCCGGAGTCCAACATGCACTGGGAACAGGTCTGACTTACAACCGGCAATGCGAACCAAACTCCTGCTCTGTTCGTACAGGGACCGGACAGCCCTTAGCAGAGGGCCTCGGACCCCGTACTCCCAGAGCACCCCCCACAGGATACCACGAGGGACACGGTCGAATGCCTTCTCCAAATCCACAAAACACATGTGGACAGGTTGGGCGAACTCCCACGAACCCTCAAGCACCCTATGGAGGGTATAGAGTTGGTCCACTGTTCCACGACCGGGGCGAAAACCGCATTGTTCCTCCTGAATCCGAGGTTCGACTATCGGCCGAATTCTCCTCTCCAGTACCCTGGAATAGACTTTCCCGGGGAGGCTGAGAAGTGTGATCCCCCTATAGTTGGAACACACCCTCCGGTCCCCCTTCTTAAAAAGAGGGACCACCACCCCGGTCTGCCAGTCCAGAGGCACTGTCCCCGACCGCCACGCGATGCTGCAAAGACGTGTCAGCCACGACAGCCCCACAACATCCAGAGACTTAAGGTACTCAGGGCGGATCTCATCCACCCCCGGTGCCTTGCCACCGAGGAGCTTTTTAACCACCTCGGTGACTTCAGCTTGGGTGATGAAAGAGTCCACCTCTGAGTCCCCAGCCTCTGCTTCCTCAACGGAAGACGTGTCGGTGGGATTGAGGAGATCCTCAAAGTATTCCTTCCACCGCCCAACAACATCCCCAGTCGAGGTCAGCAGCCCCCCACCTCCACTGTAAACAGTGTTAGCGAAGCACTGCTTCCCCCTCCTGAGGCGCCGGACAGTTTGCCAGAATTTCTTCGAGGCCGACCGATAGTCCTCCTCCATGGCCTCCCCGAACTCCTCCCAGACCCGAGTTTTTGCCTCCACAACTGCCCGGGCAGCAGCACGCTTGGCCTGCCGGTACCCGTCGGCTGCCTCAGGAGTCCCACGAGCCAGCCAAGCTCTAGTAGTTGGTATAATTTATTTTGTGTTATTTATTTGATTCATACATGCAAAGGAACATTAAAGGTCCTACTAGGTATTGAAACATGGTATTGAATAAAAAATATTTTCTTCAATACCAGTTGTATTCTAAGTTTATTTTTTATACCACAAAAGTATCTGTCAAACCCTCGGTCCAAACTAATCCCAAGAGCTTCACCAACTCCTCCTGGACAATGTAACACCAGCGAGCTCGCCATGCCAGGTCTTGCTTACTGGGAAGCATTGGATTTAACAATCACAAATATGTAGCTTTAGATAGGCTTTTACATAAGCAAATTCTTAGTTACAATTCCTATAGTGTTTGCCTGCAATGGAATGAGAACAGTTTAAGTCACTGTGATGACATTCCACAGTGGATCAGCTGTGTTTACTTTACTGTTGCAGTTAAATGTTTGTTTATTTATTGATCTTTTCAAGCTATTAATGGACGTTCCATGAAAGTAGCTTAACCAAGCCCAGTGATAAGCCATGGTTATCAGTGTTTCTGTTGGTATGTAAGTTTGATCTTGTGATTAACTCACTTATCCAGGGAGTATTTCAGGCAAGTAGTGAAGATAACCACTCCAACAACACAGCATAGTTGTCATGAGCAGCTGAATGAGAGCCAGGGTTGCCTGGTCCCATAAAAATTACCAGTGACAGCTCAAAAACAGCTTAATTAGTCAGATGGCAAGAACTTGGATAAAATAGTGGGGTAATGTGCCAATGTACATTCTCCCACTTTTTCTTTGTCTAGAGCCATTCTTGTTTACCCCTCTGCTGCCTGTTTTGTGATTTGAGCTCCCTTCAACACCACTGCAGTCTGTACTTATTACGTCATTTACAAAACCCTGGTTGGTAAAGCACTGGAATATCTCAACTCATTACTGCATATCCATAATTCTAGCCATAGGGTGCATTCTAGCAGTTTAATTAACCTGGTTATTCTTGAAGCTTGTACTTCTTTTAGAAACTTCTTCCTACAATTTGCAGCTGGAAACTGACAGGAATCAGTTGCAACAATCAAAATTCGGATATTTCATCCCAATCTCTACTTGAAAGTTTCACTACAAGCAGTGGTCCAAGATCACTGCACCTGCTTTTAACCACTAGGGCTTTTAATATGTATTACTATTTATTGTGTACATAATGCATTTTAGTGCTTAATTGTACGATTCTGTACAAATGTGTATTTGTTGTAAATATTGTGTCTTCTTTCTAGTTCTAAATAAAGGTTCAATAAAATAAAAAAGTCTAAAAATAGCCCAACTGTGTGGGAAAAAAACACAACCATGGCAACTCTGATGACGAGAATCAGACCCATTTGTTAAAATCTTAAGGTCCTTGAGTTAGATTTTTAGTTTACTGCAAAATACCCACAAAGAGCCTCTAATTTATTTTCTATTCTGTCACTGTAGGTCACATGGTTTCAGAGAAATCATACAGTGGAGCTACAGTCTTATTATTTTGTTCCTTTTCACAAACATGAGGAAATATTGGCAGAACTTCCTCGTGCATGAGCAGTGTTATCTTGAACACACTCTGATGAGCCTCGAGAGACCTGTAAACAACTGGCAAAGATTCAAGTAAACTGCAACATTCACAGCACTGAAAAAGTGATTCATTTACATGTCTGAAATCTAATTTTTTTTATATTAATGAATAAAAATAAATTAATAAGAAGTTACTGATTTAAAAAGCTTTTAGACATTTCTCCAGAATGCATTTTGTTTCTCTTTAAAGAGCAACTCAACCCTAAACCACATTCTTTTTAGCTGATCAGCTGTACAAACAGGGCTTTGGTGATACATCTGAAAATCATGAAACTCATCCATGACGTTGCTCTGAGAGCTCTTAATCACAGCACCAGGACCAGGACCAGGACCAGGACCAGGACCTGCTACACCCTCAGTTCTCCCCCTCTGTGTCTGACCACTTTTTCAGTCTTTGTGTGTCCTTTTTGTTGGTGGAGTAAAGGCCTGAGCAGGGTTGAGTTGCTCTTTAATCTGTTGTATTCAAATCACTATAACACATAATCTTTACACGGAAGGCAAAAAGAAAAAAAAAAAACATCTTAGTAGATTTTTTTAAATAATTCAGGCATTGCAGGGGTAAAAATTAGGACAAACAATGGCTCTATTTGAAGCAGATAATCTTGTTGTCACTGGAATGATTATTTGATTAAAAGAGGAATTCATTAATGGTCCAGGTATGTTGATCTCACAACATCCAACTATTCAGCAGTCTTTTAGTCAAGTAAAGCTGGGGACACACTACACGATTTTTTTGCCCGATTTTATAACGATTCACAGTTGCAGCGAGTCTTCACCAGTCAACAACAGTTGCAGGGAATTGTAATCACCAGTCGGCCCTGAAATCCGTTAGTGTGTGATGTTCAAAGACTCGAATCGTTAAGTGTGTGCGCCGCTAAAACCTGGCCTGACGTCAGTCGCAAGCAATCAAACATGTTTGAATTTTAAAGCCGACTCTGGACGCACACTCCTGTAGTGTGGGCTGTTTACATATCCATCTGGGAATTCATGGTGTCCAGCGGCCGATGAAAAACAGTTAATGGGACACAGGAAATAGCGTCAGGACGCAGACGAAAAACAGGAAGCGGTGGGAAAATATAAGCGGAAATTTGAAGAAGAAAACATAAACAATCATGGCAAACACCGAAGAAAGTTGAGCGCTACCCAAGCGAAACTGGATACATAGCCGTTTTTTCTTTCCCTTTTTCCAAACAGATAGCTACGCACACAACGGCAACAGCGACCCAGGTAGCGTCTATGTTTGTTTAGCATTTAGTTCTCGCGAGTTCCCCGCCAGAGTTTGCTGCGTTTGTTTGGTAAATCTGGCACAGCTCCGGGTCGCAGCGGGCGAGGGCCTATGATTGCCGCTTGTGACTATATTTGAAATTGTAATCGAAATTTGATTAATTGCACAGCCCTAGTTAGAACCCAAAAGTTGGTCACAAACAACCTGTTTTAGCAGGTTGTTTAGTATTATGAAATTACAAAATTGTAAAAAAAACAACACAAAAAAAACCCCATAGTTTATAGTAAAACATACTGTATGTAAAAAGTGTGTTCCAGCAAAGAGCTACTGGAAAACTTTGGATCCTAAAACTTATTAAAAAGGGGAACAAGCATAATGATATGTAGAGATTTTTGCTGTGTTGACTTTTTTATGTCTAGTTGTAGTCACATGGTTTCAGGGAAATGATTGTGCTGTTTAGCTTTCACTTGCAATATGGAGGTTAGGTAGGCGGAGTGTAGGAGAGGCAGACCTTATAATCCTTTCAACAGACTGCATAGGTTCATTATTTCAGCAGATGATATCAGAAGAGACAACAGCACAAAAGCCAAAGAGATAAGTAAGTGCATGCATTATTTTTCCAAATGTCAGAATCTGTGAAAATGTCTAAGTTAAAAGTGAATAATGATAATATTAACTAGACATTGTCTGAAGCCTTTGTGTGGTTACTAAAGCTGCAATTTTACTTTGCCAAATTTGCCAAGTTGGGATTAGAGGGATTTGATCCATGGTCTTGCTGGTGCAGTGCCATATCCAATGCACAGCTGAGCTTACTTTGGTTGGACAGGTTAGTTGATCTCGATATGGTTATGGTCTTGTTCCCTTGTGTGAGTTCTATCGAAGTGGAAGTAACAAAATTTGATTTGATTTATAAAAGTGCCTGTGATAAAAGTACATGTAATTTAAAACATTTAAAACAACCTCAGTTGACAAAGTGCTGTACAGAAATAAAAATAATTAAAGCCGCAAGCGGCATTGATAGGCCCTCGCCGGCCGCAACCAGAGCTGAGGCAGAGGAGAAACCATTTTGCCAAATTTTTTGTTGGTACCTTTTGATTAAAAAAAACTGCAAAAAGCGTCTTAATACTCCATAAAACTGCATTGAATGTAATTCCTATTGGAATAAAATGGCAGAATTAGACCATCGCCATGGCGACAACAAATCAAATACGACTTGGGTACCATTGGAATTTTTGATCAGGATGACATCAAAAATATTTGTGCCAAATTTGACAAATTTTCATTCAAGTATTATTTTTTCTGTCCATAGAAATTTTTGTTTCAGTCCCATTGGAATAAAATGGCAGGTTTCAGTTATCGCCATGACAACACAGTATAAAATATGACATGGGTCTCATTGGCTTTTGTGATCGGCGTCACATAAAGTATTTTTCTGCCAAGTTTCGTAAAATTTGGAAAAACTAAATTTTTTACTGACCATATAAATATTTCTCACATTCTGTAGGGGGCGCTATCGCGCCAAATTTCATTCTTTCTTTTTTAATGGGTTTAGGCTTGGAGGGTTTATGAGTGTTTAAAATTTGAGCCAAATTGGAGTTAATATGTGCGAATTGTAGCAAATTGCAAGTATGGAGAAATCTTTTTTTTTTTTCGTAAACTTTGCAGCTGCGGTGCACAAAAACCGTAAAACTTTTGCGAAGAATTTAGATAACTTATAATGCCCCATTTCTATAGATGATACAGACCCATTTTGAGCTAATTTGGTGAAACGCCCATAGAGGAGTTAGAAAAAGGACGACTTGTGCAAAATTGCTGACTCAGCACTTCGCAGACTTCAATCCAAGATTACCGACTTCTGGTTTGTCAGGGGATGTGGCCATAATAATATTTTTTGTTTGGCTCCATGTCAGCAATGTATGTACCTAATTTGGTGGGTGTGCGACAAACTTTACATTCGGCCGACTCCCATTGGCGCAATGTATTTGCAATTTTGTAGGTGGTGCTGTCGCTTAACATACCTTGTATTGTTAAGTATGGCGCCTAAATAAAGTTTTCAGCACACCTGAATTTTAGGCAAAATTTGGTGAGTTTTCATAAATGTTAAATAAATAATAAATAAATTAAAGCCGCAAGCGGCATTGATAGGCCCTCGCCGGCCGCAACCGGAGCTGGGGCAGAAGAGAAACCATTTTGCCAAATTTTTTGTTGGTGCCGTTTGAGGGAAAAAAAACACCAAAAGTGTCCTAATACTCCATAGAACTGCACTGAATGTAATTCCCTTTGGAATAAAATGGCAGAATTCGACCATCGCCATGGCAACACCGAATCAAATACGACTTGGGTACCATTGGAATTTTTGATCAGGATGACATAAAGAATATTTGTTGCGAATTTGACAAATTTTCATTCAAGTATTATTTTTTCTGTCCATAGAAATTTTTGTTTCAGTCCCATTGAAATAAAATGGCAGGTTTCAGTCATCGCCATGACAACACAGTATAAAATATGACATGGGTCTCATTAGCTTTTGTGATCGGTGTCACATAAAGTGTTTTTCTGACAAGTTTCGTAAATTTTTGAAAAACTAAATTTTTTACTGACCATATAAATATTTGTCTCATTCTGTAGGGGGCGCTGTCGTGCCAAATTTCATTCTTTCTTATTTATTGGGTTAAGGCTTGGAGGGTTTATGAGTGTTTAAAATTTGAGCCAAATTGGAGTTAATATGTGCGAATTATAGCAAATTGCAAGTATGGAGAAATCAATTTTTTTTTCGTAAATTTTGCAGCTGCGCCGCACAAAAACCGTAAAACTTTTGTGAAGAATTTGGGTAACTTTTAATGCCCCACTTCTGTAGATGATATACAGCCATTTTGAGCTAATTTGGTGAAACGCCCAAGGAGGAGATAGAAAAAGTACGACGTGTGCAAAATTGCTGACTCAGCACTTTGCAGATTTCAATCCAAGATTACCGACTTCTGGTTTGTCAGGGGGCGTGGCCATAATAATATTTTTTGTTTGGCTCGATGTCAGCAATGTGATTACCGAATTTGGTGGGTCTGCGACAAACTTTACGTTATGCCGCCTCCCATTGGCGCAATGTATTTGCAATTTTGTAGGTGGCGCTATCGCGCCACTTTTGTATTGTTAAGTATGGCGCCTAAAAAAAACAAAATTTTTCAGCACACCTGAATTTTGAGCAAAATTTGGTGAGTTTTCATAAATGTTCAGGGGGTCAAATTAGCGCTCAAAGAGCAGAAGAAAAATAAAATTAAAGCCGCAATCGGCATTGATAGGCCCTCGCCGGCCGCAACCGGAGCTGGGGCAGAGGAGAAACCATTTTGCCCAAATTTTTGTTGGTACCTTTTGATAAAAAAACGGCAAAAAGCGTCCTAATACTCCATAGAATGTAATTCAATGTAATTCCCATTAGAATAAAATGGCAGAATTCGACCATCGCCATGGCAACACCGAATCAAATACGACTTGGGTACAATTGGAATTTTTGATCAGGATGACATAAAGAATATTTGTGCCTAATTTGACAAATTTTTGTTCAAGTTTTATTTTTTCTGTCCATAGAAATTTTTGTTGTAATCCCATTGGAATAAAATGGCAGGTTTCAGTCATCGCCATGACAACACAGTATAAAATATGACATGGGTCTGATTGGCTTTTGTGATCGGCGTCACATAAAGTATTTTTCTTCCAAGTTTCGTAAATTGTTGGAAAAAAAAAATTTTTTACGGACCATATAAATATTTGTGTCATTCTGTAGGGGGCGCTGTCGTGCCAAATTTCATTCGTTCTTATTTAATGGGTTTAGGCTTGGAGGGTTTATAAGTGTTTAAAATTTGAGCAAAATCGGAGTTAATATGTGCGAATTATAGCAAATTGCAAGTATGGCGAAATCAATTTTTTTTTTTGTAAACTTTGCGGCTTACATGCTTGTCATTGACATTTGAGTGGACTTCGCCCATTGACTTCCATTCATTCTCAGCCAATACAAGTATGTGGCTTCCATACCTGAGGTATATATGATTGTGTAGGACTTGATGCCATGAGTGTGTACATGGGAAAGCGCTTCACGCTTTGTTTTTGTGCGCTTCGCGCACTTATGAGTGGGCTTCGCCCACTGACTTCCATTCATTCTGAGCAAATACAAGTATGTGGCTTCCATACCTGAGGTATTTGTGTTTGTGTAGTACTTATTGCCATGAGTGTGTACATAGGAAAGCGCTTTGTGCTTTGTTTTTGTGCGCTTCGCGCACTTTGGGGCAGTGCGCTTTGCGCACTGCTGTGCAGACACAATAGGCCCTGCGCCACCCTTGGGGCTCGGGCCTAAAAATGTCTGGTCTTTAAACTTTTTGTATGATGCCATTTACAACAAAATGAAAAATGGCTGTGAGGAATCAGTGAAAACAGAGCTGTACACTGTTTTTTGGATAAGCGATCAATGATGCAGCCAGTACTATTCCAGGATAGTAGATAGGAATAAGAACAAGAAAACCTTTATTAGTCCCTCAGTGGGGAAATTGCATTGTCGCAACAGCATAAGTACAGTTAGCAATAGCACACAGTGGTATCACACAAGAGCACAAAGTGTATCAGAGACCAGTCTGGCCAAAGATAATTACATAAAAAAAAAAAAAAAACTAAACTACAAGTACAGCTAAATAAACTAAATTAGAATATAAGCAAATTAAATACACTATAATAAATATGTAGAGTATATATTCTGACAGAGTATGGATATTCAAAATACCATAAGTAAAGAGTGTGCATTGTGAATAGCAGCTTCAAATAAAATAATTATGGCATATAATAATAAATAAATATTGCAGAGGTTTCCACAATGTGCTGACAGTTAGAGCAATATTGCACAGGTGTATGGATTACAAGTCAGGAGTGTTCATCATAGAGTCTGACAGCAACAGGAAGGAAAGACCTGCGGTATCTCTCCTTCACACAGTGAGGGTGGACCAGTCTCTCACTGACGCTGCTCCCCAGAGCAGACAGACTGTCCTGCAGGGGGTGTGACTCATGGTCCAGTATAGATGTCAGTTTTGTCAGGAACCTTCTTTCACCCACCTCCTGCACTGAGTCCAGAGGACAGCCCAGGACAGAGCTGGACTTCCTGATGACTTTGTCTAGCTTCTTCCCCTCTCTCTCTGTGATGCTGCTGCTGCAAACTGTAGCAGACCACAATCACAGTTACAATTTTATTGATTTAGTCAAATTTCAGATTTTTTTTCTGGATCTATTTTGTTTCCTGATTTGCTTTCACTTTATTTAAGTTGTTTTATATACATTCTTACAGCATACTCTACTCTCTAACTTAGAGACTGGAAATGCAATTTATACAAAGTCTGAAACAACAAAACAAATGAAACAGATGGAACAGCGACAAAAAGGTCCTGTTCTTTTATACTTGGACACATGCGCTCCCTTTTTACTTTTGCATTCCATTAGCGAGTCATTTGGTGTGATATGAACCACAGAGCACGCTATTGTCTCTGGGTAACGAGCCACACTGATAGGCTGCAGGCTGTGATCCTTCACAACATGTTTAAGATTTAGGAGGTTAGCTCCAACTCCATATACATTCTCTGGCTCTGTTATTCTCTGTGTGCTCTGGGAATACAGTGGGAACCAAGTGGCACAAACAGCGTGCGTCCCATCTTTTTCTCTCTGTAACAACAGTCAGACACAGACACACTCCTTCATAAAGCTTTTCACCTAACATCAGCTGGTTAGCTCTAGAGCCATGAGCGTTTGTAAATAAACACATTTTTGTGGCTCCTGCCCCATGCTGTTTGTCACTGTAGGTAACATGGTTTCAGTGAAATCATTTTGTCCGTTTTCACAAACATGAGGAAATATTGGCAGAACTTCCTTGTGCAAATGCATTGTTATTTTGAACACACCCTGAGGAGCCTCGAGAGACCTGTAAACAAAAGGCAGCAAGTAAACTGCTGTCGGAAATGTTTGAAATAATAACGGAAGAAAAAACATTTACAAAGTGATTGATTTAAAAAGGTACTAAATATTTTTTCCAGGATGCATTTTGTTTCCTGTTAGGTCACATGATCTTGGTTCACAGTGGTTTTCAACTTTTGCTTTCACTCTAATCTGTTGTTGCGGTTCAAATTAGAGACTTGTACGGGACTGACTTTTTAATCCCACTCCCGACCGCTCTCAAAGCTTCTCTGACCCCTCCCGTCCCGGTCCCGACATCTCCTATGGCCTGACCGCCCAAAGAATTTTCATGGGTTCTGACGAGTCCCAAGAAGTTTTAATATGAGGGGGTTTTCCACGGGGCCCCGGCATGTCTGCTTGAACTGACACACGCTACAGTCACACACAGCGCTCAGGAGAAGAGCAGAAAGCTAACTCGTGTTTAATGTTCTGTTAAAGCTCTGGGTTCATGTGCTGTGTATGTTATTGGGCTACAGATCCTGAGTTTCATACTATTGAGGATAAACAGCGTGGTTCCCAGTGTTGCTCTCCGTGTGTGCTCTGTCTGTTGACACTCTCCGCTGCACACTCACCCATCTTTAGATTTGACTGCTACCATAGAGACTTGTATAATTGTGCACTCAAAATTCTTGAGACGCTCGGGACCCAGTATGTTTTGGCTTGACGCCCCGCTCCTGCACGAAACCACGTCAATACCACCCAATCCCGAAAGATTTGGGACGGGTCCCGCGGGATTTCCCTCCCGCTGCAGGTTTCTAGTTCAAATCGCTAGCACACAATCTTTACACAAGAAGAAAAAAAAAAAAAAAAAAAAAACATCTTAACCTCTACAAGACCAAAGTGAAGTCAAGACCAGAGTGGAGTCAAGACAGTGACCAAAAAAGAATTACAAATCAGTGTTGCAAAAACATGAAACATGGTCATTTTAATGAACATTTAAATGAAACAGACACAGATAATTATTATTAATTATTGTTTCTTCTAATGGTCTCATAAAGGCTTAATTTTTGCAGTTACTTATTCACACATTTTCACTTTTTTCTACCTGACCGAGTTTGGTGTAAAATGTAAAAGTAGAAACTAACTCATTAGTTTACCTGGCTACGTCTTTTAAAATCTCTTTAGGGGCACCTTGGGAGTGGCATGAGTTCCAATTCCATCCATGTTTGACTTTGATGTGAGAAGCACTACAGCAGACTGTAGAAGTTGTAAAGCAGAGGTCCACCTGTGTGGCGCTGCTATGGAGTTTGCTGAATAATGAATCGTCTGTGTTTAGTGGTTGTTAGTGTCCTTGTCTCAAACTGGAGGAAATATTGAAGAGATATGTTACACAGAGCTTCCTAATTGCTAAATAACATTTCCTTGTTGTTGGTTTAAACATGAGAGTGAATGGTTCAGTGAATTCCAGACCGGAATGTAAAGGACTGTAACTGAAGCGCTGTGTAGCCCAGACAGCTGATGACATATTTGCTGTAAATCTTTTTATGCAAAGCCTTTCACCTTTCACCTATGGCCATTGGTGGATGAAGTACTCAAAATCTGTACTCATGTAAAAGTAAAAGTACTTACCAATGATTGGCATAAATTGGTGCAACAAACAATAAACAACTTTTTTGTTTCTGTCCACTCTTTCCTTTTTTAGTGCCACACAGAAGAAGAATAACCTTTGTCTTTTGTCTACTGTTTTATTCAGCATGAAATAAACTTGACATGGAGCCAGAGGACCAAGGCAGATTAACAGGAGAAGATGATCCTGAAAACAAGCTTGCTGATGTTTCTGATGATAATGATAGTGATGATGAAGGTATACTCTATATGATGGTTAAATCACTCTACAGTACATTGCTAATCCTATCTAATATTTAAATGATCCTTTGCAGAAGATGAGTCAGTTGCGCAAGAAGGTGGAGCTAAGGTAAAGTGTTAATTTTGACTAATTTAACAATTATCATGTCAGATTTAATATATGAGTGATGCATTGTTATACCTTTTTACTTAGGGAGAAAAAGGACAGCGAACTACAACCAAGAAGGGCTCAGGAGGTATCTTAAATAGCAATTACAACAAAATGGCTTGTCATTCACACAGAACTAATGATAAAATTACAACAAAAACACATGGATGAGGAAAGGGGGGGCAGCCCCCTCAAATTTGACTCTAGCACCCCCAACTGTTGGGGAAGTTGTAACTGCAACCCCAAAAGGTTTACAAAAATAAATTATATTTTATTGTACTCTTTCAGATGGATTGTGTTCCCTTCATTATATTATTAAATAAATATTGTAATTTACCAACGCTGGCTGTTTAAAGCCTTGTTGTTGTTGCTGAGCTATTGAAGTGTTTTAATGTTCTCCAGCTTCGTCTCAAAAGACGTGGGCTGGATCTTCTGCATCTTAGCTCAGGAGGTGGATCAGACAGTGGCGCAGAAAAGGGCCTTATCCCAATCCCTGCTCCTTAGACTGGATGCAAAATTTAGTCTTAAAAGGTTGGTCGTGGGCTGGGCCTGGGCCAAGGAGAAAATGAAGTGCTCGGCTGCCCACCTCTCAAATGAGGAAACGATGAGGCTGAGCTGGTGAAGCAAAGTTTCTGCTCAGAAGTTCTGGTCCCATGTGGCAGAACATGCACATGCAGAACAGCAGTGCTCGGGGCAGTGCCCGCCCCGTCCTGACCTGACTGTGTACAGTCCTTTGCGTGTGCAAGGATCATGTAGAGTACGCGCCCCAGCTTATTGCTGCCTCTCGCCATTAGCTCAGGCTCTCAGCTGACATACAGTTTACTTTTTTTTTCTTTTGTCTTTTGCTTTTCAGCACCACGGAAAAGCATGACCAGATTTAGTGCCATTTTACATATCATGTTAATGCATTTTTCAATTTTTGTGTGTCTCTTTTGAATCCGCGTTAAATGGCACACTTCACATCAGTATTAGAAATATATGGGGACATAGTGGCTTGTCAGAGACAGAGATCACATTGCACTATGGTCATACTCAAAAACAAGTCCAAAAACTAGCCCACACAAAGGATACTGTGTGAAAAGTGTAAAAGAGTAGACAGGACAGTAGCCAGTGGAGCAGCACTCAGCCCTGACCTGTCTGCAGCTGTGATACAGGGAGAACTGTCCTTAAGAACGGTAAGCGCCAGATGACTTCTCTTACACGCAGACTTCGCGGGTAACACTGACACACTGTGGAGAGGGATGTGTGGGCTGTAGCGCACTGTGTGCAACAACAGCGTGTCCACTACTTGCATTTAAGAACAAATCCAAAACTAGCTCATGTAAAGGTTTGAGTGCAAAGTGTGCAACTGGCTAAATGCTTCTCAGCCTAAAAGGCAGACAGGACAGTAGCCAGTGGAGCAGATCGCTGAGGCACACACCCCAGCCCCTCACCGGTCTGTTGTAGCATACATATATAAAATATATACTTAAGGTCAAGGTCGAGTTTATTTGTATAGCACATTTAAAACAACAGTTGCTGTCCAAAGCTGCCCAACAAAGTGCAATACTTGAATAAATAATAAATAAAACAAGCACATTGATACACTAAAAGCACACAATGATAAAATTAAATAAAACAAATAAATACATAAAAATAACAATCAAAATGTCCAGCTCAGCTTGTGTTAAAACCAGTGCAAACAAATGGGTTTTTAATAAAGATTTAAAAATATTTAAGGATTGGGCTGTTTTAATACACAGGGGCAGACTGTTCCAGAGTCACGGAGCAGCTACAGCGAAGGCCCTGTCCCCTCTTTTTTTTATACGTGATCTCGGAATTTGTAACATCAACTGATTAGTTGACCTCATTGTTCTGGTTGGAACATGGACGGACAGTAACTCTGAGAGGTAGGAGGGGGCCAGCCCATTTAGACATTTAAAAACAATCAATAAAATCTTTAAATGAATCCTATAGCTTACAGGAAGCCAGTGCAAAGAAGCCAGAACGGGGGTTATATGTTCATATTTGAACCATGTCAAGGCCGTACCTTTGATGCCAGCAGAAGTCTCCAGGTGAGACAGCAAAATTTGGTGGTGCACAGTGTCGAAAGCTGCAGTTAAATCTAAAAGGAGCAGCCAGAATCAATAGTTAAAAGATCATTAAAAACTCTTAAAAGTGCAGTTTCCGTGCTGTGAAGTGACGTAAAACCAGACTGAAATTTTTCTAAGATGTTATTTGCCTCCAAATGAGTTTGTATTTGCAGATAGACCAATTTCTCAAGAACTTTTGGCAGGAAAGGGAGCTTTGAAATTGGCCTATAGTTGGAAAGGACCTCAGGATCTAAGTTGTGTTTTTTAAGCAGAGGCTGAATAACAGCATGTTCAAAGGCAGATGGAACACAACCTGCATTTAGAGAGCCATTAATAATCTTCATCAAATAAGGCCCAATCACATCAAAAACATCTTTCAAAAGTTTAGAAAGAATACAATCAAATGGGCAATCAGAGGGTCTTAACTGAAGGACATCTGTTAATTCACATAGAGACACGGGTTCAAAATGCTCAAAGACCACAGAGCATACCGGACTCACAGAGGGGTCTACAGCTGTGCAAGATAGGGTTGAGGCCTTAATTGTAGAAATTTTATCAACAAAGAAATTTTAAAAATTTTTACACAATACCTCTGAAAATACAATACTTATAGACTCAACAGGGTTCACAAGACGATTTAAAACATTAAATAGAACATGTTGCCTGTGCCTATTAGCAGATACAAAGTTTGACATGTACTGTGCTTTTACACACTTAACTGCTCTCTGATAAATAGACAAACAGTCATTTAAAAAACCCAGAGAGACGTGAAGTCTGTCCTTCTTTCACCTTCTTTCGGCACATCTATATTCACGTCTTAGCGCACGAGTAGATTAATTTAGCCATGGCTCGGATGCAAGCATGGGAAGCCCTGCTTTCAAAGGAGCAACAGAATCTAAAATGGTAGCCCATGTTGTATTGAATATATCTGTAAATTCATCAATGCTTAAACTACCAGATCCCTGCTGGTCAACCTTTCCCTCCTTAGACATTAGTTTAGGTGTTTTAATCTACATTCAAGGAAAAAAGAAACGCACCACTGCTTTTTTACCACATTTTTGTTTGGTTACTTATTTTTGATGGAAATATTACATGTGCACATCAACCATATACCCGTCCCTGATATTCAGACCCAATTAATCAATGCTTATGACAGTTTCAATAACAATCACATGACCAAACAATAATAATGCAGCAGTTGTGACATGTGGTCGACCAGATCTGTGACGGTCATTGGAGGATCCAGTGGTGTGGAAACGCTCAGCAAGGCGTGCAACAGTAGAGTGATGGACTCCAAACTCCCTGGCTTCAGCCGTGTGCTCCTTCAGCTTGAAGCATGCCAATGGCATGCCAATCTCTCTCTGGTTGCAGTAGTCATGGCATTGTGAACAAATGTGCTTTTTTTTTTTTTTTTTTTCCATTTTGGTGTCTTTTTATAGGGAATGGTTGTGCACAATTGAGGACAGGTCCAATTCATCTCTGAGTTTTACTCATGACCCAGACATAGGTGATTAATACAAAAATACAGTTGTTATTGCTCATCAAAGTCAATCAACCGGAACCAGGAAAACAGTCATTTCATTTTGACTCAGAATAGTACTAAACTCATTGTAGTCTGTAATTTTTCACTGGCTGTAATATTTTTTGACAAATTGAGAAAATGAAAGTGGTGCGTTTCTTTTTTCCTTGAGTGTACATGTCAGCGCAAGGCTGACTGGTACCAATGTAGAATTGATACTCTTACTTGCACAAAAATTTGCCCAAAATTCAGGTTGTTGGCAAGCAAATTTTTAAACATAGGCCATATTAACAAATAATCAAAATTGGCGCGATAGCGCCACCACAAAACTTTTTTAACATTGCACCTATGGGAGTACGGTCAAAAAAATTTTCATCGTATTATCACCAAATTTGGTACAGAAATGCATTATGACAGGACAAGTAAAAAATAATATTATGGCAATGCCGGACAACAAACAGGAAGTCGTCCATATTGGAATAAAAATCTCAAAGCATGACTTTTTCTATCTCCTCCTAGGGCATTTATCCGAATGTGCTCAAATTTGGTCAAATTCATTAAGAGAAGTGTGGCATCAAAAGTTATCCAAATTTTTGTAGAATCTTTTATGGTTTTCATGTGACTTTACGAAAAATTTTACGAAAACATAATATGCTACAGTTCGCGCAAGCGAACTCAAATTTTCCTCAAATTTGAAACACTTATTAATCCCCAAGTCTTTGATCCATTTAGACAGAAGAAATAAAATTTGGCACGTTAGTGCCCCCTAGAGAATGAAGCAATTAGTTGTATGGCAAGCAAAAACATTACTTTTTTAGAAATGTACAAAATTTGGCAGAAAATTCTGTTAGGTCAACCTGATCAAATAAGTCAATGAGACCTATGTCATTTTTTTTATAGTGTTGCCATGGCAATGATTGAAAACCCCAATTTTATTCTAATGGAAAAACACTACAAATCTTTCATGCAACAGAAAAAAATTTTGTTCATCGTAAATGTGCAAATTTTGGCACACGTGCGTTTCACCACAACAACAAAAAAAAGTCAATGGGACCTATGCTTTAACTCTGACCGTGTTTCCGTAGCAAGAACAGAAAGAGAGATCCCATGAAGCCACAAAATTATGTCACATTTGGTACATTTCTAAAGAGCCACATCCAGCAATGTTAGTAAATCTGGCACAGCTCTGGGTTGCGGCGGCAAGGGCCTATGATTTCTGCTTGCGGCTATATTTATTATTATTATTACTGTTATCACTATATGTTCTCTCAAAGCACTTTGGACTCTTAGACTCCAATAATGTTTACTGCTGTATGAGTGCTTTGATGACACCAGCTCCATGCCCATCTGCGCCACACCATGCCTGGCTTTTAGACCAGTCCTCCCCTTTATTGTAGACTGACTGCCCTGTGGTGGTGGCGGCAGGCCCAGAAGACATTCTGAATACAAGCGCAAAAAGCTGCGTCAACGTCACCGCCGAGCGGAAAATCGGGCCCTGAAAATGTCTTCTGTTCAAGAACCCCACACACACACACACCCCTCTCCCAGAATGTGAGAATGGGAAATCTTTGGGAAATAGGAAACTTTTTCATATCAGAATTGGCATGTGTCCTATGTAGTTAACCGTGTCATTTTTTTTTTATTTTTTGTTTCAGTGACACCTGTCCTGACACTTGTGTTATTTGGTGACCCTGATGCTGTTGAACCTGGTCCAAACCTCTTACTGGATCCAGACAAAGAAAAAAATGAACCATTTTCATCCGTCCTGTATGATCTGTGTGGTCGGCTCATCTCTGTCATTAATTTACTTGGTCTAAAAAACACTGACCATGTTCCTTCAGATAAAGGCATTAAAGTCTTTCTCCTACTGCTCCCACATGGTCTGCATGTGAGCCAGTACAGGTCAGGACTGCAGTGGCTGGAGTCCACTTTTGGAAAAGGAGCCCTTGATTATTTAATGACAGTGGTGACCCATGAGTCCAATGAAAAATGTGAGAAAGCACTGACAGATCTAAAACACTTCAGTGGTTTTGCTGCAGAAAGATTCTACACTTGTACAAAAAGTCTGAGAGATGAAGCAGAAATATTACCTCTCCTGGAAAAGATAGATGTCCTGATTTCAGGGAATGGGCTACAGTGCTACACCAGACCTCAGAGAGATGGACGGGAAGGAGAAGAGAAAGGTAAGATAAAAACACACAATACATGGGGTTAGTTTTCTGTGTGTAAAAAAGTGCAAAAGTGTTTCAAAGTTTTAAAATAAAAAAAAAGAACAACATAGTCCTTGTGAAGACTGGTAAAACTGGCTTAATGCTCCAGTTCATTAATTAATTAATAATTATAGTTAGTAATTATAAAATGAATGGCAAAATGTGAAACACCATCAAAATAGTAAAATAACAGTTAATAAGGAATGTAAATGTCAAACAAAAATACAAGTTATAGTTGTAAACTTTACCATAGCTTATTAAAAAGTGATTCATTACAAAAACAGTTCTTACCAAGATGTCCTGAGTGTTCTACTCACCTTGTACATGCCATAGTTTTAAAGTTAGTCATTTATTGTGTTTAAGTTCATAATTAGTCGTCTAACATAACATCTACATTTATTCTGAAAAACAGCTACTGTGAACGTGATGTAACCGCAAATTTTGGCAGTAATTTTTGTGAAGATAGAAAGGAAGACCAAAGACGTGAAGGGAAAAAAGACATGGGAAAATGTGCTGTCTAGCGTTTTGGCAACATGTAATTTACTTTATTCGTCATACATTCCACGCCGCAGTCATGTCCTGGACTCCTCCTCCCGGCATCACTTTACTCCTGTGTCCACTCCTTGGCCACCCATGACCTCACATAAGGGACCAGATTGAATTTGGACAAGGGGGTCCAAAAATATTTAGAAACTCAGAAATGGTGGAAGTGTGCAGAGAGGCACTGTTTGGCCTGCAAATAAAGTTCATCTGAGAGGTTGGTGTTAACAGTGGCAGGAGCGCCTGCAAGATTTTTCTTGAAGGTAGGCACTAGGGCTGTGCTTAAAAAAAATCGATACTGGGATGTATCGTTAAGTACTTCTAGACGATACACGTATCGATACGCATGCTACTATATCGATACTGCTGTTTAAATGACGTTAATATGTTATAAACAGCTGGAACGGCAGTTTTAAAGCTGTTCCCTAAGGTGCTGTACACATTTCTGCCATAGGTGGCAGCACCGCAGCACACAGCAGCAGCATGCATCCCTTCGCAGTAAACAAACATGGAACGGCACTGTGTTTTTTTCAGTCAGCAAAACTTGAGGGGAACTGTCAACTCTGGACTTTAAAACACCAAGGAATTAGGAGTTAGACATGGCTCATGCAGTTTGTAGGCTCTGCAGTGAAGTCACGTTACTGCAGCAACTCTACAGATCTCTGTCTTCACACAAGACTTCGCTGATCTGCCACTGTCAACAGGTAACGTTAGCACAACACAGGGCCAACATGTGTCATACTAGAGGAGAGAGTCCGGGGGCTGCAGGGAAAGCGGGGTCTGACGCCTAACTAGCGCGGCTGCTAGCAGCGCAAAGCTAACAAATACAAGAGCACAGTCCTTCGCGGTGACGGCGGTTTAAGCGCTGATATTATCCTTACACTTGCTCGATCTAACGCACAATTTAACTACACGGAGAAAAGTGAAGCACAAACAAGTTGTGGAGTGCACAAGGTTTTACGTGCAGCGCATCTACAGACGCACAGCGTGTGCGTGATCAACTGGCCACCATATGCTGCTTTCATGATACATCGGAATCTCGGAAGTCCCGACTTAAAAAAGCTGACTTCCGAAAAATGTCCATTCACGAGTTCAGCTCGGAAAACACACGTGATCAGCACAATAACAACAAAACCATATTTTAATTTTCATGTTTTATAGGAAACAAATGAATACCTTGATAAAACAGTTTATATCAGGGGCTGTTTCTATTTCTACTTTAGTCATTTATTGATAAATGAACATTCAAAGATGTTTTTGCAGAGCTGTAGCACTGAGAACATTTTTGCAGAAGTATGAGATCTCTTGTTTTAAAAAAAATATTTCCCTGTTACTAACCACACTTCCTCTCCCTCTCACAGAGGGAGTCTCTACGATTGTGACGTCAACTTGGGAACTCGAAGTCCAACACTTCCGCACAAGTTTCCGAGCAAAAATTCCGACCCAAGACAGCGTTCAAGGCCGTTTTTCCAACTCGGAGGTCGGAATTTCTGAGATTCCGATGTATCATGAAGGCAGCAATAATCAGGCTCGTTCAAGATGAGCTAGACCTGCGCAGTTTCGATCAGTGTCAGTCTGTGCGCAGTGCATGCCGGTTAGATTTGTGTCTGACTTGTTCCTGACTTAATGCATTTATTTTCAAAATCACATCCAACACACGCGAGAGGTGGATTTTGGGCGTGGTGGTGCGTGACCTGAGCCACAAACTGTCCGACTTCACTACAGGTGTATCCCCTCCTCCTGTTGCAGCCATGCACTCTTGTTCACAACCCAGGTGAGGCGCAGTTCATCTTGAACGAGCCTAACATCTACTGCTGCATACAAACAGCTCATCGCTCCAGACATAGCACTAGGAGCTTCCAAGGATAGCCTCCAGATGTGAAAAGTGTGTGTGTGGGGGGGGGGGGTTGCTTACAAACAACAAGCCCCTCCTGAAGATTTCAGGAGAGGGTCTGGGTGATGGCGTGTGTTTGTAAAGGGCAACTGAGAGAGAACAAAGTTACTGATCCTCTTGTGTCTAACTTGGCATATAGTTAAGGCTATAAGGTTATATTAAAGCTTGTTAAAATGTGTATTATTTTATGTACCAATGTCTGACATTGTCATGTTGGTTAGGTTATATCACGCACAGCCAATATACAGAATATAAAACATCCATGTAAACTTGTTTGAGCCTGTGCTGTGTTCGGAATGTATCGGGATACGTATTGTATCGTGAGGTGGTTGGAAATACCCTGCCCTAGTAGGCACATAGCCAGCACCGCTCTGGACCCAAAAATAAACACTGGCCATCACGTGTGTGCACACAGGCGTATATCAAATAATAAACGATAAATCTTGCCCATTTGATGTTAGCTCCTAGTGGTGTTTAAGCACTTCCTTTCTTTCAATGTTAACTTAAATAAGGGATGAGCTGTATACTGTGAGGCTCAAACACATCACAACTTGATGTAATGAGAATGTTCCACTCCAGTGTAATGTGTCAGTATGCGTTTGTTTGATTGCTCAGCTTATTGAGGAATTAGCTGCTACACATAATTACTGTGCTTTTGTAGACTGTCTTGTGTTATAGGCTTACTGTGTGTGGCCGCTAGTCTGAATCACACAAAAACACAGACGGTCTAATGCAGCTGTGATCAAGTGTGAGTCAAGGAAAGTGAGCACACGGCAGCAGTAAGCTTTCAGCCTAATCATGTCTCTCCTTTTGCTTTTGCTTCTTTTTTTTAACTGCTGAGGAGCGTGCAGTCTTCTCTGAGTAATGGCGTTTTATGGCTCCAAGCTCTGTGACCCTCAGCGCGTTAGCTCAAGCTTACAGATGCATTTAAACAAACAATAAATAACCAACTGCTGTGGCTCTATGTTCCGTGCACACAGGGGATATAATGGAGGAATTAAGTGCACATCGAGGGGGCATCGCGTTAGGTTTAGGTACCTGCATAACTATGGCTATGTAACAGTGACACTGGCGTTCAACTGGCCCCGGGGTCTCTTTAGCATAACCAGCCAGAACAAACCTCAACAATTTTACCGGCTCCTGGCTGAAAGCAAACACATCACTTTTGACTTTAAGAGCAGCACGTCAGCTGTAGCGCCACTCGCATTTGTAAATACATACTATGGCTATAGCCTACTATGGCTCTGTGCAGCTCTGTGGATGCAGAAGGGCGGGTTCGGGGAACATCTCAAGGTATGCACAGTGTGTACTGCTGTACACCTGCAGGTGCAACTGAACAATGGTGAATAGTGGTGACTTTCCGAGGAATGTATCCCTTCTGAAATTAGACAGAAGTCGCACACAAATCTTAGACCCATATCATTAGAATAACTACAAAAAGCATTACAACTCATGCTGAACAACAAATCTCTTGGTTTAGTTGGAATTTTACAAAACCTTTTGGAACCACTTTTCACCTTTCTTCTTACAAACAGTTCAGGATATACAACAAAACAATAGGATCCCCAAAAATATGAATACTTCATTCATCACACTTCTTCCTAAACCCGATAAAGATCCGCAGCCCAGTGTGGCAGGGTGGAGACGGATCCAGTAGGCGTCCCGTTCCGCGGCGGCCCATAGTGCAGTGGATACGCATGCAGTGGAAATCCGTCTTAACATTACAGGTATTCAGACTTCTACAGAACATAAAATAAGTTTATAAGCAGACATTTTACTTTTTTTTTTTTTTTTTGACAAAACCCAAAACTTCACTTCTGTCAGTTCATACTCTGATCAGTCAGTTTGGTAAAGTGTCTGGGTACTCCATTAACTGGTCTAAGTCCGAGATTCTGCCTCTAAATCAACTAGACTGGGATGCTGAGATTGATAATTTTCCCATCAATAAATCTACAAATCATATTATATATCTCAGAATCCATATTACAACAAACCCCACAGACATACATAACCTAAGACACTGAACAAACCATCTGTAAAGACATCCACATCCCCACCCTTCCCCATATACAGTGGAAAGAAAAAGTATTGGCACCCCTTGGAAATACTAGGATTTTTACATGATTTGGCCATAAAATGTTATCTGATCTGAAGTCGCAACAATAAACAAACACAGTCTGCTTAAAAATACTACAAAATAAAATGACATTTTTTCAGGTTTTTATTGAGCATTTATGTAAACATTCAGTACACAGTACAGGGTAGAAAACCTATTGGAACTTTTGAATTTAATAACTGGTTGATCCTCCTTTGGCAGCAATAACCTCAACCAAACGTTTTCTGTAGTGAAGATCAGACCTGCACAACACTCAGGAAGACTTTTGGACCATTCCTCTTTACAAAACTGTTTCAGTTCAGCAATATTCTTGGGATGTCTGATGTGAATTGCTCTTCTGAGGTCATGCCACAGCATCTCAATCGAATTGAGGTCAGGACTCTGACTGGGCCACTCCAGAAGGCGTATTTTCTTCTGTTGAAGCCATTCTGTTGTTGATTTGCTTCTATGTTTTGGGTCTTTGTCCTGTTGCATCACCCATCCTCTGTTGAGCTTCAGTTGGTGGACAGATGGCCTTAGGTTTTCCTGCAAAATGTTTGATAAACTTGGGAATTCATCTTACTGTCGATGATAGCAAGTTGTCCAGGCCCTGAGGCAGCAAATCAGCCCCAAACTATGATGCTCCCTCTACCATACTTCACAGTGGGGATGAGGTTTTGATGTTGGTGTGCTCCACACATAGCGTTGTGTGTTCTTTCCAAATAACTCAACTTTGGTTTCATCTGTCCACAGAATATTTTGCCAGTAGTGCTGTGGAACATCCAGTTGCTCTTTTGCAAACTTTAAACGTGCAACAATATTTTTTTGGGACAAAAGTGGCTTCCTCCGTAGTGTCCTTCCATGAAGTTCATTCTTGTTTAATGTTTTACCTATTGTAGATTTGCCAACAAGGATGTTACCTTGTGCCAGAGATTTCTGTAAGTCTTTAGCTGACACTCTAGGATTCTTCACCTCATTGAGCATTCTACTCTGTGCTCTTGCAGTCATCTTTACAGGACAACCACTCCTAGGCATTGTGGTCACAGTATTGAACCTTCTTCATTTAAAGACAGCCGCTCGTACCGTGCACTTAGGGACATCAAGGCTTTTAGAGATACTTTTGTAATCCTTTTCAGCTTTATGCAAGTCAACAATTCTTTCATGTAGGTCTTCTGAGAGCTCTTTTGTGCGAGGCATGGTTCACATCAAGTAATGCTTCTTCAGAATGGCAAACTCAAAACTGGGGGGCATTTTTAATTGGGCAGGGCCACTTTAAGTTACTCCTCCAATCTTCTCACAATGATTGGACCCCAGGATGGCTGACACCTGACTCTAATTAGCTCTTGAAGGTCATTAGCCGAGGGGTTCCAATACTTTTTCTACCCTGCACTGTGATTGTTTACATAAATGCTCAATAACAACATGAAAAAAAATCTTTTTTTTTTCTTTTCTTTTTTTTGCAGCATTATTTGAAGCAGACTGTGTTTGTCTATTGTTTAGATGAAGATCAGATAACATTTTATGACCAAATCATGCAAAAATCCTATTATTTCCAAGGGTTGCCAATACTTTTTCTTTCAACTGTAGATGAATCCATAAAAAGACATAATTGTTATACAATTTCATCCATAAATACAACACTCAGTGATTGGTGGAAAGCAAAAACAAAAAAAATTACTACATTCCAAACTCGCTCCATCCTCACTTACACCACTCTGGCACAACCCAATGTTCAAAATTAAAAAAACAAAAACAATAATCCTTCCCAACCTGAAAACGAAGAGGAGTATCCAGGCTTGGGGACCTCTTCAGTGGCAGCTTTCTTATGACCTTTGACCTACTACAACAAAAATACAACTTACCTTCACACTGTTTATACCAATATATTCAACTAAAAGACACCATCAAAAAGACCAACATTTCCAATTTTCATAACACCATTTCACCCTTATTACAAAAAAAAATGTTCATTCCAGCCACAAAAACATTTTTCTCAAATCTGCAAAATATTCTCACTACAACACCACAGTTTCATTACCAATAGAAAAATGGACAAGAGATCTAAACATCAACCATTCTGACACCAACTGGAAATCCATAAGCAACAACACATTCAACATATCCAATAACTCTAAAACACAACTTATTCAGTATAAAACACTACATAGAACCCACCTCACCACACACAGGAAGCACCTCATGGGACTGACGGACCATGACACTTGCAGCCAGTGTTCAACAACAATAGATAATTGCATTCACTCATTCTGGCACTCTACACCAGTTCAGGAGTTCTGGCTGGGGGTCATGGGGGAGCTGTCACAGACTCTCGATCTCAGCATCCCAGTCCCTCCATCTCCTACTGTTTGTTTACTTGACCTTCTTTCATCCATAACCATACCACCAAACACACAAACCTTTTTCTCCATACTGGAGACTGTTGCAAAAAAGACCATATTATTAAACTGGAAAGACAAACTCAAACTATCAATACATTACTAGTTAAACTTACTAACAGAACACTTAACCCTCAGGCTCACCTCCTCCCGAAACAACAAACTGGCCCACTACAACATCATCTGGAATCCCTTTCTGCAATACACTGAGAGCTGATTCTTCTTTAACCATAGTAACTATGCAATAATGTTTGCTAATCACTTAATTTTCCCCCTTTAATTGTTTTGTGCTTTTGTTTTTTCATTTCTTATGATGTGTACATGTGTATAAATAAATACATTTTAAAAAACAGTGGTGAATAGATCTTTCAGTTTGCCTTGAAGGTCTTTTCCACCCAATTCCCTGTACACGCTATAGGCACGAATTATATGGAGGACCATGAGCACCACGCGAAAAGGAATAATACTTTTATTAAAAGAGTTTTTAAAAGAGCCTTTAATAAATGGATTACTAAATGCTTTATTAAAAGAGTTTTTAAAAATTTATTTAATAAAGAGATTGCTAAATACTTTTATTAAAAGAGTGTTTAAAAGAGCATTTAATAAATGGATTACTAAATGCTTTTATTAAGTGTTTAAAAGAGCATTTAATAATTGGATTACTAAATGTTTTTATTGAAAGAGTTTTTAAAAGAGCCTTTAATAAACGTATTACTAAATGGTTTTATTAAACGAGTTTTTAAAAGAGGATTTAATAAATGGATTACTAAATGGTTTTAATAAAAGAAGGATTAATAGCGTTATTCATTAATCCATTTAGGAAACCAATTTCTAAATGTATTTACAAAACCTTTTCGGAAAAGCATTTGCAAAACGTATTAGCTTCTCCGATTAGCTTCTCCTTTTAGCTTTTCCGTGGCGTTCCTGGTCCTCCTGGCTAAAGTTACGTAAAATAAAAATAAAAGCGATGTAAAGAGCTCTGTGATTGGTCAGAGCTATATTTACTTATACTACTTATACTCAGGGCTGAAAATAAGCCGGTATGGCCCGCTACTACGTACCGGCATAAGATTTAGAGGGGGTACGCAGTACCGGGTAGAAAGAGATCAGCTGTCTTTGCAGCTTTTACACACATTAGAAAGCAGCTGCGGACCGCGGACGGTTTTATGAGGAAAAAAAAATCTCTGACGCTAAAGCATGTGAACCAGGCAGTGCTTTCTCTCATCATATATGTGTCTGTGTGTTTTTTAGTGGCTTATGATTGCTCCGTGATGTGATTTAATGCACAGAATGTCCCTCTCCCCTCTCATCATTCACTGATTGTCTCGCTTCCTTAAACAAACGCATTGAGCATGCGCGTCTTAAGCCCAAAGCACACCTGGAGTGCCGCCTCAAATTACACCAAACGCTTGAGAAGGTTTTAATCAGTGGCCCTCAACCCGGCGATCGTAAAAGCAGTGCGGGTAGATCGCGGAGCCATGTCTTTCCAAATAAAGTCATTTGCCTATGGCTTTTGAATGACACGCAGATGGATCAGTCTGAGATTCTTTCTAAAACACGAGACACCGCAGAAGCGCGAGGAAACCGCACGAGCTACGAACCAAACAGAATACAAGCAACTTAATAACAATCAGAGTTCTGGCCGCTTTCACTTCAGTTCTGTTGTGGAGGCTGCGGGCGGCTCGCGCTCCGCAGCCTCTGAACACTGCCATGGGGCTGACGCACACACACACACAGGAGGAGAGGCAGCGGTATCAGGGAGGAGACAGGCGAGGAAGGTGTCAGAGCCTGATGTATGTCACCTGTTTGCTTTGTTTTTGTTACTGCAGAAGTACGGGGGCCATGTGTGCGCCTCATAGAAAACAATAGGGGCATATTTTTTAACGTGCGTCTGGTGTGTGTTGGCCTTTATAGGGTGCGTTTGAGTTGTTTTCAAACCCTGTTAAACCCTGTATAAGCCATGTCTATATTTTTCATTTATAGTCAAGATTCATTCTTAACCTCGTATATCTGCTTTTTCTGCTATTAATATATATATATATATATATATATATATATATATATATATATATATATATATATATATATTAATATATATATATATATATATATATATATATATATATATATATATATATATATATGTAGGCATAATTTGTTATAGTACCGGCATAAGCAAAAATCTACTTTCACCCCTGCTTATACTTATTTGTAATAATAACTCAGCAACTCACTTTGTTGGTGACTGTAGAGACTCTGGTCAGTGAGGTGGTATAAGCACAGGTGAGTAAGCTGGAAAACAAAAATCCACAGATCATACTATATATCCAAACAGCTTGTAGCGAGATGTGCTGTAACTCAATGTGTAATAAGCTGATAATATTCAGAAGTAAAGGTTAACAAAAGAAATATTAACAACATATTCAATTGCAGTTGAATGTGGAGAGAGCATTAACTAATGAGACTGATCACAGTATTTGTGTTGCTCTGTGCTATGTCCAATGACTGCAGTATTTTTGTTAGTACACCACAGGTTGATTTTACACAGTATTTAGTATTAACTGCAAGGAAACGCATCGTGCTAGTGCTATAATTTTCATATTTTGGCAGGGGACGGGGCTGATGGTTATAGACCTTCTGTATGGGTTCCTGTGGGACAGATCACTGCTATTTAGTCCAGCTTTGATGTTTATAATTTTATCGTTATATGTTTAAATGTTTTATTGTTTTCTAGGATGGCTTCTGTACATCTGGCCAAAAACTAGCCTCTTGGCTAATTCTGGCATATTTTACAGTTCTACTGTTGGTTAATATGCACTGTCCTTCTAATAAATAAAAAAAATAAAATTTAAAAAAAGAGACAGCTAACGTTAGCTTAGCTCAAACTAAGTTAGTCAACTTTAAGTCTGTCTGCATTACGTTTATTTCAGATCCTGTGTCAGAGGCTTGTGGTCTTATGGACTATTTCACAACATATACATGACTGTAGTGATTAAATTAATGATATTTTTAAGGTAAATGCACTTACCAAGCTCTTCCTCTGACTCGATGTTAGCAGCAGGCAGTTGTGAGTGAAGAGGTCATGGGGCGGAGTTTACTGAAAAGCGACCAATCACATCAGCTCAGTGATTCTGGAGGGTCCCGCCCCCAAACTGACAAAACTTTTAGACGAGCGAGCAGAATTTAACATCACAGGCGCAGGAGAGAAACATAGGGGCGTGGAAGAGCAGCACGCGCGCTCGTGGTCAGTCATTGTGTGCGCGTGGGACATTCAAAGGGCGCGTGGAGAGTAGTATACGCGCGCGTGAATTAAAATAATCTGCTCGTGGATGTATTTATTGCACCTCTCGGATTGTGTCGTTTTTCTGACGCCATACGCGACCCACTTTGAGGTCGCGTCCCACCAGTTGAGAATCGCTGCTTATTATGATCCTTGCGCATGCGGAGTACGTCATGGTCAGGCCAGGATGAGACAAGCACTGCCCTGAGCACCGCTAGGCACAGAAATGCCACTTGCAGTCAAGGCCATTTTATAGGAGTAAGCTACATAGGCTGCAGCCTAGGGCCTCAGCCAGCAGGGGGCCTCAATGAGCTGCAATTCAGATAAATCTGCATTAAGCTCAAAATGAATCCTGCACCCTGCAAACATCAAAGTGGGGCCCAGAAAAGAAGAAAATGACAATTGAAAATAGCTAATTGCCAAAAGGCAACTTTGTCCAAACTCTGCAACTTTTCCTCAACTTTGTTCAAATTTTCCTTTAAAACTGCATTTTGCTGATTTACCGCTGTCTGTGGGGCGTCCCCTGTTCGAAGCAGAGCAGCTTCTCATTCTCTCTCTCTCAGCAGCGCACCGGTAATGCAGCCATAGGTCAGGTTGAGCCACAGACAAAGCGGTGTGGAGGTGCAGCGCACTCAGAGTGGCACAATCGAAATGAAGTCGGGCGCAATCAAAAACAGAGTGGCACGGAATTGTGACGCGGAGATGCAGTGCGGAGGATGTAGGTGCAGTTCGAGGTCGGGCGCACTCATAATCAGAGCAGCAAAGAGGAGCAGTGTGGAGCTATAGCTCGGAGGTTGAACGCACATGAGGTCGCAGGTGCTCACCAGTAGCAACACGTGTGGATGGGACTGAAGGAGGGCACAAACGCGGTACTTTCTTGTTTTGTCTGGTGTCACTTTGATAATACCGTCTGCATTGCCATGGTGATATAGTTGTCTAAAAAGTTGAATGTGCAGCGTATTCAGACAACAATGAAGTTTGAGGTCATTGTTCTTTAAATAATAACCTTCCTGAAAACCTAAAGCACACCAAACTTCCTGCTTTTTAATGACTGGATGTGCTACAGCACACAACAGGAATCACCAGAGAAGATCTGAGAGGAACAGAATCAGAATCAGAGGCAGCTAATTGTGAACACTTTACATTTTGAGATATGTTTGAAATGGTTTAGCTCAGGCCTAATGGCTGCTTTTGATGTGTAAATTGTTTGAAATACCTGGCTGATGCTTCATAATGAAATGTTATGCAGGCCTGTGTTACTGTAGTTGTTGATACTGCAGTTTTGGGTACTTTTATATGCTTAGAATTTTCCTGGGCCTGAAATGATTTGTCCAATCCTGACGTTTAGATATTGTAAATTATATAAATAATAATACATTTTATTTTTTATTTTTATGATTGAACACCATAGTGTGCTACTGTTAAATTAAAATAAATGTAATAAAAATAGTTATGTCCATTAATGAATTATTTTATACTAAATAAATAGTAGACAACCAAGTATATATACTTACACTTCATTCCATATCCTATAATGATGTCTAATAATGCAGAGAGTTTAGGTTTTAGTCACTTCAGAAAGGGGCCTCCAAATGTAGTAGCCTAGGGCCTCTAAAATCTTTAATCCGGCCCTGCTTGCAGTGCAGAAGCTTTGCTTCACTAGCTCAGCCAGGATCATTGTTTCCTCATTTGAGAAGTGGGCATTTTTTCCCCCAGTGAGGATATGATCACAGGACTCGGGTTCCATGCGCTTTTAAAAGCAGCGCCTTCTTTCTGATTTGTTAATTGCTTGAAACAACATTTTCCCAAATGCACAGCTGTTGTCCAGCTTAGATTTTCGCCAGTTCATGTTCAGCTCAGCCCAGCCCACATCCAAACACTTTAGACTAGGTTTTTCATCCAGTTTAAAGAGAAGGGACTGGGATAAGGCCCCTTTCTGTGCCACAGTCTGGTCCACCTCTTTCACTAAGATCCACAAGATCCGGCCGTAACTATTAAACCCATCATATCTGGGTGTTGTATCTGAATGCTCTATCGATTTAATTGCAAGCAACAAATGTTAATTAGGTTAAAGGTGTCTTGCTAATTATAATTGACTTGACTTGACTATGGCTATGACTATGATCAGCGTCACATAAAGAATTTTTTCTAAGTTTTGTATGTTTCTGAAAAACTAAAGTTTTTTTTCCTCTTGTAAAGGCCTTATGCCTGGTAATAAATGTTTTAAATTTAAGTGTAACAATTTCAGGATTGTTAGCAATCAGATTTTGAATTATTAATAAACTAATCTATTTTTTTTTTAACTCCAAAAATGCTAAACTTTTTTTTTTTTTTTCGTTTTTGAAGAATTTGTATAACTTTACCTCTCTAGATGATGTGGAGTAATTTTGAGCTCATTCCCTTAATTATCCAAGGACAAGTATAAAGTGTTGTAAATTTTAATCTAAGATGGACAACTTTTGGTTTAATTTCGGGAGTGGCCATAATAAGTTTTTTGTTTGTCTTCACCCGAGGAAGGTGTATACCAAATTGGTTGGTCTACAACAATATGGCAGGACCCATAAGTGCAATGTACTTTCTGTGGGGCACTGATTTTGAATGAGTCTCCACACTAAGTGGCCCTTATTTATCAAAGTTGCGTAGAAACGGATGTAGATTCTTGCATAAAAATGTGTATGCGCTGGAGGGCGCGTGGGATTTATGAAACTGTGCTTACCACTCCAATCCAGGTGTATGCCTGAATCCGGCAGCTGAAAACGAGCGTGATTTGAATGAAAAGCCTCTAAATATTTACAGTTCAGGTGGCCTCACCCACAGAGTTTGCAGCATTGAGGCACAAAATAAGGCAAAGGGGGCTTGACTCTGAGCAGAAAATGCACAAATAAATGAATAAGGAATAAAAATTACATTGTTTTAGTGCATGGAAAATATTATTAAAAGTTTAATTTTAGAGTCAACCCCAATATTTACCTTGATATCTAAAAATACATTCGCCATTTGAAACTACTAAATATAGGCTAGTTTAAGATATTGTCCTAACTAGATTATTATTAGACTATTTTATTTAACATTTACAATACACAGATATTTGGCAACGCGTAAATTACAGGAGATGTATATGAACCATAGCCATAACAGACCCAGACCGAGCCTGGACCAGAGGTGAGTGACTACGATTCAGCCCGGACTTAGTGAAGGAAGGCGGGGGCGCATATTCTGATGTGGCTGAAGGTGTCTGCGCTTGAGGTGTGGAGTGCTTTTCCCCGGAACAGGCGTGCGCACGGGGGACAAGCTGTGCTCACACCGCGGAACCTGACGTCCTGGTAAATACACGGCAAGGCACACAGACAGAGAAAGTTTCTCTTTCCAATCGAAGTGAAGTGCTGGATTCAAACAGTCCCCATTGAAAGTTTGCTCAAACATTAGCCCATATAAAAGTAGACAGCGGCCCTTTTTTGTGACGAAAATTGTCCTATCCCGAATCTAGCGTGCCTTTGGGCGTACGCCTGGTGTATGCCCATTTTTTCACGTACGCAAGTTTGATAAATGAGGGCCATTATGACCACAGTGCAGCTAGTTTTATGAGACTAATAATTGCTTTTTGTTTTTATTTATATCTTATACAGTGTCCCAACATTTTTGGAATTGGATGTGTCCATGGAAGTGTTTGAAAAGAAACCCGAGTACCCAGAGCATCAGTATTAGGGAAGGACAGACTGATTCCACACAGAGAGACCTGAGTATTAAATGCATTTAATAATTTATAACTATGAAGAACTACTATTGTATATTGCAACACAAGAGAGACCTGCTAATGTTTACTTTTTTTTCCTTAGAATTGCAAGTTGACTGTAAAAAGAAAAAGGTAACTAACATTGTTTTAAAATAAATAAAAATATACTAACCTATTAATATTATAAGTGTTATAAACTGACTATTTTTCAGGAAACTGCAATGAATCAAGACAACAGAAAAAAACTACTAAAACAACTCAATCTTCCATACAAACTTAAACCTAAACTGACCTCAGCTACGTTTCTTCAGATATATCCAGCTTTATCACTTGACAAAGAGATACAAAAAAGCAAGGTTTCTTTTACTTTTTTGAAGAGACTTATGGTGTTAGATTACAGGGCCAGATATGTACAGATAAAACAGAAATGTGGAAATAAAGATGGTTTAAAATTGAAATATAAGCACAAAAGTGAAGAAACATACTTGGATGCATTTTGCAGCAGTTCCATTGAGAATGAAAAGTCCCAACAAACTAACATCCATCCTTTAGACGTCCAGATGGCAGTGTTTCACTGCTCAGACAGCTTTCTAAAGCAGAAGATGGTCACAAAACTATCCCAGTGTCAGTACGCCTTACCTCTGCTGGTACCTGATCCTTTCACTGAGGACATTGAGTGTCCTCTGTGGACATTCAGACAGATTAGAAAAACCTGGAAGAAAACTGAAACCAAAGACAACTCAGAGGTCTTCACCATGCCCATCTGCAAAGCAGAAACACTGATGGTGTTTTGTTTTCGTCTGGGCTCTCTGTCTGTGTCCAAATCTCAGCTGATCAACACTTTGATCAATGACCGCCACAGCACCTTCTTCCACAGAAACTGTCCAGGCAGCACCAAAACTCGCCTTCTGTTTGACGGAGTAGCAGAGATAGCTTGGTACTGCCCTGCTGGAAAACCCAATGATACCTTCACTGACTGTGTGGCCTTCTGTAATCTTCATGGAGATGGTCTGACTTATGACAAACAGATGAAAATACTGATGGACAAGTCCTCAGTCAATGTGGTTTTTGTGCCAACTTTGATAAAGGAACTTGAGAGTGCTGAAATAATATCAGGTCTTCTGACGTCTCCAAAGCCTCTCATTGCTCTTATTGCTGACATTAGTGGTAGTGCAGAACAGGTTAAAGAGGGAAAATATAAAGCTGGTCTTAAAGACAGGAGCCAGTCAGATGTTTCTGAAGAACTAAAAAAAATCATGAAAGACATTTTATCTGGTCCACATGAGTCCTTTCAGCTTGAATCAATGTCTGAGACTGGAGTCAGCGTGGACGAAGATGAAACCTGCTGCAAAAAAGGGTTGTCTTCTGCTGAAAAATTGATGCATGTCATAAGAACTGTAAATGTTTCTAACATTAAAGGTCATCTTCTTCCCTGCCAGGGCCAACTGTGGCATGACTGGTGCAAAATAAACAAAGAACTGTATCAGCTTAAAGGACATGTTGAGAATGATAAATGTGAAAAACAGAATGAGTTACAGAAACTACGAGAAGCTCAGTGCAAAGCCTCCTGTAGTGAACTGATGGAGGCTTTTATCAAACACCTCTCATCTTTGACATCAACAGAGAGAGAGTATTTCCTGAAATGGACCCAGATCTTACTTGATGCTCATGCCACAGATTACCTTTCTTCAATTCTTCAAGATTATGCTCAGAAGTGGTCTGAGATAATAGACTTGAAGAAGAAATCTGACAAATCTAATGAGTTAAAATCCAAACAAGCTGAACTCACAGAACTATCCAAGAACCTTCAGTCAGCAACATGTGGCTTGGAGCACATCTTCAGAGAAATGGGACAGATCTATGAAGCCCATAAGTCTCTAGAGAAACCACCAAAGATGGACCAGACTGACTGGTCTAAATACCCTGAGCTGGCTGCAGAGCTGATGATATCAGGACACCCAATGGAGCTGATGGATGGAGATGCAGGTCATGTCCCTTTAACTTGGATCTCAAGTCTTATAGATGAGGTCATCAACAAACTGGGTGACAAGAAGGTCTTTGTTTTGTCAGTTTTGGGCATACAGAGCAGTGGGAAGTCAACTATGCTGAATGCCATGTTTGGTCTCCAGTTTGCAGTCAGTGCAGGCAGATGCACCAGAGGAGCCTTCATGCAGCTGGTCAAACTGTCAGAAGACATGAGGAAAGATTTTCAGTGGGACTACATCCTTGTGGTGGATACTGAGGGGCTGAGAGCTCTTGAGCTGGAAGGGAATGCAACCATTCACCACGACAATGAACTGGCAACATTTGTTATTGGTGTTGGAAACATGACTCTGGTGAACATCTTTGGAGAGAATCCCTCTGAGATGCAAGACATTCTGCAGATTGTGGTTCAGGCTTTCATGAGGATGAAGAAAGTCAGACTTTCACCAAGTTGTGTGTTTGTTCACCAGAATGTCACAGATGTTGGCGCTGCAGAGAAAAACTTTGATGGAAAAAGAAAACTGCAGGATAAACTGGACCAGATGGTCCAACTCGCTGCCAAAGAGGAAGTTTGTGATGCTGATAGTTTCAGTGACGTCATTGAGTTTGACGTTCAAAAAGATGTGAAGTACTTTGCTCAGCTGTGGGAGGGAAGTCCTCCGATGGCTCCTCCAAATCCAGGTTACAGTGAAAGTGTCCAAGATCTGAAGAGCTTCATCCTCTCCAAAGCTTCTAAGTCCTCAGGCGTCACTCTCTCTGAGTTCAAAACCAGAGTTCAGGATCTGTGGAATGCCTTGATAAATGAAAACTTTGTGTTCAGCTTTAAAAACACACTTGAGATCGCTGTTTACAGAAAACTTGAGATTGAGTATGGAAACTGGACATGGGCTCTGAGGAAGTGAAATGTTGAACATTGAAAACCAGCTCTATACAAGAATAGAGAATAGAACACTTCATCGGGTTGATGTCAGTTATCTTCATAGAGAAGTTAGTAAGAAATATGATGAAATAAAAATATCAATGTCAGTGTACTTTGATAGTGAGAAAGACAAAGAAATGTTGGTTCAGTGGAAAGGCCAACATGAACTTAAAATTGAAGGATTTTCTAGATGAACTAGTTCGCTGGACTTCAGAGAAAACTGAGTGATGTTATAGAACAGAAGAAAACAAGTGCAGAGTTTGAGGAGAGAAAGTCAACATTTGAAGACAAGCTGCTGCAAAAGAGCAAAGAGCTTGCTCATCAACTGAAGGACAAAGCAAACGATGATGAGGCGCTGAAAAATCTATTTGACCATGTTTGGGAAGACTGGGTTACTGAACTGACAAAAGGCATAAAACCTATTGAGAACATCAACTTGGAGCAGGATCAGATCCTAGGTCATTCATGAACATGGCTTTGAGTGGGATTTAATCATGAAAAGGAAAAACTCAAAGAGCTACAAAAACTTACTAGAGCTTGGAGATTATACTGAGTATGTTGGTCAGAAACGCCACAAACATAAAGATGAAAGAGGAGGTCTTATGGAGACCATGGCTAATAAGTTTAATAAGGCAGTACAATACCTTAAAGGCCGTCTTCCACATGAAGACCAAGAGCAAATCAGAGGTACTGATCCACACAGTTGAAAAACAGTCGTCAGAGTTAATTAAGAGCAAACCTGTGGCCGCAAGAGGCTACAGTTCAACTTACCTGAGTGAAATGGGTTTAACTGTTGCAACAAAATGTGGCAGAGTTTGACTCACAGTGGAAATACCCTCTGAAGAAAGAGTTTACAGTCGATCTGATCCTGTATGTGTTTGACAGAACAGAGAGGTGGCTTTGTGAGTCTCATGCTCATTTTATAAAAAACAATGATGCTCGCACTTATTTAACAACTAAGAAAGATCACTACTGCAGTGTCTTCAGAATTTTCTGCAAAGGAAGTTCCTCAGCTGTTGTTCTTGCAGAAGTGATCTGTGAGAAACTGAAGGCTTCAGTGACTGAGTATGTGGGTAACCAGACTGCCATTGATATCGCTGGAAACATGAGGAGCAGTGTTAAAGCATTTGGTGAGAACCGACTCAACATGGAGAAACATGTGTTAAAGTCACTGGCAGAGAAGAGAGAGTTTCAAAGATACATCAACTACATCCAGATTCCAAAGACATACATTGAGACTTTTATCAGAGAAGAAGTACAAACATCACATTCACACAGATTACAGTGATAAGTGCCATAGTTTATTCACAAAAAATGTATTCCAACATCAAAGAACTGATACACCAAGCTCTATATGAGGCATCAGAGAAAACCAAAACACAGGCAGGAGACATAAACATGTGGCTGCAGGAGTTTACAGGATCAATAAAAGACAAACTCACATTTGGAACAATTTCTTCTCAGAACTTCAGTGATGTCAACAATTTAGATTTTCTGAAAGAAGTAATAGAGAAAGGCCTTGATCCCATCATTGAGGAGATTAAACATCTCCCATTGGAAAAGATAAAGGAGTTCAGACAGCAGCCAGATCAAATCCTCATTGATCAGCTGTGTAACTGCTGCTGGGAAACATGTCCTTTCTGTGCTGCTGTTTGTACCAACACTGTCAAAGGTCATGATGGTGACCATAGTGTGCCTTTTCATCGATCTTCTTCTGTCAATGGTATGCACTACAGAGGATTAAAGGATCTGTCTTTGCCATTCTGCACAACAGAAGTAGCAGGTAATGAATCTTTCCACCCTGATGCTTCAGACAGATTGGTGCCTTTTAAAAGTACAGAGAGGCTGGCCCCAGAATTAGAAACTGGTGCATTACCCCTGATGTCTTTAAGCTCTCGTACTGGCAGTGGGTAGTGTGTACATTTGAAAAGGAGTTAGAAAGCCACTACAGTTTAAAATTTACAGGTCTTGGAGAAATTCCCAAGGATTGGAGAAACATCACTTATTATGAGGCTCTAAAAAGTCTGGAGGAAATGTACAAATAGAAACAAAAACATATCACTGCCTCTGTTATTACAGTAAAAGGAATTTCTTACTATTGTTGCACCTAAACTTGTATAATGCTAGACATGTACAGTAATCTCTGATGTCTCCAATTCAGAAATACAAAATAAAACATACAAATTCCATGAGAAGATAAAATGATAAATATCAAAGTCAAGGTTTATGGCTACAGATTATGTTAAAGTAAAGAAAACAATGTAAGATCAGCATCTACTTTTTTTTGCTAATTGTAACATAACGCAGTTGTATTAATCACAGATGTAATCTTAATAATGTCATATATTTTACTAAATTTTTGAGTGTTTCAACTATGAACATCAATTACCAGATACTGTTCTTTTATTCATTTTTCTTCTTAATGAAATGCAACAAGAATACTTCATAGATATTATATTGCATGTTATCTTATCAATGTAACAATTACAATAAACAATAACAGACAAGCATTTGTGTAGGTGATTAATGGTAATTATTGTGCCCAGTTACATTTTTCATAGCGATTATTGGTTGTTTGTTATTACTCTGGATTATGTCTAAATACAATATTGTGTGTACTGACTAAACTTTACAGTGCATATGTATGATTAGCATCTATTGTCTGTTTAAAGACTTCATCAGCATTTATTTGCACAAAAGTCATTGATACTTTTCTTTATATTTAATGACATTTATGGCATGTGATAAAGTGGTACAGATGGTATAATAGATACATTTATAGATCATTTTCAAACAAAACTGTCTGCGCAAAGAAATATAGCTCTCAAGTACTCACAACACTAAACACAAGTCTTATGGTTTATTCTGAAGTAGCTTTAAAGAAACATTGATGCTGAGTTCCTTGCTGCACTCCAGCATCTGCAGCTCTATGTCTCACACACTACATGTTTGTAATGTTGTTTGCCAACAACAAAACAAACAAACAAAAACATTGTTTATCACTGTCCAGTTTATTTTATTTTAAAGAACTAAAGTTATGTGCAGCATCATATCCAACCATTTAATAGTGTGTAAAGAGACGATTTTCAGGTGCATCTAAGCAAATTTGAATAACACATATCAGATTTTTTTCAAGTCAAATTTTTACATTTTATAGTTTGAGTAATTACAGAGTGAAATGTTTCTAGCAATTATGAAAATGGCTTACAAGTAATGAAAACCAAAATTCTGTATCTCAGAAAATTATAATATTACATGAAAGAGTAACACTTATGTTGGAGTTCAGGACTCCTTTCACATAAATTACTGCTTCAGTTTTTTGTTTTTTTTTCTGACACCCTTTTTTTTCTTTCCTCTGGACTTTATAGTAATATGCTTTAATACAGCCCTCTGTGAGCATTCTTGTTCAGGATCAATGATGATAATTGTGTAGCCAACTGACCCAGACAAGAAACAGCTAAACAGATATTTAAGGGCTCTGAAAACTTTTGCAAATATTTTCATTTAATTTAGTTTTAGTGTGACACCATTAGTTTACAATATTCAGCCTTTTCACAATATTCTTATTTTTTTTTTTTTTTTGGTAGGGCAACTAAATGTTTGTTTTCCTTAACTGTAATTCATATTCATACAATTTAAAACAAAAACATGCTTGAATTATTTCACTCTGTATGTACTGAATCTATAAAACATGAGTTTCAGTTTTTGTGAAGTCATGAAAAACATGTTGATACAATATTCACTTTTTTAGATGAAATT
Organism: Bostrychus sinensis; assembly: GCA_020698575.1. NCBI lineage: Eukaryota > Metazoa > Chordata > Actinopteri > Gobiiformes > Eleotridae > Bostrychus > Bostrychus sinensis. Next base: position 25,740,071 of record CM036253.1, on the reverse strand, counting down.
GTATTTGTAGGAGCCCAAAAGTAGCCACATGCCAACCTGGCTTGCATTCAACTACAAATGAATGATAAGGAAACGCTACAAATAAATGTTAAGCAAAATGAAACAAAATGCAATGAACCCACCAACAAAGTGATAGATGGTGGTATTTATTTGAAGATCTGTATATTGGGTGCTGCTTACCTTGTGGGAGTGGAAAGATAGGACAAAGATGGCGCCCTTGGCAGGACCACAGCATGGATGAAGAAGTAGCTCCATGGACCACAGACAGATTCCTACAGAAGCCTGACGTAAACAGAATAGTTCAACTCAAACTGTTTCCTGTAGAGATGAATGACACAAACGAACCACCTAAAGGCAGAATAAAGTCACTGCCTGAAACCTTTCCAAACTGAAACATATATTTAGCGATAAGAGAAGTGTATTAAATTTTAAATAATTACAAATCACTGAGTAAATGTGAAAACTTTGTATTGTATTTGTTTCCTGTTGTCATACATCTTTCCACAATATAAAGATGAAAAACAGATGGCCTTCAACCTAATACACAAAAAACATTTATGTAAAGTGTATGCTTTTACATTTTAACCATGCAATTAACCAGCCCCTTTGACAACTAAATGGAAGTAGATGGAGGGAAAAGAATGAATGGATAAAGATGCTAAAGACTGGAGTGCACCCTAACTACTTAGGGTCTGAAGCAGATGGACAACAGGCTGTTACTGTACTATGGTTTCATACTAGACATTTTCTTATCTACCTTCTCATCTGACTTCTTGTTAGCGGAAGACAGTAGTGCTGCAGCTGAGCAGTGAGTTGAAAACTGTTCACCCTCTCCATTTCAATCTCCAAAATAAACTTTATGCAAGGTGTTCTCCTCCTACCATGTTCCCACAAACAATAAAGACATATTTGTTCTGTTATATCTGTTTTCTTCAATTTACAAATGCCAGCCTGACAGTATTAATTGTCTATATCGAGACCCTACTGTTCTAAGACAAACCCAGAACTTATCATGTATGAAGGGTCTTCCATGTCGAGCTGAGGTGCACAAAGCTCATAAGAGACAACCACTCCAGAAAGGCAACAGTCTCGAGTGATCAAAGTGTACAAGAAAGGGCTGAGGACACACTGCTGTGGAGGGCTAAAGTTTACTGTGGTGCTGACTAAAACCTTAATTCTAATCCTAATCTAAGCTGCTTGTGGTTAGGTCTGTGGAGACTATAGAGCTGTACGTCGTTAATAAAAAGTCTCCTAATGTATCCAGCAGCAGTGATGTGGAGACAGACCTGTGTGTACTGCAGCTGCTCTAGGAACTAGATGCTGGCTCTATCTGTCTTTCCATTTCTTTCATTATCAGTAATATACAATATTAGATTATGTCTCAACCTTTGGCTCCTGGACCCCTTAACCTCACCTTCTATGGACTCCCCTGACGTCTCCTTTTTTAATAAATAAAAAATGGTATGCACTATCCCTATTATTTTAATTTCTTTATATTTTTAAATAATAAAAGCTAGTGAAATAGAAGTATAACCTAATTCATAATTCAGACGTATTAAAAACAAAGCAACAGCCAGGCTGCCTGTATTTGTCCTTATTAAATAACACATTTTTATTAATATAAATAATAAACATGAGGAAAGGAATACATATAAATAGTGATGGGTCAAAGTTTGTTTTAATTTATCTGCTTGAAAACAAAGTAGTTGAAAGTGTACAACTTTTGTAACAAGAGGGTAAAAATAAAGCCAATGAGAAGGAGGGTGTAAGGATAGGGGATGTCCTGGGACAGTCTTCTTGCCTATTTGTCTGTTTATGTCTGTTCCTGTAAAGCCTTTTGAAGCAGCTGTTGCAATACTGGGCTATACTAATACAATTTTATTGAACTGAATGCTGTGTACTTACTTACGTACAGTTTTTATGTGCATTATTATTTAATTGTTTGTTTGGCTCTAAGTCTTCTGTGGTTGAGAAAAAAGGTATTTTCCACAGAGTTTACCTTAGCTTTGCTGTTGTTGATGTTGAAGATGTAAAGGTCAGGTAAAGAACCTCTGCTTTTCATCTTACTGAAAGAGAAAGTGTATCTCTTGTTTTTGTAGTTGATAGGATTTATTTTGTTTCCTGTTGGGTTCGGCGGGGGAAATCTTTTCAAGGAGCTAACTTTTGCTTTTACTTTAATCTGTTGCAAAATACAGTGGGATGCTCTTTTCACAAGAGCATGTAAAACCATACAGAACTGTAATGAGAATACAAACAAAAACAATACATAAATGAAGGATATCATTACAATATATGTATGCATTATTTCTGACATTTGGTCAATAAAATTGAATAAGTGGAATATTTGTGGACATAACCTGTGGTCAGACAACAAACTTTCTTTAAAGTGAAGTCAGTCTGTTTTAATGTTTACTCAGGTTAAATAAAGACTGTTATATGCACTTGTTTCCTAAATTTTTAATTATTTTTGTCTGTTCAGGCATTTCAGAAACACAGTCTGTCACGTCTTTTTCAAACATGACCATTATGAGCTCTGTTTTTGTTTTTTTGTTTTCTTACTTTGTTTAATCTTATTTGTTGCTTTCTGTGAAGTCACATGGTTTCATAGAAATCATACCATGAAGTTGTCAAACTTGTTAGATGTTTGTTTTGCCCCTTTTCAGAAAAATTAGGAAATACTAATGAGATTTGTGAGATACAGTCCCTCCTCATTCATTAGCAGATAAAATAATTAACTTCCTCATAGCGGGAGTATAAATTCTCATAAGGCCAGTCAGAATTTAGTTCCCAACTGTAGTGCACATGGCTTTTCTTTAAAGAGGATATATTCTGCAAAACTGATTTTTCTGAGTTTCTGCAATGTTATAATGTTTTTGCCTCATCAAAAACATACATGAAGTTGTGTTTTCTTTTCATTCACAGCTGTTTAAATATTCCTCTATTCTCTGGCATGGCCTTTGTGAGGCCTCAAAACGCTCGGTTCCACAAACCTCTGCACTGACCAATCAACAAGCCCTGTTCATCCAGTCTGCTCTCATTCATTGATTTAACAGTGTACAGCTCTGTGTCCACTGATTCCACACAGATATGTTTTATTGTGATGTCAAATGGCATCATTTAAGAAAGTGAAGTGCTCTTTTTCTTTGATTATATGTTCAAAAGCCTGCAACACTCTACTGCCCTCTGCTGGTCTCTTCACCTGTTCCTTTATGGCATCAGTAGAGTACTTATTGTAAATGTTTTCCTTTAGCCACATAATGTTTTTAAAGGTTGTAAAACATGCAAAATGTGTTTAATATGAATAAAAGCATGTACGCAATCTCAGTGTGACTGTGTTTGCTGGTGGTTGGGGGGACCATAGGCGCAGATTGGGAGCCAGACTTCCATCAGTCTGTCCCAGGGCAACTGTGGCTACAGAAGTAGTTCATCATGGCCAGTGACAGTCGGTGAGGCCCACAACCTCACAGCACCGTGAAAAATCAGGTGCCAGTGTCAGGTGCCAAATTCAGGTAAATGCATTTACTTCCCTGTTTGTTTGAGCCAAGGTATTCTGAACTTGGCAAGGAAATATTCTTTAGTAACTTTTACTTTTGTTTCACTGATAACAGTAGGAGGAGCCTGTACATGGGGTACCCAGAAGAAACATTTAAAAGCCTTGATGGCTTCACTGATGCAACAATATTTAGAGATGCTACCTAAGAATAGAAGAGTAAAAAGCAAAGGTGAGTTATTTATTATCATTAACATAATCCAACATAATTAATAAAGTTTTAAAGCAGCTGAATGGTTTAATATGACTACTACAATGACACTTCATACCTATGCAGATTCATTATGTATTTTCTTTCTTTTAAATTGTGTAGTGTAAGCACCTGAAATGGAGCCTGACAACAAAGACGAAATAACCATGGAAACCAACCAAGGTACATTACAGTCATACATACGAATGCTGCTCACTACTGTTCATGTATTTAAGTTAAATGTATCTTTCAGATGACGACTCTGAGGGCTGTGAGGATCAAACCAAATCATCCAAAATGCAAACCAGTTTTTCGGTCCAAGTCCAAGTGGAGACTCAGGTCTTTGACGTGCAGGTCCAGGTCCAGTCTCCAGCCTCTGATGTCACCGTACAAGTCAAGTCTGAAACCTCTGCTGTGCAAGTCCAAGTCAAGTCCCAGGTCTCCGGAGTCAAAGTACAGGTCAGAGCACTTCTTTTAGCTGTATTTGCAGGTTTATTGCATTGTTGGGAGGTGAAGAGGAGGAGTCTTCACGATGGCAGGCGTAGGTGAAGCAGCAGCTCGATGAGTCTTCAGGGCTGAACATACACTTTAGCCCCATAAATATACACATAATTATACATACAAGAAGTTTATTATTGTTTCTATTACTATTGTTGTTGTCATCACTGTGTGACAAATACATTACAGTATACAGTGAGACTGGGTTCTATTGTTTTTCTATGTTTGAGTGGTTTTAAGTAAACTGAGAAATCAATTTTTGGATCTTATGTCTATTTTCCTAGTTAAATAATATACACTGAACAAAAATATAAACGCAACTGTTTTGCTTTTGCTCCCATTTTTCATGAGATGAACTCAAAGATCTGAAACTTTTTCTACATACACAAAATAACCATATCTCTCAAATATTGTTCACAAATCTGTCACATCTGTGATAGTGAGCACTTCTCCTTTGCCGAGATAATCCATCCCTCCTCACAGGTGTGCCATATCCAGATGCTGATGAGACAGCATGATTATTGCACAGGTGTGCCTCAGACTGGCCACAATAAAAGGCCACTCTGAAATGTGCAGTTTAATCACACAGCACAATGCCACAGATGTTGCAAGTTTTGAGGGAGCGTGCAATTGGCATGCTGATGGCAGGAATGTCCACCAGAGCTGTTGCTCGTGAATTGAATGTTCATTTCTCTACCATAAGCCGTCTCCAAAGGCGTTTCAGAGAATTTGGCAGTACATCCAACCAGCCTCACAACCGCAGACGACGTGTAACCACACCAGCCCAGGACCTCCACATCCAGCATGTTCACCTCCAAGATCGTCTGAGACCAGCCACTCGGACAGCTGCTGAAACAATCGGTTTGCATAACCAAAGAATTTCTGCACAAACTGTCAGAAACCGTCTCAGGGAAGCTCATCTGCATGCTCGTCGTCCTTATCGGGGTCTCGACCTGACTCCAGGCTGTCGTCGTAACCGACTTGAGTGGGCAAATGCTCACATGCGATGGCGCCTGGCACGTTGGAGAGGTGTTCTCTTCACGGATGAATCCCGGTTTACACTTTTCAGGGCAGATGGCAGACAGCGTGTATGGCGTCGTGTGGGTGAGCGGTTTTCTGATGTCACTGTTGTGGATCGAGTGGCCCGTGGTGGCGGCGGGGTTATGGTATGGGCAGGCGTATGTTATGGACGAAGAACACAGATGCATTTTATTGATGGCATTTTGAATGCACAGAGATATCGTGACGAGATCCTGAGGCCCATTGTTGTGCCATACATCCAACAACATCACCTCATGTTGCAGCATGATAATGCACGACCTCATGTTGCAAGGATCTGTACACAATTCTTGGAAGCTGAAAACATCCCAGTTCTTGCATGGCCAGCATACTCACCAGACATGTCACCCATTGAGCATGTTTGGGATGGATCGGCGTATACGACAGCGTGTTCCAGGTCCTACCAATATTCAGCAACTTCGCACAGCCATTGAAGAGGAGTGGACCAACATTCCACAGGCCACAATCGACAACCTGATCAACTCTATGCGAAGGAGATGTGTTGCACTGCATGAGGCCAATGGTGGTCACACCAGATACTGACTGGAGTCCCCAGACCTCCCAGTAAAACAAAACTGTATGTTTCAGAGTGGCCTTTTATTGTGGCCAGTCTGAGGCACACCTGTGCAATAATCATGCTGTCTCACCAGCATCTGGATATGGCACGCCTGTGAGGAGGGATGGATTATCTCGGCAAAGGAGAAGTGCTCACTATCACAGATTTGACAGATTTGTGAACAATATTTGAGAGATATGGTTATTTTGTGTATGTAGAAAAAGTTTCAGATCTTTGAGTTCATCTCATGAAAAATGGGAGCAAAAGCAAAAGTGTTGCGTTTATATTTTTGTTCAGTGTAAGAGTATATAAGAATAAACAGACTGGGTTGCTGAGACCAAGGTCTGCTAATGACCTACAATCAAAATCTGGGGCTAACTGGTTAGGGCTTTGCGTTTGTATCATTTTTAAAAAGTAGTTTATTTATAGGATGAACCTAAACAAGCTGAGACAACAGAAGACAAGCAGCGTTTGAGTGATTACAACGAAAACCAAAGTGAAGAAGACGACTCTTTATGCAAAGCCATTCAGGTGAGATGTGTCACTAATCTATGTATTTGTAGGATTTATTTTTAATATAATATAATAACAGTAATACTTATTTTGACTAATCATCAAATACATTTAAAAATCAAGTTAATTTGTAACTTTTTGCTGTACAACTAACAGGGAAAAAACAAGATTATTAATTGAATCATTCTTCTGTTTTTTAGAACGACAATGTAACTTTCCTGACTGTACATGATGAGAACCCGGTGCTAGTGGAGTTTAATATGAAAGGCAACATTTAAAAAAATAATATGGCAAAAACAGAAAAATGAATAGAAAAACAGCTAATAAAACACTTTTTTTGTCTTCCATGATTAGAACGCAAGATGGATATGCAGAAAGAGAGTGCAGATACAGTGGAACACAATGGTAAGAATCTATGCTTGTTATGTAATAAGAATAGGCTTGGTTATGATTTTGTGTTATAGACAGGTGTAAGTTTTGTAATTGTAATGAAACAATAACTGTGAACACAAATATTTTATGTGGTATGTGGATCCATTAGAGAATAGTCATGGGTTTGTCTGTGGGTGTGTCTCAATGAGTCTTATGTCCTTCATTGAATACAGAGCATACTTGAAAGAACACTAAAATCCATGCAAATAAACAGTAAAAACACAGCAATCACAAAAATGATCAAAACAGACAGAGTCACTAAATGTTAAATGGTTTAAAGGTTATATGAGTTTAGATTACCAGTCATTATTGGAGTTATTCTCACATATTATTTATCTTTATTCACCAAATTAATGTAATGATGGATGAGAGGAGTTTGTCATGAACTACACACATACTGTAGTCCTGTTTTGGAGTAGCAAGCGCCCCCTACAGTCACACCTGGCTTGCAATAGCCAGTGGGCCAATTTAATTCCAGGCAGGCCTTGGGGCATACAATATACTCTGTAACCAAACACTGTCAGAAAGATCTCAGCCAGCGGCCATTGTCCCATCCCCTGTAAAAACAAGCTTAGAAGAACAAATGAAAGTACATTTTTTTCTTTGTTTGTTAGAGTTACAGTTAAAGACCATGCACACATCCGAGAAGCCTTGTGTCCTGACTTATACTCTCAGTCCCAATGTAAAAAGACAGACACAGCTGCACCAACAATTTGTAAATCATGGTTTAGCTTGCACTAACATTTACACCTAGTAATAAACTCATTTTAATTTTCCATTTAAACTGAGATTAAAATAAAGTTTAAAGTATTTAAACCTGTTGCACAAAAATTTTAGATCATTTTAAACTTTGTTCAGAGTTGAACTTTAAACATACGCTTGTCTCTGTAGCGTCTACAGTGTAGACAAAGAATATTACTTGCAAATATAAGTGTTGTATCAGGTGTTTAGCAGAAGACAGAAAAATACTCCGCCTCTGTACAATAACACTGATAACAGGCTGTCAATAGATCTGCTTCAGCTGAGGGTTAAAACTTTGGTCAATTCAACTGTCTGTTTCTCTGTGAGGCAATAATAAAGTGTATTGCTCATATTAACCCATGTCACAATAAGAGCTAAACGCATTAGCTAAGTAAACAACACAGCATGTCTAATGGTAAGTTTGGCTTTATTGTAAAAAATAAATAAAAATGAGTTGAATATCATCGTCTGTTAATGGTTGTCACATCTTTGTTGTGCCAAAATTTGTATGTTGATAATGTAAATGGTTTAACCTAATTTAGCAATGTTATTAATTAATGTTTATTATTAATGTTAATTGAAAATAACATTGCTAAACTCTGCTTTACTGAACTGAGTTTCCCATTTTTATACTGTGTAACACAGCTCTGCTTATCTAACTCAGTTTTACTTATTTTAAAGTCAGTATTGCTTATTTCAGTTTCCCTGAAGTGAAAAATGCAGAGACAGGTTTTGAAACAGAGAAACCAATTTTGTAATACTGTACAAGAATGTTGTTTGCTAAAAAGCATTGCCTGTCTAACAGTGTCACTTGTTATTGTCTTTTAGCCCAGTGGGAGAGAACCAGATGTTATCAACAAAATGAGTGGAGTTCAGACTGCCACACAGCCTGAAAATAAAGACACAGGTAATATGCCGGTGCATTTGTTAAGAGTGCACATTTAATAGCATTGTGTGGTAACACTTATACTGAGATACTGAGCTGTATTTGTCTTAATAAAATGAATTGATCCAACAGTAAATGTATTGATGCATGTACAGTAATTTATTTAAAATCCCCAATTTGTGACTTGCATGCAGGAGTTTGGTAAATAAATTCTAGCTTACATATATATTATATTTAAATATTTCAAACATAAATCATGTTTGTCAGTTATAAATCTGCTGTTTTTCATGTGAGTTGTTGAATCTGCATTTGTGGATTGTTCCATTCATGCATTCATCACTTCTGCGCATTTGGATGTTTTTGAGTCATTTGTCTCACATTTTGAGGCAGCTAGATTTATTCAAAAGAAATCCTGTTCGAATGACGACCACTGGGGGCAGTGTTCAACAGCAGGGCCTCACTACTTCCTCATTGTAAGCAGCTTGTAAACAGAGAAGCTAGCAGCAGGAGAAGAATGGAAACCACTTTGGCCCAATACACTTAGGAACTTAATGGTGTAAACTGCCCACCCCAGATTTTGTTATGATCTACCCATCCTCAGGAGCCATTTGACGGTTTAGGAGAGGATGGTCTGTGTTTGCCTGGGAGGGGTTGGACAAAGTGAGGTATCTGTGCGCCTGTTAGCAACATGAAGTTGAAGTCTGTTGGGGCTGGGATGTTCAAAGCTAACTCCGGGTGAGCAGTTTACAGATCTAGACCTAGATATGTTTTTATAACTGCTCTGTGTGACGGTGACTATTGAGTCTATTAAATGAAGCCTGACACAGTAGACAGGGGAAACTGAGCTCAGGGGTAGTGGGCAGTTCACAAAACAAAGTTTTTAAGTGATTACTGAGTGCATTAAATGTGGCTTACTTATACTGAATATAAACATAACATAAACACACAAATGCTAAAACCCTTGTTTAAAGGATTAGATGGCAGTATGTCCATGATACAGTTAGACTGATCTCATGTTTTCACTGCTGTCCTTGTCCTGACGCTGACCTCTCAGCTTCTGCTTGGACGTAGTGAAAGCATAGCTCCTGTTGCTGAACAATGCCCCCAGTGGTCGTCACTGGAAGCAGTGAATAAATCTAGCTGTCTCAAAATGTGGAACAATGTCTCAAAAAGATCCAAATGTGCAGAAAGGATGAATGCATGAATGGAGCAATCCACAAATGCAGGTTTAACAATTCACATGAAAAACTGCAGATTTATAAATGACAAACATCATTGTATTTATTTATTTATTTTTTTAAATCAGTTGCAAGAAAAAGTATGTCAACCCTTTGGAATTACTTGGATTTCTGCATGATTTGGTCATAAAATGTGATCAGATCTTCATCTAAGTCACAACAACAGACAAACAGTCTGCTTAAACTAATGCTGAACAAAAAAAAAAAAAAAAAAAGTTTTCATGTTTTTATTGAACATTTATGTAAACATTCACAGTGCTGGATGGAAAAAGAATGTGAATCTTTGGATTTAATAACTGGTTGATCCTCCTTTAGCAGTAATAACCTCAACCAAACGTTTTCTGCAGTGAAGATCAGACCTGCACAACGCTCAGGAGGAATTTTGGACCATTCCTCTTTACAAAACTGTTTAAGTTCAGCAATATTCTTAGGATGTCTGGTGTGAATCACTCTTCTGAAGTCATGCCATAGCATCTCAATCAGGTTGAGGTCAGGACTCTGACTGGGCCACTCCCGAATGAGTATTTTCTTTTGTTGAAGTCATTCTGTTGTTGATTTGCTTCTATATTTTGGGTCGTTGTCCTGTTACATCGCCCATCCTCTGTTGAGCTTCAGTTGGTGGACAGATGGTCTTAAGTTTTCCTGATTTGATAAACTTGAGAATTCATTTTGCTGTTGATGATAGCAATCCATCCAGGCCCTGAGGCAGCAAAGCAGACCCAAACCACGATGCTCCCTTCACCATACTTCAGAGCTGGGATGAGGATTTGATGTTGGTGTGCTGTGCCTTTTTTTCCTCCACACATAGTGTTGTATGTTTGTTGAAAACAACTCAACTTTGGTTTCATCTGTCCACAGAATATTTTGCCATTATTACTGTGGAATATCCAGGTGCTCTCTTGTGCAAACTTCAAATGTGCAGCAATATTTTTTTTTTGGACAGCAGTGGCTTCCTCCGTGATGTCCTCCCATGAAGTCCATGCTTGTTCAATGTTTTACCTATTGTAGATTTGTGAACAAAGATGTCAGCTTGTGCCAGAGATTTCTGTAAGTCTTTAGCTGACACTCTAGGATTCTTCTTCACCTCACTGAGCAGTCTACGCTGTGCTCTTGCAGTCATCTTTACAGGACGGCCACTCCTAGGGAGAGTAGCAGCAGTGCTGAACCTTCTCCATTTATAGACAATCTGTCGTACCATGGACTTATGAACATCAAGGCTTTTAGAGATACTTTTGTAACCCTTTCCTGCTTTATGCAAGTCAACAATTCTTACTTGTAGGTCTTCTGAGAGAGACTTTTGTGCGAGGCATGGTTCACATCAAGTAATGCTTCTTCAGAGTAGCAAACTGAAAACTGGGGTGTATTTTTATTGGGCAGGGCCACTTCAACCCACACCTCCAATCTTCTCAGACTGATTGGACTCCAATTAGGTCTTGAAGAGGTCATTAGCCTAAGGGTGCATTTACTTTTTCCATCCTGCACTGTGAATGTTTACATAAATTTTCAAAAATAAACATGAAAACATGTTTTTTTTTTTGTTTTGTTTTTTGCAGCATTAGTTTGTTTGACTGTGTTTGTCTATTGTTGTGACTTAGTTGAAGATCAGATCACAAATCATGACCACATCATGCAAAAATTCAAGTAATAAGAAGCACGTGGCCAATGTGCTTTGTTTATGAAAAAGTCCGCGGCGCAGATAAGTTTACCTGAGTTGAGAGAGGTGGAGTCCAGGCCTGGTTTGTTGCTACAGGCTCAAAATGTAGAGTGATATTAATATTTTATACAGCAATAAAGCCCCATTGAAGAAAACTAAGGATCTCTCCTTTGCCCACTGTTGCTGCCCATGTGACCTTTTTGATGCATTATGTACAATTGGACACCTTAAGGCTATAGGTCTTTTCAAAACTTGCTGTATGAAACAAGTATAATTTTCTATTTGAGAGTTTAAATCAAGTGAGCCTGTGTCTGGTACACTAAATAGTAAATATACCATCTTGGGGAAAGGGTATTCTGAGTAAAAACCTTGTAACTCCACAATTCTAAATCTCAATATATCACTTCAGTGTTCCTCAACGGGTGTCTATGCTGTACAGAGTTTTTTTATTGCTTCTTTCATTGTTATAGATAAGCATAAGGATGATAATGAAGAGAAGACAGGGAAGGTAAAACAAACATTGACATTTAACTCCCTACTGTATGTACCTATTGTTGTAAATTTACACATGACTTGTTTATTTCTCAGGACTCTACAGTAAAGCAACAACAAATACACCCAACTGAAGCACTGTTGAGCAGACTTCACCTTCAAGACAGATCTGAGAATAAACTGACCTCAGCAGAGTTTCTTCAGATTGGTCCAGTTCTGAATCATATCCAAGACATATGTGAAAGTTATCTCTCCTCTGTTTATGTTCAGAAACTGTTGATGTTAGACTACAGAGCCAGGTATATTCAAGTAAATCACAAAAACTCTGATAAAGTCCAGGTCAGTATGAGTGTGGACAGCTTCAATCAGTCCCTACAGAATAACATCCATCCTTTAGACGTCCAGATGGCAGTGTTTCACTGCTCAGACAGCTTTCTAAAGCAGAAGATGGTCACAAAATTATCCCAGTGTCAGTACGCCTTACCTCTGCTGGTACCTGACCCTTTCACTGAGGACATTGAGTGTCCTCTGTGGACATTCAGACAGATTAGAAAAAAATGGAAAAAAACTGAAACCAAAGTTTCAAATTCAAAAGTCATCACCCTGAAGTCAATGCCCATCTGCAAAGCAGAAACACCACTAGTGTTTTGTTTCCGTCTGGGCTCTCTGTCTGTGTCCAAATCTCAGCTGATCAACACTTTGATCAATGACCGCCACAGCACCTTCTTCCACAGAAACTGTCCAGGCAGCACCAAAACTCGCCTTCTGTTTGACGGAGTAGCAGAGATAGCCTGGTACTGCCCTGCTGGAAAACCCAGTGATACCTTCACTGACTGTGTGGCCTTCTGTAATCTTCATGGAGATGGTCTGACTTATGACAAACAGATGAAAATACTGATGGACAAGTCCTCAGTCAATGTGGTTCTTGTGCCAACGTTGAATCAAAAACATAAAAGTGCTGCAGTGATCTCAAGTCTTCTGGAGTCTCCACAACCTTTCATTGTTCTTATTGCTGACATTAATGGTAGTGCAGAACAGATTAAAGAGGGAAAATACAGAGTTGGTCTTAAAGACAGGAGCCAGTCAGATGTTTCTGAAGAAGTAAAAACAATCATCAGAGACATTTTATCAGGTCAAAACAAGTCCTTTCAGTTTGAATCAATGTCTGAGACTGGAGTCAGCGTGGACGAAGATGAAACCTGCTGCAAAAAAGGGTTGTCTGCTGCTACAGAAGTGATGCATGCCATTAGAACTGTAAATGTTTCAAGAATCAAAACTAGTTTTCTCCCCTGTCAAGGCCAACTGTGGCATGACTGGTGCCAAATAAACAAAGAACAGTATCGGCTCAAAGGACATGTTGAAAAGGATAAATGTAAAAAGCAGAATGAGTTACAGAAACTACGAGAAGCTCAGTGCAAAGCCTCCTGTAGTGAACTGATGGAGGCTTTTATCAAACACCTCTCATCTTTGACATCAACAGAGAGAGAGTATTTCCTGAAATGGACCCAGATCTTACTTGATGTTCATGCCACAGATTACCTTTCTTCAATTCTCCAAAGCTATGATCAGAAGTGGTCTGAGGTAACGAATTTAAAGAACAAACCTGACAAATCTAATGAGTTCAAATCCAAACAAGCTGAACTCACAGAACTATCCAAGAACCTTCAGTCAGCAACATGTGGCTTGGAGCACATCTTCAGAGAAATGGGACAGATCTATGAAGCCCATAAGTCTCTAGAGAAACCACCAAAGATGGACCAGACTGACTGGTCTAAATACCCTGAGCTGGCTGCAGAGCTGATGATATCAGGACACCCAATGGAGCTGATGGATGGAGATGCAGGTCATGTCCCTTTAACTTGGATCTCAAGTCTTATAGATGAGGTCATCAACAAACTGGGTGACAAGAAGGTCTTTGTTTTGTCAGTTTTGGGCATACAGAGCAGTGGGAAGTCAACTATGCTGAATGCCATGTTTGGTCTCCAGTTTGCAGTCAGTGCAGGCAGATGCACCAGAGGAGCCTTCATGCAGCTGGTCAAACTGTCAGAAGACATGAGGAAAGATTTTCAGTGGGACTACATCCTTGTGGTGGACACTGAGGGGCTGAGAGCTCTTGAGCTGGAAGGGAATGCAACCATTCACCACGACAATGAACTGGCAACATTTGTTGTTGGACTGGGAAACATGACTCTGGTGAACATCTTTGGAGAGAATCCCTCTGAGATGCAAGACGTTCTGCAGATTGTGGTTCAGGCTTTCATGAGGATGAAGAAAGTTAACCTTTCACCAAGTTGTGTGTTTGTTCACCAGAATGTCACAGATGTTGGCGCTGCAGAGAAAAACTTGGATGGGAAGAAAAAACTGCAGGAAAAACTGGACCAGATGGTCCAACTCGCTGCCAAAGAGGAAGGCTCTGACGCTGATAGTTTCAGTGACGTCATTGAGTTTGATGTTCAAAAAGATGTGAAGTACTTTGCTCAGCTGTGGGAGGGAAGTCCTCCGATGGCTCCTCCAAATCCAGGTTACAGTGAAAGTGTCCAAGATCTGAAGAGCTTCATCCTCTCCAAAGCTTCTAAGTCCTCAGGCGTCACTCTCTCTGAGTTCAAAACCAAAGTTCAGGATCTGTGGAACGCCTTGATAAATGAAAACTTTGTGTTCAGCTTCAAAAACACACTTGAGATTGCTGTTTGCAGAAAACTTGAGATTGAGTATGGAAACTGGACTTGGGCTCTGAGAAGTGAAATGCTGAACATTGAAAAACAAATGTATACAAGAATAGAGAATGGAACACTTCACCAGGTTGATCTTAGTTATCTTTATAAGCAAATCAGCAGGCAATATGAGGAAATAAAAGCATCCATGTCACAATACTTTGACAATGAGACGCATAAAGAACTGTTGGTTCTATGGCGAGGCCAATATGAACTCAAGATTAAAGAGTTTTGTGATGAACTAGTTCAAGGAATGCAACGAAAACTGAGTGATGTATTTGAACAGAGGAAGAGAAGTAAAGAGCTAGATGAGAAGAAGACTATGTTAGAAGGCAAACTGCTACAAAACAGCAAAGAGCTTGCTCATCAACTGAAAGACAACATGAAAGATGAAGAGGAGCTCAAAAAACAGTTCAACATTGTTTGGGAAATCTATGTTATTGAATGGGAAAAGAGCACAAAACACACTGAGGAAATCCACTTGGACGGTGATCAGATTGGAGTGCTCCAAGAGCTTGGTTTTGAGTCCACTTTAATAACTAAATGTAAAACATCAAATAGTTACAAAGATTTGTTGGGGCTTAGAGATTACTCTGCCTATGTAGACCAGACACACTACAGCCACAAACAGAAACAGCAGATCCAAGAGTTCATCTACACAGTTGAACAAGAAGCTGTAGAAGTAATCAAGAGCAAACCTGTGGCAACAAGAGGCTACAGTCCAAATGACCTGAGAGAAGTGGCAGTATATGTGAACACAAATGTGGAAGAATTTCAAATAAAGTGGAAGATCTCTCTGAAAAAGGAGTTCACAATAGATCTCACATTGTGTGTGTTTGTCAGAACAGAGACTTGGCTTTCTGAGTCACATGTGCAGTTCGTAAATACTGAAAACCACAAGTATTTAGAAAGGAAGAAAAGTGAATATTTCAGTATTTTCACAAGCTTCTGCACTGGAAACTCCTCAGCTGTCGTTCTTGCACAACTGATCTGTGAGAAACTGAAGGCTGCCATGACCGAGGCTGTGTGTAACAGAACTGCCATGGATATTGCTAGAGAGATGAGAACCAAATTTCCAGCATTTAATGAAAGTCGACTAAACTTAGAGAAACACGTGTTACAGTCACTGGCAGAGAGGGAAGACTTTGACAGATACATGACCTATATCCAGGATCCAAAAACATACATTGAGACATTTATCAGAGAGGAAGCGAATGAATATATCATGAGAGAGAATAATATGCTGCTTCTGCTCACGAAAAATGTTGAAGAAATCAAAACTATTGTGAGTCAAGCTTTATTTCAGGCTACAGACAAAGTGCAGGAAGGAGACATCGACATGTGGCTGCAAGAGTTTCAGGGCTTACTGAAGGATAAACTAAATTTTGGATCGGTTTTGTCTCAAAATTTCAGTGGTGTAAACACTTTTAACTTTCTCAGAGATGCCATAGAGAAACATCTTGTCCCCATCATCAAGGATCTCAAAACTCTCCCACTGCAAAAGATGAAAGAGTTCAGGCTGCAGCCAGACCAAATCCTCATTGATCAGCTGTGTGACTGCTGCTGGGAAACCTGTCCTTTCTGTGCCGCTGTTTGCACCCACAGTGTAAAAGATCACAGTGGTGAAAAACACAGAGTGCCTTTTCATCGTCCTACAGGGATTGAAGGATGGCACATCCGAGGTACAGTGGAAATGGTCATTGATTTCTGCACAACATTAGTTTCCAGTGATCAGAAATTCCGCCCCGAATCCTTTTCACACGAGAGTGTCCCATATAAACAATACCAAACTGCTAAAGGGACGTATGATACATGGCTGATCACTCCTGCTGGATCCAAGCTGGTCTACTGGAAATGGTTTCTATGTCGATTTCAGGAGGAGCTGGAAGATTATCACAAGCTGAAATTTGTGGGTCGAGGAGAAATCCCCTGTGAGTGGAGAAACTACACTAAAGAGGAAGCTATTGAAAGTTTGGATGAAATGTACAACATGTAGCTCCACAGAGAACATGCTACTTTTTTTTTTTTTTTTTTTTTACAATCAAGCTATTATAGAACAAATAAGAGGAAAAATAAGAATATGGTATAAGGTATGGTTTTATATATTTTACATACTCTGCATATTCTTCAATAGTCATGCATCAGTTACCATTTTCCCTGTTTCATGATTTTTTTTTTGTTTAGTTTTTTTGATAATCATCAAAATGTGTCTGTGATTAATATTTAGATTTATATGTTCAGTCATGTTCATGGAATTGATGATTTTTACAGTTAATAATAGAATTTATATACAAACTTATCTATCTATTGTGCTCTCATTTAACATGATCAAATTTGAAAACTGCATAGAAATGTTGGATTATATCAATGTATGCACATATAATAAAATTAACTATTGATTCTACTTTGAATGACATTGTTTTATTAAAATCAAATTTTCTGTACAAAATGACTGTGGCCATTGTAAAAGACTTCTCAGCTATAATGAGACAAGTTTAACAATAATGTGACAAAATGTGATTTTTATTCTGTTGAATGAACTGAAGCTGAGACCTACAGAGACCTCATACTAGAAAAAAAAAATCCCTACTTGGACATTAAAGGCTGTATATAAATGATCTTCTTGACATAAGTGGAGTCTCTATATCTCTGATCTCCTCCTAATGATTCACTAAATGACCTTCATGCGTTTTACTGTCCACTCTCACATAAATCAGCTTTAGCCTGTAAACGTCAGTGAGCATCATGAATGAGGTTGTCCTACTTTCAACATTATTCCCACATTCCCCAAAGTCATAGTGGGGTTACCTAGGCAACACCTGTAAACACACAAGTCCCAAAACACAAACACACACACAGCTGGTCTAAAAGACACTGAGTGGGCATTTCCTGTCACCTGTAGCAATCAGTAAACACGCTTCACCAGCCAATCAGAGCGCATCAGGCAGCAGTGTGCACAAAACGCACTGGAAATCCCCTCAGTGTCTACGCCAGTTACCCATCGCATCAGGAATTTGCCCTGACTAAGAGCAGGGAGCCAGGATCTGTCCATAGTGGGATATTACCACTTGATACAGGCAACAAGCTTTGTTGGTGGTCCATACTAGTAAGTGTGTGTTTTGTTTTTGTGAACCCTAAGAGGCCCCAGGGTTCACCACTTCATTGCTGATGTGTTTCTTGTGGGTCTGTCAGCATTGGTTTGCCTGTCTTTTATTTTGAATGCCTGTTAGGACGTTACAATGCATTATGGGTAAGCTCAGGGGGAGAGATGTGTGTTAAAAGTCTTGGTAGATTGACCACCTCTAACAAAACGTAAGAGACACACCTGCTTTTATCAGAGAGTGAGTGTTTTTATGAGGTCACCTGATTAGTGTCATGTGATACATTCTTTACAAAATTACAATCACATATGTAGTACTGGAAATGTCACAGTGAAAAGCTATATGACAGAACATTATTCATTTTAAAAGTGAAGAATCTTGATTACATGATAACAAAGCTAGACTGTTGTAATGAAATGTTACAAAAAAGAAACAAGTTTAAAGTACAGAAAACACTTGAATGTTACATGACAGGACCATCAGGTGTGGACCATCATAATGAAGTGTAATAGCAAGGGAAAATATTTTTGTTCTGAGTCCAAAGTGTCCACAATAGTATAAAGGTGCCCCTGCTGACCTCAAAGTGACGAAACACTGTAAAAAATACCAATGTACACACCCATATACACTCAATAGTAATAATAAACTGTTACTTTTTGATCAATTCATTTGTGATCCAGCACACATTCAAAAACATTTTGTGGATGTCTTTTCTCTTATTTATTTAGAGAGGCAACCTGTCCCACTCTTGGTTGTACTGCACAGCCATTTAGGCATTTGCCTGTCCCACTTAAGAAGATAATATCCCATGTTTTTATTGGTGCTCAGTGGATCTTATAAATTCAAGATTCAAGTTCAGAACAACATTGTAAGATCAGTATAAAATATAATAAAATGTAGAATAAGTGTAAGCGCCATTTTTATAAGACTTGAAGTTGTTTATTATTTGTTTTAAATTCATGTTGATTTCATTTGTATGTTTAAAAACAAGGTGAATTCATAAGTAAATAATAAACAAATAGATGTTGTGAACACTAGAGGGCGTAGACCTATGGTTTTGGAGTTTGCTCATGTATTTCACTAGAAGAAGTGTTTCTGTTGTTCATGACTTTGTTAATAAAGATGGACGCCGGAGCAACACGGTCGTTTTACCGTGTGCGACGACGTCGAAGTCGTCCAACGCGTAAAACAGTTTTGTCGTCCATTCTTTATTAGAAGAGGTTAAATTTAAGAACTCAAAGAACAAACAGGAAAAACAAGATTAGCCTTTACAATAAGTATTCTATCTTGTAGAGTTGGAATATGGTCGGTGTGTTGCTTGGTGTTGGCCTGCTGGACTTTTTTAAGGAAATGCAAACTGAGAGATTTGGATTTTTTTCTACTTCAGCCTTTTTTTATTCCAATGACTATGGTCTCAGTAAAGACATTCCTTTGCAAAATGTAAGTTTCTATGATAAAAACAGCACATCAAATGTTTTTTTAGGCCCCAAACTGTAGCAACTTGTGTCTTTATAGAAATGAGGGTTAGACTCAGTAACTTATTGAGTTAGATATATAATCTCAAAGCTTTTATTTCTTATTCCGTCCCACTTTGTCCCACCAAATCACAGGACAGTACCACTTTTGGTACTTTTTATGGTGGTCACCCTAAGTCCCACTAACTACAGAAGATGAAGGCGCTCGGATCTGGAAAATTGAGTTTGGCTTACTGTTTATCTATGTTAACCTGGTGTACCTAGCACATAGCAGGAGCAGTACAGTAGAGTAAATGTACAGACAGATACACGCTCACAAGGAAACATACATTAATCAGTGCATTTATAGAAGGGTATGCATGTTTATAGGATTTCTTACTTCCGACATTCAAACTAAACTGCTCAAACAAATGGATAATTACTGTAGTGTTGTTTAGTATATCGCAGTGGTTCCAAACAGTGGGCTGGGATCCATAACTGGGTCACAGGGTGGATGAATATAGTTTAAATGTTTAAAGCTAAAATATTGTTTAATAACATAACATTTAATACTGATTTGACTGTACATAAGTACTGTACATAAGCCATAAAGGCTGTAGCAAAATAATTTAGAAAAATAACTGGGTCCTACCATCACACAAGTGGAGAATCAATATTGCAGTCAAAGCACATCACGGTATATCATAGCACTTAGCATTGCATATTAGTATAGTAGAGCTTATTAATAAAGACAATTCATTTTATAACTATATTTGTACAAGAAAACCTCCTGCTGAGTCCATATTTATTAAAATAAAAATAAATATTAATACATAAACCATGGTAGTCACTCAGGACACTGTGAACAGATCTGTCACGGTCAGTTTTAGAACACTATAAAACTATAATCGATTTTTTTTTTTTTATTAATTTATACACTTTTTCAAGGTTTGTGCCAACCTAGCTACTATGTTTTAGCCAATACAGTAGACTCAATATAAATAATTTAGCTTGACAACTTGGGACCAAGTCAGCTGTCGCACACTGCCATCCTCTGGTGAAATTGTTGAACTGCAGGAGACTACATTTGCACTCAGACATAGCATAGATGAATTCTTCCTATTGGATCTGATTGGCTCCATCACAAGCAGTGATACTGTAAATTCCCTGTCATGTAAACTGCTTCAGTGAATGTGTGTGTGTTTTGTGTGGACAGGCCTTCAGTCTGGCTTCGTGACTCTGCCCCGCCTCACCCGGATGGACAGACCGGGCCCAGACGGAGAATCCTGTCGGGGGTCTATACCACGCTCCGACTCCCTCACCTCCTTCACCCTCGACCTGGGCCTGTCCCTGATGTCCGAGGTGTTCAGTTTGATTGACAACCGCAGCTGCCTTCAGTCGTCCAATCAGAGCCAGGCAGAGGGAGAAGAGGCGGGGCAAGAGGAGGAGGAGGAAAAAGAAGAAGACTCGGAGACGCCCGTACAGAGCCCCGAGGTGCTGTCTCCCAACCCTTGTGTTAGCGTGTACAGCCGACACATGAACAGCAGGGGGCGCTGCTGTGGCTCAGACTGCACACAGCCAGAGGAGCAGAGGTCACCGTGGGGCCCTGATGGCCCCTCTGAGTGTGGGATAGAAGCCGAGCGCTTTCAGAGAGCGGCAGACGTCCTGTCCCGTCATTATGGAGGAGGATCCTTCACAAAGAGGAGCCGAGGGAGCAGCAGCACGTCTCCTGTCTGTAACCACAGCAACAAGTCAGCACAGTCTTCCTCAGAGGAAGAGGACGAGATTAAAGTCTGAACTTTACACAGCTAAAGAACCAAACTGACAAACAAACACTACGTACACAGTGATGATGATTCAAACATTAAATCATTATTTTACAGTGACTTCTGTTTTCATTAAACTTAACTCGGAACTGCATTCAAGTCATTATTCATAATGTTGAAATAACAGTTTGATCAAAATAAAAATGCAGGTTGAAAGTACTAAGCTTGGATTTTTTGGTTCATGAAAAATATATACTTGCAGTAATGACTTACATTTATAGCTCAGTATTTTATAGATCAAATATGTCTGTCACAACTGCCACACTTGTGATTACTGGCACTAATACTTAGCAACCACAAGAGGGCAGTGTTCAGGTCCATTTGCCCATATTTTTTTTTATTTATTTATTTTTTTTTGATGATTTCTGGTTTATTGGTATTCATAAAAGTTACTAAGTTGTTGAGTCCTGATAGTGATATTTACAGTGTTCACCTGAATGCACCACTATCATTCTCACCTGGTTCTGTTTACTTAGTCCATTAATGTGGCCCAGATCCTTCCACATTCAGAAATATTTAGGAGCATCCAGTCTAATATTGATCCTTTCTGATTTTCCTGTCGTCCTTCTGCTGGGTTTATAAACACTGTGTAAAATGCTAGAAAACATCACTCCACAGATATACATTCACACAGTATTTGAATTTTGCTGTGGTGGATTGAAACCAGGTTGTAAGTAGAGCTTGAAAATGCAAATATAAAAAAACGGAGTAAGAGCCAAACGTCATTTACTAGGCAATTTATTTTTATTTTATTTAAACTGAAACAGGCTGTTCAACAACTGATTAAAGTCTTAGGTGATGTCCAATTTTGTAAACTTCTCTTGTCATCCATCCCTAAATGTTTTCATTTGGATTTAGATCAGAGGAATGCACAGGAATGTCTTTGTTCCATCTTTCAGTTTTCCATTTTTTGTGCTCCCTTGCAATGTCCAAAGGGGCAAGTTTGTGGCTTGGGAGGAGCATTTTTTTTTTTTTTGGTTTGTTCTTGAAGTCTCTTGTCTCACAAATACCGTCTTATGGTAATTGGACGACAGACAGCATCAGTAAAGGCCTTGATGTGGGTTGAGGACCAGTACAGTAAAATACAATGAAGTATAAAATGTCTTTGTAATGATAAACACACATGTATTTTATGACCACTGTTTGTCTGGACAAAAAGTTGGGAACCACTGCCGTTAATGACATGCAAAAGATGCAAGGGCTCTTCTCTAATAGTCTCACACATTAACATACTGTACATAATTCAGATATATTCTCTCTGGCAAATCTCCTGCAAAAGTCCAATAAAGTGAAGTTCTCTCCTGCCTTTCGCATTCCCAAAATGCATCAATTGTGTAAATGCACACATGTGGGTAATTTACAAAACTTAAACATAGCCTCCAAATAAATGACGGTTTAGTCTTAGTTAAAGCCAGTGGCAGTGATATGACTCTTACTTAGGAGTATGACTCTCTTACACAACAAAGATCATGAGAATAAATATCCATTCACTGACAGCTTAATATTTTAAAGGCAGTTCATGGTTGCAGGTTGACCTAAGTTGGTCTCACACTACGATCTGTGCAATGTAATAAACATATGAGCTGTGCTTATGAAACGTGCTTAGGTGGTGCTTGTTAGATTGTTTTATATCTCGCCTCATGATGTTGTAGGGTGTGGTTAATGTGGACCAAAATTTAATGAACAGTTGCAAATCCAAATAGAAGAAACCGGAGTTAGAGCACTCGTGCACACTAGCACGAGGCCAAGGGTGGAAACCTGTTATCTTTTGTGCGCATTTTGTTTTGAAGGCAGTTTTTCAGTGATTCAAAGTAAGAAGTCACAGAGTGCTATGATAGTGGCAGTGACAGCTGGTGCTGTGAGGGCAATTAGTAGTACAATAAGTTTTGTATTTTAATCTATGCACAAAATGTGTAATACGTAGTATATTTTTAAAAAATCACCATTTTCTAGACTGACTACATCAAGCCTCAGTGAGAAATTGGGCTTTGTTTGTTGTGGGGCCAGTGCTGCAGAAAACACTCAACACACATAGCCTCACGTCCTGTTGAATTCTCCCCCCCCCCCCCCCCCCTCAAACAAGAAAAGAGAAATACACAGATCTAAAACACAAAAATATGAAGCAAAATGCAAAACAAAATTGGTTAATTCTATTTTTCACAAACAAAATAGAATCAGCCCCAGACATTAACAATACATGTAATTAGCAATACAATGACAGAGCCACAACACAAATATACAACAAAAATATATAAAACACACAATGACATGTTACATATACACACACACAAAATCAGTCAATCAATAAAAAATGCATTGCTCAACTGACTTTATGTAGAACTGACCAGAAGTCTTTCGAAAAAGTCCAGGAATGGTTTCCATGTTTTGTAAAAAATGTTTTCAGAGCCCTGTGTAGTATGTATAAAGTGTTCAACTTTGAGATGTGAGTGCAAGTCCTCCATCCATCGTTTATGTGAAGGGCACTGTTTCTTTCCAAGATAAAAGGATGCATTGTCAGGCCAAGAGCACAGGGAAAGCCAGAGTTGAAGCTTGCCAGGCAGAAATTTTACAGTTTTGAGGAACAACTCGGAATACTGCTGTAAGTGGGTTTAGGAAAATTTTCATATTCCATGCATTTGACAGGACACCAAAAACTGTAGCAGTATATTTGCTGAAATAGGGGCTGCAAGACCATGTTTGTGTTTAAAATGGATTCTGAATTGTTCCTAGTATGACTAATTAGTCTCTTGTCAAGTGGCAATGGTGAGCAGACAACCAAGGCCACTGAGCTTTGTTCCATATGTGCCCACATAGACATATTTTCATCCTCCCCAACATGAACCAGAAGACAAGTTTATAGATATTAGCTGCCCAGTAAAAATACTGCAGCTGGAGTCCGCGGCTGCTGTCTGTATCCCCCCAAGCAGCATGTCCCTGTCCTTAGGTGTTTACAGCTGTTTGTGTCACACGGAGCAGAGAACCCTCTTTTTGTGAGTGTGATTACTCAGCTGTGCCACAATTTCAGAACTGCTGCACTACACAAATACAGACATCACAGTTACAGCCAGGCCAGACTCCAGGCAGACCCCACTGAAAACCTCTGGAAGGACAGCAAGAGGAAGAAAGTTGGTCACAAACCATCAATCAAAGCTGTGCTGTTTGAATTTGTTTTATTATTTATTTATTTTACTATTTTAACAGAGGATTTGTTTTTTGAATCAGCCAAGTTCTGTAAAACAAAAACAAAAAAAAACTACATATTTTTTCTTATTTGTGTAATTTTCTTTCAAATGAATTATAAGAGGATGCTGCTGTCTTCTGTTAAGTCACATAGCTTCATGGAAATCAGGTCAACAGCCTCCCCTCTGCACAAACTACACTAAACTGAGTGAACTGAAGTGAAATGTTTTTTTCACTGTAGCCTCACAGTTGTGATATGATTCAATAACACAGGAGTGTAGACAGGGCATAAAGCTATGGATTAATATAGTGAGACTGTGGAGCTGACTGCTTTGGAGTTTTCTTTTAAAAATAGTGTCCAACATTTACCTATAGAGTAATACTGGCCCCTGCCCTGCATCACTTTTTGACATCATTAAATTCTCAAACATGAAAAATAAGCCATAAATTAGAATACTGTGGAAAAGTATATTTCAGAGATTAAATGGTTTCAGTACACACAGTGAAAGCATTTCTCTTTTAACATTTTTGTCTTAATGAAAACCAAAATTCAGCTTCTTATATATTACATACAACATGAAAATCACCATAAAAAACAACAAATGCTTACAATATCTAATTCTTGGTGTCCTGAATGTCTCTAATATGTGTTTCACTTTATAAATTAAAGTGGAGAAGTACGTTTCCTGTTTACTTCCTTTGTGGCTGGGCACATTTTCCATTCTTTATAAGGACCGTTAGACAGGGGGTTTCTGGGAGGATGAAGGCTGCTTTTACTTTCACTTATGTACTTACTGCACGTGTACAATGTGCACATAGAGAAGAATACTGGTGTAACACACAAAATCAACTGACACCTTCCACAATCTCAATTTTATCAGTGACAGCCACCAAACTTCTCTAATATATAAAGTAATAATGTGAAAGTACTGTGAAAGTCTCCTTGATAAGGTCAGCTCAGGTCTTTCACTTTTACTTTAAACAATTCATATCAGTGTTTGGCCTTTGTGTTACAATGGACAAACACACTTTAATAATATGTAATTGAGGTCAGATGGTAGATGATTATGAAAGAGGAATGTACACTGAGGCAAACGTATAGAGCTACTCCCTTTGTGGCAAACACTAAAACAAGCCACTATCCAAGAACCCCAGCACATCTCCATAGTTGCAGGGATAGGATCCACTCACTTGAAACCTTTGCAGAAGATTATTGACACGATGCATTTGTGGTTAATGTAGCTTCTGTGGATAATAGGGATTTAAAAACTACTTATTAAGTCAGATTGATAAACATTCTACAAACAGTAATCATGTACCTTTCTGTGTGAGACCTATAATTTAGCGTTGATTGTCAGTGTGTCACACCACAAGCCTTAAGTCTCATACTATGCATTATAAGGTCCTCATGGTTCAATTGGGTCCTGTGTGATCCCTTGCTTGTCTTGATGATTTTGTGAATTCTTCAAATATTTTTCATAAAGTAATTTTTGCTGATGACACAAATTTATTCTTGTCACACAAAAATTTGGAGTATCTCCAAAATCTTGTTAATGAAGAACTGGAACTGGAACTGGATTGAGATAAATGGCAGAGCTATTGAGAGTCTAGAGTTCATAAAATTTCTGGGATTTTTTTATTGATGAATGCTTAACTTTTAGAAAGCATACTGATGATTTGAAAAAAAGATTATCTAAATATGTCGGCTTGTTTTTCAAGTTGAGACACTTTCTTCCTCTTGAAGCTCTTCTAACCTTGTACTGGTCTCTGTTTGAGCCACATTTAAAATATTGTAATGTTATATGGTGTAACACGTATCCAAGCTACCTACAGTTACAGACTTTACAGAAGAAAGTTATACAAGTGATAACATGGGCCAAGTTTAAGTTTAAGTACAAACTTCTGAAGCTGACTGAGTGCAACATCTTTCAAAATGTGTGTATGATGTACAATGTGGTATTTGGGCTGAATGACAGACTCAGTCACCTCATTACAATTTATCTTCCTACTTATAGACACAACACAAAGGAAAACAACTTCTAAAAGGCAAAAAACTAATTTGGAATGAGACTGATATCACTATAAGAGAATTATCATCCCGGGCTATTTTTAAAAGGACATTAAAACAAAAACTCATATTAAATTATGTAAAATTATAAACCTCGTATGGCTGATGGTTTCAAATCAAAAACTTTGTATGTAATAATTGTATATATGTGTGTGTATTAATTTTAAACTTGAATCTGATGTGTCAAATTTTATCTTGGAAACTATGAATTAATGTATAGGGTCTTAGGTCAGAGATAGATTTAGATGTTAGGTAATTGTTATATTGTATTTAATTGTACATTCTGTTTTATTGAAAATGCACTTAACTATGCTGTCATAAAACTTAAAACCATATTATTATCAATGATAAATTAAAACAATGTTCATTAATATGCAGTCCTGAACTTTTTTTAGTTTTAGTTTAGTTTTCAATTTGTGCACATTCCCCACAGAATCATTCTTCTCTGTTGCCATAGAGACCAATATAAATTGTCCAGTTGGGCCGTGGATGATCGGGTCCAGAGCAGAGGACAGCATGTTTTAATAAAAAAAATTAAAAAAAGACAAAACAAGTAGCAATAATGTCCCTTCTCCCTCTGACCTTCCAGTTTGAGCTTTTGGTCTTGCACACTTATGGACCAAAACTGTACTGTGCTCAACTGATGTGCCTTGCGCTATGTTCTTCTGGTGCAGCTTTATATAGATTATTTAGACATATCCTTTCTGATTTATGGTGCATGTTTTATTTTATTGTATTTGTTTTGTGTTGTTTTTGTTGTTAACTATATTTTCAGTCATTAAATGGCACTCAAAACTCACAAAACAATCAAGAATCAGCTATTTTTTGAAAGTTTAAAGAAGATTAGGAGATATTCTAGGTCAATACACCAAGATTACCCCAAATAACTGCTATTCCTGTTTGCCTTTGAATCTCTGACCATTACAAAATGACAGCCTGCTGAAATGAAAAGAATAAAATTGCAAAATAGAGTTCACATGGGGCCTGAAGCCTTGTGTCTGTTTGTATTTTTAGTGTTATACAAGTTGTGTAAACAAATAAAAATAAAATACCCGTCCTCCACACTTTGTACTTGCTGTTGACTACTACATAATTGTGCTTATATTATTAAAAATAAATACATAACTAATTTAGCACAATTTCTCAGAGTTTTAAAATGTGTCGAGTTCAGTTTTGCTTTTTGTTCAGTCACATGGTTTCAGGGAAATCATGCAGCTGTTTTATTGCAGGCAATAGTCAAAGATCAGTACACATTTAAGGGTGTGTTCTAAGACCAGCATTTAAAGGAAGAGAAACTTTCATTTCTTCAGCAAACAGAAACTCATATCAGAAGGAGTGACACTACAGCAGAAGAATACAAGACAAAGGTAAGGTTGAGACCTCATTCTAAAGTATGTAGTTCTATAGTACACTGCACTTACTAAAACAAAAACAAATTAACTTACTAAAACAAGTTAATATGTGTAAAACTGTGATTGCTGTGTAACCATCAGTTCTGAAAGTGAACTAAATGCAATAGTTCTCAAATAAAGCAAAACTCATGCTATTTAGAATATGGCATCAATTATTTAACTTCCAACTCTATATATTTAGAAATTTTTAAATCCTTTCCTTAAAATTTGAATTTAGTCTTTTTAAATATGTAATAATTGTTCATGGCTTCAAATATAAACACCATTATTGCCAGACATTTATGAGAACACCACAGAAGGGTCATTATTTTTTTACATTCACAACTAAAGTTTGCCATCTGTAAGAAGAGTTGATAAAGATGGACTTTGTAACAGATAAGGAAAGAGTGAAATCACACAACCAGTATTTGTGAAGTTGTCACACAAGTTTACCAAATAAGTTTTTGTATACCTGTCACTCTATGTTGTATGTGCTACACCCTCAATGTGTTTCACTAATTATCCTGGGGTAATTCCACAGAGGTATCACCTTGTCTTGTTTTTTTTTTTGTTTTTTTGTTTTTTATCCACTGCTGACGTGTGTGGACACTAGCTTCTGGTCTGTTGTTGCAAAACAAATTTACCTATGGGCAGGGCTTAATTTGTAAACCAAACGATGCCAGAACAAACTGTGTTTTGACACGGAGTCCACAAGGCCAACACTGATACTGAAACATACGCACAATAAGATGCTTAGGCGCACACACAAAATACAAAGCAACTGCTCATTTATACTCAATTTTAAATTATATTTTAACATATTTGTTAACATTATTATACATTATAGCGTTTCACTTCAGTGTAATGTGTCAGTGTATGTTTATTTGATGCTCAGCTGATCGAGAAATCAGCTGCTACACATAATTACTGCGCTTTTGTAGACTCGCTCTGTCATAGACCGACTGTGTGCAGCCACCAGTCTGAAGCAAGAACACAGACTCATGCAGCTGTGGTCTGTAGAAACAAAGTCTAGACTAGGAGAGGGAGCACACAGCGGCAGTGAGCTTTCAGTCTATATCTCTCTTTTTGCTTTCACTACTTTTTAGTGACTGCCGTGGAGTGTACAGGTTTCTCTGCGTAATGGCATTTCCTGGCTCCAGGCTCTGTGAGCCTCAGCGCGTTAGCTCGAGCTTACAGATGCATTTGAACAAACAAAAAAGAACAAACTGCTGTGGATCTATGTCCGTGTGCACAAGGGATATAATGGGGGAATAAAACGCGCACATGTAGGGCGCGTGGCGTAAGGTTTCTCTGTATAACTATGGCTATGTAACAGTGACACTGGCTTTTAACTGGCCCTGGGTCTCATCCTGTGACCCACGATCAGCGTTAGCTCTAGCTTCCATAAGCATTTGAGTTTCAAAGAGAAAATCACTGCTGCCCACAATGAACACAATCTTGATGGTCCTCAAGATTTTAGGGGATATGTTCTGAGTGGCCTGACGAGACAAAAGTTTGTCTAAGTAAAGTAAAACTAAAACAGAATTTAGTAGTGTGCTACTCTGGGGCTGCTTTACTGCGTCAGCAATTTACTGGAGTCGTTGCTGTGCTCCTGAGGTAATTTTGGTAGTTCTTCCCCTTCTGGGAAGAATTACCACTGTTCCAAGTTTTCTTAGGTATAGCAAACCTACAGTCACCAGTCAGTTTTTTGTTTTTTTTTTTTTTAATAATTGGTGCTATCTACAGTAATATTAATTTAAAAATAAAGATGCAAAACGTTCACTTACTGCATTCACCACCTCTGTCTATATAAAGTTATTTACAATTACATCTATCTGATTCTGTTCAGAATGAGTAAAGTGTGAGATGGAGACAGAGAACCAAGACCAAACAACAACAGAGGACATAGAGTCAGAAAACGAGCCCACTAACCCTCCTGTGATAGCTGACACAGGTACAGTACATGTAATTCAATCATCACTTCTGCCACTAACAGCTAAAGTATTATTAAGTCTGACCTTATGTATTTATCCATTATTTCTTACAGAACATGAGTCAAAGAAAAGTGAAGCCAAAGCTGAGGTAATTATTTTAAATATTAAAAGTAAAAGTAAAAGTGTTAGTAAAAGTGTTCTTAACTATCTGCTTATTTTAGAGCGAAAAGGATGAGCCAGAGACAGAAGATGAAAGCTCAAAGGAAGAAACTAAAAATGGTAATATAGTGGTATAGCATACATTTCATTGTCTATTCCTCAGAACAAATGCCAGCATGGATTTGTTCATTATACTAACATTACACAAATAGCTTTTTCAATGCAAGTTTTAAATATGCCTGAATAAAATGCATTTAAATCATATTTTACTATATAAACAGCCAGGACACCCCTGCAAAATAGATATTTAGTCTCAATGCATTTTTTATCCTGTTTAAATAAAATGGAGAATTTTTTTTTTCCTCTTGCAGTACAACTAAAAGAGGAGACAGCTGACTTAGTGATACAGGTAGGCTTTGTAGCTAAATTATTTAAGTCAGGTCTGGTTGTAGTAATTGTGACAATACACTATATAGTTCCTTGATACATTGATTTTGTCTGTATCTAGTTATAATTTAATGAATCATTTGTCATTTAGAGTGATGATGTTATGTTACTAAATGAAAACGATGGGAGCACTGGGCAAGGAAAATCTGAAATTAACTCAGCATCATCAAAGGAAAAAGGTAAAAGCAGCCAGCAACAGATTTCAAATTCACTTATCTCCTGAAGGATTACTTAAGGACCTATCTTTAATCAGAGCCTGATGAGGACACACTGGAACAGTCTGCTGCTGTGGAGGACTCCAAGGTAAGAGTTCATGCTTTGTAAGAACAAACACATACAGCATGTACATTAATCTGTTTACTTAGCATGAAAATGAACAACATACAACAGATGAGGGCACAGTTAAACATGGTAATATTTCAACCAAGATGCCTATTTAATTACATTTTTTATATTTCTAATTTTTTACGCAAAACTAATGACAGTGTGAGGACAATGTTGAAAATGGACCCGAAACAGAAACTCTAAAGAACAAAGGTGCAACAGTTGAAAGTCTAACAACAGAAAACACTCAACGTGAGAAATGTGACATCTTTTTTCCCTATCATTATCTTTAAATAAAAACTGGATTTCTTTGCAGAAGGTCCTTTTTGTAACAGTGAATTTATTTTTTGTTTCAGTGACACCTGTCCTGACACTTGTGTTATTTGGTGACCCTGATGCTGTTGAACCTGGTCCAAACCTCTTACTGGATCCAGACAAAGAAAAAAATGAACCATTTTCATCTGTCCTGTATGATCTGTGTGGTCGGCTCATCTCTGTCATTAATTTACTTGGTCTAAAAAACACTGACCATGTTCCTTCAGATAAAGGCAGTAAAGTCTTTCTCCTACTGCTCCCACATGGTCTGCATGTGAGCCAGTACAGGTCAGGACTGCAGTGGCTGGAGTCCACTTTTGGAAAAGGAGCCCTTGATTATTTAATGACAGTGGTGACCCATGAGTCCAATGAAAAAAGTGATAGTGCTGTGACAGATCTAAAAGACTTCAGTGATTTCGCTGCAGAAAGATTCTACACTTGTGCAAAAAGTCTGAGAGATGAAGCAGAGATATCAGCTCTGCTGGAAAAGATAGATGCCATGGTTTCAGAGAATGAACCACAGCACTACACCAGACCTCAGCGCGACGGACAGGAAGGAGAAGAGGCACTTTCTGTGAACAGTAATAGTTTTATACTAAAATTATTCTCTTTCATTCTTTTATAAGCTACTTTTGTAATCTTATTACATCTTACTCAAATTTATGGTAATTGGAAAAGAAATCTAAATAGATGTATAAATAACACTGGTCTACCAATTTTTGGACTCGATCTGCTTCTGAGATAAAAGTGGCTAAATCTCATTTATTTTGATAAGATGAACTGAAAATCAATTGATAACTGTGCTGGTTAGCTAATGTATTCAAGATATTTAATGATATTGTTTCACATCAAAATCGCATCTGTTTATACAATAGATTTAGGCATTTTTGCTTAAAAATAATATTTATATTTTGAAAATATTTAATTTCTCTACATGCATGCATTTTGTACACATCCAAGAGAGAGATTTCTGCAAATAAAAACAAAACATTTTATGTCAAAACTCATATAAAATATTAAAATGAATGTATTGGAATGTGCAGACAGGCTTTCAGATAGGAACTGGTTGCTTGTAGACACTGTACCTTCTGATAAACTACCTGTTTTTGCCTTATTTTGCATAAATTTCCTATTTTGACCCAATACTGTTTCTTGGAAACTATAGCCAATTCTGCACTTCTGACTTACTTTTTCTTTATTAGTGACCTAATCCAAGAAAAAATTCACTACTTTTGTTCCAGAAGCATTTTGCTTGTAGACCAGTGTAACATCTATCTCTATCTTTTGTAGGTCATCAACTAAGAGAACCAGAAATCAAAGCCATTAAAGAGGTAAGCTTTTTCTCTATTGCTTGTTTTATTGATTAGCCAGGACCAGAGTGAAACTCATTTTTCATCATCTAGTGTGAACTCAAAAGTCTTTGTGTTGTCAATCCACAACAGTTGTTGCACCTTTAGTATCCCTTTTTACCGGTGTATCAACCCCAGACCTGTGGGTTAATGCAGTGGTAGATAACATTACCCCTAATGTCGTATTGCCAGTGGTTCATGGGCTAACATGCAGCTGAGTAGCTTTGCCCCCATACTAGTGTGCCACACATTGTTCACAGGTTAATGCACCGATGGCTCACAGTTTATCAGGAAACCTCACCAACTTCATTGTGTGCTTTGATTGCAGATTTGGGTGCCGACAAAATTAGTAGTGCCATAGCTGTGCAATAAAAATAAGTTATAACAAGTTAATAAATATTACACATACATAGTAAATCTATACGAGAAACAAGTTGTACATTAAAAGCCAGGCATTAGCAATTAAGTGCACTAAACAGTGTTTGAGTCTTTGATGCTTCTGTGTTACATCCAGAGGGATGTGTGCAGTGCTTGATAATGTTTGTGACACAGGCATGAGTAAGCTATGCAGTGTATTTCCTGTTTCAGGACATACAAGAAAAATGTATACTGACATTATGTCTGTCTTTGTCTGTTATGTCTTTTTAGCATGATGGGACTGAAACAAGTGACAGCCAAAAAAACACAGAGCAATGCAAAATGGACACTGCAGCACTAAATACAATGAAAGATACAGGTAAAATGTGGTAAAAGTGTTTTAGTTCTCAACAATTTCTGTTCTGAATCTTCAATATATATCACATGTGAAATGAGAGTAAAACATTCATAGAACAGTGGGCATAGCCAGAGTAATTTTCATAAATCTGTAATTACCATCATGCACATTTACTTGCGCATCAGGGCAGGGCAACCTTGCAGGCAGGAGTTGTTTGCACGTGTAACAAATGTTTTTGCTCAGAGTAATATTTTATTTTAAGGTGACTTATAATATAATGAGGGCATTACAGGTGGGGTCCAATGAACGTCAGAGTTTTTATGCCTATGCTGCATTCATGCACTTGCATGTATTCTGAATTTTGTAAAAGAATCATAGAGTTAAAAAATATGGAGGTAGCTTATCCTACCTTCCCACTGTATTGGCTATGAGGCCAATTTCAGAGCTGCCCCATCTTGGATTTTCTAACTCCTCCTATGGAAAATATCACAGAAATTGGCAGAGAGAAGTAGCTTCACTGTAACTCGTCCCTCCCTGATCCCTCCCTAATGAGTGCATAAAACAGTCAGACCCGCTCACTGGGCTAAGAGAGCCAGAACGATGCTAAGGCAATGCTAATTAGCTGCTAAGTTACATGCTAGCACCTAGTCATCCAGCCCGCCTTTTGACAGATGTCAATCAACTTCACCACACCTACAGTTATGCACAAATCAACCTTTTGAAATAGCGTAAACCAAGACATTATTTGTCAGTTTTTTTTTAACAGTTGCAATACAATACATTGCAATCTAAGTGTATTTCTTAATTCAGTATATCCATAAAACAGTTGAAGACTGTATCTATATTACAGGCAGGATTTGAACAATAATTTAATTACTTTGGTTTTGGGAGATAAAGTTTTGTCTCAGAAAACAAAAATCTATTCAAAAATTTAGTTTGCAGCATTAAGGTCCATGAGGACTGGACTTATAGTATACAGGATAGTCCTGTAGCCTTCAAGATTGGGCTACAGTCAATGACAGTCAGCATAGGTCTATTATCTGTGGCTGTGCTCTCATATTGTCTGTTGAAAGGCTTTTCTGGATGGAAGGAGCTGCCAGCAGCGCACTGCTCATGCAAGCTGTGGTGTGAATAACCTTGTATCTCCACCGCATGGCTCTGACATGAGTAGATTCACATCTGCACCCTAATGCATCCATTGTGTTTGATGCTTAAGACCTATTACTGGCTGTTGGCAAAGAATGCCTATGACGATCACAAATCTGCCATTGTCAAAGACCATTTCAGATATAATGAAGCAGACATTTTTCTTAATCAGTATTGGTGCTCCTCTTGTTTTATGATTACATTGAGAATGAAAAATTTAACTTATCAAAGTTTGACTAAGCCGCTTCTTAGCAGTAGTTCTTAACAGTACACAAAGGTGTTTCTTTCAGGATTATCTGAATTGACGTTAAATGTGTGAGTTCACATACCAGTGGCGGTGTGCAGGCGCAGTAATTTCCAGGGGGGTCAGGGGGGTTATGACCCCCCCAAAAATCAGGTCGAGCCAATATAACCCCCTCAATAATCACAACATTGCGATGAATACAAATATGAATTATCTTGCATGAATAACTTGTCGATTTTCTGTATTCATTTCGTTTGCCAGCAAAATAGTAATTGGTTTATTCCACCCCCCTCCCCTCCCCGTGCAGAATACTTGGTACGGCCCAGTCCACTGTCTCTCCTGAGCGTTGGCTGTTTGCTGCGTGTGTGTCTCAGCCACTGGTTTTGTAGTTGGCTGGCTTTAACCTGTGCTAGTTATGAAAAGTGCACCAAAGAGCCAGTCAACAATTTTACAGAAAAAAAAGAAAAAGAAAAAAAAAGTACTGCCCAAGAGAAGGTAAACAGTCATATATTCAAGTTAGCTGATGATTGCTAAATTGCCAGTGTGAGGTAAAGCTAAGGAGGCTGTCACAGAATATGTGCTGTGTGCAGAACTAATGTCAGTTTACCACTGAATGCTAATTTAAGTGGGGAGATGGCATTATTTACTAATCAGCCTCGCTGTTGTGCTGACACTGACAGTAGCCTAGTACATAGCTGAAGCTAAGTAAATCACAGTAAAAGTATCATAATGCATTTCTAATACAGAAACTCCAAATTAGCATACTCCTTTAATAAAAGTACATGATTCAACGTGTAAAAAAAATAGGGGGAGAGTTCAACCCCCCAATATTACACCCAAAGTTACACCCTTGGCAGTGTGAGTCAATGGCTTGGCAGTACTGCCATGAGTGGGCAGGTTTAAGAGTTGCAATACTTGTTGTCAACATGGCAACCTGAAAAAACTGTAACATATGCCACTAAACATTTACAAAAACAACAAAAATCTTCTAACAACATCTTTATAGTGTTGTTTTACTATCAGTAGCGGTTTGTTAAGCTACGTAGCTAGCGCTTTATCCAATCACAGTCCAAGTATTCTACTGAAAGTCCCTGCCTTTTACAAACATTTTCAACAGGAAGCATTCCAATTAATATAACGTTAGCAACTCTATGCTAACATTAGCTCAATCTCGCTTTTGCCAGGTTAGCATTTAAAGCTTTAATATGAATAAGAACTCTTACTCTTTTTATTGCTTCATTGACACCCTCTACATTCCAAGATGTCATCCTTATTACATGTCTCATGATTTTTAAACTAATTTTACCACTAATAAACTAAACAGACGAAATCCAACTGTAGCAATCTACAAATAACATACTCTCCCAGTCCCTTCGTCCCAGTCCATTCCCTGCAGAGTTCCTGTCAAAATTAGTCCCATTCTCTTTGCAGTCATTTCCAATTCAAATAGACATCCAGAACGGGATGAGCTCACTGACATAGGACAGAAAGGAAACATCTACTTAGCCACTGTAATCAGTGTAATCCAGCTCTGGTGGTCTAGAAAATGCATCATCCACAGATTCTTCCTGCAGAATTTATTTTTGAGTTCCCCTGTAGGTCCTTTAGCAGTTTTCTTTCTCATCAAAATGTAGGGGAGACCAGGGATGGTTGTAATAGTTTTTGCTTCAGCACCTGTAACTCACTGAATTTTTGAGCTACGGTTCTCAAACTTTGATACAAAATACACAGGATTTGTTGACTATAAATGCCACCTATTCACACCCAGAATATCACAGACCTTGTGGGTTAGTGTCAAATACACAGTGGTCCTTTGTTACAACCTACCCCACTACTGGGGTCAGTTGTAAAACATGTAGGGGGGAGTTGTAACAGTCAGGCAAAGAACCAAAAACAGAGGCCACAACCTAAAATATGCTTCAAAACTGGTGTACTGAGGAAAAAAGAACAATCCAGAGCAGTGTCAGTGTCTCTTTCTGTGACTGAACATAACTCACACACACACAGTTTAACTCGAGAGTGTGTGTAGTGTAAAAAAGTCTAATAACAAACTTGTATAAGCCCTAATCATTCATGAACATTCAACTACAAAGCATCTGTATGAAAAACATGTAGGTCTGATACACCTATAGTCGATTTATATGTATAAAAACAAAGCTAGTGTGCATGTATTCATGAGTATATTCTTGATCAGAATTAAAATGTTGACAAAAGAGTGTTAGTAGTCCTGGAGTTGTCTTGGCCTTCTCTGTGACCTCATCAGATGCGTTTTTAAAAACAGCAGCAGCACAGCTCTCCTCAGTCTTTCTTTTCCTGGGCCTGCTGTAAAATGATTAAAATCCATCAAGTTTTATATATATGTTTTTAGTAAGGGGATGGTTGTAACACCTTTAAAATCTTTGTTACAATTCACCCCACCCCTGTCTGCAGATGTTTAGCTCACTGTATAAGCAGAGGGAAAATACATCATATTTTGTAATTGTATCTTGATAAATATGAGCCTAATACACAAAATTTAGTTTTGGTCAAAAAATTGCTATCTCAAAATCACTTTTTTCTCAATAAAATTTACATGCTCCGGTTTCCAGCCTTGAAGATCACCAGGTTAGATCGCTGACAAAGTGGCTACGAACTGATCTGACCATTAGAGCTCTATCTATTTACTGATCGGGGGAACTAGTGGTGTTACAACTCTCCTCATGTTAGAACCATCCTCATGCTCCCCTACACTTGTTTCTCCAGGCGGTCAAGGCGGTTGCTGTGGTCAGATAGGCATACTTCCATCTTAGTAATTCATGGCTCATATGCTTCAAGTTTATGCCGAACTGCCTCCGCATGAGTTGATAGCAAACAGCACGCTCTTCTCCAGTTTAGTTTTAATGTTGCCTTCTAATGTTCCCTTTTTGTAGTTGAATATATCCCAGCAGAGGCATTGCTTGACAGAATGCCAGAATGATGTTGGTATGCTATATGCATCTCAAGTTCTATATGCATCAACAAGCTACTTTAGGTCTGTACAGCCATGATTAGCTAGTTGTAGGACTCACACTAAAAAAGAAACACTGACAGGCATCCACTCTCATTCATACTGTATAAGTACAAGTCTGGATGGTGTGAGAAAGCCAGGGTACCCAGATGGATCACACAGTAACTTAAGAAGGAGATGCAGACTTCACACAGAGAGACCTCAGTATAGTAATTGTCTAATGAATAAGAACATGTAACACTGCTAAAAGAGTATACTACATCAAAAGCAAGATTTATTTATTTATTTATTTTGTTTGTTTGTTTGTTTGCTTTCAGAAAAGCTTGTGGATTGCAAAAATGAAAAGGTAAGTAACTGTACAATGTTATCAAATCAAAACTCTATTACTTTTACAAAAAGATTACTTCTCTACTATACTGTATCTCAGGAAACAACCTTGGAGCAACATCATAGAAAAGCACTGTTCAACAAACTCCATCTCCAACACTCCAACAGTCAATGGCATAAGCTGACTGAAACTGAGTTTCTTCAAATAGGACCAGCTCTGAAGCCTGACATAAGTGAAAATAACGTCTCTTTAACTTTTCTTAAACAACTTATGATGTTAGACTACAGGGCCAGATATGTTCAGCTAAAACAAAAAAGCTCTAATGAGGACAATGTAAAACAAGCATATGATCATCAAAGTGATGACAATGACATAGATGCATTTTGTAGCAGTTCTGTAGAATATGATCAGTCCCAAGAGGATAACATCCATCCTTTAGACGTCCAGATGGCAGTGTTTCACTGCTCAGACAGCTTTCTAAGGCAGAACATGGTCACAAAACTATCCCAGTGTCAGTACGCCTTACCTCTGCTGGTACCTGATCCTCTTCACTGAGGACATTGAGTGTCCTCTGTGGACATTCAGACAGATTAAAAAAACCTGGAAGAAAACTGAAATCATAGACAACTCAGAGGTCATCACCATGAAGTCAATGCCCATCTTACAAAGCAGAAACTCCGATGGTGTTTTGTTTCCGTCTGGGATCTCTGTCTGTGTCCAAATCTCAGCTGATCAACACTTTGATCAATGACCGCCACAGCACCTTCTTCCACAGAAACTGTCCAGGCAGCACCAAAACTCGCCTTCTGTTTGACGGAGTAGCAGAGATAGCCTGGTACTGCCCTGCTGGAAAAGCCAATGATACCTTCACTGACTGTGTGGCCTTCTGTAATCTTCATGGAGATGGTCTGACTTCTGACAAACAGATGAAAATACTGATGAACAAGTCCTCAGTCAATGTGGTTTTTGTGAAAACTTTGGAAAAAGGACAAGAGAGTTTTGAAGTAATATCAGGTCTTGTGAAGTCTCCACAACCTCTCATTGTTCTGCTTGAAGACAGTAGTTGTAATGCAGTTCAGATAAAAGCAGGAAAACACAAAGTTGGTCTTAAAGACAGAAGCCAGTCAGATGTTTCTGAAGAACTTAAAAGAATCATCAGAGACATTTTATTGGGTCCATGCACAACCTTTCAGCTTGAATCAATGTCTGAGACTGTAGTCAGAGTGGACGAAAATGATACCCACTGCAAAAAAGGGTTGTCTGCGACCAAGGAACTGATGAGTATGATTCAAACAGTAAATGTTTCAGAGATTAAACGCAAATTTCTCCCCTGCCAAGGCCAACTGTGGCATGACTGGTGTAAAATAAACAAAGAACAGTATCGTCTCAAGGGACATGTTGAGAAGGATAAATGTGAAAAGCAAAAAAGGTTGAAGAAATTACGAGACAGTCAGTGCAATGTTTCCTGTAGTGAACTGATGGAGTCTTTTATCAAACACCTTTCATCTTTGCCTTCAACAGAGAGAGAGTATTTCTTGAAATGGACCCAGATCTTACTAGATTCCCTCTCTACAGATGATCTCTCTTTAATTCTCCAAAGCTATGATCAGACGTGGTGTGAGGTTTTAGACTTAAAGAAGAAACCTGACAAAACCAATGAGTTGAAATCCAAACAGGCAGAACTTGAACAAATATCCACAAAACTTCAGTCAGCAACATGTGGCTTGGAGCACATCTTCAGAGAAATGGGACAGATCTATGAAGCCCATAAGTCTCTAGAGAAACCACCAAAGATGGACCAGACTGACTGGTCTAAATACCCTGAGCTGGCTGCAGAGCTGATGATATCAGGACACCCAGTGGAGCTGATGGATGGAGATGCAGGTCATGTCCCTTTAACTTGGATCTCAAGTCTTATAGATGAGGTCATCAACAAACTGGGTGACAAGAAGGTCTTTGTTTTGTCAGTTTTGGGCATACAGAGCAGTGGGAAGTCAACTATGCTGAATGCCATGTTTGGTCTCCAGTTTGCAGTCAGTGCAGGCAGATGCACCAGAGGAGCCTTCATGCAGCTGGTCAAACTGTCAGAAGACATGAGGAAAGATTTTCAGTGGGACTACATCCTTGTGGTGGACACTGAGGGGCTGAGAGCTCTTGAGTTGGCAGGTAACACAACCATTCACCACGACAATGAACTGGCAACATTTGTCATTGGTGTTGGAAACATGACTCTGGTGAACATCTTTGGAGAGAATCCCTCTGAGATGCAAGACATTCTGCAGATTGTGGTTCAGGCTTTCATGAGAATGAAGAAAGTCAGACTTTCACCAAGTTGTGTGTTTGTTCACCAGAATGTCACAGATGTTGGAGCAACAGAGAAAAACTTGGAGGGAAAAAGACGACTACAAGAAAAACTAGACCAGATGGCACAAATAGCTGCCAAAGAGGAAGGCTCTGATGCTTTTAGTTTCAGTGACGTCATTGAGTTTGACTGTTCAAAAAGATGTGAAGTACTTTGCTCAGCTGTGGGAGGGAAGTCCTCCGATGGCTCCTCCAAATCCAGGTTACAGTGAAAGTGTCCAAGATCTGAAGAGCTTCATCCTCTCCAAAGCTTCTAAGTCCTCAGGTGTTACTTTCTCTAAGTTGAGAACCAAAGTTCAGGATCTGTGGAACGCACTTTTGAATGAAAACTTTGTGTTCAGCTTCAAAAACACCCTTGAAATTGCTGTTTACAGAAAACTTGAGTCCCAGTTTGAGAAGTGGACATGGGCCCTGAGGAGTGAAATACTGAACATTGAAAACCAGCTTCACACCAGTATTGAAAATGGAAAACTGAGTAAAGTAGAACAGGGACATATTCGTAACAACATGAGTAAAACATATGGACAAGTCACATCAGAAATGACATCATACTTTGAGGAAGAAAAAGAAAAGGAAATCCTGATTCAGTGGAAGGCACAGTTTGAGCTTAGGATTAAGAACTTTCATGATGATCTAATTAGACAAGTGACGAGAAAGCTTGATGAACTTATCCAACAGAAAGAAGCCTGTAGAAAGGTTGATAAACAAAAGACTACATTTAAAAGCAAGCTGCTGCAAAAGAGCAAAGACCTGGCTCATCAGCTAAAAGACAAAGAAAAAGATGAAGATGAACTAAGAAAGCAGTTTGAATGTGAGTGGACACACTGGGTCCAAGATTTAACTGGAAATACCAAACCCATTGAGGACATTGATTTGGATCATGATGTGCCAATTATTCTTGAAGAACTTGGCTTTGAATGGGCTCTTGTTACAGAAGCTAAAAAATCTGAAAATTACAGAAAGATAGACAAAGTAGGGGATTACTCATTTTACATTCTCCAAAACACTAAGAACCAAGAGAAAAGCAAAGAATACACAGAAGAATCGGGGCAATTGGTGACTACAACAGGAAATATGATGGGAAAATGGCATGCTTTTACCAAATTTCTGGGATTTGGAGCAAAACAACAAAAAACACAACATAAAATTTCTTCATATGATGAAGAAAAATGCATCAGACATAATATTCAGCAAATTCAGAAGCAGGCCATGAAAGTACTACAGACCAAACCTTTAGCAAAAAGAGGTTATAATCAAACATATATGCAAGAGGTGGCCAAGAGTGTTAAAGAAAATGTTGAATCTTTTCAATCACAGCTCAGTATCTCTTTAAAGAAAGACTTTACAGTTGATCTTTTACTCTATGTCTTTGATGGTGCAAAAGAGTACATTGTTGCATCTCACAGGAACTTCAAGGTAAACCATGATGCTGCAACTTTTCTGCAAGGCATGAAAAAAGAGTATTACATGATTTTCAGGAGTTTCTGCAAAGGAAGTTCATCTGCTGTTGTACTTGCAAAACTGATCTGTGAAAAACTGAAAGTTTCAATGACTGAGACTGTGTGTAACAGAACTGCCATTGATATCGCTGGAGACATGAGAGAGAATTTTCCAGCATTTAATGAAAGCAGGCTGAACTTAGAGAAACATGTGTTAAAGTCACTGGCAGAGAAGGAAGACTTTGACAGTTATATCACCTATATCCGGAAACCAAAGAAGCATGTGGAGAGTTTTATCAGAGAAGAAGTAAAGAAATACATCTCTAAAAAACACAAGAATAAGGCACTTAGTCTACTCCAGAAAAATGTTGACAACATTTACAAACAATTAAATTATGCATTGTTTGAAACAACAGAAAAAGTCAAGGATAATGCACATTTGAATGTATGGTTGGAAGAATTCTTGAGTTTGATCAAAAACATTCTTACATTTGACACAGTTTGTTGTCAGGATTTTAATGATATTAACAACTTTGAGTTTCTCAAGGAAGAAATAGAGAAAGGTCTTGCCCCGATTGTAAAAGAGATGAAAAATCTACCACTGGAAACATTGAAGGACTTCAGGCTTCAGCCAGATCAAATCCTCATTGATCAGCTGTGTGACTGCTGCTGGGAAACATGTCCTTTCTGCACTGCTGTTTGCACCAACACTGTCAAAGATCACAGTCCTGATAAACACAGTGTGCCTTTTCACCGTCCTTCAGGGATTGAAGGATGGCACAGGCGAGGAACAGTAGAGCTGGTTGTTGATTTCTGCACAACATTAGTTGCCAGTAATTGTTGTTTTTATCCCCAGTTTGACTCAGATAAGACTGTTCCATACAAACAGTACCAAACTGCTGGAGGGAAATATGCTGAATGGAATATCACTGCTGATGCATCCAAGCTGGTCTATTGGAAATGGTTTCTATGTCGATTTCAAAAGGAGCTGGAAGATTATCACAAGTTGGAATTTGTGGGTCGAGGAGAAATCCCCAGTGAGTGGAGAAACTACACTAAAGAGGAAGCTATTAAAAGTTTGGATGAAATGTACAACATGTAGCTCCACAGAGAACAATACTGCTCTTTTAAGCAACTTGAAACATATATACTGTATATTGTCATATTCCAACAAAGATGAAAACAGCAAATCCTAAAATTACTCTAGACTTTTCGGAGCTTTCTACAATCTTATAATGTTAAACCCTCATCAGAAATGTACTTGGAGCTGTGTTTTCTTTTATTCACGCCAGTTTGAGTAATCCTGTTTTCCACAAACCACCAACTCTCCCACAACTCTCTGCCCACTCCAGGAAGCACTGACCAATCAAGCTCTTTTTTCACTGATTTGTCACAGCAATTTTTCATTTTGTAGTAAAACCACATTATACAAAAAGTGCAGAAGGATGGAAGTAAGAAGCTTTTTTTCTCTGTTTCTGTTCAAAAGAGCGTAACAGAACCGCACTCTGCTGGTCTCTTGTTTCTTTATGGCACAAATAAAGTAAACATAATGGTTTTTCAAGATTGTAAAACATGCATTACTGTTCTAGGTGACCAAGACTGGTGTAATGAGAAGAAAATTATATAAGAAATTATATTGTAAAACTATTATCATGTTTGACAATTTACAACAAAACAAGCTTGCTGTCATTTTTTTACTTTATTGTGTAATGCAATCAGAATGTATTTTTTACTATGCTTGCCATCTGAAGACAGCGTATCAAATTGTATCTAATCATATGTAACAAATGTAATAAAAGTGATATTTAAAGATACTGTAAGCAGCATGTGCTCGTACTGCTTTGAAAACAGTACTGTGGTCTAAATCAAAACAATTCCGCTTTTCTGATTGGATGATTGGCAGAAAAGTTTTAGAACCAATACAAAAAATGTAAACAAAAACAATTTGGCCATTATGTTGTAAACATATTTTTAATTGTTAATAAATCAACTGTACCATTGTTATCAATAAAACAAATATTTGATTTAAACATGTTAGTAACTTGTAGGAAATATAAAATATATATATATTGCTCATAGCACCTTTAATTATTACAATTTACAGACTTGAATGTTTTTGTATATTTTAGTTTTACAGTGGTTACAAGTAAAATTTCGATACTTCTACAAAATATGAGACACAGACCAATATATGCTTTTTACTTTTTATTTGACTTCATTTTCTCTTCTCATTGTTTTAAGAAAATAAAGCATTGGTGTATATCTGTTCTTCTAGCAGATCTTGAAGGAGGTCAGCTTGAAGTCTCCTTTGATTCTTAGGTAGTTGATGACGTTCATGTCCACACGGTTTGGAAACTGCACTTCTTGTTCATCGGGAAGCTCCACCTCAAACACGTCTCCATTAAACTTCACCACAATCTGAAGTCAAACAGATTATTTACTTAAACATAACTTTTATAGTGAGATAAGTATATTATAAAAATTGTATCTGCCACAGCAAACGTCTGCCTCCTAGCTTGCCGTGATTTGCATATTGATTTAGCAATTTAATATTTATTTGGACATTTTCACATGCATCATACTAGAAAACACAGCCCTTATACATTTTTACTTCCACATTTTTTGCTTTTCTTGACAACTTGGCTCTCATCAGAAAAACACTCTCACCTTCACATCAGAGCCTTTCTGCAGAGGGTTGTGCACTTCCCGTTTCTCGTCGCCCCAGCTGCCAGCAGTCTTGGAGTTACACACAACTACAGTTCCATCAAGATCATCATTGAAACGAGGATTGAAGTGTAAAGCCAAGTCCTCTCTGTCACAGCCGAGGTCGATCTGGAACCTGAACATGTAAGAAAGTTTTTAGTATTCAGTTGGAGAAAGAGAACAAGTACTGGCTAGTGAAAACAAAACACAAAAGAGACTATATAAGCAACTGAGGGGTTAACACTGAGTAGATATATATGATTTACCTGTCAGCATCGTGCAGAATCATGCCTTTAATTTTCAACTGATCTCCAGCTTTTAGTTCCATATTCTTCATCTCAAGTTCCTAATATAAAAATCAACACTGTTTATACTGTTTACAAACACAG
Organism: Bostrychus sinensis; assembly: GCA_020698575.1. Lineage (NCBI taxonomy): Eukaryota > Metazoa > Chordata > Actinopteri > Gobiiformes > Eleotridae > Bostrychus > Bostrychus sinensis. The sequence goes on along the minus strand of CM036253.1, from coordinate 25,695,692 downwards.
CCTACATTCAATTTAAATGTAAACCAATGGAAAAACACACAAAACTGCACAAAAATTACAATATCAACCTAACAAGGGTGATTTGAGGGGGTAAAGTGGTACCTGAAGAGTAGTCTGGACTACGAAATGCTAATGAATGAAGTTTAAATACAAAACAATTTCACTTCAGTTTAACAGGGCAGAGGGAAACACAAGCTGAGTGAATTCTGGGGCTGCTTTTTGTATTTAGTGTGTTATACATACTGTCAAAGTGCACAGGTCTAAAAATACAATTCATTGCACGCAGGCATCAGTCCACTTGTCTATAGACATGCTTAGTAGTAATAAATATAGAAACACTTAAAGATAAAGTTGTTGTTTTTTTAAATATGACTATTTCCAGCAAAAAATATGTAATGTGCAAAACGTGTAAAAGACATGAGATTTTTGCTATATAATAATATTCACATGATCAGACAGGCCTACATTAGCCTGACCTTAATTTAAACCTGCTTTGGACCAGGCTAAAGTTAAGTTTCCTGTGGCAAATAAGTCTGACCCATGATAAGCCTGATTCATGGAATAGATAGAGTATGAACCCCAAAAATAAGCCAGACTTGTCAAATACGTTATCAAGTCATGACAGTCTACCGCAAAGGAGTAGAAATAAATCTAGTTCTTAACCTTACCATGATTGGTTGCTGGTGCTGGTGAATAGTACACAAACTAATGGAGGGGACACGGTCTTCACTCCTGAAGAAACAAAGATGAGTGACTGAGAGGATTAACTCAGATTATTTTAAAAAATCACAGAAATGGGCTGGGTTTTGGCGTTAGAGTGATCACATCTCATCAATGTTTCCTAAAGCATCATTATAATGCACACAACAGCCCTACAATGCAGTTTCTTTGATCATCAGCAGATTATTAGAAGTTTATTAAATCATATTCTTTCTAATTATATGATGTGTACGCAAGTAAGAGTACTTAGCAACAGGCTCAGATACTTACTTGAGTAAAGGTTAATTTAGTATTGCATGTAGTTGCATGTTCTGAGGCAAACAACCCTTTTCAAAGTAAAAGAATTTTAAAAAAGGAAAGAAAACTTTAACTTACAGTAGGAAGACCTCCATTATTATATATTATTACATATTATTATAATATTGCATATTCTTTTAAAAGTTGGCCTACTTGTAGAAAATGTACTCAGAAAATACATATCTGGGGATTGCAGCAGAAGTTATGAAGTATACAGAGGTGAAAATAATGTTATGATTTACCGTTTGTATTTATCTTATATGTTGATCTCAGTAAGAAATAATAACACTATTTTCCAGACATGTAGTAGTTCAACATTGTTTGGTCTGGCCTGTGTGTGGCCATAGGGGGCGCCATCTGAATACTTACTGAAAAAGTTAAAAGCTTTAAATGGTATGGGGCCTATATTTATAAATGTGTAGGTACATAATTTAGTATACTTTATTCGTCTATATTTCCTGCAAAAAAAATGTCAACCGCTGGCCAGCCACTAAAAGACAAGTACTGTGCATGATGCGGTTTTCCGGTACGTTTCCGGAAGTGACGCACCAAAGTAAATAATGAGCTGTCTGTGCATTTAATAATGGAGAAAACTACCTTATATCATTGAATTTAAGACACATTTTAGAACTACGGCTTGTTGGGACGAGGATACTGAAAGGTAATGCACATAGGCTTTTTAGTGTTCACGTTTTTTCACATATTTTCTCAATGGCTGCTCCACCTGCTGTAGCATCCATTAAGAGTTAGCCACGAGCTAACAACTCGGCGTTAGTCAGTCTTGTCTCTTATCATTATCATTTTTGTTTATGTAGTTTGAATGCATATCGTGCAAAGTATTGAAAAACACACCAGCAATGTGCAGAAGTAGCAATTATGCACACTAGTTTGTAAGGGAGCAGGTGTCGGTCAGGTGTCCGCCTCCCTTTGAAACTGTTCTTTTTAAGAGAAACATTAGACCTAACTAGTGCGTCTATATGGATTTATTATGCTTCATTGTAGAGAAAACTTAGCTACGTGCAATCACCATGACAGAGAAGTTAATATGTTTATTTTTTACTTTTTTTCCCATGTCTGGTCTGTTAGGTGACGCTGTACTACAATGTTCACAGACATGGACTACGAGCTGGAAGAAGACAAGCTGTGAGTCACATTTGTGTTTATCGTAATACCAGTTCTATAGATATCCTTTGCTAGAGCATACTTAAAATGCTAAACTTCTTTTTTTTTTTTTTTAAGTGGGATACCGACAGTACCAGGAACAGTGAGCTTGACGAAAGATGCCAATAACCTCATTGGAATTAGCATTGGGGGAGGGGCACAGTATTGTCCTTGTCTTTACATTGTCCAGGTAGCACTGTGTTAAGTTTAATGTTCTACTCATCATATACATACCTTTGTTGTTATAGTTTATGTCTCCCCTCAGGTCTTTGATAACACTCCAGCAGCTTTAGAGGGCACACTGGCTGCAGGGGATGAAATTACAGGTGTTAATGGCAAACCAGTGAAGGGAAAGACGAAAGTGGAGGTAGCCAAGATGATTCAAGCTGTCCAGGTACATTACAGATATTTATGAACATTAGAAATTAAATTCCTTATCCAAAACAATGTGAAATGTGCTATATAAAGTGAACTGAACAATGCTTTATAAAAGAAAATATGTACGCATTACTCACATTTCCTGCTGTGAATTTGCTGTTGAGAAGTTGTTAATGTTCACCCCTGGACACTGGTGAATAACTAACTGTCTGGTGGAGCTGTGCCTACAGAGGTCAATACAGTGACCAAAAGTAATTGGTATCACGTCACCAACCCGAGTGGGCCATGTTGTTTTAGGAATCCATTGTTCACAAGCAGAAAAATTCCATGACTTCCTGGACATGGATTAAAGACAGACTGTACTGTGAGAATAAAAGGATTAGTTTGTTTTTTTTGCGTCCGTCCACACAAGATCACATGTGGTGGTCACTGCTGACGTTATAAATATATATATATATATATTTTTTTTTTTTTTTTTTTTTTTTTTTTTTGTGAGGTTTTAATTTGTTTGTTTTTCAGGGAGAAGCAACTATTCACTATAACAAATTGCAAGCAGATCCAAAGCAGGGAAAATCTCTCGATATAGGTCTCATATTAATTTTACATTATGCTAGAATTGACCATATTGTAAATCTACCTTGTCTAATTAACAAACGTGTGTTTTAGTGCTGAAAAAAGTAAAGCATCGCCTTGTGGAAAATATGAGCTCTGGCACTGCAGATGCTCTAGGACTCAGTCGAGCTATTTTGTGCAATGGTGAGACATCATAATGTGTGTTATCAATTTAGACAAGTTCCATACGTTTGAGCAGTGCATAACATAATAGTTGTTTGTAGATGGCTTGGTGAAAAGACTAGAAGAACTAGAAAAAACAGCAGAACTCTACAAAGGTAATCAAAAGTTATGGTATGCTAAAACCGATGTCTAGTTTTGAGGCTACAAGACTTTTGTGTGTGTTTGTCTGCAGGACTTATGGAGCACACAAAGAGATTGTTAAGAGCTTTCTTTGAGCTTTCTCAAACACACAGAGGTGACTTATTCTAAAATATGTATTTTTCTGGTTGTCGGTGTGTTAAATATTATTCCTAGCTTATACTACAATACTTACCTTTAAAGGGTCAACAAAACCCTAACTGGCATTTTCTGCCTTTGCTTTTACAGCTTTTGGTGATGTTTTCTCTGTCATTGGTGTTCGGGAGCCACAGGCAGCAGCCAGTGAAGCATTTGTAAAGTTTGCAGATGCTCATCGAAGCATTGAAAAATCTGGTATTCAGCTGCTAAAAACCATCAAACCTGTGAGTGAGACTTAGCCTACTTGAATGAAAAGATTGCCATTAGTCATAGTTTATTTGTTATATGCTGGATTTTGTTTTGCAGATGCTCCATGACCTCAACACATATCTTCACAAAGCCATTCCAGACACAAAACTCACCATTAGAAAGTATCTGGACGTGAAGTTTGAATACCTGGTAAGAAACTAAAACAACAAAGAGTTTAAAGGGACTTTGCAACTGTGAAGGAAGCCAACAATTTTGTGTCTTTTAGTCTTACTGTCTGAAGGTAAAAGAAATGGACGATGAAGAATACAGCAGCATTGTGAGTTTCCAGTTAATTCTGTGCCAAAATACATTAAATATTGAATGTGGTTAGTGATTTCAGTTGTATATTGTTTCCTCAAACAGGCCATGGGTGAACCTCTGTATCGAGTTAGCACCGGTAACTATGAGTACCGCTTGGTGCTCCGCTGCCGACAAGAAGCCCGTGCCCGCTTTGCAAAAATGAGGAAAGATGTTTTGGAAAAAATAGAGCTGCTTGATCAGAAACATGGTATGTCGTGTGTTTATGTGTACACTTCAAAGATACTCAGACATTTTCAATTGCTTACATAAACTAATCATACACCTGTGTTGAGAGATAAAATACATTTAAAAAAGTTTTCCTAAGCATTTCTAATGTTCATAAAACTGGCCGCCTGTATTGCTAAATGATTTGGCTATATAGATTGCTTTAACAAAGCATTTGAAACGAAAAATACTGGAAAAAAAAATACTGGAAATGAAAAAATATTTTTATTATTATCGTAAACAACCAATAAACCACTGTAATATATTGATAAGTCTGTACAACTACAGTAATTTATAATAAAAGTTCCACTTGTTTGTAATGTAATGTTCTGATCAGAAGGGGGAGAACTATCACTTATTTGCATCAGAGGTTGATATTTTAAAGAAATGTGTTTAAGTACTGGGTGGATGTTACCACAAATTTTATTTTAACAAGAGGAAACTCATTTGCATTTTACATACTTCATCTTACAAATATTGAACCGCTATGATTAGCAAGCAGATCTCTACAGGGTTTCCAAAATATTCAACCCATAGAAAATGTATAAAATTCATTATTGCTTATCTGTCATTCCTGTTTACTATATCATGCTCACCTATCTCCTTTTCTCCTCACATACAGTCCAGGACATTGTGTTCCAGCTGCAGCGCTTCGTCTCGAGCATGTCCCACTATTACAATGAGTGTTACGCAGTGCTGAAGGAGGCCGACGTCTTCCCCATCGAAGTGGACCTGTCCCGCACCATGTTGAACTACAGCACCCAGTCCCTCACCTACACAGACGAGGACGACGAGGAACAGGGTGGGGGTGGCGAACAGGTGCAAGGAAGCAGCACAGTCCAACAGGCGGAGAACGGAGCAGAGAAGCTGATTGATGATGACTAAGTGTGTTGTTAAAATCTATTCCCACTTCACTTTCACAAATTGCAAACAATCAAAAAGCACCAGTTCCAGGCCATATAGTTAATTCATATAATTTACCCTTTCAATTCAGGTCAGTGCTGAATAAATGCAAAAGATATAATTTATTTGAACTGTGCAGAATACTGTATACTACATCTGAGGTGTGCCTTCTATCCCTGATGACATGATGTGTGCTGTGTGGATTGTAATGTTAATTAATTTATATGTTCTTATTTTCCATCATTCTGTGCTACTGACATGACAAATCTTTATCATGTATCTTGACATTACATGATCATGACTATATTTGCTTATAGTTTTGATTGATTGTTGAACCATTTCTCTATAGCTTTACTTTTCCACAATCTTCTCTAAATTATTATATAGTGCCCCCAGAAGCCCCTCTGTGCTTTACTGGGGAAATGAAAACACTACTCAGAAAAAGAACTCAGCAAGTCTTTTGTGTTGTAACTTTTATCAAGATATATTTATTGTTTTGTTTTTTATTGTACTATTGTCAAATACTATACAAGGCATTGTCATGTTGAATAAATAGGAATGAGTAACTTTTTTTATCGTGACATGTAGAAGATAACTGTCAAGTGTAAGTGTAAAGACTGAAAAAAAACTCAGCTGCTCCACAAATTTGGATGCATATTTTTCATAATCACGATAACATTCTCATGTTTGACATTATTACATAAATTGCTATAGAAAAATGCCAAAAGGCTTGGAAGTAAAGTATTCATCTCCCGTGTGACCCTTTTTATTTTACTGTTAATTAAGTGAATGTTCAACTAAATTTGATCTCTTCATTTAGCATTTGCACTTAATTCAGTACTGATACACAAGAGGGCAGTATTTCCCACACACGCAGGACCACAGGGTCAGGCCCCTCGCTCTCAGTTGGTGAAAATGGCATAACTAGAATCTCGAATAAGGTCGTGTAGTTTAGTTTTTGTGAGTTGCAAGAGTAGATTATGAAATGAAAAAATATTCTCTAATTCGTTTGTTTTTTATAAAAAAAAAAAAAAAATATATATATATATATATATATATATATATATATATATATACAATTGCAGAAAATTCAGCAGAAAATAAACTACCTATATAGTTATTTTCATTAGTGAAAAAGTAACTGATGTTTCTAGGCACCTCCCACTTTGCATCAGTGTCATGGAAACAGACCTGGCAGGGGGTTTATAAGGCACAGCACGGCCTGAGTGAGATTTGTTACTTTACACTTGGAGCTTGGAGTGAACAGCAGGTGGGCAACATTGTGAAAACTAACCATTAGCCACGCAGAAAAAGCTACACATTCTTCTACAATTAAGTAATTTATATACATTTCATCATTTAATCTCATATTTTAGAGAAATATTTTGAAGATATAATAAGTGAAATATATGAAATGGAGGACATCAACCTACCCCCATTTGGGCCGCCCATCATTTGTGACTCAGGCTGCTTTGTAGGAGGTAAAATAACATCATTACAGATTCTAGGTGACATTGATATAACGAAATTTGGGGCTGAATGAATAAAAGTTACATGTGGTGAGGTTGAGAAAAACTGATATTATCCCTCACCCACTATTAGCCAGCTAAATGACTTCCTTGACGGTGTTTTCTTCATGTTTGCCAAAACTGTACTGAACACTACTGGAATAAATGTGAAATGTTTCTTAGAATTGAAGAATTTATTGTTTTATGAAAATTAATTTATTGTAAAACATTAGTGTTTTAGCCTGTAATGTTAAGTACATGGGGGCTTCCAAAAGTACCTTTTGGAATACAGTTGTGTTACCGTTCCAGGTGCCATAGAAAAGAACTAGATGGTGATGAGGTGATTCAGACGTCAGCTCACAGACCTGACTCAGGTCAAATCCTGAGAAAGTCTCAACACTGTTTGAATGAACTCAAATAATTTATTTACATATGATTTGTTTGTAATACTTCAATGGAAAAACACTCTTATCAGGCAAAATAGGTCATTAGTGTCAATTTATTTGCAAACGTGTTTTGCATAATTGGTGGTCATTTTAATTACTACCTTATTGCCCCAAAACTGAACTATTCACGTTATTAGTAGAGTCAGTGGTAGAACTGGTGCAAATACAGCATTCTATAAGGTGATTCCTTTTATGTGGAAGGGCTGTTTCAAGATGCTTCTTGTGGTCCTTTTGGGGATGCTGGTGTGCCACAGGTTATTGTTGTCCCCTATGAAGCGGAGACTGTGGCGGATTCCCCTGGTACCACCTGTCCATGACCAAAACGTGGACCAGCACACAGACTTTGAGTTTGTGTTGTCCGATGAAGAGGAGTCTGACTCTGAAGAGGACCTACAGGCTCAGTCCCCTTTGGAGAGTCATGTGGCAGATGCTCCAGTGGCTGTGGCCGCTGTAGCGGAGAAGCCACTCAGCTCGACCACTCGGCAACTCCTTCCAGTGCCCAAGGTTCAATTTATTGTCATTTATTGTTTTGCTGTAAGCTACTTTCCTGACTACAACTACTATATAAAAACTGTAGCAATAAGGGCTAGAGGAATAAAATAATAACATTACGCTTATTCATATCCTGAAGCCTCCAAGAAAAGACCAAGAGAAGATGACAGTGAGGGCTGTGAGGTTGCTGCTAAGAAAGCCTGTTCCAGCCAAACAATAGCTGTGCTGAGGAAGAAGCAGTCCCTGGAACGTCAGCCAGAACGTCTCGCCCTGCCTCCTCCTCCAGATTCTTCCTCCGGGCCATATATTCAGCTGAGTCAGACTCCGACTCCGAGTCTGACACCATGGTATTTTTTGTCTCTTTGTTGGTTATTAAAACAATATATTTTTCTGTATCTCTAATATCTTATTTTGTTCTGTAATTATGTTGGTTTATTTATTATGTGTTGTGTCAACAGGTTCACAACTTTCAGCTGTGTGTGAAAGGCAAAAGATTATCCTGCTCTGGTTAACACAATTTCAGTAAGTACAGTATTTTAACATTGTCAGTGTCTAAGCATTGTAAACAAACATTGTATGCAGTGTGCTGTCTTTTGCATTAGTTGTTGCTAAACTGAAATTAACCTGTTCATTCAGCCAAACTGTAGGTGAGGCCTGTTTTCATAAAACATTATGTATTTTTTTGTAGGCGCTGCTAAACCGACAGTGTTCCTGGCTAATCCAGCACTCCAGAAAAACAAAACAGTATTGTTCCTGTTGCACAAGAAAGGTATTCAGCAACATTGATTTTTATGTTTTTCACACCATATCCTCAATAATTATTAATGTCCCATTTTTGTTATTTTATATTTGTCCATAGATGTGTTCTAACTACAGATAAATGCCAAAGCAATATTTTGCTCTTGTAAATTCTGCTAGGTAAGTAGATTATCCTAACATTATTAATAAGTGAAATCCCACCACTTTTTACATCACTTGTTGCTAATCTAGGATCCAAAGTGGATGTGTTCATTCTGGCCCATTCAGATGAAGAGGATACATACTCTCAAAGAGGCATTGCTTCAGTCAGCACCAGTAAGAAAACACTGTCACTGTACAGTCTTATAGTTTGTTTTCATGTTGTAATGCTACTCTTCTCACAATAACATTTCCTTTATTTTTGAGATGGTGAAGGATGAAGCAACTTTTTCCAGTTTTTTGGGGGGTCCACCTACAAGGATTCACATGCCAGTGTACACCTTATTCAAGTCCAAAGCCTGGATAAATAGAGAGGACTGCTTGAAGAAGGGCATCTAACATAAAACCTATGCCACATTAATGTGCAATAATTAAGTCATCAAGATTGGCACAATGGCATTAAGGGACCACAGTACTTGGCAGGTTTGCAGTAAAAAGTACATTTAAGAAGTACATTTTCAATCAAATCAATTAAACTTTAAACCAGTTACTGTAATTGTATTTTTTCCATATACAGATTATCATTAATAACAACTATAATGTACTATTTTTTTATTTGCAAAGTACATAATAAATCATTTATTTAATTAAGTGGTAAAAAAAAAAAGAGATCTGTTTTTTTAAAAGCTTTTCAGAAATATTGTCCCACATCATCCCAGAAAGCTTACAACCTTATCAAGTAGTACAACCTGACCATAAAAGACAAACTGCTCATCTCATCAGCTTCACATGAACAACTGCATTTCAGAGTCCATCACATCACAAGAACTTCTTCTAAACAAGTTGCAACAAAAATACATTCAGTGGCTGTAAACAAAATTAAATGGCTCTCTCTTATTGCATTAGTTAGCACTTCTGTGTGAAAGCCTTTACTTATTCTGTGGAAAAAGGGCACAAGATTAGACATTTTAATACAGATTAATAAAAAAAGAAAGAAAGACACACCAAAATATATAAGTCATAGTTTACTTGCATTTTTTTCATAAACACTACAAACACAGTTCCATGCCAAGCAAAAATACACCTCCCGGCTTGACCACCAGAGGGCCGTCGTGGCCTCTCTGAAGCGCACAGGAGCTGTTTATTTTGTGAGTGTAGCCTGTGCCCAAGCGCAGTACAAAAATCTCAGGAGGGACTGTGAGCCAACGTGGACCCAGTCTTCACACCACACAGGTGTGGCCCTTTATTTAGAATGGAAACACCAGATAAAAGAAGTGAAAGGGGAAAAAGGAAGTAATAAAAGTCAAGAACAAGCTAGCCTGGTTTCAGCCAACCAGCTAGTGACAAAGGTAATGTAAACGTTATGTCAGATCCTGATAATTATTTTGTTTAGTTTTTTAGGCGTTGTGACCATAGGACTAATAGTTAAACCCTCAAACTATTACAACTGCCTTAAAAACTAGCCATTCTTAAAGACTGGTTAGCTAATCTTTAATTTTGTTCCCTCCCTTAATGATAGTTATGTAGCCCCAGTGGCCTAATGGATAAGGCACTGGCCTCCTAAGCCAGGGATTGTGGGTTCGAGTCCCATCTGGGGTGAACTATTTTTATCTTTTTTTTAGCATATGAATGGCTAAAGGCTAGTTAGCCAGAGAATATTATGAATTCGCTGTGTTACGCTTCCACAGAACAACAGCTCTAACTCTGATCGGGCATAGGCTTCCCTCAACCAATCAGGAAACTCACCGCCTCAAAAAATCCTTTCCTCATAAATGAGAAGTTCTTCGCTCCAACAACTTAAACGTCTCTGTCTGCAGTTAGTTCACAGAACTGAACACATTTAGACAACTATGTTTTTAACACAGTGGCAGTGTGTTTGTGTTTTAGCTGTTTTAAGCTGCTCGACTGCGATCTTCGCCTCTCCAAACCGTAAGTATGTCGAGATCATGTGAAATCAGGCTGTTGGAAGTAATAAAGGCTTTTAAGACTTAACTAAAAAAGTCTGCTGAACCCATTGCTGTGATTTAAATACACACTCACTCAGCTTTTATTTATTTTATTTTTTATTGAAGGGAGTGTGGTACCTGGTAGTTTCAGCCAGGGCAATCACGAAGACAGGGAAATTTTAACTTTCGTTTTTGTCATTAGGAACATACTGCAACATTAAAATAAATCACTGTTACTAAAATATTTAGGTTATTGTAGTTTAGTACTCTGTGTATTTTTTTTATTTTTAAATTATATCTCTTGTATTTAGATCACGTTATTGTGCAGAAAAACTCACTACCCTAGAAACATGTAACAGTACTCTAATCTTCTTCACTACTACTTTTGCACTATTACTGATATTGATACTGATACTGAATACTGTACCCTTACAGAGATATCAGCAGCCACTGTGTACTGGGACTCCACACACAAAAAAGTGATGCTGAAGGAGGGGGTGCTGGAGACAGAGGGAGACGCGTATGGTTTCCTCAATAACACTTTAAACAGTACAGGCTGGAGTGTCCTAGAGATCCGGGCCGGCTATGGAAACACCCCTGAGACAGATGAACTCACCTTCTTCTTGGCTGGATACTTGGAAGGTTTCCTAACAGCACAGTAAGTGTCAGGAATGTGCTGCCTGCGCACTATTTTATGGATGTCTCGTGCTCAATGTAGAACGGCAAACTAAACAGGATTATGTGGTCAACAGGGCAAGAAAGAACTATGATACTTTCTCGTATAATACCATTCAAAATTGTTAACCTTTGCTTGTTTCGCTTGTAATTATAATACATTGTCTTTTTAGGCAGATGATGGATCACTACACCAATATGTTCCCTCAGCTAATCCATGACAACAAAACTCTCACCCTGGTTCAGAATTTTATGGCGTAAGCAGCTTCTCTTTTCACTGTAAAAGCTCTTGCGTTTTTCAGATCCTCTTTGGTAAAAATGATTGCACTTAGTGTTTTGCGTATATACATTTAATATTGAGATTTAATTTAGGAAGCAGGATTCGTGGGTCAGAGAGCAAGTCAAACTAAACAAGAGCACTAATCCTCTGTGGGCACATATGGGCTTCATCGTGGCACAGGTGGATGGACTACAAGCTGGAGTTGCCGACTGGGCCAAGAGAAAAGGGAAAAAGGTTTGATCATCACCAGCATGCATTCAGATACTACAGAAACAAAATAGTTGAATTGGAAAGTGTAGTGGCATGTTCTTAAAGCAGTTTGTAATTTTCAAACTGGTTCCTTTTCATTCTTCCAGTGAGGGTAAAAATAGCATATAACAAGGAAGTTACAGACATAGCCAGCTTATGATCATTTATCATTGTTTTTATGTTCATATTTAAAGACACATGACATACTTTAGCACTAAAAGATCATCAAAATATAAATACATGAAAACAAAAGCATGCATTTTCTTGTATTTGAGGAAAACTACAACATATTCTAATAGAAGTAATCTGTGAAATAAACTTAGTTGAAGGTGTCATCTAGGCTTTATCGTCAATGATTAGTTACAGGTCTTGACTCTTGAGGTCTTGTCAACATTTAATCTTTGCCTACTAATAATACAAAGAAAGTATGTATTTAAGTGCTGGATATTTTTGCTTGCAGTGCTCAATTGGCCATAAAAGAAAAAGATTAAATGAAAATAACAAATATATTTATAATAACAAATGTCATTTTTAAACAGTGTGTAGTATTTTAAAGGGGTTCAGTTAGTTATTGTTGGGGCTGTTTTTGGTTTAATATTTGGATGGTCAGTCAGTCTCTCTGTAGTTTGCTGACTAACAGCTGTTTATCTGCTATTCTTCCCAAAGCCACTCTCGCTGTTTGAAGTGCAGTTCTTGAATGCAGTTGGAGACCTGCTGGATCTGATCCCAGCCCTTAACCCCTCTCACCCTCCACTCCGGGACTTCAAACGCCCTGGCATGGGACACTGCTCTGCCCTCATCAAGGTCAGAAGCCAGTGCAAAAGATTATGGTTATAAATTTCCCATAAACTAAAAAAAATAGATGCAGTACAACTGTTCAAATGACCAATATCTATCACCCAATGACCAGATGCATTTAATAGTAACTTTAAATGCTTTACTCCTCAGATGCTTCCTGGTTTCGAGAACCTGCTGTTTGCCCATTCTAGTTGGTACACCTACGCTGCCACACTGCGGATCTACAAGCACTGGGATTTCTATGTCCATGAGCCGCACACAGCTACTGGGAAACTCTCCTTTAGCAGCTACCCGGGTGAGCACTGCCCATTCTTCAAACACAATTTTACCATTAAAGAATACATTCAATTCTTTGAAGACCTCTTTCTCACCTTATCTGCTTTGCCCGGATCCTATATTATTGGCGGGGATTTTAACTGCACTCTAAATCCTGTCTTGGATCGTACTACAGGCTCCGACTCTGGTAAAACACGAACAAGAAAACTTTTGAAAGAATATAGTGAGGACTTAAATTTGGTTGAAATTTGGAGATATTTAAACCCAAGTAAACTGCAATTCTCATGTTATTCAGGCCCCCAGAAATCACGCTCACGTATAGATTATTTTTTTGTTTCACAAAACCTACTATCGAAAGTGACAGATTGTTGGTATGATGGTATTGTGATCAGTGATCATGCCCCGATATCTTTAAATATTCAGATAGATAAAATAATGCATCGCCCTCCCAATTGGCGTTTTAAAGCCATCTGGCTGCAAAATGAAGACTTTGTTGAGTTCATAAAGAATAGAATTGATATGTATTTTGCACTGAATACAGATCAGACGAGTGCTAGTACGAGGTGGGAGGCATTTAAAGCGTACATCAGAGGAGAAATTATCAGCTATACAAGCTCTAAATCTAAACAACAAAAAGCGGAGATGTGCAGGTTGGAGAGACAAATAAAGATTTTGGAGTATGATCTGGACCAGGGAGATGATCCAATTAAACAGAAAGAGTTACTCCTTTTAAGAACCAAATATAGTAAATTATCTACAGAAAAAGCAGCAAAGAGTTTAATATGGCTTAAACAATCCTATTATGATCAAGGGGAAAAGGCGGGGAGGCTTCTGGCGTGGAGGATTAAAAAATTACAGACAGAACGGGCTATTAACACTATAAGAAAGTCGGATGGCCACTTAACTGTTGACCCTCAAGAAATTAATGATAGTTTTAGAGATTTTTATGAACATTTGTATAAATCACAGAGTCGTCAAACCTCAAGTGAGAGGGACATGTTTTTAGATTCCTTAGTGTTTCCAGTACTTTCAGAAGATGCCAAGCGAGAATTGGACACTAATTTAACAGTAGAAGAAATTTCAGCAGCTATTCAAAGCATTAATACTAATCGTGCACCAGGCCCTGATGGATTGACTATAGAGTTCTATAAAGCCTTTCAAAGACAATTGTTAGCTCCATTAATGGATATGTATCAAGAATCATATCATGAAGAAACTCTTCCTCCTTCGTTGAGACTTGCTTTGATAACTCTGATCCTAAAACCAAATAAATCTTCCACAGAGTGTTCTTCATACAGACCAATAAGTCTAATGGGATGCGATACAAAAATATTATGTAAGGCTCTTGCGAGACGACTAGATCAGTATATATCAGTTTTAATACACAATGACCAAAATGGTTTTGTCAAAAATCGTCAAGGACTACATAATATTAGGAGGGTTCTTAATATAATCCATGAGGAAACAGAGTCTAAAGATACCGCACTGTTATCGCTGGATGCTCGTCAGGCTTTTGACAGAATAGAATGGCCATTCTTATTTAATGTTCTACCCAGATTTGGATTCGGGAATAATTTTCTTAAATGGATACAAATCTTATATACAAGTCCACTTGCTAGTATTCTCACAAACAATACATCTTCTAAACCAATTGTGTTGGAGAGGTCCACACGACAGGGCTGCCCCCTTTCCCCAATGTTGTTTATTTTAGCCATAGAGCCCCTAGCTATGGCAATTCGTGCAAATACGAATATATCGGGGATTCAAATAGGTGACCAAGAACACAAGATATCTCTTTATGCTGACGACGTGATTCTCTTTTTAACTAATTTATCTACAAGCCTCCCAAATTTAACAAAACTGATTAAAATATTTGGTAATTTTTCTGGTTACGTTATTAATGACTCAAAATCGTCAATTTTATTTTTAAACAGTGAAGAAAGGCTTAATCCAGTAGTTGACACTCCATTTTCTAATGCAAGAGAGGGATTTATTTATTTGGGTGTTAAAATTAACCCTGACATTACAAAAGTGGTAAAGGTTAATTATGATCCTTTAATATTTGAGGTACAGAAATCATTAGATAGATGGATGACAATGCCAATCTCGATGATGGGGCGTATAAATATAATTAAAATGAACATTTTGCCAAAGATTTTATATCTTTTTCAGTCCATACCTCTCCCGTTGGCAGACTCATTTTTTAATAACCTAAATAAGTTACTTCTGAGGTTTATCTGGAATAATAAGAAGCCTAGGTTAAGACTCAGACTTCTTTACATGCCTTATGATACTGGAGGGTTGCAGTTTCCCAATTTTAAATGGTATTACTGGTCTGCTCAGCTACGTTCAGCTATGTTTTATTTTTCTTCAGAGTCGGTACCCGCCTGGGTAACAATAGAGCAGGCCACTGTTCTATATCTTCCACTGAAACAGTATTTATATTCTGCCGAAATTAAGGTCTTGAAAAAGAACACCCATAATCCCTTCTTAAGAAATACTATAGATGTCTGGTATAAGTCGCACAAACAGGCTGGGGACACCCTATTGCTCTCACGCTTTTCTCCCATATGGGGTAATTCTCACTTTAGAGCAGGAAGAGGTGATGGGGGCTTCAAAATATGGGCAGAAAAGGGTGTTAGTACAATAGCAGATCTGTATATGAATGGTGAAATATTGACCTTTAACCAACTTTGCCAATTATATTCTATCCCCAACAAACATTTTTTTAAATATCTTCAGTTAAAACACTTTATGTCATCAAGGACAAAAAATATAATGTTAGAACCTCCGTTGTCCTGTTTGGAGGATATAGTATTGTCTCATTTACACGGGCGGAAGCAGATTTCTTTGTTTTATAATACCCTAATGTCACATGATAGAGAATCTAGTAGGGATAGGTTGGAAGCATGGAGATTAGACACTCAAGAGAACATTGAAGTAGCTGATTGGGAAAAGACCTGCCTTAAAGCACAAAAACAGACAATCAATACTAGAATGAGATTGTTACAATATAAATGGTTAATGAGAACGTATGTAACACCTGTTAAATTGAATCAATGGGCACCTGACATTCCAGACACCTGTAATAAATGTTTAATTGATAAGGGTACTCTATTTCATTGTTTATGGGACTGTTGGAAATCTATTGTTCAAACTATGTCCAATATAGTTGGAATCAAAGTTCCTCACCAGGCAACAGTGTGCATTTTAGGGATTTATCCCAAAGATTTTGCAGTTAATAAAAATCAAGCCACACTTATAGACTTTGGTCTCCTGCAGGCCAGGAGAACCATAGCCTTATTTTGGAAGAAGGTCGATGCCCCCTCTATGAAAGTCTGGACGACGGAAATGGTATCCTACGTTGCACTGGAAAGACTTACATATTTCATAAGAGGAAAGGCTGAGGACTTTGAGGAAATTTGGAGACCCTTAGTGGAATTTCTGAAAAAGAAGTGACTTGCTTTGTCTTTGCATATGTATGTGTTGTGTTTTGTTTTTGTTTTTTTGTTTGTTTGTTTGTTTTCCTCTTTGTAATTCGTTGATATTATTCATTAATGTATGTGAAAGGTTCTTTGTAAATTGTTTGTTGTTCTAAAAAAAAAAAAAATCAATAAACATATTTTTTCAAAAAAAAAAAGAATACATTCAAAGTGCAACTTCTGTTCTGAATTTATAAATTTATAGCAAACAAATACTGCTGCTTGTCCATTAGAAGTCCAAATCATTATATTGTTGATTAAGAGTCAAACTAAATTGCTTAAGGTGTGCTTCAGGATTTCTGGTGTCCCTGGATGACTTCTACCTCCTGGGCAGTGGTCTGATGATGACACAGACCACCAACAACATCTTCAACACGACTCTATTTAAACTCATCATCCCTCAGAGTCTGCTGGCATGGCAACGAGTCCGATTATCCCACAGCTTGGCTACCACAGGAGAGGAGTGGGCAAAAATTTTCTCCTTGTACAACTCTGGTTAGACATGCATAACCTATATTCTTTTTTATGTTCAAATTCTGTTTAAATAAAATGGACTTTGTTTGCTTATAGGTACTTACAACAACCAGTACATGGTGTTGGACCGGAGTAAAGTGAAATTAGGTCACAGCGTGGATGACGGCGCTCTGACCGTGGTGGAGCAAATCCCAGGTTTGGTGCAGTTCTCAGACCAGACACAGGCTCTGCGCAGAGGTAGAGACAAAACTTTCTTACTACTTACAAAAAGGGATATATCATTTCAATGTTCAAGGGAAAAATAAATAGAAACAATCCCAAGAGCTGATGTCAACTGTAAAAGCCTTGGTTGAGATAAATGATAAGTAGCATGTTACAATTATCGTGCAAGTGTTAAAAGCTAAAATATTTATATGTTATTTACTTGATATTAATTGCATTGTGATATAAATTAAGTCAAACACCAAAACCTAACTTAAAACAAACCAAAAGTCTAGTCCACTTAAATGATTTATTACAGTTACTTAGAATAATTACTTAAAGGTTTATATTCTTCTGTCCCTTTTTATGATTTACGCCATGTCTGCATTTAACATAGAAAGTAAAAATAAGATTATTCATCTCATTTACCTTTACTCCTGTTTAATCCCTGCAGGTTATTGGCCATCCTACAACATTCCCTTCCATGAGAACATTTATAATCTCAGTGGGTACAGGCAAATGTGGCAGGAATATGGGGAGGACTTCTCCTATGATCTCTGCCCCAGAGCCAAGATCTTCAGACGAGACCAGGGTAGCGTGAACGACCTGGACTCACTCAAGCACATCATGAGATATAATAGTATGTAACTCACTATTTAAACGGTGTCTTTGTAGATGAAAAAGGAGTATCAGCAAAAATAAACCATAAATGCATTCAATCAAATACCAAACCTATATTTTTTTGTTTGTTTGTTTGTTTTTTCAGATTACAGAAAGGATCCATACTGCATGAAGGACCCCTGCAAGACCATCTGCTGCCGCAACGACCTGCGAGAAGAGAAACCCAGACCAGGAGGCTGCTATGACACTAAGGTCAGTCCACGCACACATTTTAAAAACTTTTGTTTAGGGTCGTACACAGGATTTTAGAAATACTGAGGTCCATCATGTTGACAGCCAGTTAGTCCTGGTTTAGACCTCATTTAGTCCTAATTTAAACCTTGTTTGGTCCTTGTTTATACCTAGTTCAGTGTTGATTTAGTCCTGTATTTTTCCTAAATACTGTAAGTCCTGGTTTAGCATATTTTTTCCTGGTTAAATCTTGGTGTAGACCTGGTTTAGTCCTGATTTAGTCCTGTCTCTTCCTAAATAAGTCCTGATTTAGTCCTGTCTCTTCCTAAATAAGTCCTGATTTAGTCCTGTCTCTTCCTAAATAAGTCCTGATTTAGACCTGGTGTAGTTTTGGTTTAGTGCTGTCTTTTTAGTACATAAGTCCTGGTTTAGTCCTTGGTTAGACCTGGTTTGGTCTTGATTTAGTCGTGATTTAGACCTGGTTTAATCCTTGTGTAGACCTGGTTTAGTTCTTGTTTACCTGGTTTAGTCTTGGTTTAGTCCTGTCTTTTTCCTAAATAAGTCCTGTTTTAGAGTATTTTTTTCTGGTTTAGACCTGGTTTAATCCTGGTTTAGATCTGGTTTATTCTAGTAATAGAAAAATACAGCGGTCCAGACCTCTGTGACCTCTGTGACCTCTGTGACCTCTGTGACCTCTGTGGTGCGTACGGTCATGCTTGTGTATGTTGTGATTGTTAGCTGTAGCCAGCCTGTTACTCAGTGAGGCGGTCTTTGTGCAGGTGACGGATTTCCACATGGCTGCGGACTTCCGAGCTGAGGCTGTGAACGGGCCCACCACACAAGGCGGGCTGCCTCTCTTTAGGTGGGACAAGTTCATCAATGTCAGCCATGTTAGTCTGCCGCGCTTCTACAACTTCACCTTCGTCCCGATGGAGCCTCTTCTTTTCAGTCCTTGAGGTGTGATGTAATGGACATAGTCATCAGTGTGGGAGATGTCTAGGTAAATGTCAGGGAGTTAGTGCATGTGTGCTTTCAGTTGTTGAAATGTGGTGTGTGGTATTATTTGTATTGTTTTAACTGCCAATCAAACTTTAAATCTAGATTCTCAGGGTAGGCTGTTTTTATAAACAGAGCTTTTTGACTTACAAAATACATTGGCTTTGCAGGAAATTGTCCAAGTTTGTGGATTTAAAAATATTTGCAAAAATTTAAATATATGGTCACTCTATGTTGTGCCTTATGATCATTTTCATTATTTTCTGAAGGAGCAATCAGTGCAGTGTCTTACTCAGGGCTCTTGGCCCACTGCTGCTCCTCTTGAACCATGCACATTAAAAACGTCTAGGGTTACTATTTTGTATTTGTCTGTTTAGCTTTTCATAAAGTTTTGGTGCTGTGTGGTGTAAGGTGTTGGTTGAATAAATGTATTGTTTTATTTCTGTGACCTTAAGCTTTGTGGTTTGTTTAAATAAATTTCTTAGAAGTTAAACTAGTAATGTTATCTTTAAAGATGCCCATTTCTATTTGCATATTACTGTGCTATGTTAGGGCTACATGCAATGCTTTACGTAAGATAACAGTGAAAAAGTAGGCCTATTGCAATAACTGCTTATATTTGAGAACTTTAATACCAAATATTTATTATATTTATGTCCTATAAATAAATGCTATTTAAATAAAGAAATGCCATGCATTTTTTAAACGCCCCCAGCATTAATGATATTATTATGACTATGTTGCCCTTGATGGGGACTTTCCCACTTTCAAGTTCCTTGTCCCATAACACACAGCAAAAACATTAATAGTTGTCTAAATGTCTGTGTGGACAGTCCCTGTCCCCAGTGTCTTCATTTTAGACGCAATCAAAAAATTTCAGCAACCATGAACATATTCAAGACTCAATTAATCTATTGTCATGTTGCTGCAGGTTCTTAGCCGTCCAGGTGAAACTCAGTAAAATGGTTTAACAAGAAGGGCATTTGTACAGTTTTGTTCTTAGAACAAAACAAGAAGTTTTATTTTTAGAACAAAACTGTTTAAAAAGAAATTTTCTTTTTTGAACAAAAACTCTCCAGATCCCCCTTGTGCTAACCCTTTTTACAGTTTGTCTTTGTGCACATATGTAAACATGTTACCCTGTACAGTGAAATTCTTCCATTGCTGTCTACAACAAATGCCAAATAAAATTTTAAGTATAAAAAAATACAAAATAAGTGCTTTTTAAAAAGCAACATGTAGAAAATATATTACAATTGAAATAGAAACTATCAAGAAAGAAATAGAATCAAAATAATTAGAAATAGAATAGAAAGAAAAGAAATAGAAAATCTAACTATGGACGGTAATGTAAACGGTCACAGACAGGTACATGGCGTAGTGCTTGATTATAGACTCCTGTCAGCTACTTAGGAGTCTGATGGCGGGGGGGATGAAAAGTTTCTTTAGTCTAAAAGTCCTTCATTACACACTTCTGTAACTCTGGTCTGAAGGTAGAAGTGGGAACAGTACGTGTTGAGTTCAGGGTGGGCGGGGTCTTTGATGATGAAGGTAGCTCTCCTCTGGACTCTGCAGTAGATGTCCTGGCCCTATCACTGTGTTATCTTCTTCAGGAACTTCAGGATGGTGTTATCCTTGTGGGGGGTGACACAGTCAGGAGTAAACAGAGTGTTGAGGATGGGGCTAAGGACAGAGCCAATCACAGAGGGTGGTGTACAGTCCAAATATGGAGGGCATCAGCTATGGCTTCTGAGGTGACTGCCATACATGCAGTACAGTATCTACAAATAGTCAAAAGTCAAACTCTTGTGAAGATATGAAGAGTGGGGCACCTTGAGGACAAACTGCACATCAGTGGCCTCTCTCAGTTGGCCCCCAGGGGACACATGTTGTGATTCACCCTTTCCTATGAAGACAGGAACTGAAACGTCTGTTCGCTGCTTTGTATTCATCTCCCCAAACTGTACTTCTGAGTTCAGCTGCTGCTTTTGGTGCACTGTGACAAGCTGCAGCAACGTACAGCATCACTCCCAGGTCTCCTAGCAATGTCCAAGAGGAACTGTGCTCCTGGAACTAAATGGGACAGCCTCCTCCAAACCTGCATTTACGCACCCGAGCCGCCCAGGCCTCCAACACACACAGGTAATGCACTATGGCACTTACTGTACATACGTTAGAAACTGTTTGGATAGCTTGCTGTTGTGTTACTTTCAGAACTAGCTCTGACTTCACTGGTCGAGCTAAAGAACACATCCTCGACTGACCAGACAGTGGCAGCATTCAACCCAGCTCTGTGGATCATGGTGTTGCTGGCCACACTGGGCTCCATCCTGGCTCTTGCTCTTTGGATTGTCATATACAGACGGCACACAAGGCGTCAGCACAGAACAGGTAATTTCAGATTTGTCATGAAAATAGGTCAGAGCAGTTTGTGGAAGTCTTAGATAAATCAAGCAAATATGAGCAAGTAGTGGAAATCCAGATATACTTGTGTCAAATATTCAGAGTTGGCAGAAGTATGCTCAAGTAGAAGTAAATGTAGTCAACAAAAATCTATCACTGCTTGTATCACTACTGCTGTTATTATTACTACTACTCTGGTGTCTAATCCACTTTATTTAGAATGCACATTTTATAAATAAAGACTGTGCTGCACAAAATTATAAAAAACAATAAATACTCTTTATATCTAAATACTCTTAACTTTACTTATTCCAATTAAAACAATAAAAACAAATAAAAGTAATACACTGAAAAAGAAATAAATGAGTAAAAACATAAAATAAATAAAAACAAAACAATAAAAGACACAGAGGACCACACAACTTAAAGGTAAAAGTCAGAGAATAAAATAATCTTAATTTTTTTTTTTTAAGTATTGAAATTTTGACCTTTTTAAGATAAACTTTTATGCATTTTTATACAGCATATAGTTTTTATTTTCTTTAATAAAACTCAAGTAATAATGCAACCAATGCATAGAAAGTTATATGATGCTCTTACAGTAAAAACAAATCTAACAAATGTGCTTTCTGAACATATATCTGAAAAGTGCTTTAACAGCAGGGCTTAATTTTAGAGAGAACATGTTCCCCCACCTAACCCATTTGACCTTTTTGACAGGATGCCCCACCTCATGGGGCAGATTTATTTTAATATTTCCTGAATATATTGGGGCTATTAAACCTCATACAACCCTGATTTATTAACAATAGAACATAAACATCATATCAAATGCTTTAGTTTTGATATGATGAAATATGGTTTATGTTTTATTGTGAATAATATTTTTTTACACTGTGTCGCAACATTTTCTGAGTTTTTTTTTAATTGATTTAGTTTTTATCACTGTAAAATAGACTTATATACTATAGATTAATCACCAAAAATATACATAACTTTATAAAATCTTGTTACAGAATACAACTATTTTAAAACTCTTCATAACTTTTTCCTCCTCTATGTATTAATATTGTTATTGTTGATGCGGAAAAGGACTGCAGGCAAGTAGTAGGTGTTGAAGTGTAACAAGCTGGTGTCCCCTGGGTCAGCCAACACTCTCAAAGCAGCTATTCTAGTTTCTGCACACATCCGTTGGTTTGGTAGGACAAATGAGAGCTTTTTATATATATTTGGAAAAAAACATACAAAACAGCAGAGGTAGTGGGGAGTAGAATTAAACAAAATGGCTTACAATTCAGTTCAGGTTCAGTCAGTGCATTCTTAATGTGATGCAGTTAACATTCTTTTAGCACTTAAGCTATTACACGTTATCGACAAGAGAACAGAGGATGGCTGTAGGCTGTAACCAGATGAGGTGTGGAGTGTTAGTGAGTACATTTAACTTGTGCACAAGCCTAAAGATGTCTTGTAAGGTTAGTTCCCTCACTTTAATTCAGTTATAAGAAATGTAATGGTATGTTGCTGAGAGTTTGACATGAGGTGCAGCTGCTTTACTGACAGAGGTATACTGGTCACTAACTATACCAGTTTAACATTTAACATTTAACATTTCGTGTTATGTTGCTACCAGACAAAACTGACCCTATCTCACAATTATACAGAATACTTTAACTTGCTCCTGAATGCAGACAGACTGTTTTGGATTCTCTACAAAAACATTTCCTTGGCCGATAACTGCCATTCCTAAAAAAAATTAAAAAAAATAAAAAAACTTTTACTTTTGCGTTATCTTGCAAACCTACCAGAAACATGTGTTGTTGAAATTTTAAAGGAAATTATTTTTCTTATCTGCATGATTATTTCTAGCTAGTCTTTTACTAGAACCTCACATTCAGAAAACCAAGAATCCAAATAAAAAAATAAATCATAATCAAATAATATAAAACACCCTATACAGAAAGAGCTGCATAGAAAATGTAAGAGTGGCAAAGGCTGGAAATAATGCTATGTTGTGGCAAGGTCTGCATTCACAATTTGCACACTAATACGTTACATTTACCCACAATTCCAGTTATTAAAAAGCACCATGCATTCTTTACTTTGACAAGACAGCACTGATCAGGCAGGTTTTCCTAACACCATATCTACATTCTGTCTTGTGTTTGTTTGCAGCAGAGGACAAGGCAGCAGAGCAGCCTCTTCAGAACACAGAGCCACTTGTCACAGTCCACAGTCTGCTGCCCTCTGAGAGAAACGGACATGCAAAGAGAGATGGAGGAGCCTCTCCACAGTGTCAGCACCTGCACACAAGGATCCAGACTGCCCCCATGTGGGAGGAGGGAGGAGGCGCTTGCAGGGAGCACACAAAGCATGATGAGAAAAACTGGGGTCGAGGGCTCAAAGGCAGCGCTGTGAGGCAAGAGACTGTTCCACTTCCTGCCACAGAACTGGGCGGCACAGCGCTAGTCACTACCAAAACTCTGTAGGGCCTTTCTGGATTGTGCATTTAGATTGTTTTGTACCATGTCATACTCTTGTTAAAGATCAGTCAAGTCAGTTTAGTTGATGCCATTATTTAATAAAACAAAAAGACAAATAATCACACAAGTAAAGGAGAAATATTCTCAGCTTTCATTATTATGATGACATACTATACAATGCCTGGATACATATTGTGTATAAACATAAACTGTCTTAGCAG
The DNA here is from genome assembly GCA_020698575.1 of Bostrychus sinensis. NCBI lineage: Eukaryota > Metazoa > Chordata > Actinopteri > Gobiiformes > Eleotridae > Bostrychus > Bostrychus sinensis. The sequence goes on along the minus strand of CM036253.1, from coordinate 25,671,712 downwards.
CAGAAAAGGCTATTTACACGGTAAATAATTTTGGTCAAAATTCTCAATCAATGAGCTCTCTACCAGCAACATTTAACCACAAACGGAGAGAACAGTTGGAATTTTTTTTAACTATGTTATATATTGCTCTTACAATAAAAATATGTTACCTGCTTTCTGAGCATAACTCTTCTGAGAATCAAATGTTTATTGAATTACTGCAAAAGATGTTGTAAGGCAATGTAATTTATCTGAACTGATAATGCCACATTAAGTATACATTATATATCAAATTATATTGTTTTACTGAATGATTTCTGAATGAATTCAGAAGACCTCACATAAGAACTAAGACCACAAAGGCATGAGTTAACAATACAGAATGTTGCCTTATGATCTTTTCTTTGGAAATTATTTGCTAACTTGATTTCTTCTGTTACTTCTTTTTCCTACCTCTGATACTCTGAGCCATTTCTTAGTGAGGTAAAATGCCTTTTCAAAGGAACTGGTGGCTTTGGTGGCATTGACATTTCTGAAGTGTTTTTGGCTGCTGCTGCGTTCACAGTAACAATAAGAGTAAGATCATTTATGAAAGCTATGGAAACTTGTAGCCACTTTAGAGTTCTTTTTGCCGCTCTTCACTATCTGAACCCAGCAGTTCTCCCCATCTGTACCTTGTACAAAACACTGCTGTTTGTTCACAGATACGTGCTGGGGTTGTCGGTGACGGCAAAGTGAAAATACTCAGGTGGATCACTCTGTGTGCTGCTAGTGGTCTCCCGCCGACGTATTTTGGTAGATAGGGTCTTCCTCTTTTCAAAGCCCTCGGTACATTCAGCACGTTTTGCTAAACTGTCCTGGATCATCTCCGCTAAATCCTGTTGAAGCCTCTGGAAGTTCTCCCTGATGTCAAGCAAAGCAAACCATACTGTGTGTAAACCTCTGGCACACTACATATTATAATCCTAAGTCAAAAAGATTGTCATTTCATAGGAGGGACTGTGATTGACATATGCAATAAAATAAATAGACACAAACAAAACTGTGTTACCTGTATAAGTTATATGAATCTATATTAAGTCTATGTGTGTTATAGTGTCACTCACGCTGTTGGAGGTGTGGGCAGGAGGTATTTCTGCCCACTGACTCCAGTCAGCCAGTATGTCATCTCTTTGCCTTTTCCCTGTGAGAATAACACCAAAAGTTAACCCCGTGTTTCTGAACAGTGTGTAAGAAGTCTCTGAAACCGTCACCTTGAGGTACGTCTCTCCTCTTTGCTCGTACTTAAACTGGCAATCCGTCCTCTTCAGGATGTTGATTGTGGATTTGCTCACATGTATCCTCAGAGCTAAATAAAAGTGTTGTACCATGTCAATTACAGTGAATGACCTGACCACAAGTCGATTTCTATAAATGTAAGTGTGTCCTCTTACGCAGGCCTGTGGACTCCATCCGTGAAGCTGTGTTCACTGTATCTCCAAACAAACAGTAACGAGGCATTTTGTTCCCCACCACACCAGCAGCACAGGGTCCTATGCACAGACACACATTTATAAGTCAGTGATACATCACTTGCTACAGTTTTCTGATAGCTTCCTTTTTTGAATGAAGGTAAATACACTGAACTGCTACTATATTTACGGTAAAACACAAAATGCTAATCTTTTCTTAATGCATTGGTAAGTCATACCTGAATGCACACCAATGCGGATCCACAGTGGAATACCAGGTAAGTGTTCTAGCTGATAAGTCCCTACAAAAGACAGGATATCCAGGGCCATGTGGGCAATGTCCACTGCGTGTCTGTCCCCATTACGGTTTGGCAAACCTGATGCAACCATGTAGGCATCCCCGATTGTCTCCACCTAAGAAACAGAAGAAAAAAAAAACTATGAAAAAATGAAAGTGGAATTCTAAGTCTAACTCTTGTTGACCAAAAGGTTTCATGTCTGCAGTACCTTGTAGACATCGTGGTGGTCAAGAATACAGTCAAAGTTCTTGTATATGTCATTTAGCATGTCCACCACCTCCATGGGAGTGCTGTAGTGACAGAGTGTTGTGAAACCCACAATATCACTGAAGTAGATGGTCACCTCCTCAAACAGCTCTGGCTCCACGCGGCCTGTCTCCTTTAGTGAACGCACCACAGGGCTGAAAATACAGCACAAAACTTCAGGGCTTTCCATATTGGAGAATATGTTGAAATGTGTCTGTAGCATCAACTTACCCAGGGAGGAGCATGAAGTTGAGGCGGTCAGCTCTGTCTCGCTCAGCTTTATACAGAGCTGTCCTCTCCTCCACCAGACACTCCAGGGTCCTCGAATACATCTGCAGTCGTCGGATCAGGTTGTCCATGTACGTCTCACTGGCTTGGTTGTGTAAGGCGCTGTCACAAAAAAAAACAAAAAAAAAAACAGACTAATATTGTATGTTCTATTCACAATATATTTTATGATACAGATAGTTTTTTTTATGTTTATGGTGTTGACTTACCTAAAAATTTTACCCAGAGTTAACTCTATTTTCTTAAAATCTGGCCTCCTTTCTGGGTCTTCATCCCAGGCGTTCTTTATTAAAGTGTACAACTATAAACACACACACACAAACCATTTAGATGTCTATGGTCAATGACTCTAAGACCATCTATATGCCTCCCTACCTCTATCTCTCTCTCTGATGCACCATCAAAGTTTAGGTCAGGTCTGAAATTGCCAACCACACTAGGATACTGCACTCTGTAGAGCTTTTCTGCAGGGATTCAAAGCATTATGATGACCCAGTCTGAAAAGAATATTATAAAATGCTGACAAGTAAATGTTCACCTGAAACATCAGAGCACAAGCATGTGTAGAACGGGGCTTTCCTCATGATGATCTCATGTGCAATGATGGCATAGCTGTACACGTCGCCTTTTTGAGATATCCCATTTTTGCGAAGGTGCTCTGGAGCAGTCCATAAATCTAAAAAGAGGTGTAAAAGGAAGATGAAGTGGTCTTGCATTTAAAGATTTTTTTTTTAAACAACACGATCCTTGTCTCACCTTTGCCTGGAATTAGAATAGTGTGGCAGCCAAAGTCTGTGATCTTGACCACCATGCGATTGTCAACCACACAGTTAGTGGATTTGAGGCGACCATGAGCTCCTATGTTACTGGAGTGGAGGTATGACATTCCCTGTACAGCATCAACAAATTGAAAAATATTCAGCATGTGGTAAAATGAAGACACTGTACTTATTTCAACTTTTTACATTTATCTAAAAACAATAAACCACACCCTCAGCTCCTAAAGGTGTTTCAAGTGTAATGTCAAAGTTACACTACAACTTGTTGAACAGAATTCTCAAACTGTACCTTTGCTATGTCATACATGACTGATATCTTGAACTCCATGTCCATGAAGGTATCATCAGGATATGAGATCGTGTCATTCAGAATGTACTATGAAGACAGAAAAAGATTTATGACCCTGGTGTTTCTGGCTGCCATGTTGGTTTAATGTGTGTGTGATTACTGCCGCTCTTTCAACTATCTGTCTCTTATCAGACAAACTGTAAAGTCATTGTGCAAGAAGTGAAAAGAACAGAAAAATTATGTCAGTGTTTACTGTAGTCATGGTGATTACGGCAAGATACACCTAAACACTGCAGTTAATGGGTCACCAGCCATCCTAAATATTTTCCTATATACTATAGAGAGAATCAGTCTGTTGATTGGAGTTGGTTTAAAAGGAGGTGGAACCAAATGACCAATGTTAAATGCAAGATATTTACTGATATGAAATGATAGATATTTACTAACAGTAGGTAAGTACAACTGTTCTTGGACCGATGCCATTTGAAAAACCAATACAAGAAAACAAGCCTCTTATACAGCCCACCACATTTAGGATAAATGTTATGAGCTTGAGCTCAGTGGACATCAGTTTATATCGAGAGGTTACAAAATGACTTCAGAGAAGTAACTAGGTCTGTCTAACCAAACTAACTAAGCATAACCAGAGAAAATAAAAATAGAATGCTCAAAATCATTACAATCTGGGCATAAACACTGAGTCAGTTATTATTAGCTATTTGCAATTGATTATTTCCAAACCTACAGAATATATTAAAATATGTATATGGTATGTTAAAGCATCAAAACAGTGGTATTCAATTTCAATACACAGGCAATTTAAGTGTGAGGAGGGTCTTACCCTGAGGGAGCCTCTCTGACAGAGCTCAAACACCCCAAACACACCATATTCAAACCGGACCGTGCCGTAGAACTTAGTAAGGTTGTAGTAGTCAATACGCAGCAGCTGCAATATAAAGGCAAACTTTCAATATTTAACCATGGTTTTCTTTCTAGTGGTCTGTTTAGTCCCATTAAGAAAAGCATTACTTTATCATTAATAACCAATTACCAAATCATATCTTTATTATTAGTTCTAGTTCTGGTTTTAAAGTTATTATGACAATGTTGACTCACCATGTTCAGCTCAATTTTCTGCTCTTCACTAAAGTCGCCATCAGTGTGTTTCAACTCTTTGAGAATCACCGGCTAAAAAGGAAAAATATACTAAATTCTACTCTTTGTCTTTTAAACACCAGGTGGTAATTTTGACACATTACCTTCTTGTCATAGCGGCCTCGATGCATGAGGAATATACTGTCCTTTCTCTTGTCATCATCAATCTGTCAGGCACAACAAATAAACTGCTTACATATGCTGGCTGTAACTTTGTCATTTTAAAACCAGTAGAGTTGTGTACCTTAAGAACAACCTCCTTTTCGTCCAGTGGGCCAATCAGGTGAGGCTCTATGTGTGACCACCTCTTCTGCATGAGACGTTCCTTTCTGTTCTGCCTACATAATTTTATACAGATATTTAAAATGAATACTTAAAAGGTTTGCAGAGGTTAGAGACTTGAGTAAAAGTAACACTTCTGCATGAAATATTTACTCTAGTAAAAGTGAGAGTATGGTATATACTGTATTAGTATACACTAGAAAATGTATCCATCTAAGTATATTTTTTTCACAGAATGTACTTAGATAAAATTACATGACTAAAAGTATCTTACTTTCCACCATTGATGGTTTGAATGTTGTTCTATGATGTAAATATTATTGAAAGTTTACCTGTAGAAGATGAGGGCAATGGCTGTCACCACAACAACACTGAGACTCAAAACGATTACAATGATATTCTGAACAGTTATACCTGAGATCATAAGATTTACATTATCTTAATATTTCTTATTGCATAAAATAATTGCTTGTACATAAAATAGAATAAGTGTATTACCGTCTAGGTTCTCCGGCTTGTCGTCTGGCAGAATACCATCTTTCCATGGCAGAGCAGGATTTAGGTCTATTATTCTACTTTTATTTTTTGACGTGTCAAACATAAACAGGGTTTCATACTGCAATGCATAAGAGACAACATGAGATTCATATGGTATTTTGTATGCAGGACAATAGATAATAAAATAGATAGAATAAATAATGAGTGGTTGCCTCACTGTGTTGGTAATGGTCGATGTATAAAGCAGAGAGAAGTTGACATCTCGGTCACCATACTCATCAAGTACATAGTGTCCTCCCATGCCTGGATACAGCAAACACAAAAACATACCATTTATTAATATGAATAATGCGAATGCAAATGAATGCGTTAATATTGGCAATAAAATATACATAAAATATTACATATTTGCAATGAAAGTTAAACAATGATGCATTTATTTCCATACCTAATTGGTATTTTAATTAATTATGAATACACAGAATGTGTAAATAATATATTCAAAAGCAATGTACAATACAATAACACTGGACACACTCCGATTGTACAGAACTCCATCAAGGCATTGGTCTAACTTGCAATAGTAAAGATATGGTGTCCAGACCTGGACTGAAATAATCATCTGTTCTTTTACTGAGGCTTGATTTAATATCTTTGGCTGTTCCTTGCAACGGTGAAGGAAAACTAATAATCTTTCCTTGGTCCATTACTTACTGTTAAATCCAACTACCTTGTGAGTTCTTGCTTAGAAACAAACCAACAAATGACAAAATGACAAATGACAAAAATAAAGTAGTTACTAATGTTTAATGTTAAAAATGCATGCAAAATACTGTTACTTAAATCAAGATTCACCCAGCCCTATATATATATATATTTGTTTATGTAATAGTGAAAAAAACACTAAACCATGTTTTATGAGCGCTATACAAGCCGTACTTCATGAATGCATCACTAAACAACAATAAAATGTATCATAAACCGGTGAAACTCTGTGAACACAAATTGGAAGAAAATGTGGTTATGTATTTTGGCCTTTTAGGCTAGAATTCTCAGCCCAGTAATGTCTTCTTCTTCACCTCTGCTAATACTGTGAGCTGTGGGTGATGTTTACTTTCTCTACTCTTGTGTTGCTGACCTGGGGTTATCAGTGGTCATACATACCATCGAATGAGATGTTTCCAAAGGGATTGTCACTAAGGGGCACATTCATTCTATTAGAAAGTTGCCTGAGCTTCCTCTCCCGTAACACTTTCCCAAACAGAAGTGTCCCATCGTGGTACCCAGCTACAAAGTCATTGACCTATCAACAGATAAACATTATTTTTTAGTGCAATTATTCTGATTTATTGCATCATGTAGAATAGACTTTAAAATGGGGGCTTACTGTGTAATTGTAAGTTAGGTTACCACGCGTGTAGCTCCGTGGAGGTAAAGTGACCACCAGGACGTTTTCCATGTCTTCATTGGAGGTGGTGTTGGCATAATACCTGGAACTAGATATGAGAAAAAGACAATACTATGCTTTCTGACATTTTATGACCACGCAAAGAAAATTTAGATTTAAGACTCACTTGTAAATGTCAATGAGAATGAACATGATGTCTGGGTGAATGGGACCAGTGTTCTGCTTTATGTAAGCAATGTCTTTAGGGGCCCCACAGAGGATGAAAACTGAGGGAAAAAAAGTGCATCCTTACAACAGTTGCTCTGTTAATGTTGCATGCTAACACTTACTAAAGTTAAGGCTAAGGCAGACTGCATTTGACCCATCCTTCCTAACCTCTCAGGGGGCCTTAGAACGTCCAAACTCCACACAGAAAGGCCCAGGCCAATCTGAGAGCTAAACTCAGGACCTTCTTGCTATGAGACGAAGTAGCGTTAACCACTTCGCTATTGTGCCACCAATGAAACTAAATATTGCAATACTAATGTTAGATAGCCTGGCCAGATAGACTAATTGAAATTCTAACCTATTTTCAAACTATCCTCCACCAAGATTTTTTCAACTAATGAGGACAGTTTTTTTTTTTTTTTTTAATGGGGCAGGCTCTATGTGCTCTATGTTTTGTTTCTCTGATAGTTTGCATATTCTTCTTTTTGTGAGGCAGTTTATTTTGCCTATTTTGTTACTGCCCCTTGTCTTCCAATTAATTCAATGTTCAAAATACTATCAAACTCTAATGAACAGAGACAGACTACTTCTTTGGAGAGTTAAGCCTGCTATATAATGAATTTGGATGGCTGCCTAGGCTTAATGTAAGGAATTCTGTATACAGCAAATCTTTTGCCTTCTAGTCTGCATAGGTTTTACATCAGATGCCCTTCCTGACCCAAACCTATTTATCCAGGCTTGGGACAGGCACAAGGAGTAGATTGGCTTGTGACCCTCTGTAGCTGGATTGAATTCTGGATGTATATCTTAATATTAAAATAACCAGTTTAGTGTCAAATTAAGGTCAGTTATTGCACTAATATATCACCAGGTTGGTTTTCTGACTTTTAGGTTAGGTGCATTTTGAAATCAGACAATCACAATTATGCAACAAAAAACTTACTGTTACTGTGCCTTTTAGGAGAGTTTAGTGCCTTGAAGAGCTCGCCCTCCCCACGCAGCATTTCTCTGTTTGTATTCGAGGAAAAACTTTCTGAAGGTGCTTCCAGTGCATTAATGTACCTGCAGCATGACGCAACAAATTAAGCAAAGAAATCACTAATTTAGCAAAGTGACCTATTTATTGCTTATGTACGTTTCTCACCAAAAGCAGTCCTCTGATATGTTTGCTGATGCATGCTTTTTGTATACATAAACTTGATTCCACGCCTGTTTTAAGGGGAGTAAGCTTTCATTCATGAAGTTGACCATAAAGTCAGACAACTTGCGAGCTGGTGGCAGGATACGGGTTAGTTTGGGTTTGTAATCGCAGGAGACGCCGAAGCTTCCAGCGGAGATGACAGGTATACTTAGGCTCAGGCCAATCTCTTCGCTAAAGTGGAATAAGAGCCATTAGAACCAGTGTAACAGTTAACGAGACAAGGAAATAAAATTATACTTACTCTACTAGCTGGAAAGTGGCAAAAGTGCAGGAAGGGCCAAGCATAACACATCCTAATTCAAGGTTTTCCTGCAAAGACACCAATTATAAAGTTGGAATACTGTGTAAATTGTAAGGTAAACTACTGAAATATTGTACTATTTCAAGAAAAAATAATAGGTCATGTTGAATTTGACTATTGCAGCACATCTCAAAAAGTTGTGATGGGGCAACAAAAGACTGGAAAAGTAAAAAATGCAATTTGCCAGGAATTTGATTAATTGGCAATTAATTGTATAAAAAGAGGATGTAAGAAAGGTGGTGTCCCTAAGAAGTCAAAATAAATCAGAAGAAAACTGTCTAAATTTTTTAAAACAATTTTAGATTGGCTCATTATTTATTTATTTATTTATTTTATTTTATTTTACATGAAGCACACATCAGTAAATTTATTTTTTAAGAAAAAGTCAGTACATTCATTTTAACTTAATTCAAAGTGAAACACATAAATTCAGTATACACAAAATGAAATATTTCAAGCATTTATTTCAGCAGTACTCATTATGGCTTATAGCTAATAAATATTCTGTAATAAAATTACAATACAACACAAAATATACAGTATAGTAATAATTTTCTGTTATTAATATTTATTGGTGTATGCCTAGCCATAGCTTTTTGGCAAATGGAGTTGCATGAGTTAAAAATAGTTTTCCGTAAGACTCACATTCAGCTTCTTGAGGATTGCGACCCCTTCACACGAACTGCTGGCACAGCCCTGTCTGTTGTAACTAGTGGTGTTGAATCCATTGTAGTTGGCTGTCAGGGTAAAGTTTATACCTATGATAAAAGAAAAAGAGTTATTTTATTTGCATGTATCAAATAACATTGAATGACGGCAGTAAAGCCACAGAGACAATTTCCTAAATTTATCTCAGGATCAATGAAGTATTTATTTATCGAATTGACTTAATAGTAATTCACCAATATTCAACAATGTTATATATAAGTAATAAGATAACAGACAAGAAATATGCTTAATACTGAGATATTGATATGAAAGGAAGGCTTTTTGACTGCATAAAACTGAATTAAAAATACAGCAAACATTCTCTAAAGATAGACACCTGTAAAAAATAAGATAGTGTTATTGGAAAGGTCCTAAATAGTCTACTACTATTATGAGAATTACACAATTGGAGATTCTGCATGGAGCTATATGCTTTTTTATTAAGCAAGGTTCGGCATTAATTGACCCATTAATATAGGGGTTTTTGACCTCTCTGGGCTCTTTACATTAAGGAACCATTCACCCATTCACAAACTCACACATACATTCATGCACCAGTGTCACAGACAAGGTCCTGGGAAACTGTCATCTTATTAATGAGCGTGTAGAATTTCTTGGTACATTTAAATTATTATAATAAGTTTACATTGTAAACTACACAAGTTCAAGTTTATAAGGATCAAAAATGTTATGTTTATAATGATTAAACATTTTATGATTGTGACGCACACATGTGATATGGCACTAAAGGTGTTTTTCACAATGTTATATAGCAGATTACAACGTGCATGCTGGTGACTGGCTATGTAATTAAAAGTGTGTGAAAATGCTGGATCTTGAATCTAGTTTTTCATACCATACTTCTCATTTTCCAGCCTGTCTTCCTCAATAGCCTGTTCCACTGCAGCTTGGACAAACGGCCGGCTCCACTCATATGCGTCGTCCTCTAATAGCACTACATTTATGGTGTATATGTATTTCCCCATAAGACATTTATCCAGCATCGAGTTGGCGGCCACTGCCATTATCACAAACCATAGGTAAGGGAAACTTTGCAAGCTGGACATCTTCATCTGTATTTTCCAAAAGCTTCTACATGACAAGAAAAGTAATTAAAAAAAAAACTTTCTTCCGTTCTCGTGGGTTGTCACATTTGTCCAACTCCTCAATCAGTGTTCTCAATCTAGACAATTGAAATCCTGTATATCACATCCAATAGAAAAAAAAAGCAAAAAATAAAAATCTAAGTCTTGTTGTCACCTCTTCCGTCTTCTCTTCCTGTAAAGCCTGAGATCTGTAATGTTCCACCTTGGTACGGGCTGATCCACCAGTCCTCCGTTAATGAACAACTTTGGTGACAGTCGGTGCTGCGTTCAGATAAGAGTGAGAAGGGCGGGGCACCTAAGACTCCCATAATGCATCACCTCTGCTTGTATATCATTCTGTTTGTAAACATAGAAACCAGCACCGCCACACTGACCATGATTTACCAATCTCAAACAAATCCCCTCATATTAGAAAAAAATGATGTAAAAAGGCATGTTTTGTTGGAAAGTTTAACAAAAAACAAATGGCAGATTTCCAGAAAAAGCAGAATTATTGTACTGCAATCTAGTACTTTTGAAATAAAGCAATGAAAAAGCAAAGAGGGGCCAAAGGTCACTGGAGGCCATAAAAGTAAAGGCCTGTGTGGAACTGATAAATAGTGTCAGCTATAAACGCCGCAGGGATTGAACCTATAAAAACTCTTTTTAGCAAGGAATTGTCTGTCTAGGAATTAATATTTTGACAGTGGCTGCGCCCATTCCAAGACCACTACCATTATTAATTTTACCTATTGACTAAAATGCGTTTTTTCACAGTTAGCATTCATGAATATTTTTATAGGCCTTGTTCCATCATCATGAATAGGTTGAATTCAATTGAAAGTGTTTTTTTTTGGGGGGGGGGCACTATACTTCCCATGTAAACTGCCATGTTCCATTAGCATTCCTTCCTATGCTGTTCTATAAACGCACAGTACTTTTATTACCAACCATAAAACCTTACTCAATTCAAACATCTCTTTTATCGTCCCATAATTGAACCGTCATTGTCTTTCTCACACTGCTTTCCTCCATTGCTGATGCTGCTGATAAGAAACGGATTTATCACCAGGGTAAATTTAAACCTAAACCTAAAAGCAATATCTCCCTATAAGCTCCACACTGTAAAAAGACATTATGTAAATATAGATCTACAACCAGTAGAGTCTGGACTTTCAACAGTCACTCAGCTCCCTTTGGATTCCACATTGAAAGGCAATAAACTTCTACCACAAACATACTAGAAACCGTATGACGTTGTAATAGCTTGGTTGTACCGCTATTAGGTCCATTATGATTTATGAGAAGTGTCTTTCTACCGGGTACGTCGCCAGACAATAAAAAGCTGCGGAAATAGCAATGTGTTAACAGAAACAGGACTTGTGTTTTATTGTCTTCATCCTGACAGCTGCATACGGCTGTTGTTAATGGAGCACTGTTTGAATAAAGACGGCCAAACAGTTGTATAGCATCTACTAAAAAGAAAGAGAATAGGGCAAATGTATGTTGCTGATAGACTTCAGTGGCGTAACTTGGTGATGAGAGGGCCCCAGAGCAGGTTTTCACATTGGGCCCCAAGTTCTTTAAGCACATTTGGCACTTTAATAGATCCTTCTTGTGATTGTAAACACAACGTTTGTGTTCCAAAATGGCTCATTTCACCAGTGTCTGTCTTTTCCACCTGACCACGCCCCCCCCCCCCCCCCTCACAGCCCAGTCCTGTTCAGGAAAGTGCTACAGCTCACGCCTCCTCCGCAGCAAACAAACAAATCATGTGAACTCCACAGCTATCAAAGTGCTGAAGGGGCGTGACAGCAGCGGGACAGCAGGGAGGGAGGGCTCCTAAAGTGAGCGTTTCTCATGATGGGTCTCTTCAGATAAGGTTTTTTCAATAATTATTGCGTTTTCTGACTAACAAAATTTAAGATGCTGATCTAGATGTGTCCTAAATTAATTTAAAAGACACAAAAAAGCATAATATAGTTGTTTTGTTTTTTTAAAGACAATGATACATTTTTAATGGAGCAATTAGCGCTAGCCACCAAACATCGCAAATTATAAATAATTAAGACAGGTTTGGTACCTGACAATCACTTTGCCATATGTGAGTAATATCAAAGCCTAGTTAGATAACATTACCAAGTGTAGCAATTACTGTCTATAATTAGCATAAAAGCTAAAGGCTACATAATTTACATTTATTAATTTCAATGTTACGCAGGACAAATATTAACAAAAATGTGTTGGACCACAATAATTTGACATTGTATACTCAGATTTATTTACTACAAATCCTACTTTTACAATTTAACTTAAGCAAATGGTACCTACTCAGATCTGGGTAATAGCAATTCAGAGTAATTTTAAATAAAAATATAAACCACAACCATCTATTCCTGCTGCCCAAAAATGTCAAAATTTATACTTTTATTTTATTCCCTCATAGAAATGAATGGGATACAATGTTTATATTAGTACCAGGCTGCGTACCATCATCCCTGGATCTATAGGGTTCATGTGTTCAAGGCTTCAAATCAGGAAATTGCAGGAAACTGAGACATGTTCTTTTAGGGTGAACAGCTTAATTTAATCAACTTATTGCTCATTATTTTTAGAAAATGTTGTAAACTTTATTTTTGATTTTACAATATGTGTTTTTAATTTATTTAAAACTTCTTAACTTCCTGGGCCCCAGTGCTGTTGCCCTGGCTGCACTGCCTGATGCTACGCCCCTGATACATGCATAGTCGGTACTCAAGTTTGTTCTTGTCTGTTGTTCTCTTCATGTTTTGAAATAATTGCAAATACTGTATTGACCAGTGGTAATATGTTTTTTATGTGTAGTATTCATATTTAATACTTGATATAAATTTGTTATACTTTTACCTAAACACAATGGCCTGTTTATTACTTTCATTCTTTATTAAGTACTAGGTCGGACTCTCCTGTATTTAGTCCATGCCAACGTCCTACTGAATACACTAAGGACACTTCTTTTAGCTTTAGTATCCCTCTCAACCCACGACTGGATAACATGGTTGGTGTTTGTTGGATTTTTGTGGTGGACAAATTCCTGCCTTATCATTAAAAAAGCTCAGTAGTCCTGTGTGTGCGTGAGAGGACTGAGGTCACTTAGAGATACGGTGTTGTGTTAATATTTTCAGAAGCTAATTATTAGTGTATTTACAACCAGTTATTGTCCTCTACCTGCTTTTCCTGCAAACAATTAGCCTGGACCAGTTCCCAAATTATTTCTAAACCACACTTATAAATAACTCACTGGCCTTGATTCTCTACTCACAGCTCCACATCAAAAGCATTGTATTGTGTCTAGTTTTCAGGCCATTAAAGGTTAAAATACACTTGCTGATAGCTGGAGATAACCTATATAAACAGGACACTAATGTTAAGTAAAGCTGAAGGTGGTCACGTAGTTTTAGACAATAGACTGGATTGCAGATTTCCTTGGTCTAGTTGCAACAGTGGTGATTTATTATGGCTGTGAATGATTTACAGAGCCAGTATTAGGGTGTTGTGAAATCATTCTACAACAGTCAATCATAAAGACTAAAAAATAATGATAATGATAATAATAATAATAAACCATGCTAAATTGAATGTGTAAATCAATCAATAAATAAATATGTCTTTAATGTTGCAGTGATTATTCAGACTGGCAATCCCTGAAGAAAGTAGAGAAACAAAAGGGCATTTTTCCTATTACAGATAATATAAAGTAAGTATAGCCTACTTTTTTGGTTATTAATATTCAGGAATCTATTGCTTAAAAGGTCATTGAGAATCATAAGAGAACAGCAATAGCTTTCCCTCTCTTGCCCTCTTGTGGATAATGTTGTTTAGTGACAGCCTTATACACTTGAGCCACGCCATAACCAATTAGGATTTGTAAATGTATGTGTGTCGGCTGTGGCGCTGTACACACACATAAATACTGAGGTCCACAATGTTGCCAGCCAGTTTAGTAACCTCGTTTAGTCCTGGTTTAATCTTGGTTTAGTCCTGTTTTTTTCCTAAATAAGTCCTGGTTTCAAGTATTTTTTTCTGGTTTAATCCTGGTTTAGACATGGTTTAGTCCTTGTTTAGTCTTGATTTAGACCTGGTTTTGTCCTGGTTTAGTCATTGTTTAGTCCTGATTTAGTCTTTTTCATAAATAAGTCCTGGTTTAGAGTATTTTTTCTGGTTTAGACCTAGTTTAGTCCTGGTTTAGTCCTTGTTTAGACTTGGTTTAGTCCTGGTTTAGTCCTGATTTAGACCTGGTTTAGACCTGGTTTAGTCATTGTTTAGACCTGGTTTAGTCTTTTTCCTAAATAAGGATGGTTTAGAGTATTTTTCTAGTTTAATCCTGGTTTAGTCCTGGTTTAGTCCTGATTTAGTCGTGGTTTAGTCCTGACTTATACCTGAGTTAGTCCTGGTTTAGTCCTGTTTTTTGCTTGGTTTAAGCCTGGTTTAGATCTGGTTTAGTCTAGCAATAGAAAAATACCGAGGTCCGGTCTTCTGTGACTTCTACAGCCATGGTCCTGCCATGCTCCTCTTTGATGAGAATTTATGAAGTTTAATGACTTGCCTTTTAGCAAGTAACCTCCTAAGTAACTGTCCTGTTAGGTTGAAAGGCTCTCCACACAGGTTCACAGGTTTTCCTATGCTCCAGAAAGAAATCAACTCCAACTGCAACCAAAGGGCAAATGTAATACATGATTCGAAGTGGCAATCTCTAAAGGAAAAGGACGAGCCAAAAGGAAAGAAGAAGGTGCATTTGACAGTGAAAACTGCAGCCGGAGAGACACAACTCCAGTTTTATTATTTATTAAATTTATAATGTCTTTTCAAAGGACTGTGCACTGTTTATATTAGTGGGTTGTAAAGTTAACAGGATGAAGACGTCTCTTTCAGTTATGTTTTAGGCAGGAAGGAGGGCCACAAAAGGGATGTTTATATTGTCTCAGCTATTAATTACTTTATTTCTAAACTTGTGAGACTTGAACGTATCACTTCACTTGTGTGTGAAGTGATACGTTTCAGAAAGACAACAAACAAGATGATTATTGGAATCCCTGTCTTCTATCCTGTCCGGGATATAGAGGAGGTGGATTACACGTCACATGCCAGATAAGCCCAAGTTTGATACTTAGTGCGGTATCCTGTCTCTTTCACTCTCTAGTTTCCCCTCTCTTTCCTTTATGATCACAGGCAATACAACCCCTTTGCCTCTTCTGCCCTCTTGTGGATGGTGTTGCTTGTGACATCAACTCCCACAGCCAAGTTCAATTTGTAAATGTGTGTGTTTAGACTGAGAGGACATTGTGAAGATATGCCTATGTAAGCGGAATAACCTATGTATGTAGTCTATGTTCAGTAATTGGGCAAAGTAACTCACCTGTTGAGAGGAAAACATTTTCTGGTTAAAATCTCCACACAGGTTAACAACTTGTCCGCTGCTCCAGAAAGAAATCCTCTCCCTCCATTGCCATAGCACATTGGCATGATTTCTGCTTAGTGATCTCACCCTGTGGCTGGCACCAATCTAATTTCATTAGGAAGAACATTTTTATACCAGCGCCAAGAGGGATGTGAGGAAGTGTGTGTGCTGGAGCAGGATGGTAACAGGATAAAGGGCAACATTCCTCTTTGTGGACATTGTAACCAAGATAATAAGAAAAAAAATCTGGTAAAGTTTAGCCCTTTTAATTGAGAAAAGCGATTTTATATATTTATGTTAGATATTCATTTTATAGCCGATGCTACACAAGCCTCTAGTGAATCTCCTAATCTCAATTTTGTTGGATAACATACACAGGGTTTTAGAAATACTGAGGTCCATCATGTTGACGTCCAGTTTAGTCCTGGTTTAGTCTTGGTTTAATCCTGATTTAATCCTTGTTTAGTCCTAGTTTGGTCCTGGTTTAGTCGTTTAGTCCTGGTTTAGTCTTGGTTTAGTCCTGATTTAGTCCTTGTTTAGTCCTTATTTAGACCTGGTTTAGTCCTGTCTTTTTCCTAAATAAGTTCTGGTTTAGAGAGTTTTTTATGGTTTAATCGTGGTTTAGTACTGGTTTAGACCTGGTTTAGTCCTGTTTTGCCTGGTTTAGATCTGATTTAATCAGGTAATAGAAAAATACCGAGAACACCGGACCTGAGTGACCTCTATGGTGCGGACGGCCATGTTTGGTGCAACATAAAGCTACCTGTTCATTCAATGTAACAGCAGTAGATTTCCACAAAGCCGACGCAAATGCTTTTCTATTGTTTTTAAATAATATTAATACTTAGCATCACCTTCTTTCGGTCCAGCTGTAGGTAAAAGGTCGCCTCGTTGATTTACATGTGTAACGTAACGCCCCGCCCACTCCCTGCGTCATGGCGCTGTCCTGTGTTGTGATTGGCTGCTGCTCGAGTTGTCGCAAAAGAAACCTTTCACGTTCTGCACGTCGAGGAATTATGTGTGTGAGTGTGTGTGTTACCAAATTTTCCCTCAGTCAGTAGGACAAGCTGAACAAAACCGAGACACTTACATAACAGCGTTTTATCAATTTTGTAATATTTGTATTTATTAACGCGGGGCGGTGTTTTTACTGTGTGTGAGTATGTTATGTTTTTACGAGGCTTTAACTTGAAATCTGAAGGCTGCTGAACCGAAGGAAGAAGAGAAATGGATATGCCAAACGGCTTTTTCCAAAATAGAAACATCCTTTGCTTGTTCGATGTCGACGGGACTTTGACTCTGCCCAGAGAGGTGAGACTTGTGTGCGGATCTGATCAATGAGCGACGTGCAGTAGCAGTTGTAATGTGTTTGTGCAGGCATGCTCCATCACATCCTTCATGTTTACCCAGCAGTGTGGCTCTTTCATGTCGTGTTCTGCAGGGGTGGGGTGTCAAAAAAAAAGCAGTGTCTTTAAGGTGCGGTTATTTTAATTGCTGTGTGCAATGTAGAAAAGTACAATATCGTTTCCGTGGAGTGACATTAAAATTAATAGAATTTTAAATATACAACAAGAGCCTGGTTTTTAACTATTTTCAGAATAAAATACCAAAGTAAAATAGTTGTGAAATGGTGGCAAATGACAAGCATAATAAAATACTTTGATCAGGTTTCAATAAAAGAATCTGTTATGTTGTGCTAAATGCTTGGTGTCATCTGAGGTAACAGACTTCCTGAGTATGGTTGTATTACATAACGCATTCCAGCGTTTTCTCCTAATTTAACTTGCTAAATCTGTTAAAATCCCCTTTGGAGATTCACTGTCATTATTTAGTGGCTGGTGTCTGAGGGTGGAGTGTGAAATGGTGTAAGTTGAAGCTTGTCTGGCAGGATCGCTGTAAACTGTTTTTTTTTTTTTTTTTCGTGCAGAAAATCGACCCACAGCTAGATGAGTTCTTCCAGACCCTGCGGAGGAAAGTGAAAATCGGCATAGTGGGAGGGTCTGACTACTCAAAGATAGCAGAGCAGCTCGGGGAGGGCGATGATGGTAAGCTCTTTCCCTACGACTACGCCACAATTTCTCACACCATGCTTTTACCTCGGATAACCCCACATTAGGACAGGACACACAAATCAGTCTTGACTAAAAAACACCCAACACTCATTTTATTAAAAAAGAAGCTCCCTCCTTTTATTATATTTTGCACTTTCTACCTAACCTTAAGACTTACATAATACATAATTGGCTACATACCTGAACAGTTTGTTCTATGGGTAAACATTTTGGAAGTGTATTGTGTCAAGAAGGAGCGGTTAATTTTCTATGCCAAATGTGCTTAAGGCACTAGGTGTTCCTCTAGGAATCTGTTGATTCCTCTGTCTGATTCCTAGGAATCAGATCTGTTGATCTGATTGTAATTAATTCATTCATTAACAACAGATACATGTATTTGGCCACCAGAGCAAATCAATGACTAGACAATAAAGCAGATTTGTTTTTGTTTATCAAGAGCAAAGGTAATGAACAGAGAGTCTGAAGTAGGTTAGATGCGTTACATTTTACCAGCTAGGGTTACATGTTGTGTAATCCACAACCAGAGCGCTATGTTCTATGTTCTTCTGTATTCACCTCGACCTGACTTTCATGTCTCTATTTAGCCAAAGCCAATTTTAACTACACTGTAAAGTTCAAAACTAATCAGATTAATGCAGTAGTATACCTAAGTTATCTATTGTGTTTGCAGTTATCCACAAGTTCGACTATGTATTTGCTGAGAACGGGACTGTGCAGTACAAAGATGGAAAGCTTCTGTCCAAACACGTAAGTATACTGCAACTATACAGTAAAGTTTTTTTGTTTTTTACTTGGACAAATAAGATGGAATTCCGCCACTCATTCATGCCATCTTTATATGTATTAGTAATAATTTAAAAACACAGCATCTGTTTTTCTCTTAACTAAAAGGCATTATTTGTTGCTGACAGGCCATTCAGAACCAGATCGGTGAGGAGCTGCTCCAGGACCTCATTAACTTCTGCCTTAGTTACATGGGACTTATTAAGCTGCCAAAGAAAAGGTGAGATCACAATCACAAATATATTTTCTCTTACATTAACCAGTTCCTTGAGTCTCCAAAGGTCAAAGCTTGTACTGACCTCACAGGGAAACACACTGCCTAAACAATGTCACCATCTATTAATAGTTTTAGTTTAAGTAGTTAAGTAGTTTTTGTGTTGTGTGAATTGCAGAGGAACATTTATTGAATTTAGAAACGGGATGCTGAATATTTCTCCCATTGGTCGAAGTTGCACACCTGAGGAGCGACTGGAATTCTCTGAAATTGACAAGGTTAGTGTTTTCAATAAATATTGCAATATAAATCTTTGATATACCCTGTTATAATAAAGGTATTTACATTTATTTTAGTTGAAGGAAAACTGTTAATCAACCAATAGCCTATTGTAATTGTCATTGGTGAAAAATATCTAGTTACACTAGAACAGAAAAATACAGAAAGAAAAACATAAATAGAGAAACATGCATGAGGCAGAGATGAGTGCAGAAAAACAGAAGTTTAAGGTCAGCTCTAAACTTAATTTTGAGGCCTTTTTTTTTGTGTGTGTGTGTGGGGGGGGGTTATTATTATCATTATTGTTATTATTATGATTATTTTATAAAAGCAAAGACAATCCTGCTGTTGTTTTAGCAATGTTGATCTCTCTGTTAAAATGCGTGGTAGGAAAAATCAACATTTAGACAAAGCAACTAACATTAAAACAAAGACACCGCCTGAAACTGGTGGTGTTCGACAGAGGTCAAACAAAGAAGAGCTTTCAAAGCATCTTAACAGACTTTCCATTGATGGTTCAACAGCCTGTGCGGAGGAGGGAATGTTCCTGTGAACATTGCCTGTATATGTACAATAATACAGATGTGCAAATAATAATAATAATAATAAACAGTAAGATAAATGCTGTTAAATTCTTTATTTTATTATTATTATTGTGATATAGTGACAATACAAAACGTCAGGACAGTGACAGACAGACTTGGGGTAGTGAAAAGTGCAGATATACATTAATGACTGGGGTGACAAAACAATAAAACAAAATGATTAAAGATTAGTTATCTGTGTGTGTATGTATATATTTGTGTGTGTGTGTATATATTTGTGTGTGTGTGTGTGTGTGTGTGTGTGTGTGTGTGTGTAGGGGTGAGGTGTGTAAAAGGAGAGGAATAAAGTGTGGGGTTCAGAAGATGCAAAATAAAATAGGAAATTGAAAAGAAGAAATAAAATAAAATTAACTAATTATCATTTGTTTATTTTTATTATTGTCACCATTTTTTAATTCTATTTCCCCTCATATTCCTCTGTGTATATGCAATATATCATGTAGCGAGCCAAATTATGATTCTAATTTCTTCTCCACAGAGGGAAAAGATCAGAGAAAAGTTTGTAGCTGCCCTGAAGGAAGAGTTTGCTGGGAAAGGCCTTCGATTTACCAAAGGTGAGAAATGCCCATTCTTAATTGCATTGACAGAATATGTAGATTTGTTCATAATTGAGTATGTTATCAAGCTTTGAAATATTATATGTAATTACAAGAATATTGACTAGTTCAAAGGTGTAAGATATTTTCAGGAAATGTAGCAGCTTGAGATCTGCAGGACACACTGCAGTGCAACCATCTGGCATCCTGTCTGCTGCTCACGTATTGGTGTACTTGGTTACCTACTGCACACACAAACATCCTCTTCTCATGTTGACACCACATCACATGCTATTGTTTGCTTACGTGCCCTAGAAGGTGTGAGTCTCTCCTGATGCGGTGTAAAAGTCCAGTGATCAGCTCAGTTTTTTCTGGTTGAGCTGTATTTTTCACATGGTTGATGTTTAACTAAGGCACTTAGGGATTTGAGAAGAAAATATCTGAGGTGAGAAAATTCTGTCTTTCCAAGAAGAGATACGATTGGAAAATAAAGATGCATCATATTTTCATATTATTAGAATTTAAAAAAAATGGATAAAAGGGATTAGTCTATGATGGTTTATTTACAGCTTGTAGTATGTAAACAAGGGCAGACTTCCTATCTGCACGTTATCTGTACATCCCGAACTGTTTAGTACACCTTCTGCTGAGTAAGCTGGACTATGGCATGGATTTGGTGCAGTATTATGAAGCACTGTAGTTGTTGGGACGGAGGCGTGTTGAGGGTGTGTCAGAAATGAAGCCCTCTGATTGGCTAAGGGCTTCCCAGCTGTTTTCTTTGTCACTGTCCCTTTAAATCAAGGCACAGCCAGTCAGAAAATGGGCCCAAAGGGAAGAAGTTTGTAGGAAACCTTTCAAATACATTACACAGTTCAAAGGTCACACTGTATGTCTCTGCAACAACAAGTGTCTTGTGACTTTTTAACTAAAGGCCTTCCTGCTGCTGGCATAAAGCACATCACACTTCATTTTGTTACACAAAAATACTGCATTTGCAATCAGGCAAAAGACTGACTGCCATTCATTACATTTCTGCCTTGTTGGACGGGGTTGCACTGAAGTCACTGTAGTTTAAGTTTACCAAACACAGTTGAACTAAAAGAGTAAGTTTTTTTTTTTTACAGTTTCTATTATTAAATATTATGTTTTTCTCAGGTGGTCTCATCAGCTTTGACATTTTTCCCGAGGGCTGGGACAAGAGGCTGTGTCTAGATGTGCTGGAGAGAGAAGGCCTTGATGCCATCTACTTCTTTGGCAACGAGACATCAGACGTAAGTTGCTGTTGTGCTGTTTTCTTGAAAGCCTACAAATATCTGTTATTTTCTAAAGTATGACCATTAGTACACTTTAGAAAAGCTCATATATTGCCTTTGGAAATGTGCTTTCATTCAGTTAAAGGATGCTCAGAGAGGTCAGATACTGATGTTGTGTAATAAAGCTCATTGTATGGACAAACCCAAGTGTTCAAGTTCAGAGGTTGCAGTTGATAAGATCTGCAAAACAAGAAATACCAGATAATCGATTGTGTTCATTGTAAACTACTTTCCATTGCCGCTATTCTGCTCAGTAACTTATTGTGAAAATGTGCTCTGTGTATATTAATGTCCATTAAAATGTGCTATAATTTTTGTGCTGGTGTCTTTCACAAGTGTTCCATATCAGGTTGGTCAAATTGCAAAATGATTTATCTTAAGTACCACATGGAGGTGCCAGATGTTTCAGAACATACAACAGAAAAACATTCTTGTGCTGTTATGGTTTTTACTGACAACAAAAAATTGCATATCATAATATTCCTTGTAAACAACTTTCCTTTTTCCTTGTAGGGAGGGAACGACTTTGAGATTTTCAACGACCCTCGGACCATTGGGTTTACTGTATACTCCCCAGAAGACACAGCCAGACTTTGTCGAGAACTGTTTTTTGCTGCTCCACCACAAGAATCCTGATGTACTGAACTCTTTGCTCCTTGCACTCCTGCTCCCTCCCTCTAAAGCCCCACCCCTCTGAGCTCCATTATGAGGAGCTTGTTGATGTGACAGCTAGCACCTTAACTCCTGAGGCTAAAGGTGCCACCACTCATGTATTAGAGAACTCCTCTTAGGAAGGGACAGCACCAGAGTGAGTGATGTGATGGTACACTCCTTTTAAAAAGGGACCTTATGAGATTGTAGCAGTGTGCATTCTTGTATTATACTACTGTAATCAGTTGTATGTATAAAATAATTTAATATGTCTGTGAAGACTCTCAGTCATCCAGGCTAATCGAATCACAACAAAAGGTTTAAAAAGAAGTCATCTGGACGTGGTTTTTAAAGGTTAAAGCTTATGATTTCTTTTTTAACTTTTTGTTTTAAAAATACTTTTAAGCAAACATTTATAGAAAAAAATAGCAGTGTTTAAAGTAATACTGAGGATAAATGATAAACTTAAAACTTGCACTAGCAGTGATAATTGTGAAATAATGTTGCAATGTAGTTAAAGAGTCATCTTTAAATAGGCTTTTTTTTTGTTGATAATTGCCAATTTTTGAAGTGTTTTAAAACATTCCAGGTATTTTTCTTTACAACCCTATGAGCTATAACAATTCAGTGAATCTGCTTCTACTCTAAAATGAGAGGAATCGTGCATGCTTTGCTGTTTTAGCTGCTTCACATTCTTTAAATATAATAAAGGTTTTATGTTTCATATACATCCAAGACATGACTAACTCAATGAGCTCACCAGTGGATTAAGCTATAGTCTTCATGAAGACACAGACCCAACAGTTTCCTCTCTGCCTGTATCCTGTGGCATATGTACTGTTTGCATCAATGCAAATAACTTTATTCTTAATTTTGTCAATGTTTATAAAACTGTCAAAACAACCATTCACCATGCTTTGTCAATAATGTAACAATAAGCCTTATGCATCAGCATTAGGCACATTCCAACCTCCAGTTGCCAAAAACCTGTTAAAACCTCAGACTTTAACTGAAATGGACTAAATAAAATAAAAAGTGTTTTAACTGTAAGAGTGTTAATGCCTGCTTTATAAATTATTTTTAATGAAAAAGTACTCTGTGTGCATTAATGTAAATTAACGTGATACCATTTTAATTATCAATGTTGTGCTGTCTTTCTTTCACAACTGAGTGTTGCATGTGTCATGGAGGCCAATGATTCTCAACTTGAGGGTCAGGACCTCATATTGGATGTGCCATACACTATTGTAAAGTACATTAGAAAAATACATTATCAGTAATAGGCCAGTTGAGAATTACTGATACTTTACTTCAGAAAAATTATTTTAAAGAAAATGTACTGAACATAGTTTCTGAATGTACCACATGGTGGGGCCAGATTTCTTGCAACACAGTCCTTGCAGGCCTTTACAATATATATATATATTTTTTTTTTCCTATGTAGTGCAAACAAACTATGAAATAAACCACCAAGAGCATGTTTGTGAATGATAAAAATGTTTTAATGTTCAGACAAGGCTCTGATTCAGAAATAATGGGGATCATTGCCTCATTGGCTGGTCCACAAAACAAAGTGCTATCAGATGTGACATAAAATAATAATACCACAGTTAACAGACTCAAATTGTAACACCAACAGACAGACAGGGTGAGACAAATGTTGCACAAAGATGCAATTATAACCAAATGAATAATGGCAATAATCTCAATAAACACTCTTCCATCACACTAAAATCTATGTCATTTTTATACAGTAATAGAAAAGATGTTTTGCGATTGACAAATTGTGGCTCCAGACAAGAATTTATAAAGAACTGTAGGTCCACATCATGAGTCTAGAGCAGTGGCAGTGCACTCAAGAGTTTCATTTTATTAAGTGCAATTGACTAAAATTAAAGGGACACTCACAAACCATTTATACATAACTGAAATAAATACACACAAAATAACAATACAAACAAGGACACATTTAAATTCTTAAAGTCATGGAGCACCCATGCGTTATAATTTTTCTCCACAACTCATCACTTTATTCTCTTTTTGGACTTTTCCTTCTCCCTTTCACAATTTCCTCTTTCTTTGCCATTTTACTTAACTGCAGGTCACAAACCCTCAAACTAGGTCCTAAGAATTAAAATTACATGCATTTTGTTACCAACAATGCAGGCAGTTCCCTATCTGTGTTACTGTGATTCCATTATACTTGTCACTTGCAGAATTTATTCCCTTGTCTCTCGACACTTGCTTTACAATAATAAATGTTGAGAAAACTAGTCACCTGACCCCTACTTGTACTGAACATGTGATCTTGAAGTAAACAAGTAGAACAGCTGTGTGAAAGAAGAACTGAAACTCAATACACACACTTGTTTTGTGTGTTGTATGTAGAGTCTTATAGTTGCAGCACCACTCAGTTGCCAGATAGATGAGCAGATAGATGTCCAAAGAAAGAACCTCTGATTTCCCTATGTTGTTGACATTCCAGGAACGTCTTTCTGGGTTTTGATTCAGGACCAACTCTGCAAAAAACCAGTTACCTTATGTGATATCATTTCAAGTGTGCGCCTTAGGAAAAAGAGGTTCTGGCTGTAAAAAAAAAACAAAAAACAAAAAACATCCTTGTATTTTTAACCCTGCCAATTATAAAATTATATATAGAGTCTTTGTTTTGTTCTGCTCTAATGGTTAAAGTTAGGGTCAATGTGTGAGTTAGTGTATACATGTAAAATGTTAATTTTAATTCTTGTAAATTTCTACTGTTACAGTGCAAACATATAATATCATAATAATGTTCCAGGAAAGTCAGCAGCATGAGAAAATCAGATTGTCCTCTAAAAACACTCAAAGTCTAATGCGACTATTGCTGGTCAACTAAATTGTAGAAAAAAAATAGGCATTTTTAGCAATTACTAAATCTATTTTACACACACATCAGTAGAATCAGTGCCTGGACAAGTTGTTGTGTATGTAAACCCACATTCCCAAAAAGATTTGAGCAGAATGACAATTGCAAGTCCCACAGCTCCTCCTCCTCCTCCTGTTCTGATCCACCAGGTCTGGTTTAGGCCTATGAACTGATGATCTGACCGGACCAAGTCTCGTGTTTTGTCCCTGGGTTCAGATGCGTGATTTTGACCTCCACAGCCTGCACCTTCAGGTTTTTGGGTGGAACCCGGCACACTTTGTATGTGACCTCATCGCCCTCAACTGGGACGTACTCACCCTCAATGCTGAAAAAGAAAAATAGAGATGTCAGCTGTAAATAATTACTGTAGGTATAGCTTTTTAAATTTAGATATAAAAAGGTTCTTTATATGGCAATAACTGGAGCACCTATAGAGTGTGTATCTGTGAAGACTCACTCTGTAGGTGCTCCAGTTAGTCATCCAGGCTAATAGAGCCGCAGCAAAAGGTTTAAAAAGAAGTTAACTGGACGTTTTTTAAAGTTGAAAATAGCCTGTGTATCACATTAAGCAAATAAGCAGGTCACCTCAGTTTTATTCAGGTCTTGGGTCTATGCACTCCATGTCTTTCCCTACAGTATACACCCTACCCTCATTTCCATTTTGTCTAATAACTGAAAATGAAAAATCTTACTTGTGTGCTCACAGGTCAAAGCTGTCCTGTTTATCACTGATTTGCATTTCACCACATACCAACACTGTTATACAAAGGAAACAGCTCAGAATGTTCAAACGCAGTTACAGTTCCTCAAGTTTGAGTTTTGTAGCTGAACAGAACCATGAAACTTGATCAGTTTATGATTTTTACTGTGAAGGTACTCCCTAAATTATTTTTTAAGCAAACCCTATGTAAAGTGCTGTAACTACAGATTATATTGGTGGTGATGAATGTGACTGATGAAAATGTATTTATGGCAAGATTATTACATAATACATTAATACACTGTAATTACATACTTAGAGGGACAGCAATTTTTCCAGGTTCATGTAAAAGGTTGACGTAAAAGCATTCTGCCTTTGTAATGAGTAGGCAGACATAGCTCTAAAAATATGAATCTGAGACAAGAGAAGTGACAATAATCATGCATATTCTTTGCTGTATCCTCCTGCATATTCAAAGGTTCACACATTTGCATTTGCTGAAGTGGTGGTACAATTTGACCGGAATACAGCGCAGGGACGCTGGTGTACTTTTGACTTATTGCAGAGGTCCCAGTGTCCTAGAAAATTTAAAGCTCATCTCTTTGGAAAAAATACAAACAGTCTAAGTCCTCGCAGCCCTCATTTCAGTACAGCACTGCAGTGGATTTTGTGCTATTTACAATATTTGTGATCAGTATAATGTTTTTGGCATTTTCATTTGAAGTTGGCACTCACTCTGAGATGTGAACAAAGATGTCTTCACCGCCGTGAGAGGGTCGGATGAAGCCGTGACCCTGTGACCTGGAGAAGTCTTTGCACACTCCTTTGAACACAGGACCTGAGTGAGCACGCACAGTCCTAGGGAAAAGAGAAAAACAACAGTGAGTGATGCCAGTAAGGTTAGACTGCATATATGGATAGGACTTTGTTGACAATATTAATCAAACAAAAAAGGAAGAGCTTAGCAAGAGGAAAGATGATGTGTTTTTTGACTCATCTACACACTTATGTCACAAGGTGGGGTGAGAAGCTAAAGGGCATAAATGATATTTTAGGCAAATGAAATCAAATGAAAGCTTTTGATATTAACATCTCTTTGCTGGCAAATTATCATAGTAATGAGTCCAATCAATTTAGAGTTATTGACGAAACACCTATTTCTGATCATTAGATTCAGTCAGTGCCAAGAGGCCTTTAGTGCAAATAACTGCTATACCATTCTATTAAGATGGCATGAAAAGTACAATCTAAAAAGGCGCATGTGACTTTTTTCAAAATAAATACAGTATATTAAACATTTCTTCATGGTATTAATCAGAATAACTTACGCTGAATATGTCCGGGTGCGTTTGGTTGGCAGTGGGCTGGGCAGGTCTCGAGGCAGCGGCTCCTCTGCCCCTTCCTTCCACACTCGGCTCCCCTCTCTCAGGAAAGGGAAGGACAGAGTAAGAGAGCCACTGGGCGAGCGCAGAGGGGACCGCAGAGGAGCTTCAGAGGGCGACGTGGGGTGTGCCATGTCAAAGAGATGAAAACAATGATGGTAGCAATGGATATAGCCCCAGTGTTGGCCCAAGCTGCAGGCTGGCGACACGGTGGTGGTCCTTCTGCCTCGGAGCAGCCAATAAGGACTGTTGCTACAAGTCTGTCAGGAAGGCTCACTGTGGAGGAAGAAGCCGCAGGGAAGGAACTGGAAGAAGGACAGTACATATTTGAATTCAAACTCCTGTGAAATGTAAATAATAAACATGCCTCTTTTTAACAAAACAAGTTGTTCCTGATCTGAATTGGTTGTGTAATGTAATGCAATTTTTATGCAATTTGTAGGGTCAGCTGTGATCAGCTGCCCAACCTGTATTGGACACTTTTGACATAGCCTACATACATTAAGTATTAGACTATATTATATCAATCACCTAAGAACCCCAGAATCACTGGCAAACTTAAAATATCCTAAGCTCTCATGAAGGCCAAAACAACTAAGCTAATTATTTTTTTTATTATTCTAGTTACAAAGAATTATACCCAAACAATGCAGATGCTTAGCTAGCAGCTGGTGGCAAAATCTGAATAAATCACTTTAGTGGGGCCGGAATGTTAGCAGCTGTCATATGTTTTTAAGTTAAAATGTAGTATATTGGACATAACTGAGGTGGATAACACTTAATTTAGGCTTTTGTTTGTTTATTATTGAGAAAACAAGGTGGCTGCCTTCACTGAAATTGGACATTTTAAGTAAAGTTCAATATCTTCAAAACAAAACCAGATTTTCTTATGAAATTTGCACTGTATGTAGACTTTAACATCATAATACCACATAGCAAATCTATAAGTTCCATAAGTTTATATATAAACAAATTTTGTGAACTTGAAATTCAAAATGGGCACCTTTTTTCACTGTAAAAATGAAAAAAATCATCATGTCTGTACATCATCCCAAATATGCAGCTGAAATAAAACATTACATAACACATACTGTTAGTACTAAACATCAAAAACATAGAATGGCTAGAATAACTAGTCACAACTAGAAGAACGCTGTTATTAATATTATTATTACTATATTATTATTACACTTGCAGTGCTCCCAGTCTTTTTGCCATCCATTTTCAACAGGAGAACCAATGGCAGGTTGAGCTTCTAATGATGAAAACCACACAGTGCTCTGGCGCTTCATATGTTGTTGAAGACACTGTTCTGTTGGCAGTAGTTTTTCTGGCTTTTTTTTTTCCCCATTTCTGGAACATCTTAAAATGTATATCACTGATCGGAGTGTCACTTTT
Organism: Bostrychus sinensis; assembly: GCA_020698575.1. Lineage (NCBI taxonomy): Eukaryota > Metazoa > Chordata > Actinopteri > Gobiiformes > Eleotridae > Bostrychus > Bostrychus sinensis. The sequence goes on along the minus strand of CM036253.1, from coordinate 25,643,261 downwards.
GTTTGAGGAATTGAGCTTGCACATGAACTCTTCAACATTTTGTTTAACCGAGTCAGTGAGGATACTGCAGCCATATGAAATTTTCATGTTTGCCAGTTATATCCTGAAGCCCTGTGACCACCAGAGTGTGGGTGTCTAATAATAATAATATAATAATGATAATAATAATGCATTAGTCTTATATAGTGCTTTTCTAGGCACTCAAAGTTGCTTTATAATTTGGTGCATTATTCATTCACTACTCAGTCTTACTCGATGGTGGTGAACTACTTTTGTAGCCACAGCTGCCTTGGAGCAGACTGACGGAAGCATGGCTGCCATTTTGTGCCTACAGCCCCCCCAACCACCACCAAACACAGTCACGCTGACACATTCATACAGGCGAGGTGGGCAAGCATCTCTACCAACTGAGCTACTGCAAGCTGGCCCCTGTCCAGGGTGTATCCCGCCTAAGGCCCAAAGTTACTGGGACAGGCTCCAGTAACCTATGACCCCTAACAGGAATAACCGGAAGAAGATGTATGACATATTAGCAGGGAAAGGATTTGAATGAACAATTGTACACTCAAGACACACTGATGTGTTTGTCTTACTCATACGGTCAGCAACAACCTCAGTAAAGAAGTTTGGTTCTGCACCGGCACACTGCAAAACAAATCTTTGTGATTGTTATTAGCGTGTTTTGATAAGGACACATGCCTGCATGTCTGTGATCTCACACCATACTACAGTCCTAAAGTGAGAGAGAGAGCTGTTGTGAGAGGGAGTTGCATCAATGAACATCCAGAACATAGATGGTGTACTACATAGATGTAGACACCAGCATGCATTTTTGGGGATGTAAATTTGATTGAAATCTGTAGATAATATACACTTTTGATTCTTAAACATCTTTCTTAAAGCTGCACATACAGAGGGCTTCCTTGTACAATGACTATATAGTGCTCCTAGTCTGAACAGCTAACTTCCAGGAACTACTCCAAGGAACTATTTGAGTAAACTGGCCCACTGGAGTCAATGGAGTTGTTAGCAACTCTCACAACAACTCTGATGCCAGATTGAAGAGGAAGAACTTGCTGCAAGTGTCAGTACTTGTTTAGTGTAGTATACTTTCACTACTAATGATCAGACTGAGAAACAGTAAATGTCTGATCTCCCCTGTGTCTGTGAGCGCTGCTGCTTCACTCTCTTTGTTTCTCTGAGCTGCTCCAGGCCTCGTGGCTCCTAAAGGTAACTCCAGGTAGAGCATAAAGTATATAGTCATATTCTGGACCCTGTCTCTATTTTGAAAAATGGATCAGGTTCAATATTTGTGGATTTTTTTTTTTAAAGATCAGATTCTATAATTTAAAAAACAACCTATGATCTGCTGCCTTTAGGTACAGCTGTATAGTGTTGACAAACTTGGTAGGTGTTCCTGAAGTTTGGCACATTATTTAATCACTTTGGACAAAGTATCACTGACTCGATTACACAATTTGTTTGAAGAGTTAATGTTTAAGCTCTATTCCTCAAGCAAAAGTGGCAGTCAGATCAATAATGTTTGTTTCTCAAAAGAACAAAAAAGTGAAAAACTACTGCCAACAAAACTGTGCATTTAACAGTGAACTGTACTTCTGTTTCTGATGTCTCCTGGACGGCTCCCTGGGGAGGTGTTCTGGGCATGTAACACCAGGAGGAGACCCCGAGAAAGACCTAACACATGCTGTAGTCTCTCAGCTGTTTTGGGAACACCTTGGGCTGGAGAGCTGGAGAAAGTTTCTGGGGAGAGTCTAGGCATCTCTACTTAGACTGCTGCCTCCATGACCTGTTCCCAGATAAGTGATAGAAGATGGATGGAACTTTGGAACAGCATACAACAAGTAACACAATGCCAATGCAGGTGCTGTAACAGCCAAATAGCTGCTGTGTCCCTATTTTGACTTCCACAGCTGGATGTGGATGTTGTTGGAGTATTTGTAAAAATACCCTAAATAAATAATAATATTAATAATAATAATAATCACTTTTACATAATTAAGTGCATTTTTCATTCCCTCCTCAGTTACACTGAGTGGTGGTAAGATACATCTGTAGCCAAAGCTGCCCTGGGGCAGACTGACAAAGTTGTGGCAGCCATTTTGCACCAAAGGCCTCTATGACCATCAAAAGCATAAGCACAGTAACACATTCATACATCAGTGCCATAGACACAAAGGACAATATGCAATGTTGGTAATGGGTGAACAGCTCTACAGACCTACTGCTTGCTCCATAACATTCTAAGTTTAATACATACAGTGTTTGTACGTAATGTTTCATTGCAGCTACGTAGTTGGTAGACATGATTTTTTTTTTTTTTACAGCAATAAAAAATGCTCATTTTGAATTTTAAATTGACATATTTAGTTTATCCATAAACTTCTAGATCCGAGATTTGGTGTGTGGTATTATGATGTTAAAGTCTACATACAGTGCAAATTTAATTTAAAAAATCTTTTGTTTTGAAGATACTGAACTTTACTGAAAATGTCCAATTTCACTGGCCATCTTGTTTTCTCAGTGAAAAAAACAAACAAAAGCCTAAAAAGTCATCCTCCTCATAGAATGCATGTTCAGATACTCAGGGCTTAATTTGAGCCTAATCTTGCCTGAACAGGATCCGGAAACTCCCTTATTTTGATGCGGTCCAATCCAACAACTGTTTGCTTGGATCCGGTAACTTAGACACAACTCAGAACACAGTGTTGACTACATTTGACTCTTTTGACCTCCTAAACCTGTGTTGAAGGTCGGAGGAGTAATTACACAGATATGCATATGTTTTAAACATAAAAGCCACGCTTCGTTTCTGCATAAGCGCTTCAACATAGACTGCCCCCACGCTGTAATTCGTGTGTACAGAGTGTACAGGAACCTTCACGTCAGACTGAAAGATCTATTCACCACTGTTAACACCAGTGGTGTCTGCAGGTATACAGCAGTACGCACTGTGCGTACCTTGAGATGTCCCCCGACCCCGCCCAATCACTGCTGCATCCCCAGAGCGCACAGGGCCACAGTAGGCTGTGTGTTTTTATAAACTGCATGCGAGCTACAGCTGACTGCTGCTCTTTAAGTCAAAAGGTGATGTGTTTGCTAACAGCCAGAAGACAGTAAATCAGTTGAGGTTTGTCCTGACTTTGGTTAAGTGGAGGGGACCTACTTGATGCGCTTTGGATGTGCCGCGTTATTTCCCCACTGCGCCCGAGAGCGCACGGGACATGGCAGTGCCACGTCAGTTTGTTCTTTTACTCAAATGCATATGGAAGCTAGAGCTAACGCTGTTCGTGGGTCACAGGATGAGACCCGGCGCCCTTTAAACGCCAGTGTCACTGTTACATAGCCATAGTTACGCAGAGAAACCTTACGCCACGCGCACCTTGATGTGTGCTTTCTATTCCTCCATTATATCCCCTGTGCGCAGGGACATAGATCCACAGCAGTTTGTTCTTTTTTGTTTGTTCAAATGCATCTGTAAGCTCGCGCTAACGCACTGAGGCTCACAGAGCCTGGAGCCATGAAACGTCATTACGCAGAGAAGACTGCTCGCCCCATGGCAGTCACTAAAAAGAAGCGAAAGCAAAAGGAGAGACATAGGCTGAAAGCTCACTGGCTGTGTGCGCCCTCTCCTAGTCTAGACTTTGTTTCTACAGACCACAGCTGCATGAGTCTGTGTTCTTGCTTCAGACTGGTGGCAGCACACAGTAGGTCTATGACAGAGCGAGTCTACAAAAGCGCAGTAATTATGCGTAGCAGCTGATTTCTCGATCAGCTGAGCAATCACACAAACCTACACTGACACATTACACTGAAGTAAAAGGCTATAATGTATAATAATGTTAACAAATATCTTAAAATATCATTTAAAACTCAGTATAAATGAGCAGTTGCTTGGTATTTTGGCATGTGTGTGCACCTAAGCATTGTGTTGTGTGTACGTTCTGGGAACAGTGTTGGCCTTGTGGACCCCGTGTCAAAGCGCAATTTTTTGTTCTGACGAGATCTGCTAACTTGTCGAAATATGCTACCTCCATTCAATTTCTATGGAGCACTAACCCCCGCCCCCATCCTAACCTTAACCATAGTATAGGGCTTGCATAGTAGGGTAGGATGTCTCGACCGGTAGGAAGAAATGTCTGAACACCGGCATCGTTTGATTTACAAATTAAGCCCTGGATGAGGGCTGCTAACATTCCGGCCCCACGTACATGATTTGTAGAGCCTTTCTGAGATTTTGCCACCACTCTACATTACCCTGTAATAATAACATCAGCTGAGTTCCTGTCCTACTCCTCTTAAGGTTCAAACACACATAGCAACCCTCACCAGTCCTCCTTATCTTACATAAAACGGTTTATCTCTAGCCATTGTATACATGCAGCTCTAACGTGGTGCGCCCACTCCTCTGAACGTGACCACGTTACGTAGGCCGCACAGAAGCTCCACGCGGCGTGACGTCACAACAGCTGCAAAGTGCCACCACTGCGCTCGTGACGTCAGTGGCACGGTCCCACAGGAACAGCTACATGGCGACACCACATTAGAGTAAAATACTCTGGACAGTTTACAGCTAACATCACTCTCATTAACCGCTGATCTTTTATAACAAGGAGATTTTTCATGAGGAGGAACATGAGGAAACCAACACAGCTGGGCTGAGGTCAGCATGCCAATCAGAAAACATCTGGCCCAAGCAGAGTCTATGTCCAAAACCTTGGACGGGAACTCTATGTTCAGTCATTATTAATAGATAATACCTGTGTAGTTAGAGGTGTCCACAAAGTTATTTTTCCAAAGTGAACAATGGTTTCATTTAAGGCATTTAGATCTATATTTAACAGTTAGATCAACAAAATGAATGCATAAAAAAGCAGGTAGCATGTAAAGGCTGCAAAAACATTCATGTGTGAGCCAATCACTTGCAGCAGCAGGTTCGTTTGTTTAGCCCGCGGACACTTTCTGCTCCTAATTGTTCAAGCAAACCCATATCCCAGCTGTTACATATAACTGCTTAGCCCTTAAATGAAGGCAAACATCCTTTTACAGTTGTTGAAGCTTGCAACACTCACAATGTCCCAATCAAACCCCAAAACAAAGCCACGGAGGCACGTCCCTTTGCACACCAATATTCACAAAAATGCCACTTACCGCATCGGCCAAGAGCAGGCAGCGGGCAGACAGGGGACGACCAGTGTATGCGAGGGTATGTTCTAAGTCGCTGTGAATTATATAAGCACTATTTAAATAAATAAGTCCAGTAAATCCGCGTAGAGCGCCGGAAAACCCTGATGTGACCGTGTGAGGCGGTCGAGTCTGCGCAGCTGGCGGAGATTCCGATGGCGTGATGCGACTCGCTCTGTGCGCGTCTGAGGAGCACTCCTTCAGTCCCCGTCATGCAATCTGCCCAGAAAACAGTGTGCACAGTGTATGGGGCAGGCTACTTCCGTGCTCTTCTTGCTCCACTTGCTCCACTTAAGATGTGATCCGATGCAACTAAATCTACATTGTCAGCCAGGGTTTTGACTAATTTTAATAATTAGCGCCATGCATTGGAGAGACTAGAAGGCCTATGTCCTCACTGGAATCATGCCACTTGCTTAAGGCCTGTTAATCAATAAAAATAACTACAACTTTGAAGAAAGTAGTCTATCTAGTTCTACTGTTTTGTCCTGTCAGAAATATGAATGCCAAACATGTCAAGCTAACAATAACAATTCAAATACACATGCCAGAACATCACAAAAAACTGAATTCAAAAGGTACAAAAACTAAAACTAGCAATTGTTACTGGTGTCCAAACTGGCCAAGATAACAGAAAACAAATAACATTTTAGGAACTCATCTTCAATCAAAAAACATTAGAATAAACATGTAGCATTCTGTATATCTGTATGTCTTTATAAGAGTCTCTTACAATGACATTAGCTACATCTAATCTATATTGATATATGTAACCCTCAAACATCATGTGGCCAAGCAGTGATCTCTGTACATAAACAGCAACTGCATGTGAGTTGCACGCTCAGAGATTTCTATTTATGCATAGAGCAGACATAAACACAACTTTGTCTTTCACAGTTTGTCCTTCAAAATACTTACACTTAAACTTTACATTGTAATCCTGACACACATTTTCACAATAACAGATATATTATTTAGGCATAGATGAAGTCCTAAAAACAAAGCTCCCACTCACTTTTGACATTATCTGGGAAAGAGAGAGTTCATAAAAAGGCATATTACCAGGAGATAGCAAAAACAAATACACAATACTGGACAAATACAATACTGTTTGGAAGGGATGGTTACAATATTTTGGACAGTCTAGATCTGACTTTGATCTGATTGGTATTAGTTCCCCAGACTGTACAGTATATTATCTAGTAGGTAATAGGTAGGTATTTAAATATACATATATATATATATATAATTTAAATAATTTAGGTGCTTTTTTCACTTTACACAGACAGTAAACCCAGAAGATGATTAAAATAAAAAATGTCTCATTTTTATTTCAAACTGAATGTGCACATAAATTAATGTAACAATCACTAAAGTATTGTAATCAAGTAAACCTGAGGCATTCAGTATCAAACCTATTATAAGACACACAGCATACTAGTTTATAAGGAAATCCATTCTCTTCTTTTGTTCTCTTTTCTAATTTCTTGGTTTTATGTATTTTTCCCCACATTTTAGTCTTGACTGTTCATTATTTTATGACAAACTATTTCCTCCTGCGTATCTGCTGGGTTAATTGTTCCACCAGGACAGTAACCCTAATCCAGGTTCACAGATGGTACCCTGTAAAAGGCAAGATAGGTAAGAAAATATAGCTATCCTCTACTCATTTACATTTTGTAAAAGTGTCGTGAGTTGTGTATTGGCAAGAATTACAGAAAAGATGTAAAAGACAGTTGCGAGACCAGCAGTGTTGTATGGTTTAGACACTGTGGCACTGAGGAAAAAGCAGGAGACAGAGCTGAAGGTAGCATAACAGTTGTCTTTGGGAGAGACAGCTCATGCTTGATGTATGGAGCCAGATTAAGATGGTTTGGACACAGATGAGGTACAGTGAATATATTGGTAGAAAGATCATGAAGTTAGAACTGCCAGGCAGGAGAAAGACAATTCATAAGGAGTCTAGTGAATTGTATGGTAATCTGTGTGTGTTCTTACAATGAGTGTATATGGGGCTTCTTTCTTCTCCACAGCGGCCTCTGGTGGTGGGGCTGTAGACTGTCCCGGTTGGGGTGTGGTGTCTTCAGCTGCAGTGGCAGGTCCTGTTGGAGAAGTGTCCACAAAGATTTCATCTGTCACTCGAAAGCGGATCTCCTCTCCCTGGTCCATGTAGAGGTCGTGGGCACCCTCGTCCGTCTCATACTCCCACAGCCAGACCTGTTCTGCTTCATCACTGGAGCTGCAGCTAAGGAAAGCTCAACAACAGCTGCATTCACAATAAGCCCTCACTCAGCACAAACTTATAACATTTTGTTAAATTCTAGGTCAGGATACAACTTTGCAGGCTGCTGAAGGGACTCGGGTGGAATGAGGATGTCATCAAAGAAGCCCATAGTCACTGTAACACAGTGGACCACAGTGTGTCAATGTAAACATACTGTGTGATTCATGATGAGGGTCATGAGAACCTTTAGGCTCAGCTCACAATGTTTCTGACATCAGTACAGTGTTAGCAAAGTAACTGGTACTCATGATTCATCTGTCTCAGGCCCAGTAGCACACCCCAACAACAGTATCTCTACTTTCCTGTTACATTTATTAAAAAGTAAAATTCAATCTATGACTAATTACACATGAAAGCATTACATTTCAATTAAGAGCTTACCTTATACTTTAGCCGCGAATGCAATGCTGTGTGAATAAGTTGTTGATATACTGTATATCTTTATTTAAAACTGCTTTCCTTTTCTCTACATGAGCTTCTTTTTTTAGGCTGTTTTGTGTATGCAGGTGTAGGCAGCGCTGCAACAGACATTTTCTTTGTATTATAATTCAAAGCTGACAAGTTGTGTAGACGAACCAACTAAGGCTTGATAGGGAAGCCTACAAGGCCTTGTTTTTTCACAGACGATTCCTACTACAATATTTAATTAGGTAGTTAAACTTTTTGTTGTTTTTTTCAAATTCAAGATAAAAATACAAATTTTCACTTTAAGACAGACAAAAATAAAAGGTTGGTAGACATTATTCTAGCATTTACATCAAGTTTCATTCAGATTTACTTTGTTCTCCACTAGAAGGCACAGCAAAAACACTGAGACCTTCAATTATGATGTACTGTATTTAAGCCCAATAAGACCATTCTGACATGGCCTGTAAATGTGGGAGTGTGTTGTCAAATCCATCTAAAAATAATAGTAATATGTTATGTGAATATGTTTTTTTTCTCTTACGACTGCTCCCTTTTCCATTTGGGGTTGCTGCAGCAAACCAGTCACAGAGTAATTTTGATTTTTTTTTTTTTTGGCCAGATGCCTGTCAGATTCCTGTCACAACCAGCCACATACTGTGACTGGGCCGGGCAATGTGGGTGAAGTGTCTTGCCCAAGGACACAGCAAAAGCATGCTTTGGGCCCCTCTGGTTGGTGGTTGAACACTTCACCCACTGTGCCACTGTTGCCCATTGTTTAAATGAAAGCTGAGATTACCATGAACTCCCTCTTGACTGCAGTACTTGATCTTGCCAACAAGGACCTCATCAAGGAAAGGGTGGAAGACAACATACCGAAAATGAACTACAGAAATCAACAAAGTAGAGGTTATAAAAATTGACAAATATATGTTCAAGAAATGCAAGAGTTATTATTATTGGTATACCTTTAGTGTGTGAGGCTCCATCTCCTGGGAATATATAGGAATCTTCAAGTTTAGTGATGTCATACAGACAGATACACAGTCCAACATTGTAGACCACCTGAGGCAGTAAAAAAAACATTTGAGATTTTCATTTGTTTTTTATCAGTATAAAAATAGAGAGAATCGTAAATAATGTATCATAAATAAATAAATAAATATTATAATCTCATCAATGTCCATTTCAACGTTTCTTTCTACATACAGAAATAGTTTGCAGATAATGTCTCTATCTTTACAACCAGTTTCCCTACATAATTAGTGTATTTACAAATCCACTGCTATTATAATATAAAAGATGCCTTAGTTTATTATCATTTTATCATGATCATGAACAGTGGAGAAAAAAGTACTCAAAATCTGTAATTTAGTAAATGGAGTTTAAGCAAATGGAGTCAAAATAATATTGTACTCAAAAAAAATTTTGGGGGGAGTAAAACTAAAACACTTGCAATGTTTACATGAGTAGAAAGTACTACAAATACTACTACATGTGCTACGACCCACTTAGCCACTGAGGTAAAAAAAAAAAAAAAAACTTTTCCTTTTAACAGATCTAAAAAATCAGACAAGTGAGCTATACACACAATACAACAGAGAACAGACTTTTGAAATCTGTTTTGTTTTTTTGCAGCATGTTGTAACTGACGTCCTATAGCCTCCTAACTCCACAGGTACTGACCCTGAAGCCTGTCTGCCGCACACAAACGCACCTTGTTGGCCAGTTTCTTGTTGAGCTCCTCGGCTATAGCATCGTTGAGTTGTTTGTGGAAGTCCCAGGGGGAGATCCTCACTGTGTCCACCATCTCCACCAGCACGAACATGATGCAGCCGTCCCACCATCAACACAGCAACAACAACCTCTCCAACCTCTCCAGCCTCTGCTCTTTACCGAGGCCACATTTTCTTTCCTGTAAAATGTACCCTTAATTTAATACAATTTAATTTAATTTATAATTTGGCAAAACACACAAACCATCCATGTTATCCCCGCGTGAGCATTTGCGACATTTTGCTTGTCTTTACGGCATGTCGCAACGCTTAAAGGCACAGTGCACATTAGAAAAACAGACTGAAACTACCATAGTAAACATAACAGCAACAGATAACATAAACAGGTGCTCAGTAGATAGATGCAGTGGTGGGCAGTAACTAGATACTTTCAATCAAGTAAATTACTTAAGTACATTTTTGGAAGAAAAAGTATTTTCTGAGTACATTTTGTAGAACATATTTTTACTTGAGTAAATTTTGGATGATTTGATTTTTACTTTTACTTGAGTAAAACTTTAAATTGTCTACGTAAGTAAAAGTAGTTTTTGTCCTCTGTGATTTAGTGGGTAGCACGTCTGACTTGCAATCAGAAGGTTCAAGGTTCGAAACTTGGGGTCGAAGAAGAATTTCCAAAAACATTAAAATGTACTTTTTTACTTAAGTATAATTATTTTGTTTGGTACTTTTACTTCTACTTGGGTAATATTATTTTTGAAGTAACAGTACTTTTACTTGAGTACAGTATGTTTACGTTTTAATTAAAATGTGCTAATCTTAGCACAGAACTTGATTGAGATAATAAAGAGCAGCATGAACATTTGAAAGTATCACCTACTGCAAAAATATTTAATTAAAATAATTAAAAATAATTTGTATCACATTAAAGCCCAATCAGACAACATTAATGTGAAAAACATAAAAAAAAATAAAAATTAAAAAAAACAATTTATGTCAGAAATTAGACTTTTATTTACTGTTACATTGTTAATATATGCACAATTTAAACATTGTGGGCTACAAAAAAGCAAGCATTTTGAGCATTTTGCAGTTTAAACTGGAGTGTGGGAAAAATAGTAAACTCAATTTATTAAAAAAAAAAAAACATGTTAGTAATCATTTTATTCTTGTGGAAAGAAAACAAAACCTTTTGAAGAGTGGATTTCAAATGCATCCAAGGAAGTCTCAAACAGAGTGAGAATCTGAAAACAAACTGAAAAAACTATTTAACAATGGCCACAACAACAGGGACTCTATAAGCAGCATCAATTGATTGGTTCTTAGCAAATTGAAATTTCAAAGAGCTGCACTGGTAAACAAATGATTGATTGGTACATAAGAAACAAATTTATGTAACAAATTTATAAAACAAACTTTTTAAAATGAATTTGGGCTTAACAATTTAACTGCAATGGAAACAATACAGTGCAAAATAATATTGATATGAAGAAAATAAAAATTTGATAGCGTATACAACCAGTGTATACCCATTGTTACTTTACACATAAGATTAATTAGGCACCTCTGAGAAGGGACAATTTACAATTAACATACAGAAGTTACTGACAACCAAACTTCATTTAATTCACAGCCATCAAAAAATAAACAGTCATCTTTCTTTTTTAAAAAGTTTTAGTTGAGATTGGTTACAGTCCAGGCATTCGTTTAAAAAGAGTATATATGGTTTATCTGTGAAAACCACAAGAGGACACCAATATAGTTAGTATTTCTTTACATTAGGTCACAAAACAATTTACAGCTTAACAGGCAGCATTCTGCAGCTTCACTTTTTACCCTTTCTGATTTTGATAGCATACTTTACTATGTACATTTGACTTTCCTGCAGCTATACATCCGCTCATATACATTTAGGTCCAAACTTGTTAGCCTATTTAAAGATTTAAATAAAGAGATCAATTTACAAACACACCTACATAACACATAGCAGTAACAATCTTAAACATACCAAAGCCTACTATAACAAAAAGAGAATTTCAGAACCCAAAGCTTTAGTAATTGCACAAGAGAACCTCACTGTTCCTCACAAAACACAGATGTATCTTAAACTAAATCGAGCTGATAACAAACTGTATAATAAAAGCACCTTGCTGTGTCGATTAAGTGGTATTATACAGGTGTCTAGCCACTACATTGTGATTCTGTGTACAAACATGGCCGACCTTCTATTGTAATGGAGGACCAAACTTCAACTTGAAAAATGCATGTTGTCATCTTGTATTACAGCCGCACCAAGCAATTTCACACATCACCAGGTTCACCAAACATTAGGGAAAATACAAGACCCCAGTACTAGAATGTAAAGTATATTGACCACTGGCAGTTGAAGTGAACAATACAGATTATGTTTTCATCATAGCAGCTGTTAGTGGGTGGGATTTATTAGACAGCAAGTAAACAGAGTTTGACAAGGGCCAAGTTGTAATGGCTCAACAACTGGGTCAGAGCATCTCCAAAACTGCAACTCTTATGAGGTGCTCCCAGGGCACAGTGGTCAATATCTATCAAAAGTGGCCCAAAGAGGGAACAGACATGAACGCTGGCCCATGTGCTCCCACAGAGGTACTACTATAGCTCAAATTTCTGCTAAAGCTGGTTCTGATAGGAAGGTGTCAGCATGCATAGTGTCTTAGCTTGTTGCGTATGGGGCTAAATATTAGGCAGATGGTCATAAAACGTATAACACTAAGACAACCAATAATTAGCATAGTCATGTTATGCCTCATTGGTGTATGCCAAATAAGCAGTCTTAATTGTCATGCATTAGTACAATATCTAAATATTATGGTGAAATCTTCCTATTGCACATGGAGAATTTCCTGTTTATATGCTGCTGAAGCAAGGAGCATTGTCACCAGAATGCTAATATAGGTTTACATTAAAACCGTGCCCACTGCAGCAATACAAATGATCTCTGCATACTTCACGCAACATTTCAGGTTGTAGTTTAGACTGTGGGCCAGCCTGGTGAAGGAGAGAAAAGGCATGGAAGTGTAGAGGAAGTGACAACCAAAAACGCTCATTCGCAAAATGCATCAGAATAAAAGTAACTAAATTACTATTACGTTAAGTCTGTTGCAAACCTCATATGTAGATGATACATATAACATATTGACTGCAAAGTAAACCACATTGCGGGCTCATGAAAATGCAGCAACAGCAGAATGACATCATAAGATCACAGATGGAAGCAGAGCAGGGTGACCTGCAGCTGTCCCATGACTGATGTACTTTTGCTTAACACGGCTTACAGTAAATTAGCGAGCATGGTAAGTTTTGTTACAGTGTGGATTCAGTTGACAATAGCTGAAGAAACATCTGTTCAACAAGGAGATTGCAGTATAACACAGCAAAGCCCCATGGCCAAATGACAGACCTTATGTGATAATGGGAGCAATGCAAAATAACCTTCATGGGCAATAAACAAGTTGTCAGCTGTTTGGATGGGAAGATTGAATAAACTATGGTGAGATGCCAACCACTAGATGTACTCTGTAGAGACTTGTACACTGCCTCACAATCAGTCATTATTTCCAAATTCTGCCCTCTGCTGGATTTAATTATTCGGTTTTGGGTGAATTATTGATTTGTAACAATCTTTTTCTCTTATAATACAAACAGTAACCTTATGGCTTCATAAGTATTAAATCTCCTTTTGTTTAGTTCATACTACACAAGAACAAGGTTTTTGCTTGGTACAATAAAACATTTTCCTTGCCAGCTACAGCCATTAACGTAAGTAAAGTTAAGTGGGTCTGAAATCAATCCCCCTTCCCCAATTTGCTTTGAATCTGAAACTGTTCTGCACATATTGATAATGCTCAGTTCTGATTGGTTGTATCACACTGCATTCAAAATAAGCTAGTCTATGTAGTTCCACTCCCTGAAGACCCAACTCTAACCCACACTGACCAGAACCACAAGGACTAACTAATTTTATAAAACATATAAAATTGGGATGTCAGGCTAGACTAAATAAAAAGGTGCAATTTGATGACATATAATGCTGTTGTGTTAAAGCTAGTTAAACCAATTATCAGGTAAGCTTAGAAAAGTGATTTGTGTCACAATTAATGACAATGGCTACAATAAGCAACACATAAACAGAGCTGCAGTCAACATTTAAGTGCATTTATGTACTTCTACCAACCGGTAGTTACTTCACAGTAAATCTTCCTTGCATATGTGTATCTGTGTGTGCGCTTTTTATTTATACAGCGACCTTGTTGTGTGATGTGTGATGTGTGTATGTATGTGCTTTTCTCTCCCTCTTTGCAAGGACCCTCTTTCTATTTCCATGTTTTTGCCTTCCCTAACAACGGTAATGGCCCCTCATCGGCCCCCATAGGCTACACTTTCCTCTTCTCTGCAGATTACTGGAGCTCCTTCATCCTATTGAGGGCGGAGCCAGCCTTGAACCATTCGATCTGCGTCTCATTGAAGGTGTGGTTCAGAGAAATGGTGTCCTTGCTGCCGTCACCATGTTGGATTACTGCTGTCAGGGGCTGCAAGGGGAAAACAAATCATACATAAAGTGCTAAAGAGGTTGTAAACAGTGCCTTTAAAATGTAAGGATTATTTGTGATGTGTGTATATTGAAAGTCTAATGGATTATTTTAACCTACCTTTCCAGGAGCAAAAGATTCAAGGCCAAGGATAGAAATTTTGTCGTCAGGGTGAATTCTGTCATAATCAAGGGGGTCTGCAAAAGTCACAGGTAAAAGGCCTTGCTTCTTCAAGTTTGTTTCTGTAAGGAGAAAAGATGACTTCATTATAAAAATATATATATCTACAAGATCATGGCTCATATTTTATCAGGTAACCGGAGATGGGCTCTCTGGCTGTCAGGATTATATCTCTTACACTCAACTACAAGGTCATGGAAAATAATAATGCATGTGAGTCTTAGTGTCTGGTTGGTATTGATTTGTATTTCTCCTGATGAAACTGCTGCTCTATTTACAATGACCCACAATCTTGAAACTGTTTTTCTCCAAGGCCAAAATGAGACACAGTTTCTGAGTCTATAATTGTGTTACTCATAAAATTAAAATGCTATTTTTTTTTCTATCAGCAGTTTGATTCCATCTGAACCAAAACCTTACTAAATATACAGTATATAAAACTTTTACAGTAACATTTAAGTGAAGTTAATGAACTAGCTACTGACCCTGCCATTTTCTGTTAGCTGGCATGAAATGAAAAGATATCTTTGCTTGCATTTATAGAGAGTGGTGACATTCGCTGAAGTTTCATTGTCTCAGATTTAAACTCACCATGGATTCTTGCAAAGCTCTTGACAATAATAACACGTCCACCCAGATGTCGTGGCTCCAGAGCAGCATGCTCTCGGCTGGACCCCTCTCCATAGTTCTCATCTCCAACCACAACCCACTTAACTTCATTGGCCTAGAAGTAAAGAATAATAATACTGTTTATGGCTAGACGAGACAAACAACAATAATACTTGAAGAATGTAGCTGTCAGAACCTAAAACTGTCAAACTGAAACTCACTTTGTAGTGGCGGGCCACATCAGGTACAGCTCCATACTCTCCTGTAAGCAGATTTTTCACCTTGTTAACAGCATTATTCTCAATATTGACCGCCCCGATCAGCAGATTGTTGGAGATATTGTCCAGGTGGCCCCGGAACTTCAGCCAAGGTCCTGCAGCACTGATGTGGTCAGTGGTACATTTACCCTTCACCTACAGTAACAAACAGATTTTACAGACTACACAGATATCTTATAGCATTGCTATGTTTGGTAAGCACTCTCACCTTGATGAGGACCCTCATGTCCTTAAGGTCTTTTCCATCCCATTTGTCAAAGGGTTCTAGTAACTGAAGACGGTTGCTGGCAGGGTTCACATCCACCTGAAACCCCGTACCATGTGTTTATGACAAGACTATGCAATCTATGCAAAATTTTAAGTGTGTGAGTGTAAATGTCTGTATACGTGTTAGTGTTAATCTACTCATGGCCATAGAAATTGGCATAAGCTCCAGTCACCCATGACCTGTAACAACTGGTGGAAAACCTTTACGACTAACCTTGACTGTGCTGCTCTCAGGCGGGGGGTGCTGGTAGGTGTCTTGGCCTGGGTCAAAGTCTCTGGCTGGGAGCTCATCTCCACTGGGGGGCTGCAGCTTGAACTTCTCTCCATTAGGAGCAGTCAGGTGGTCTGTCTCAGGGTTAAAGTTTAAGGTTCCGGCAAGGGCCAGTGCTGTAACAATCTACCATAAATAAAACTGTGGAGTTCAAACCAGTAATATAGGAAAAAAATATATTTTTATGCCAAGATACACCAGTTTGCCACTGGCACTGCAGTTTACCTCAGGAGAAGTGACAAAAGCATGTGTAGCTGGATTTGCATCATTCCTGGCAGTAAAGTTTCGATTGAATGAAGTCACAATAGTATTCTTCTCCCCCTTTTTCACATCCCTCCTGAATAAAATCAAAAGGCAAAGTATGTTAGTAACTATTGCTGGATTGATAATCCAAAAGCTATAAATCCATTTTAAGTCATTAAGTCAAACTAACTGCACACCTGTCCCACTGTCCAATGCAGGGTCCACATGCATTTGCCAAAACAACCCCACCAACATCACTCAAGATCTTAGCCTGAAAGAGAAAAGGCAACAATATCCTGTATTTTATCAAATGATGACTTTGTTTTTGTCTTTGAAGTTCAGACTTACATATCCATCCCTCTCAATGGTGGCACGGATCTGCTCTGAACCTGGAGTGACTGTAAACTGGGCCTTGCACTTCAGTCCTTTATCCAGAGCCTGCTTGGCCAAAGACGCTGCTCTGCCCATGTCCTCATAGCTTGAGTTAGTACAGCTGCCAATCAGTCCTGTGAGCATATAGTATGATTCCAACAAGAGAATTAGAAAGTTAAAAAGATCAGTGTATAGAATAACAATAGAAACATTAGGCCATTCATATTTAATTCAACATATTAAGTGTTTGATTCATTCTGTAACTGGTGTACATGCAGCTCACTTTTCAGGTGAGTCACATATTTATATCACATATCATTTGATCTGCTCTTTAAAAAGCTAAGGAGAAAGGGTATCAATTTTCACTAAACAAAGCATACCATAAATGAAATACATGACCAATACTGACCCACTTTAACCTCAAGGGGCCAGCCGTTCTTCTGTGCTGTAGCCCCAATGTCTGACATTGGGTGGGCCAAGTCTGGAGTGAAAGGCCCATTGATGTGGGGCTTCAACTGTACCAAAAGAAGGTGTAATTAAAAAAGAATGATAACATTTTGGCAAGAAAAAAATACAAAGACATGTATGACACCAGTACTGTGCAAAAGTCTTGGATATATTTTTAAGAACCAAAAAAAAAAAAAAAAAAAAATCAATGTGGAGAAATACACAATATTGTAAAAGAAATGAGTGTAGACCTGGATTCATACTCGAAGATCTTCTAGTTCAGAGGTAAATGCACTTTCCATTGAGCCACAAAACCCTTATACCTCAAATGATAAAGAAACTACTAATACTAATCATTTGTTTTTAATAGGTGAGTCTCAACAGACCAACAGTACAGAATCCTTTAAAAGACTCCTGGATCTACAGTGATATGAATCCACATAAAAATGATTAATAAAAACCTAAAAGTTTTACACAGTACTGTACAATACTCTTCAGTAATCAGCCATTAATAATTCCTGATTACTAATACATTAGGAAATCGTATGAACGCTTATCAAAGAACCAACTTATTATAACATTTTAACAAGGCAAAGAGTAATTGAGCTTACCTCATTCAGGTTAATCTCAATAACTTGGTCATATTCACAGCCATTGTCTGGAACTAAATCATTCTGGAATTGATCAGCTAATGTGGCTATCTCTATTTACATATGATAAAACAAAGAAAACATAAACAAGTCAATAAACCTAAAATAAACATAAAGATAAAGTTTAGTTGAAGACAGACCTGAACGGCCTGTTTTGTCCAGGTATGTTCTCATGCGGTGGTTATAGGGAAAGACTGAAGTGGTGGCTCCAATCTCAGCACCCATGTTACAAATAGTGGCCATTCCTTAAAAAAAAAGTTGGTGGATTTAAGTTAAGTAGTTCAGTTACTAGTTCAGTCAGTATTTTTATATCTTACCAGTGCAAGAGATGGAATCAACCCCTGGTCCATGATACTCTACAATAGCCCCAGTGCCCCCTTTTACAGTCAGGATGCCCGCCACCTTAAGTATAACGTCCTTGGGAGAAGTCCAGCCAGACAGGGTGCCAGTCAGCTTCACTCCAATCACCTGAAAGCAAACATTAAGTGAGACAGTCAACTCATAAAAACACATAAAGAAAAAAGATTCAAGTTAACACTCTTGATGGCTTAACTCACTTTGGGACATTTGAGCTCCCATGGGATACCCGCCATGACATCTACAGCATCAGCTCCACCTACACCAATACAGATGCCACCAAGGC
Source organism: Bostrychus sinensis (assembly GCA_020698575.1). Lineage (NCBI taxonomy): Eukaryota > Metazoa > Chordata > Actinopteri > Gobiiformes > Eleotridae > Bostrychus > Bostrychus sinensis. The sequence continues at coordinate 25,625,112 of CM036253.1, read as the reverse complement.
CACCACCATTAGGTGTGTGGGAATCTGTACCAATCAGCATCACTCCTGGGTAGGCATAGTTCTCCAGAATAATCTTTTCAAGGGACCACCAACGACACATTTTAGATTGAGAAGTGAACATTGCATTTTATCTTGAAGGTTAGAAAAATAATGTACCTGATGGATAATCCCTGAGCCTGGTTTCCAGAACCCAACACCGTACTTGGCTGCAGCAGTTGCAAGGAAGTTGTACACTTCCTGGTTCACTTCCTGTTTGAATGCCAATGCAGACATGAAAAACATCAGTAAATGTTGGCAGTGACCATCAAATTAAAATGTAACAAATCTTACACCGTTCATAGTATAGCAGTGGAAATAACAGTAGATAGAAAGTATGGTACTAGCGTTACAGGATTAGCTATATATATTAATCTTGGTGGCATTATGCTCAAATACATGTGTCCTCACCTTAGCTCTTTGCAGGTCCTGAACCCCCCCAATCTGAGCCTCAATCAAGTGATCACAGTGGATCGTGGATGGTACAGCAACTTTGGGCAGACCACTACTAATAAACTGAAGCATGGCCATCTGAGCAGTGGCGTCCTGCATAGCCACACGGTCTGGACGTAGGCGCAAATAGGTTCGGCCGCGGTCAATATCCTGCCTTGCCGGATCATCCAGATGACCATAGACAATTTTCTCTGACAATGTAAGCGGTCTGTTCAGCCTTGGAAGAAAAAAAAGTATAGAACTTTAAAATTTAGTTCAGTTATTTGAAGAATTAATTTGACTTCAGTGGATTGAGGAGATTTATGAAACAATAAATGTATTTCAACAGTTGTGAAACTCATACTATTCACATTCAGGACACATAAAGTGAAATATTAATATTTAAAGCATTTATTTACCTTAATTGTGATGATTATGGCTTACAGTTAATATAAAGCTCAAATTTAGTATCTCATAAAGTTATAATATTACATAATAATCACAATTAAAACAGATGCTGAAAATGTTTTCCTCTATGTATTATTATAGTATTTATGTAATACATAAGTTTCACTTTTTAAATTTAACTACTAAAACAATTTCACTTTTTCACAGTATTCTAATTTATTGAGAAGCTCCTGTATGTGGGCAAAGCTCCAAAAAATTATTTGGCAGTGTCAAAGTGTAAAAGTCACAAGAGTTATAGTGTGGTTCTAATAAAGACCATTTAATAGAACACAAAATACAACAGAAACCTTGTGTGCTTGACAATAAATGAGAGGGCAGCCACTGACCTCTTGCGTACAATGCTAATGTTCTCGTGCATCTTCCCATAGTTAACCCCGGTACCAGGCTCAAAGCGGCTCATGGCCACCTTGGCTTTAGCGCTGAAGACTGCAGAGACATGGACTCTCCTCACTCCAGGTCCAAGGGCAAGCTACAACAGAGGATTCAGATGACAGCTCAGAGCAATGGCACTATGAATAACATAAACCTCCTTCTTTCCTTATGGCTTTTTCTTTCCACAGTCGCCACAGCAAATCTTGTGCCTCTTAGTATGCATTGATTCAAATATTGGTTTAGAGTAGGTTATATGTCAAAATCATTTATCTGGGCTTGGGACTGTCTAGATGGTAGTAACATAATACTTTAGTTGAATACACAGCGAGAATGAAGGCATGCAATAAAATGCTTTTACTAAACAGAAAATTTGTTTAGTTCACAATGATCCCAGATGTGCCACATCAGGGTAGATAATTAATATAATAATAAACAATACACAATTGCTAATGTTGGCCATTATAGATATTACTATCCAATAATAATCCATAACATTATACTGACTTTCTGTCATGGTCAGTCAACAAAATGGTGAGACAAATATCTCTAATTGTTAATCAATATAACATTGGTTCAAAAGCAGTATGGAGGAATTCACCACTTTGTGATCAGAATTTGGAATATCAATCAGTCATCCATTAAGAGGAATAAAAAATAAACCAGCAATTTCAATAGCCTACCCTGTGTCATAAAGAAGGCAAATCATTAAACTGGTTATTTGTACTGATTTGCTTATTCTTCGTGTTTAATTTCAGAGGAAACTTACTGGGCACTAGAGGAAATCTGGGTAAAAGTTGATATGGCTCATATTGCAGTATGATTCCACAGTCACATGTAAAGACCTTTTAAGGGAACTAAATAATTTTGTCAGCCATAAATTAAAAAAATAAAAAATAAATAAATTCAAATCTTAATCTGTGTAATGCTGTAATGGTGTAGGTGGCAATTGTTACTATTTTTGAATTATTGTTATTATTACTATTTTATTTTTATAATTTGAAATTGATTAGGAGTTATACATAAGAATTTGTATTACAAGAAAATTTGCTGTACATCAAATAAATGAGCTCCACCAATGGTCTTTATCTCAGCTGTCAATTAAACTCTATAACCTTGCCCTCACCTTGACCTCAATGACCATTACATACTAGCTATATAACAGTTTAAACCAATTAAAAATCAAATAGAACATTTTTTTAACCAAATATGGGATGCTACCAGGTGGGCAAGGATTAAAACACCTAGAGCGGAGTCAAACGGGGACACAGTGACCCGCCTCGTAGCTACGAGACAATTTTTACTGCGACAAGACAACAGGTCGCGATATCCGCACAGCTGACAACTAGACCACCTCTTTTATCTCGTGTGTTGTCAATTTCATGTCATTTTAAATCTTTCAAAAGTTCAAAACAGCATTTCTTACCCGCAGCCTAGCGACTGTCAAACAGTAAGACGCCATTTTGTTTACTGAACAGCGTCGCAGAGATGTGATGTCACTATACATTATTTAATCCTATGTAGCGTAAAACAACTGGTGTATTATATTGTTTTGCTATTAAATTATGATCATCGTTTGACTACTATTATTCTTAGTTAGTAGTAAATGTCATATTTACTATATTACTAGATTATTACATAATTTTTATTTAAAGACCTAATTAGCAGGATTGCTTGTAAATCAATCTGCACCCATCCCCTCTTTAGTGATCATCACAGAGTAAAAGGCAAAACCACAATTTACTATTGACTAAAGTATTTTGCCACATGTTATATTTTTTTGTGGTATTTTCGTTTTCGCTTTGAGCAATGATGTAGCCACTATGTCTACGTTAAACCCTGCTTGAAAGGGCAGGTTTGCTTGCAGTAATAGTTTTCTCCAAATTTAAATTCAAAATAACCTAGTAAAACTATACACCTTTAGATAGATAGATAGATAGATAGATAGATAGATAGATAGATAGATAGATAGATAGATAGATAGATAGATACTTTATTGATCCCCCCAAGGAGGGGAATTCAGTTGTCCAGCAGCAAACATTAAATGTGTAGACAAGAAATAAACATAAACACACAGTTAAAAACAAATAATAAGACAGACTTAGGAGCTATTAGTAACTTTAACATGCAACATTTGATTCTCAGGTGAAATTGTCTTTTAAAGGTGAAATTGCATCTCATAATAGTATAAAGCAATTATGCCTATATAATTTAAATCAAACAACACTTTGAATCAAACACTTCAACTGGTCAAAATAAAAAAGATGCTTTTGAAAAATGTGGCAGCCTCTGTCACATGAGTAATAAATGATTTGAATATACTACTACTACTCTGAATTTTTCTATCTATCAGTTAAAGTGTAATTCTCTAACTTTTTTCACTTTTAGAAATTTGTTTAATTGTAAAATTGTTACAAATTATCAGACAATTAGCTTATACAATATTTTCTATGATACTGCATATTTTGCCTATTGTAAATCATTGTATTATCAAATAGAATGAAGATACTTTATCACAAGCATCTTAAATCTTCCATATACTGATAACGTTAACATATTAGGACCCCATTTCCCAAAAGCCACTACTGAAAGTCAGGATGCTGCATGGCTGTAGCCCAATAATCTGTGGGTCCTCCCCCATCACAGCCAATAGAAACTCTGTTGCTATCAGCGCTTATATTTTTAGCAAATTGGTGGCTTACAACTGTAAGGAGACTACAAATATCCATCCGCTGAACAAATTAGAGCCCAATAGGAAACTAATCTTTTAAGTCCAGCAATGGCAGTATTTTGATTGTATTTTAGAACTCTTGTAGTGAGAAAAAGCATCTGAAGAAATAAGAACAGAGATAATACTGTTTCTGTTTTGTTTATTCTAGTAAAAATGTCAAACATTAGACCTTCAGTGTTTTAGTTGTGAAAGAGTGCTAAATTCGCACATAAACAAAGCGACCTTGTGTATTTTAATTTTATAAACGGTAATATGCAGCTGCCATTATAATAAGAGGAAAGTAGTCCGGGCCGTCATGGGGGTGTGGGCGAGTCACAGTGTATAAATACGCTGGGTTGTCAAACAGTAAAGTTTCTCTGGAACCTCCGTGAAAAGTGTCAGCGGACGGCTAAACTGAGAGGGCTTTTACCATCCTTCAGGACAGCGGTGTTAAAGGCAAATGTGGAAAAATATCTAGGGCACTCATCATCTCTGCATCGGAACATCAGCTCGTCCAGAGGGCCGCCTTGTATTTTTATACCTTACACGGAGAAACGCAGCTAGAGCATCACAAACAAAACGGTAACGTGAATAAGACTAAATCACTCCTCTGTTTGGTGAAATTGGACTTTTATTACATTATTTTTGGCTTTTATATTAAAAGCAACAATTTGTTTTGATTGTCTGTATTTCTAAGGCTCGAAATGATCGCAACGGTGACAAAAACGAATGACGCAAAAAAAAAAAAAAAAAATATGTACGTTGGATAACGTTGCCCTTTCAAAGACATTTGAGTTTTCATTTATATATTTTGTATATTTTGCTATTTTTTTTGTTATTTTTGCGCTATTTATGGATGGACCCTCCTTTAATTGTTTAGTCCACATTCTCGCATCATCGGTGGTGTGGCACAATTTAGTAATTTATTCATTTTAAACGTACCATTTTGAAAAGACCATTGCATACGTTAGTTTACCTGAAAACTGTCGTTTTTGGTGCTGTACCCTGTGACTGCCAGCAGTCCCCAAGGTAGATCCTGTTGCCTCATTTCTGTGCTTATCGTTCATCCAATCCTGCATCCTAGGTTTTCATCCTTACCATCTTTTTACATATTAACACAATTTTTAGCATGGACATGTCAGCCATTACCGTTTTTGTTATGGTAGTAATCCTGTAGAGAGAACTGTAAGGGGCAATTTTCAGTAATTTATGACAAATAGGCCAGCATTCATAATTGTATATCGGGGCACTTAGTTAAACCACATACTGCTTTTTATGTATGTTTTTATGTTATTGTTGATGTTTTATTGTTTGTGTACTTGTTTATTAGGTCGATGTAGGGCTGGCTCTCAGTCAGAAATATTTTTCAGCACACAGTGCCACACACTCAACACAACACTCATAATGAATCCATGTAAACAAAAATAATGTTGGCGCTGCTGCCATTGTTTTACCAGCTTATTGTGAGACCTGTAATTCTGAATAAGGTACTAAGTCTACCTTTCATTGGCAGCTGAGCTGACAAATAGTTTTCTCTACATCACACACCCAGATGATGTAGATGTTGCAGTTCATTGACAATGTATTTTATGTACATCTTTGGTGAGCATTTCTTTTGTCATTGGATGACATTGAAAAGAGCTGTTGCCTTATTACGCACAACAAGAGCACAGGAAAGCAGTAGATGCTACTGGTAGCATAGAAGTGCACTCATGTTTTTAATAATAAAAGCTTCCTCTTGTGGCGCTTTCTCTGTTTTCACCTTATCTTTAACTAAGGTGGATGAAGAGGAATATACACCACTTTTTCAAACAGAACTATATGCTGAATACATCCCATTAGTATCAGTCTGTTATCTTTGAGTTCTCTTGAGGATGAGACGGTCACATGCTACAATCAGCTGTAACAGCACACAGCCACCACCAGCTTTATCTGTAATAACATTAGAATTGTCTTTAATCGTAGGTGTCTTTCTAATCTTAGCTGTCGAATCCCCATCTGGCAAGGAAGTGAATGTGAGGGAATTGTTTGTGTGGTAAAGGGGGACGGGGCTTCTGTTCATGCTGCATGGTGGGAAATGATGTTCAATATGCTTGACTAACTGTCCTGCCATTTTACACCGGTCTTTAATGAGTCCACCGTTGGTGTTCTTTCCCATTTTATGTGTCTCAACTGTGCTGTGATGAATGGGTGTTGTGCCGCTATGTTGAAGCGAAGACTTGAAGATCTCATTCAGATTATAAAGGTTTTATGAAGCCTGCAACACAGGCAACATCTGTCACATCCATCTGTACATCATGTCGTAGATATGCCAAAATCTAAAACCATCAGCGTTAAATAAAATGTGACTTAGACCCTTCTTCCCTCCATTTCATTTTTTGCCTCTTGTGTAACAAAATGACCATTCTCTGGTATAAATGTTAAATAGATCTATGTATTCAAGAAATTATTGTATATGCGCTATATGGCTCCATTAGGAATTAGATGTGCCACAGTTTGTCAACAGATGTGCCACTGGGTCTGATACTTGATTTGTACAATTAAGGCTTGTTGTTGCTGTAATTGGTATAACATGTAGCAAGGGACAGCAACGGCATACAGTTCCTTTGAAGTATTCCTGTTTAGACAGCCTAAATATCTAAAATAATTTCTATATTCAAAGCCTTTTATCAGTTACAGTTTCCTTTTGCTAATGGTTAGGGTGAATCTTTGGCACCAACAATGGATAACACACCCCAGTAAAGCTCAGTTGGTAGTGCATGCAGCGCATACAAGGTATATTACAGCACACCTCAACATCGGGGATTCAAGTCTGAGCCCCAACAATTTCCAAATGTTTCTCTCTTCTCTCCTCCATAATTTCCTGACACTTCTTCACTGCCCTGTCAATTAAAGCTAAACTAAACCAATTTTGTTAACTCTGTCTTTTTTCTTTGCAGTTGGAACCTGAGGACATTTTTAGACATTTTGAGGTGCCTTTACCATGACGACCATTAAAAGAATCTACATTATACTCTAAGCCGGAGGAAACACTCCTTGCCCCATTTTAGAAGCATCATCTGATCCAGCCTGCCCCAGGGCACCACTGACAAAGTGCAGCCATGCATTTGGAAGTCAAGGTGGCCCTCAACTTCATTGTATCATACCTATACAACAAGCTGCCTCGCCGCCGAGCTGACCTGTTTGGTGAGGAGCTGGAGCGGATACTGGTGTCCCGATTTGAGGGTCACTGGTACCCTGAGGCGCCTCTCCGAGGCTCTGCCTTCCGCTGCATCCACCTGGGGGCACCCCGGGACCCTGTTGTGGAGCTTGCTGCCAAGAGGAGTGGACTAGACACAGAGGAGGTGCGTGCCAATGTCCCAGCAGAGCTGAGCGTGTGGATTGACCCATACGAGGTCTCATACCAGATTGGAGAGAAGGGGGCAGTGAAGGTGCTGTACCTGGAGGACCCCCCAGGCCTGGGCTGTGATGGGGAGGGACCCGAGGGCATCCTGAGAGATGCTAAAGGTGACGTGGACACAGAGGAGAACAAGAGTGTAGGCTTCAACCCGGATGCTCAGGTGTTTGTGCCCATTGGCAGTCAGGTGTCCCCCTCCCTGCTGCCTTCACTGTGCGGCTCCCCTCCCCCACTGCCTAACTCCTGCCCTGGGCTTTTCAGCTACCCCAGCTCTAGTACGCCCCCTGAGCTGCCACCACACTCCTCCAACACGTCAACGCCTTCTCCCCCCAGCGCTCTTCCCTACATCTCCACTCAGCAGCCAGCTCGCCCGCAGCCCATCACCTTCACCACCGCCAGCTTTGCTGCCACCAAGTTTGGCTCCACCAAGATGAAGAAGAGCAGCGTAGGCGGGCCTGCCGCTGTTCCTCCTGTCCAGAGGATCCTCTCCCGCTCCCCTCCCATCTCAGCTCCGGAGCTGCTCAAGCACAAGCCTCTTTCTCTGTCCCTGCACTCCCTGGGCGGGCCCATCCCCAGCCAGCTCTCCCCCAACGCCAAAGAGTTCATCTACCCAGGATCGCCAGGCCCGCTTTACTTTGAAACTGACGCACAGCCCATGCAACCACATACCAGCCCCTTCCAGCCCCCTCACACAGTCAACAGCCAGCCGCCCTTCGACCCTTTCTCCAGCCCCCCTCCCACTCAGAGCGTTGGCATCATCGGCAGTGGGGGCGGCCCAATCTCCTATGTCGAGAAGCCACCATTTGTTGAGGGTTTAGGAAACTACAACCTGCAATACCCTAGCCAGTCCTTCCAGCCTGTAGTGCTGGCCAACTAAGCCTTTATTTGACAACACTTAAGGACACTAACTTCAGATTTTTTTTATTTTTTTCTAACGAATTGTTAAAATACCAATGCAAGTTTAGAGTTAGTTTTACTACAGATTTACTATATGACATTGACTGAGTGTTCCTTTTGTTTTGTTTTCCCACCTCACCCCATGCATTTGTCTATTGTTAGTGGTCATGCTTTGTAGCACAAGAGCGGGTGGGAGCGTACCTTCCGTTCTGTGTTGACTCGTTGCCAATCTCTTGTGTTTATGATTTCCACTGAATGTTAACGGTGGAGATTTGTTTTCTCGAACCCGGCTCTAGCGTACCCTCCATTTTGCATTGCACTGTCATGCTGTGAAAAATGACCTAGCCAAGTCCTGCAGCGAATGACGGCTGTGGAAAAAGCTCAGCACTTTGTCAATCTGCTCTGCCCTACTTGCCACAAATACAGTGAAGAGAGCTCTGCAGGCTTTCTGTGTGTCGCTCTTCTCGTTTTGTTGTGGTTTGGTGATGGGGCAAAGAGACTCACATAGTGGCCATCTTGAAATGACTCGAGCACAGGCATATTACATATTCAAAGCGGCTTTAGTATTATTAAATGACATGGGCCTAAATGAGAGGACGCAGTGTGGTGTGGAAGGCAGATGTTGGAGAATGTATTGCACCTGTCGAGGGAAATTGCATCAAACAGTTGGGGAAAACTGAACATAAAAAAGCAATTTAAGACTGCAACATGTTTTGATACCTCAGTCATAATTTGATACATCTGTACAAATGGACACGTGCAGGGAAATGTGCACACGGTTGCAGTCAGCAGCGTGTGAAGGTGAACAGGCAGAGGAGGAGGAATCGAGGGGGAGGGGAAGAAGCTGCAGCGGCTAAGCATTAGGGATTGTGATAAATGGCTTAACATGACTTTGACTATGAAGGAGAGGTTTTCCTGTGCGTGGAGAGGAGCAGGGGAAAGACGGAGGCAAATAAAAAGGGCTGGAGCAGCTGGAGAGAGTGTTGCCTCGACGGTGTTCAGGGTGGATCAGCTTAGAGAGCCACGCTTTAAAATCCAGAGCACGTTTCTTCTGAGCTTAAATGGTATTGAAGCCAAAGGCGCACACCATTCTCTCCCTTGTTGAAATTCCTCACTGTTTTTTACAAAGAAGACATATCGAGTGGCAGTGATGTAGTACAGATGAATGTTCCTGAATGTGATGTGGGCTTTTGTTGCTGTGTTTTGAATAGCCTGTCACACATTGAGTTCTATGTTTACCAGTCGGGTCCGTGTGATTGTTCACTGTCCCTGGAGGTGAGAGTGACCCTCAAATGTCCATTTGAGCTTTCCAGCACTTTATTACTTGGCTCTTTATGCCCTAACCCTCTGTTCAGCAATGCACACTCACTTAGCTGTCATTAAATGCTTTAGAGATTCTGAAAGGACTACACAGTATTCAAATGCATCACAATGGTGAGAAGATGTCAGTCCAAATTTGTACTTCTAAATGTTTTGTATACGACCCCTAACTTGTGCTCACTGATATTGCGATGTGACGACTTGCCATATGCATGCAGTCATGCTACTTTTATTTCTTATATTGGGAGGGTTTACACATGTTATGATTGCAAAGGGAAATTTATTTTTCTTTGTAATTTATTTCTATATTTTTGTTTTTGCTAATGATCATTCACATTTGTACAAGTATAAAATACTGGAAAATGTATATACGCAGTTCTTATGTTCAGAATCATTGTTTAGTTTCTTACATGCTGAGGTTATTTTTTCAAAAAAAAAGTGAATATATGCAAACTAAGACAAATAAAGATGTATAGAATAAAGTACTGAATGTGTATTGTACCGTGTACAGCATTTGTCTAATAAGACGGGTAAATGTATTCACTCTTCAACGGAATTAGAATGAAGACATGAATGTTTACAGTGGGTTTGTGTAGGAAAAGATGGCTGATACTTTACTTTTAGGCTCTAAGAGCTTTCTGACCACTACTACATATTCCTACAGGCAGTTCATTGAAACCAAAATATTCTTCATATACAAAAGTCCCTACTATGTACACATCCTATTTTACTAAAAATATAATTTCCTTGATGAAGTTTGACCCCCTTTTTCAAAGCACTGATTGTAGTCCATTAACATTCCAAATTGTATGCCTTTAGGACATGAAAAATCACACATTTAATAGTTCCATCTGACTAATTGCCCAATATTTGCAGCCTGGTCCTGATATTATAGCCATATCCTATATTGGAGATTATCTTTGCTTACATGGATGCTCACACTTAATGCAGTTTAATGCCATACCTGAAACGGTCCTGAAAGATTAATGGGGGTGCTACCTCTTTACAACTTGAAAGACTTTGTCTCAAGCAGGTTTGGAAAGACTTCTAGAAATGAATGTGTGTGTGTTGTGATTCAACCCTGGTTGAGATGGCCTGTGCTAAATAAAATAAAATAAAAACTGCTCATTATCAGTATTTTTAGTCAACTGCATGCAGTTTTTTGTTTCTAGTTTAAAAACATTGTGCATAACAGTTCTGGTGTGTTTAATTAGGCAGTGTTACCACAAATAAAACACAGGCTTTTACACAGTCAGGGTTGAAAATGAGGAAAGAAAAAGTTTTTATATCCAGATGTCCTTTGCTTATATAAATGTGTGCATTTTATTTTGCACTTTGGAATATTTCATTGTTATAAAATAAGTTTATTTTCTATGTAAGATTTAACATACAGAATAGCTCTAACTAAATCAGATGACCTATAGATATAGTGCATTTTTTCTTGCTTGTATTTTGTTATGTTTTTCCTATTTTCTATCTGATGTGTACACCCTGTAGTATGACAAACTTTCACTACTGAAATGCAATGACCTGTTTTCTGTGCAGCCCCTCAAGAATGGGGTGTTACTACTGCAGTTTCGTATTGTATCAGATTCTTTTTTAAGTTTGTAATAAAATAAATCTCCAAAGGGAAGCATGGAAAATATGAGCTTATGGTGTGGTTGTGAGTTACTATGCACATTAGACATGACATGACACAGGACCTGGTCTTAGTATCATTGTAATGTTTCAATCTTTTAGATAAAATTTTAATAATTTAAAAAGAATGCTCCAATCATAGTCTTTTCTGTCTAACAGCGAGTTACATTCTAGTTACACTACTGCTCAAAGTATCTTGTACCTCCAAGTGCCAACCAATCTCATGTAAATTAATTCTAAGGAGAGCTGAGTCATGCACAGTTTGTTATAAGCCTGTAGCAAGAGCTGTAGCAACCAATAATTTGCACAGGTGAAAGTACTCAAAATCTAGTGTTAGCTACTTTTAAGATAATACTACTCAAGTAGTAGTACTTAACAAAATTACAGTAAAAATAAACAAGTGTTTTCCTCAAAGAGAGTATGTATTGCTGTTGCTATTACTAATACTATGACTACTCCTAATACAACTACTGTGGCTACTATACTATAATGAATACTACTTACCATAGGCCTTCTGCTACTACTGACCTTGCCATTGAGGTAAAAAAACAACAACTTTAACTTATTTAGAGACAAGATTTAGAAAATAAAATGCCAGCGGATGACCTTTCTGACACAACACTCCATTTAACTAGACTTAGGAGTGGCACAAAGAGTACTTTGATTTACGACCTCTTGTGGCGGGATTATATACCTTACTCAAAGTCTCCAAAAAAAAACTGAGTATTTTGTAACTTTCCTTTGTCCATTTGACAAATCTGGACTATAATACAATGAAATATTTTCGACTTTTCCACCACTGTGTGAAAATATAATATAATAGACCTATTAGGCCTAGAGGAATACGCTACTGAACCACCACAGATTCCAATTTTTGCACAATAGAAAGTCTGGAAAATACATGTCTTATCAAAATGATGTCACTTCTCCTACACTGTAAACAATCTTGATCAAAATTTCAAAAATAAAACCGTGGTATGGTGTTGAGGCAGACTGTGTGCCGCCCGGCTCAGCTGGACACATCCCAGCAGGTCTTTCTTAGCGTTTCATCATCTTTAGTGCAGCACAGCATGTGGAAGCTTCCAGCATGTACAGCCTGTAGTGGTGGTGTGTGTTATGAATGTTGCCATCATCGCCCGCTCAGTCCCGTCCTTTCTTTTGTTGTTCATCTATCTACACAGGTCTATGAATCCATCCCAGTCTCCCTCACCCCAGGCCCTATCCTCTCGATCTTTTTCTCCTCCTCGCGTTATTCCCAGAGCCCCTCCCTCTATATTGTTCCTAGCTTTCCTTTCTCTGTTCCCACCATCGCTGGATGCTGCCGCTGGATCGCGGTGTTACGCAACAGTGCTCCCGTGTCGATGTGATCATTACGCAATATTTCCCACTCCCCTGGAATACTGATGAGGCAAAACATGGACAGAGAAAACAAACAACACAAAGAAAACAATGTGTAGTTTCAACCTAAGTATCGTCACTTATGTTGGCATACGGCGCATCCATTGGTCCATATCTCATATTATTTGTCTCCCGTTAGGTGACGTTTCCACATTTTTTCGATGCCTGTCAATGTCAAATTCGGAGCCAGCGTGTCATTAAATTCCAGTTTATTTTATATGCATAATACAAGATATAGAATAGGACATAGTACTGGAATTGCACATATCCTTTACATGGTTAGGAGGACAATGGAAAACAAAATGGAAAAACAAAGTATATTCTTATACAAAAACGAGAAGAAAACATCACAAAACAAAAACACATTTAATATTTGTCAAGAGCTACTTTCAGAATACTAAACATATGTATACCAAGCACCCCAAACCAATGCCTAATGCATCAGAGCAAAACCTGAAAAACACTTGAGACCTAAAAATAGGCACCACATACATGCAAAGTATAAGAGCTGCAGCTTGCTATAGGCGCCTTCTGCAGACGTGAAACTTGTATCGAATGTTCATTTTTATCACTCATTAGCTGCTCTAAAATCGTACTACCTCGAGTGTACAGGTAGAACAAATGTTTTAAAGGTGAAGCCTTGTGTGATGATTGCCAAAAGCACTTTTTTTTTTTAAATTAATTTATTGTAGATGCAGGTTGCCATGTTCAGAACAGAAAACCTGCCCAAATGAGGATGAGCTAGTTTGGAATGTAAAAGCCATTTCCACATCCAAATGAAAGATTGCTACATACTGTATGCTGTTATCATGTTTAGTGTCTTTTGATAGACCCTGTAAGTAAAAAAAAACAAAAAACTTTCAATGTCAGCAATTATCAACATTGATGTATAAAATGCAGTCCGTTTCAAGTTTGAATGTCATTACAAAATAAAACACGCCATCTGTGTGACTTTCAGGAAACAAAAACAAACAAACAAAACATTATAGAATCTATTGAAAAAAACACAAAAGCACTGCCAGATCCAGTGCATCTAGATATAAAAATCTATGTTGAGTAAACATTAAACAATCCACACAGTGATTAAAGATGCAGCCTTTGCCCAAAATGGAGCACACACCACACAGAAATACGTGGCAAGGATGTTTTTTTCTTTTGACAAATCTATACAATGGACCATCAATGTATCATCTAAACTGCATGTAGTTTAAGTGATGATTACAGACATAAGTACACTTGGTGTCAAATATTTAGCAAGAAAAGACACATTTTTACTGGGCTTCATGCATTACAATCCCAGACTATAGAGCAATTGGAAGCACAAATGACTTTGGGACATTTCTATTCAGTACCACATGACAATTTTACATACGACATCATCACTGAAATAAAACGAGCATTAAATAGCTGGGTATTATTGCCACGGTTACTTTCTTTCATAATTGCGGCGGTTATGAGTGCAAGCCAACTGCTCCAAAAAACCTGCATCAGCCAAAGACACTTGGGATGAAGAGTCCCATAACAGTCTGTAATGTTGTTACTAATTTAGACACAGACTTAGCCCCTTTGGCAAACTAAGCTCAATCTCATCAACTTTGCCAAATGGATCTAACGCTGCATTTGATGTGCTCTCTCCTTCAACCAACACTGCTTTATAGCCCTCCTACACTTTGAACCATACAAAGTAGGAAGTGTTGGATGAGGTAATAGGAGTGTGCCCTGTCCATGTGTACTTATATGTTAATAGCAAGGAAAAATCCCATAACTATATATAAATCAGTTTTAAAACAAACATCTAAAAGCACAGTTTACCCATTGAAGTCCCTGCTTTGTCATTGGTTTCATCAAAAGTATTGTTCCTTAAAGAAATAATCTGATATTGTTTTACATCAAAATCAACAGATGCATTATTACCATCAGAATAAATACAGCACTCATTTACTATTTGGCAAATATAAGGAATAGTATTGGGTTAATAAAGACACAGTCTGTATCCCTGTCTCAATATATTTACAAGATTTTATAGCAGAAAACTGCTAAAAGAAAAATTCAAGCCAGCCTTCACTACACCATGTCGAGGCAGGCAGAGGCTGTAGCGCCCTCTACTTGCAGTGTGCAGTAAAATAAACATTTCCTACATTTTAATATACCCCTCCACCAGTGAGGGCCCTGCAGATCTTCAAACAAATACAGCTCACAACAAACCAAAAAAACTAGTCTGTCTTTGTAAAATGATCAATAATGTGTGAGGCATTGGAAGATAATCTGAGATTTGTTTAAAAAAAAGAAAAGAAAACACTAACACTGTAGCTCTGAGCTGTAGGTCATGCATGTTTTTTCCCCAAATCAGCTACTGTCATTCACAAACTGTGGCTAATAAATTGTCAACTACAATTATTATCCACTCTGTGATTTGTGTGAGAAAAAGTGCAAAATGGATTATACACATAGATGACTATATGTACAAGTAGATTTAGCTTGTTTTGTGTCCATGTGAGTTACAAAGAGGAAGAACTGTAACTGAACCACACTGCTCCTGGACACTCCTGCTTTTGTCCTCTACTGGCCTGAGCTCTTTTCCCCTCTTTTCAGGGCTGGAGGACCACTCGAACCCCAGCCTCCTATATGCTCCAATCACATCACTCCATTAAACCCCATCATCTGTAGACTGAAAACCTTTAGAGGCTCAGCCTAGGATTTTTTTAAGTGCACACACAAACACAAGTGCAACTCTTCAAAGAAAAGTGAGGGGTGTGAAGTGCCAGTCTACATATACGACTTCTAAATGACTCATGCTTTGGTCCATTAAGTCCTGTGTTTTAAAACTGATTTGTGTTTCAATCTTTGGCTAACTTTGTACCAACCTGCTCTCTTCGCAAAACTAACAAACCTTATTTTTACCATGTGTTTTTAAACATGGGAGTGTCTGCCATTGTCCCCTTTCGTCAGCCAGTGTAGAAGCCAGGCGCTCTGCACAGGCCGGCCCGTGACCACCACTCCCAGACCGCCTCACTGCCTGCCAGCATGTGTCTGAAACTTAGGAACAGTCACTGGACATCAGCCAAGCCAAATTTTAGATTCCCTTGGTGTTTGTGTCTGTGTTGGATACTGCGGGGAAGGGTGTTCTGCTTATGTCTCATTGATGCTTCTTGGACTTTCGCTCTTGAATCTTTACAGTGGGCCATACTTGGCTTCGTAGCGGGCCAGAATGTTTTTGCAGCGACCACAGTCCTTTCGGAGCTCTGCCACTTGCTGTCGCAGGGCTGCGTTTTCCCGCTCCAAGAAAGAGGCGCGTACTGTGATCTGGTTTTCCTTCAGCCGGCGTGCATCACGGGAGCGCTTAGCTGCCAAATTGTTCTTCTTCCTTCTGGACCAGTATTTCTCATCCTTAAATGAGAGCCAATGAGAGTTAGAATCAAGACAAATTGTGCAATGACAATACCAATACTCATACTGTAGTTCAAACCTCTTTTAAAAAGCATTACCAGAACACTCCATGCCCTAATCCTTAACTTCCACAAGAACATAGAAAACTGTCCTCTCTTATTTCAAAAAAGAACAATAGAAAACAAATTTTCTATTGGAAAATACTAAAATGTGACCTAGAGCTTAGTTTTAACTTCTAGCTCTAAGTGCAGCATTTATCAATCCAGAAAATCTGTTAAATGTGGCTTGAATCCTTTGTCTCTATGATGTCTTAAGTTTCAATTTAATTTCAAATTTGCAACACTTTTAGGTGATTAAACAGGTAAAATATTAAAAATATCTAAAATGGGTAGTTTAACTTGTATGAACATAGTCTAAATATTAGTCAATCTGTCATTGGGGATTTTTGTGTGTCTAGTTTCCATTTGTAGTTGGTAAATAAAGACTATAAATATCTATAAATATGCACAAGTCCTCAGACTCTCACCTTCTGCTCATCAGGAACAAACACCTTCTTGGCCTTCTTGATCATAGGCTGTGGTTTGAGATCTTCGTCAGAAAATTTGTGTTTGCGTGGGTTAAACAGCTCTCCTCCCGGCACACTGGACAGAACCAGGTCAGTGGGGTCCGGCTGGAAATTAATGTCCACTTCAATGGCATCCGGGTCAATGGGCGAGGGTGTGTTCCGGTCCCCAGTGCCACTCGCTATGGACATAAAGGGAATTATTACAGTTTATGCACTACCAATAACAAATTCCAAATTGCGGTTAAAATGTTACATTATAGAAAAAACAATCATTTTAAAACACAACACAGGTTGCATGTAGGAGTATCAATACAAATACATTTGTATTACACACCTGTTTTCTTCTCCTTAACTTCTACTTTCTGTGTTTTCACTTGTTCAGCTTGAGTTTCCTCCTCTTGCTCTTGCTCATGCTCATCCTCTTGCTCATCCTCCTCCTCTTCCTCATCCTCTTCGATCTTGGCTGGCTGCAGTGTAGTGACAGTGACCGGCTCCTCTGGCTCAGAGGTGACCGTGGAGGTGGGGGGAGTTACTGATGTGGGGACAGTAGCAACAGTAGTTGCAGTAGTAGTAGTAGTGCTAGTGGTGGTAGAAGCTGTAACCTTGGGAACGGGTTTGCCTTTGCCTTCCACGGAGTTCAGAGTCTTCTGCAGCTCCTCCTCCTCCAGACTCACAGGGATGCCATTCTCCAGCAGGAATTCATCCAGGTCCATATACTCCAAGTGGAAGGTCTCTCCGTCGTAGGGGATGGTCTTGTCCCATATAGCTGGGGTCAGGGAGGCTGATACCCCTCCACTGCCACCACCTCCGCCGCTTCCCCTAGATCCTCCACCAGCGCTGGCACCACCAGCCACACCTCCCTCCGCATCCTCAGTGGAGCACAGCTTCTCCTTCTCGATTTCTGCACCAAACACAGGTGTAAATTAGTCATGTGACTTTTGTAATGTCAGAGGCACATGGAAATACACACGGTAAGCTTAGAAAATGTTCACAAAGAACGACCATGGTTGAATGAAGTAAAATGGGTCATCAGACACACAACATGTCGGTGTGGTTTCACTGAGGGAAAGATCAGGCAGATCAATCAAAACAGAATCAGTTTTACAGATTCACACACCGCCTATTTAACAAAAAAAGTAAATGAAAATGTGCATATTGTGAAGCCAGGGTATGCCTTAGTCCTTAAAGGTCGTTACCGTAGACGTGCATTGGATACAAAGCTGCAGAAAGCAGTGGGAACTTTTTGTTCTATTTAGGTTTTCTTGCATCCTTGAACAACACTGGCTCAGTGCGACATATGGCATGTCCAGCCCAAACATAGCTTTGTTAATGAACGGCTTTTCGACCAAATTACCACTCCTGGAGTAGATGATTTGTATAAATGTAATGGAGTACAGGATTAAAGCTGCTTACCAACTCGTTACTAGGGCAGTACACTGAGAACAAACACACCTCAAGACTGTCTCTCTCTCATTCGAGCTTACCATCGTCGCCTTCCTCCAAGATGTTTGGAGGGGGAATGTCCATTATCTTCTTTAAAACGAATGGAAAGGACTTTTGCGGACCCGCCGTACTCGCCGTATCACTTGGTTTATTGGCTACTGTCACAGCGGCTTTTCCAGGCATTGTTCCCTGTCTGTCTATCTGTCTGTCTGTCTGTCTGACTCCGAGGAGCACAGCGGCGCGATGTGCAGCAGAAACGAGCACAGCGCGGTCTTTCACTGTTTTCTCGAGGTGAAATTTGCTCTAACGACTCCTCTTTTTTACTGTTAACTCTTTCTGGCGACAACACACCGATACTAACGCCCCTGCGCCCCGTGCCCCTCCAGAGGTCTTTGGTATTCATGAGCAGTAGCCCCGCCCACACCAGGATAGTAGAAGCTGATTGGCTGGTTATCGAGCGTCGCTAAATACTGTATGTGTCTGCTTCTGCGCCACTGCTGGAGTACAAAGCTTTGGTATTTTTGCGGCAGTCATTGTGGTAAAAACTAAACGAAACCATGAAGCGCAAAAGAGAAAACACCTTCCAGGGAAATTATTGTAGTCGCAAAATTTTTGATACGCACTTTACATTAAGGCCACTGTATAATATAAAAACTCAACACAGCACAGTTTTAATGTTCAGTGGTGGGTCAGATACTACGGGTTAAGTCCTATAAGCGCGGCATTGGGCCGTATTGTTGTCAGGTGCCGCTCTGTTTCCCTCGCGTTCTGTTCTCCTCAAGACACTCGTGGCCGTACACGTGCCGCGGCCCCCACCCGTGTCACGTGAAAGTACAATCTGTTAAGGGGCGTGGCTTCACTCACCACACGTGTGTACCACGACGGGCTGCTGGAACCTGGAACTATGCAGTTGTAAGGACGCGCGCGCTGCTTGGACTCATTGGCAATACGCACTGGGCAGTACGCATCCATCAGCAATGTGGCCGTGGATTTATTGTTTATATTTAATAATTACACGTATAGTTGATGTGTTTATCTTCAGAACACAGTTTGGAAGAGCAAACAAGAGGGATGACAAAGGATATTACTGACATAGATTAAGATAAAAGGCCAAATACCTCAGACTAGACTAAATAATGGCACAAAAGACCACAAAGTAGGGCTTGTACATACTGTATAGCCTAACTTGTAAGATCTGGGTATGGAAAGACACAGTGCAGAAAAAAGCAACCATATAAGAATAATTTATAATATGTACAAAGGACATGCAGACATGAGGAGTAAAATGAAAAGATACAAACATCTAGAGCTGTACAGTGGGTGGGAAGAGGTCTTCATTCACAGCCATTGTGAAATAGATACATTTTGACCCCATTCTAAGCCAATAGTATTATTTTGTTAGCTGTTATACATCATTCTGCATTTTCAAACAAGGAGTAGGCTACACCTTCTTTCTTATAGTTGATATATTAATGAAAAAGAATGTTAAACTACCTAAAACTCAAATTATACACACAAAAAAGCACTCAAGTCACGCAACTCCAGGCTGTCTCGCATCATCAAAACAACAGATTCTCATGTTTCTGTGGACGTGCCTCACACGACCAGCTGTCTCACTTTGACAGGATGCTTGGGTTCAGGAACATAACGTTCAAACCACACATTGGGTTGAAAAGGGTTTCTCCAGTGCACCACACTGCAGCTAGACTACTACAAAGGCACAACATGACCTGACCTTTATGGAAAAAAAAAATAGCACTATTATTTGTTAAATGTTGAAATAAATTAAAAGATTCACCCTTTGCAGCATTTTATAATAAATGCATTTGTAATTAGTTATTGAAATACACTTTAAGTTGAGTACATTGCCTTATTATCCAGATAACCTTAAAATACATATTATTTTACTTTATGTTTATTTGCTTTATATGCATTGTTTATATGCTTTAGTTTATTTGGAACTGTATTGAGAGTAAGATCCAAAAAAGTGTTTCAAATATAAAGACAAGCTCAATGCCCCCTACTGTCCATTCACTGGAGCAGAACAAAAGGGCCCTAAAGCTAAAAACGTTCTATTCTGGACACATACTAACTTGCAGTGCTTTGATGCATAAGTGACTGGGCCAGAAAAGTGTAAACAAATAAACAACTGCAGTCTTACAAATACACAGACACAATTTGGTTTAGGCCTATGCCTCAGAAACAGTTCAAAAGTAAAGTTAAACAGTAGGTCTTTAAATGGCATTGATAGAAATTCCTAAAGTGCTAATAATGAAAGACACCTTCAGTGAACTTCCATGAGTTGCATCAGTTGCAGACTGTGATCTACGAATGTGCGTTTGATCAATGTTGAGCTGTGTTCTGAGGCACAGGAGATAGTGTGTATGATGCTTACCTTGATTGTATCAACACATTATAATAAAAAGCTAGAAGGTTTACAATATAAATAATAAGCTTGGCAGATGTATGAAAAGTGGTACAATAGTGAAGGAAGTATTTAAAAAAAATTACCTACAAATGTATAAACAATATACCACAATTGTGTGTTATTTGTGTGTTAAAATATTCAGTCCACAGTGGCTGTCTGTATGCTCAAGACTAAAGTTCTTGAAGTTCAAAAGTTCAAACAATGTCAGCGCACAGTGGTACTAGACTTTTACCCCCTCAATTCTTATCATCAACAACTAGTACAAGATTTAATAAATTTAGCAATATATAATACTCAAAACAAAAAAAAACAAAAAAAAAACTTACCAGAGTCATCAAAAGAAGGGAAAGAAAAGGGGTATTCAGCCAAGGACCTCAGCAGATCAGGCACATCACTCCTATCTCCAAAAAAGATTTGACTCGCAGTTGACATGATGAACAATCTGTTAAAATGTGGTCAGAAAAAGGTTGCTAGGGTTTTAGTAGAAGTGTGCTCTCCACTGCAGATTTCCGTGACTTTATACTAACTTTGCAGCAGGTCGCATCACGGGGATCCATGTGTCATACAACTTGTATTGTAATGAGCACAGAATACCACGCCCACATGCCAGGCTAAAGCGTAAGGAGCTAAAGGCAGACCTGTCAGTCACAACATGCCACCAATCAACCCCCAGCGGGCGGGATCCAACGGAAAAGAACCAAAACAACAACGCAGTAGGACTGTGGCACATTTCTCTCCACGTACGGCTGCACGTGTATGCAATGGAGACCCGAGGCATAGCGCCATCTACTGACACTGTAGTGTTTTGAGCGCTCTAAAAGGTACAAAGAACCAATTTACATGAGAAACAAGCGAAAGTGTCACGTTAACATATTTTTATGTGTATGTGTTTATGTATAAACTTAATTCAAACACTTGACAGAAGAGTAGACAGGATTTTTATTTTTCTCAGAACATCAAGCTCAAAATCAATGCAAAATCAATTTGTGAGATGCAACAGGTTTATAATTAAAGAAACATGAAACTATGTTTAAAAAAAAAAAAGCATATGGCATCATTTTAGTAGCATCCTTTTAATGAATCATAGGCTATATTGCAGACCGCCAAACAGTAAAAACAAAAATGATAACTAAATATGTTTCAGTGTCTGTAACATTAATCTATTGTAATATACTATACAAATAAGTCATTATAGATGTGTAATGTATCTATGATTTTGTGCTGATAAAAATATTGTCAATAACTACTTTAGATTTCTGCTGATTCATTTAAAGGAAATACAAACTGTATTGTAAGACAACTTCCGCTATCAGAGGCAGTGAAACACTGTTGGATCATTAAGTGTGCATCAAATGTTTGGGACTTTGTAGATGGAGTTTGATGAGCACTTTGGCAGTTTAAATATTTCAGATGATTAAATCTGACAAACTAGTCAATCATTTCAGTCTTGTAGAAGAAAGTTATATTTTCCAAAGTCACACTCATCTGGCATTATAAGCATATCCTCCCTGGCTCTGGTTAGTTTACGTTGGAGGAATTCTCGTCTCTCAAGCCACTCCTGCAGCTCCTCTGGACTGTGGGCATAGTCACAGCTCATGCCATCAGGGCAGTCTTCATCCAACCTGGAAAACATATTTTGATTTATAATAGTTTTATCCTTTGCACTATCTTATAAATATTGTATTTTAAAAACAAGTGTCACAATAAGTGCAAACTGAAAATGTGGAAAAAACAAACAAAATCTCACTTGGGGCAAAGGTCAAAACATTTGGCGGGGAATCTGTGGTTCCAGGTCAGAGCCTTGTCTTCTTCATCACAGCTGAACACACGATCTTTGTGTTTTTCAGTGGAGATGTGCTGCTGCCACTGCCTCTCACTGTTACTGTGTTTACCACACAGTCTGCAGTGGAAGCCATCCTAAAGAAAAATACAATCTGAATTAACAAACAGATGCTAAGGACAAAGAAACAGAGTGTAAACCTAGAGCTTAGTTTACAGACCATTGGCTCAGCATAGTCTGTTGGCATCACAATGCATTTCTCTTCAGGCATAGACTGGCTGACCATGGGTTCATCATTTTGTTGGTTGTGAGTGCTTAATGTCAACCACATGTCATATACCTGCTGCATGTCCACTACTACAAACACACAAAATGTTGTTCATTGAAAAACACAAACATCAAAAAGTATTTCAATAAACCACATTTCTCAGATTCTGATATCTTAAGTACAAAAATTAAAAGGTACATTCTGATGATGTAGGCTAGAGTTAAGGGAGAGAACTGTGTACTTACATCTATTATTCTTCATATAAGTCCACATATCTTTCTCTTCTTGACTGTGGGCGAATGTGCAGTTCCCCACATTACATCTTCCTTTCTCCAAAATTCGATAACATACCTAGGCAAAAACAAATGCCAATTCAAATTTCGGGCCAGAAGTTGCCAACAAAAATATAGTTTTAAATTGAATTGGCAAAGAGAATAAAAGACATATGCATACATCATATTGCAATGGGAAATTCTTGCAATGCGGCAGTGGTCGGACCATAACCCATTTACTTCTCTCCAGGGATTTCACCAGCAATACCCTCCTGTCTTTACTCCACCTAAAGGCAGCAACCAACGCAGATGAGATACAAAACACCAGAATTGATGGGTCATCTTTTCTATTTCAATTTGTGAATTTGGATAGAAGTATGTAGTTTTGGATGTTCCAAATTTATGAGAAAATTCAATTCCAAAAAAATTCCAAAAGTTCTTGGCCGAGCATATGAACTGTTATTTTTTGTTCATGAAAGATTAATGATGTTGATTGTACTTACACATGTTTAGCTTTAGCTGAGCAATACTTGAGAGCTTTGTCTGGGTCACTAGTGACTCTATCACGCCAGCATAGACCACAGACAAACTTCATCCTCATGTTAAGATGTTCATTAGGTCTTCCTCCTTTTGATTTACCTGTACCACCAGGGAGCTGCGACAACAATTAGAAATTGTCATGACAAAGAAAAGAATGAAGCAGATATCTGAACACTATTAAAGTTATTTACTTTGTTGCTTTGTTGTTTGCTGCTGGAAAGTTTCTCTTCTTTTTCATAGTAATTAGTGGATACTTTCACAATCTCGTCAGGTGTGGTTCCTGTCCAAACAGAACACATTACATCAAATTTGTTTTCAAATCTGATATTTTAACCTAAGAAATTTAACAAATGCCATTATTAATTGTGATTTGGAAAAGGTGAGAGAACCTGTATCCCTCTGTAGCATCCATGTTTTGAGTTCTACATCAGAGTGGGCGAACATGCACTTATCCCCCAGCTGGCATCCATATCTGATGCTTGTGGCGGCATAAATCAAACTGACACAGGAGGTGCAGTGGACGGACCTTTTTAAACCTCACTGTGATGTTCCTCATCATAAATGCCAAGCACCTGTTGCACAAAGCAAGGAAAAAAATAAAGTAAAAAAAAATTAGAAAGATAAAATGAAGTTATTGTGCACACAAGGTAATACGGTGTAAACATGCTCACTTATTGGCATCAAATGAGTGTTGAGCATCCGTGTTAGAGCAGATGGTGTTATCATATCTGCTGCGCTTGCTTATTATTGTTGGTTTACCGTCATAGCATGCCTAAAGACAAATGAAAGAAGGCACAACCTAATGCATGATGGTGATACATTTAGAAATGAATAACACGCAACATTAATAACAAATACTAATGCTACATCTAAAATACCATTATCCTAGAAGCAGTTACTTACATGTAGCAATGTAATGGTGTTGCATGCCAAATGTTTAATACCAAAATATGCAAATTAGTTCATTTTATTAAAAAAAAAAAAAAAAAAGAGCCTACAAAAAGAGCCTACCCCACATAGAAAGATGAACATGCCCTTGTGTTCTTGAAGAAGCCGTATAATGCCTTTTACAGGATCTTGTTTCACTGCTGGCTTTTTGAACAGTAGTTTTCTGTCAAATCTCCCCCTCCTCTCTTCAGTCCAAACGTCAATCTCAAACTGGTTGAAGGCAAATGTGCAGTTCTCGCCATATTTACACACACCAAGGTCTCCAGATCTCAGCAGTTCTGTACATAACACACAAATCAAGTACTCAGAATAATTAACAAACAAATTAATAATTAATAACAACTAATGTTAAGCATCAATCAGTCCCAGTGGTTCCCAAATGTCTGGTCGTGAGGTTTACCTTAAAGTTATTTAAAATCTTACTGTTATTGTACATATTTTAATATGCTTGTGCCATGTATAATGTGATGATTATTGTCCCATGTGTCACAGTAGTCAAATAATTTAGACAACTAACTTTCTGTAAAAAGTGGGTCATGAAATAAAATTGGGTCTCACAATAAGACCAGTTGAGAACCACTGACTGAGTTTAGCCAGCACCTTTCCTCCTATTACATTCTGAAATTCTTCTTACCCCTACAAAGTACAAATGGCCCATTAAAGGATGTCCACAAAGGCATGGGTCGCACTCTGGTCCATGGTAAAGGACTGTCTTTTTCTTTGCATAATAAAATGTCTTTCTCACAGCTGTGCTCTAGGTCAGGCTTGTGTACGAAAGTATAAATCCCTTTACCTGGTGAAAAAGAAAAACTGTTATGACAAATCATCCTGGTTGCAAGTTGATAAGTATCACTACAGAAATAGAAATAATTTGTATTGTATGAAAATGTATTACATTATCTGGCAATAATAGTTGGTTATTTACTTTAGTTACAATACACAGCATGGTTGACTTGAATAAGCTTAAATAAACAAAACCACTATTACATACCTCTCCTCAAGAAACATGCAGAGCAGGCCGGCATAAATTCATGGGTAGAGGTCAAGGCTTTTGACACTTTGGCTGGTGAATGCTTATTTCGTTCCTTAATTGTGTGCAAACAAAAATAATTTAAGCGATTGCCAACAAAGCAGAGCAGGTTTATAGCACAACCCAAAATATTCTTACTGTGGAGTTGGTCTTTAGGGGCAAAGTGCCGGGACAATCTGACATACCTAAGATCATAAACAGAAATTATGTTGTTTAGTTTTGGGACAGTGGCACTGAGTTAAAGACAGGGGACAGAGCAGGAGGTAGCAGAGCTTAAAATGTGGAGGAGGGAGGAGGAGGATGCTGCTGAGGTTAGAGGTGCCAGGCAAGAGGCCCTAAAAGAAGCTCAAAGAGAAGATTTTATGGAAGTAGTGAAACCGGAAATGGCATTATTTAATGTAATAAAATGATGCAGAGGATAGGGTTAAACCAAGGCTTCTAGCATTTTCAGAAGGTGAGTATTGCATAGAAATTACCATTTAATTTAAAATCCGAGAGCGAGTCCACACCAGTCCCCACAGTTGGGCCAATATTTGCCATTGAGGGAAACATGTCGAGAGCATCAAGAGAGTCGAGACAATCAACTGCATTTAGACCTGATTTACTGTTGCGGCTACTCTCACTACCGAGGTCAGGGGGTATCTCCAAAGCTTCCTCAATTGACTTTTTTGTGTCCATTTCTGCTTTGGGAGCCTCTCGAACAGCACTGGTATTTGAGGTCAGCAGGTCGTCTAATGAATCAAGGTCACCCTGGGAATTTTGCATCATAGGGGGCGGTCCAACATTTGGAACTGCTGTCCCATATATAATTATAGAGTTATCTAAGGCACATAAATTAGATGAGGTGGAGACATCGTCCAAGAGCATCCAGTGTAGGAGCCATGCAGCTACTTCCTACGAAGGAGTCCAGGGAGTTGAGCTGGCTGCTGGCTGAGCTGAAGAAGGCGGAGGGTAGCTGTGGTGTTGGGGCTGGCAGAAAAGTGGGAACGGCGTGTTTGAATGGGGACGTAAGACCTGGTGTAGAAAACGTCTGGCGGTTGGTCTGTAAAACATAGAAAAATGACTAAAATGAGAGTCCAAAAGTTAGCTTTGACAAGCATGCCTAAGCTAAATTTACTAAAATGCAGCAAAGACCCAGCTAGCCTACAAAACAATTATTACACACTAGCATAAAGGTAAATTAATAAACGGAGCAACAGAAAATCCTTGCTTGAATAAAAAGTGAGCATGAACTTGTATCCTGCAGGAACAAATAATACTACATTGCCAATGGTGATGGACAGGTAAATTAATATTCCATGTCTTCCTAGGTTAACTTACCCAGAAATGTTGTTATAGCATTATTTTACAAATCCTATACAATATTTCACCTCAATTGGCCCTGGCTCATTAGAGAAGGAGTCTAGCAGGCTGTCCAAATCATCTCCCATCAACTCAGAGTCATCAGGCATTTCTGGTACTGAAGAGAAAGCCAGTTGAGTGCAGCCTTGAGCTGTATGGAGAGTCTGATCGCCGCTGGAGAAGTTTCCTGAAAATATGCCTCAGAATTGTAAAAGAAACAACTGAACTAATATTTCTGATATTCAAGCTTAAAATGTATAGTTTTACATTTAATCAAATACAGTATATTTAACAGCTCTAATACCTGGTGCAATTGCAGCCAGAGGACCTGTACCATTTCCTGCATAATCAGTGCATATCTGAAGATACAAAAAGGAAAAGTCATATTTAAGTAACATTCAAAACATAAATAAATAAAAACATAAAACATAAATAAATTGCATAAAAACACACAGCTTACCCTAATCGGTTCTTGTGTTGGTTTTCCATTTGTGACATTTCGTTTTGTTAGAACTTCTTCCTAATAAACAGACAGTGGTAAGATATATAAATAAATCAAATGCTGTCACATGACAAATAGGAGAATAATGCCTTTATAACACTGCAACATCACAACCATGATCTTCAATAATCAACCGTAAGCTTCACATTTCCGACACTTACTGATTTGATATGCATTATTGTGTTGGAAAGATAAACTAACTTAATTATAACAATATAATTGCTTTACAGGTGTACAAGGGGAGTTCTTCATATAATAATTGTAGAGGTAGTGTTAACAAGAAGGTTATTAGGGCTATTTTGATTGATTTACACATATTTTTTCACAACCCACCTAACATGAGTTTTCATATTTCAAACTTTCACAGTGCAGGCTTAGTTTGATGATTCACAATACATTCATCTTAGTTTCAATGTGTATATGGTACTTCTTATTTGTCGCGTGATGTGCGTTGTGATCCTTGACGCATGATTTACTTACTATTATTTTCTGGGCGCTGCTGTGCCTGGTGTACTTTGTCTCATTAGCCAACATGCCATGTGTGAGTCAAGGATGATGTGGTGTGAATTTGGGATTAAGTGCAGCACAGTCTTGGAGCTAGTCCACTGATTCATACTGAGAAAGAATTTTTCTTAAAATTTTCTACTAGCTTTCTATTATGTTCCATTTCCACACACTCTAACTATCATACAACTCGACAAACAATAAAATTTCTCACTTTTGCACTGACATAAGGCTTGCGTATTTTCAGTCCCAGGTGGATGGCTAATTCCTGTGCAAGCTCATTCACTTGATTGTCCTGTAAAAACAATAAAATTAAAATGTTTACAAATGTGGGCAATTTATAACACAAAAAATAACACAGCACAAAAAAAACCAACAAACAAAAAAAAAAAACCCACAAACTATTACTATACAGGTGTATCTTATGTAGTTCAATTCAAAAACTAAAACTCGCACATTATATAGATTCAGTACACATTAAGTAAAATATTTAAGTTAAAAATAATTAAATAATTAATAATTAAATATTTAAGTTTATGAAGAACCCAAATTCAGATTTTCATCAAATAGAATATAGTGAAAAGTTAAATATTGTAAGTGAATAACGTAACACTATAATGACACAATTATATGTATATTGGTAGCCTTGTCAAGTGTTTTTTTATATACATACAAAATTATTCTGAGTAGTGAGTAGTAGGTTTAGCTGACCAGGCTAGAGTATACATTAGATTAAAGGTATTAGGGAGGATCTTTATAAATTCGTTTTTTGCAATATTTATTTATTAAAACTACCTTCATTGCCCTGTATAAGGCTTATAAATTGGTGTATTAGAAAATATAATAATATTAATAAACTGTGGACTCTGTGGGACTTAAAAAACCTCATCCAATCGTTTTCGTCATGAGTACGTTAACCTTTGTTCCACGGACTTGCCATTCATTCGTTCATCTTCCTGGTTTCGGCGATAGTGCGCGTTCTTGTGCTTGCGCATGCGTATACACTATGTTTATGTAGTCCGGCATTAGCGTTAACATCGTAGCGGGGACAGCCTGACTTCGAAGAGCACAATGGCTGAGGAAAACCGTGAACCGGGAGGTCACAAAAGGAAAACTGTTTTTGAAGTGAACCAGAGGAGGAGGAGAAAAACTGTAGAAGAGCAGAATAAAACCCGTGTAGTTATTGGCGATTCCTTCAAAGGACAGCGTGCGCTGTAGGAACAGAAAGGGCTTCAGACGATGCATTGGTCGGCAAGTTTCTGCTGGACAGGTAACGTTTATCTTATCGTTTGAAAAAAAATTCCTTTTTTCTTTATCTGTTGAACCGTTTCAACTGTACAGCAACCGTCAGTTTGCTAATGCTACCAATAGCAGGAGTATATATTTTTGCTCACATTTAGGGACTGTGCATGTGACTGGGTCTGTGTGGGGAACTAGGTCAAAGGTCGCGCAAACAAACAATGCAGGTCTAGGTTTAGGCGAATCTCTGCTGATGCCGGCTGTAAACAAACACTCGTGTTCCAACGCTCGTGCACGTCGCTGTGGAGGAGTTTTTTGGAAAGGAACAGTGAAGGGCGGGGGAGCCTGACGCATGCGCATTATTCAAAAATGGACAAACGAAAAACGAAAAAAATCCTCCCTAATATCTTTAATTACTTTCAGTTAGCTTCAAATCACTAAATGCCATTGTTTCATTTTACCATGCGATTGATGAGCAGACAGTCTGTTGTACAGCTGTAGGCGTCTTTGTACTTTCCCATCTCTTTCAGACAGAGTGCCTTCCTGTACAGAACTCGCTGGCTTTCCTTACACACTGAGAGAGCCTTGTCACAGTCCGCTACACCTCGGTCATATTCTTCCTGGCAATTAGAAAAAAATATATATATATATTTTTTTTTAATGTAGAAAAGCATAACAGCATAAAAGCAGAACAGCCCATTTAGGGTAGGGGGAATATATATATATATATATATATATATATATATATATATATATATATATATATATATATATATATATATTTTTTTTTTTTTTTATTGGGACAGTGCGCTTTAATGAACAATCATATAACTGAGTACAGACTGTAAATGTGCCAGATTGTAGCATAGTTACAAATTTTCATCTATAGTCCAGAGAAAAAGCTACTTGAGTTAAGTGGGACATTCTCTTATGTTTGTCAGCAGGCTGTTCCAAAACTGACTCCCTCTGATTGACAGTACAGTTTGTCTAAATTTAGTTTTTTTGTGTGGGATTTTAACATCGCCTCTAGTACAGGCTCTGGTGCTAAAATCTTTCATTTTTGTCCTATGTTTTTTCCAAATGGTTCATACACTGCCTGGCCAAAAAAAAAAAAAAAAAAAAAAGTTGCCACCTGGAATTATCTAAGTAAACAGGTAAGAGCCTCCCTGCAGTTGGTCAGGTCTGGGTTCAGCAACGTCATGTGTCCAAAGAATGAGGTCAGCTGACTACCTGAATATACTGAATGACCAGGTTACTCCATCAATGGATTTTTACTTCCCTGATGGCACAGGTTTATTCCAAGATGACAATGCCAGGATTCATTGAGCTCAAATTGTTAAAGAGTGGTTCAGGGAGCATGAGATATCATTTTCACACATGGACTGGTCATCACAGAGTCCAGACCTTAACCCCACTGAGAATCTTTGGGATGTGCTAGAGAAGACTTTGGTCAGTGGTTCAACTCTCCCATCATCAATACCAGATCATGCCAAAAAATTAATGCAACGCAGGACGGAAATAAATGTTGTGATATTGCAGGAGCTTATTGAAACAATGCCACAGTGAATGCTTGCTGTAATCAAAGCCAAAGGTCCAACAAAATACAAGTGTGTGACTTGGGCAAGCAGTCACTCTAGCACTTCCCAGACATTCTCAGTGGGGTTAAGGTCTGGACTCTGTGATGACCAGTCCATTTCTGAAAATGATATCTGAACCACACTTTAACAATTTGAGCTCAATGAATCCTGGCATTGTCATCATGGAATAAGCCTGTGCCATCAGGGAAGAAAAAATCCATTGATGGAGTAACCTGGTCATTCAGTACATCCAGGTAGTCAGTTGACCTCATTCTTTGGGCACATCACGTTGCTGAACCCAGACCTGACCTGGTCGGATTTAAACTATTTGCTTAGTTAAATCCAGGTGGCGACTTTTTTTTGGCCAGGCAGTGTAGTTGTATAACATTGTAAAGGCAAAATAAAACATTTTTATTTAACAACAGCCATAGTCCCTGAATTATAGTGCACTATACTCTAAGAGTTCAGATCGGGTTTAAACTATGTTCAACTGGCTATGAAACATGTTGAGGCAGGTTAATTTCTTTATAACTTAATGAATACAATACCGATTGGTTGAATAACAAGGCAATAACTGGTAATTATTAGGAGTTGGCTGAGCTGACTAGAGCTTTTTTTTTTTTTTTAAACATTGCTTAACATACAATATACCATTGGTCCCCTTTATGCTAAATACAATGTATTCTGCAAGCAAAGGTAGCTTATTGAACACAAAGAGTAAAATGTGTCTCACCATACTATGATAGGCAGCAGCACGGTTCACATACAAGCTTTCCAATAATGCCTCAGGGATTTGGATGTCTTCCGAGGCAGCATACTGAGATACATTCAGTCCCTCACTGAATTCCTTCACTGCTTCCTCCCAGGCTCCATCTTTGAACAGCACATTGCCTTCCTCCAGAAGGTTGCATACTAAACCGGTTAGAAAATCCTAAACAAAAAAAAAAACAAAAAAAAAAAGAGAGAGACAGAGAGAGAGAAAAGTATTTAATCCAGTAGCATTCAAAATCACTAGTTGTTTATAAATGCAATAGCACATGGACAAATGTAGATTTGTTTCTACTGTTAAAGCATTTGCAGGATCGGCTAACATAGTGGCTGTGTTAATATTAGTATTCATGCATCTTGTATATTTTATTCAGTGTTCATTATGTTGGGCAGTTGAAAGAGATCGTAATAGAAAATATAAAAGATCACTTTATACTAATAGTAGTATTTTCTATCAATACATATTGCAGTAACTACAGAGAAAAAACTACCCTGCTACAACATTTGATAGAAGGCTAGACATGTAAAAGTCATCCAGCTATTTTAATCTTGCATCAAATGTTTTTAGTCCATATTTGTTTTGTGGAATACTACTGCATAGTGTAAATAAAACCAGTATCTTTTAGTAGTGAGTATGCAAAACAAACAGGTCAAAAGTTAAAATATGATAAGACAGACATAACCCTGGATTTTGAAGAACAGTTGGTACCTGATAGGTTTCAGGGTCGGGATAAGCCAAAGAAGACCTGCAAACAATGAAATGATCAAAGGAATGGTATAGTTAGCTGTTGAGACACCTCTCAACATTGAAAAAACACACATACTGTATAAATTTGAGGGCCTTGTTGATCTCTTCCTTGCGCTTGAGCCTGGCAGGGTCCATACTGCTCCTCTGGGAGTGAACCAACAAGTCACACAACACGTGAGAATGTTAAGTTTAAAATAGAGCTAAGCAAAGGGTGCTACAACAAATGCCAGTAAAGCAAACATGATAAAAGAATAATAATATCGTTAAAGGTGTTATTCTTTTGGCATGTCTCTGGTGCAGCTGTGTCATGGCGCAAAAAAAACTTCAGACACACCTACCTGATTATCCGAAATAAGTTCATTGAACTGTGAAAATAAACTAGGACTCATTCAATGCAAAAGAGAAAGGGTAATCATGGCCTAATTCTACTAAAGTAGAATGTTTTCTGCAGTCGATTTCATGGGCTCGACAGTACTGCTTAAGTTTCGATTCACAGAACTTCATCCGGCTGCGGCTCTCCACATTGGCTACTCACTGGTCTTTCCGTATCTTCAAGCCCAACCCGCTGCCTCTCAGGCGCTCTGCTGCTCCTCGTTTTGTACAAAAAAAAAAAAAACGATTTCTTTTTTTCTTTGATGTCTTACGGTGGATGTGTTAATGCACTACCGCCACCCTCCGGATATGAATGATCGCTTCGTAGGTTACAGACATGAAATAAATTAATAATAAAAAGTAAAATAAATGATTCAGTTATATTCTATTACTAAGCCTGGGAACTTTTAAAAAGTCAAACAGATATTTTATAATGTCCTGAAGACTTACTTATTATATTTTTTAGACTGAATGTCTCTACTTTGTCTTTGCATTTATTCTTTCTCTGACATACTGTTCCTTCACTTAAATAGATTAATAACATAAAAATATATAAATACATAAAGCATGTGTAGTTAATTTATCATTTAGAAATGCAATAATGTATTATATGGAAGCCATTCTATTCCTATCTTATATTTGTAAAAATAAATGGCTTGTGAACGCCTAATTGTAGTCTTGTTGGACTACAACTCCCTTGTCCCTTTGCTTTGTGGTCCTCTGGACGTTCAATGTGCTGTATTTGGGTTTGATCGACAGTGTTGCCAGATTGGGCGGTTTCCCGCCCACTTGGGCTACTTTTGCTTTCTCTCGGCGGAAAAAGCGTTGGGCGGGTGTATAACATTTGGGCTATTTTTAGACTTATGAAGCGGGATTTTGAAAATGTAAAATAAACTTATTTTAATAATATTTTTAAATTTCCTGATCAATAATTGTATATATTTGCTGGTTATTGATGAATAAAATTAATTTGTCACATGTCTAATTAAGGACCTCTGATTGGTTGAAAAAAGTAAACACTCTGCAGCCCTTTGAGCGCGGACAACAGTGTTTCCTCTCAAGCTTGGAGTTTTATTGCCTGGAAAATCCAGACTGATATGTCTCTGTGTTATTCTACAGAGAAATATCAGTCTGGTCACCACACCGTCCACAGTGGTTTACTCAAATCCCAACCTTACCTTGCATTTTGATTGGTTTATTTAAGTCACGTGTTCTTCGCGAGCACGCTAGTACGCGTCTCCTCGCCGACAACAATAAAGATGGTGCACCGAGGAGCCAAGAGTTTGTTTCATTCAGCGGTATGGTACGGTAATGTTGAAATAACTCCCTCGTTCCTCCCTCGTGGCTTCACTACTCCATTTGTTTACTTTCTCACTTTCTTGTCGCTTTGTTAACGTCACGTCTGCCATTTTCTGATTGGCTAACTCCGCTGTCCATTAATTTGGGTTTGCTCCGCCCTAGAAATTGAATTGATTCTAAGGCGACCAGACTCACAGCGGATGAGTCTGGAATTTCCAGGCAAGGAGTTTTAGCGTTTAGCAACATGCCGAAGTGGGGGAAATACAAGAAATCATACAGGAAGGAGACTGACCCAGAGCTAAAAAATGTGGATCGCCCCTGTCCCGGAGGAGTGCAAGCATGTGAGAGAGCTATTTGTTTATTACTTTTTCCATTGGCAGTTGTGAAGTTTTGTGTGCTCAAAATATGTTATTTCATATGTATTACAGTTTTAACATTAAGATTGTAGAATGGTTGTGATTTGGGCGGGTTTTTATTGCGTTTGGCGGATTTAAGTTATATTTGGGCTGGAAACTGTCAGTCAGATCTGGCAACCCTGTTGATCGAGCGGGAGTGTTACTCGTGTGAATTTTAGCAGCTCAGCAGTGTTGAGGTAACAAAAGTTGATATGTTTTTGTGTAGAAACAGCTCAGCTGTGAAGTTTTAGTTGACCTCTTATGAGCATACTTTTGAGTGCAGCAGCACAAGAGTAAAACAGAGTTACAGCTAACCCAGTGAGCAGGTTTAGCCTGACGGTCAGGCCCAGTTCCAGTCACTCTCTTTCCTTTCCACTGTGTGCCCGGCTAGCGAGCTAAACAGACACGCTTACTAAGTGTAGTGTTGTCGGGTCGTACACATTATGGTCCGCATGATCTAACATTCATGTTTATTTAAATGTTGGAAATCTGCTACGTTGATAACTGTGTATGTTAGCAAAAGGTTAGCATCATGGGATGATAACAGCTACAGCAAGGTGCTGTTGCCAAGGAGCTGTCACTGCAGTGGTGTTATAAAGACTTTATCTGTTAGAGCGCAAAAATTTCAAGCAAAAGCATGGACTTAGTTTTGGCCATGTATGATACAACAATTGTCAGTTTCGGCAACTATTGTTTGTTTTGTTTTTAGCTAATAAACCCAGTCAGCTGTTCAGATCAGTGCTGGGCAGTACTAGTCAGTGAGAATTGATAGAGCTACAGTCTTTTAATCAAACCATTGTGTAATGGTTAAAGCATCCAAAGATAAACTATTGATTTAATAAAAAATATTTTAAAAAACATGTTCTTAACTATACCTTGTATACAGTATGATACCCTCATATATTAACCCTTAACCCTTGTTAGAGTTACAAATCATTGAAATACTTTTTACACTCTACTGTTCTGTAGCCTAATACTAAGTTTTTAAATACATTTCCTTCTCATTTCTTCTCAGTGCTATGGCGACAGATATTGTTGCGCAGCTTGCGGACTCTCTGGCCAAGGCTGGAGTAGGGGAAGGGGAGCTGAGCTATAAAGGCCAGGGCCGAAAGCTGGATGATGCACAGTCAGGTACATCTCTGTTGCAAGACTCAAAGAAATTTTGGCATTACTTGTTTCCGTGTTGCCAAGTATGAAATCGATGTCATCATCCATGTGCAGTGGAGGAGATTGTCAAGGAGATCCAGGACTTCGAGGGTTTACAGGCCCTGCGGCTCGAGGGAAACACTGTTGGTGTGGAGGCAGCACAGGCCATTGCCAAAGCTCTGGAAAAAAAAAGCGAGTTTAAGGTTTGCTGTGTTACTTGATGTTATTTATTGTGAAAATATACATTATTTTCAAGTAATAATGTAATATTCATATTTCAGCAATGTTACTGGAGTGATATGTTTACTGGCCGACTGCGTTCTGAGATCCCACCTGCTCTGGTAATGAACCACTTTATTAGTCTATTACTAGAATTTGCATATTTTATACATAGCTTCACCTTGTAAGCTCATGTTGGGTTTGTTTTGTTTTTTGTTCGTCAGAATTCACTGGGTGAGGCACTGATGTTGGCAGGAGCCAGGCTGACTGTTTTAGACCTCAGTGATAACGCCTTTGGACCTGACGGCGTGAAGGGAATCGAAAAGTTGCTCAAGAGTAGTACCTGCCACACGTTGCAGGAGCTACGATTAAATAATTGTGGCATGGGCATTGGGGGAGGGAAAGTAAGTAAATAGTTATTTTATATTTTAAACATAGGCTAAACGGAATGCTGGATGTCTATGAATGTAGAAATCATTGAACTTCTCTGTTGTATTTCAGATTTTGGCTGCTTCATTGGTTCATTGCCATAAAAACTCCAGTGCAGAAGGCTCCCCTCTCAGCCTGAAGGTATTTGTTGCAGGTCGGAACCGATTGGAGAATGATGGTGCCATTGCTCTCGCTCAAGCCTTCCAGGTTTTGGACTAATACATTTCTCTGTATATTGAGTGACTCATGTCACTCATACACAATGTGCACATTTATTTCAGCTAATGGGCAGTTTGGAGGAAATTCACATGCCCCAGAATGGCATCAACCATCCTGGTGTAACAGCCCTGGCCAAAGCTGTGCAGCACAATCCAAATCTTCGCATACTCAATCTCAATGACAACACCTTCACTGACAAAGGAGGCGTAGCAATGGCACAGGTATAGTGAGTATAAATAAAGTTACAACTTCAGACAAATGTGCTGTCACAATTTGGAAAAATCCATAGTTCACTCTTAAATGGCAGTAAATATATATATAGTATGTCTTTTACAGGCTTTGAAAGATCTGAACAGCATTCAGGTGATAAACTTTGGGGACTGCTTGGTGCGTCCAGCAGGAGCTATTGCCATTGCAGAAACTGTGTCTGAAGGACTTCCCATTCTCAAGGTGAGGAATGTCACTGCTAGCCATCTGCATGCTCTCACATCTACTAGAAACTTTTAAGAGTTTCAATTAAAAACATAAACAAAAACATGTTGTTTTTGTTTATATGAGGTCACCTTGGTCTATATCTCAGTATTTTCTTTCCTCAAAGTACATCAGTCTATGAAGCCAAAATAACATTTTTGTAACCATGATTATCATTCTCTGTATTTGTGTAGTATTAACATTTAAAATATGAATTGTAAAGCAATATTGTAGTGGTGAGCAAAATATACAATGCCTTTACTGTCTTGTTCTCTATAGACATGTTTTTATTATAAAGCTGTATGTAGATGGTTAATACTATAGAACAACAGTATGAATGGTTTTGGTGTGAATGAGTTTTCAGAATGCTTTAAATGTTACATTTAATGTAATACTTAAAGATTCTGAGCCTTACAATTTTCCCTCGCAACACTGTCTACGAACATATTTATACAAATATTCTGCTAAACTATTGGGTTATATTTACGGAAAAACAAAACAACTACAGTAACGATAAACAATAATGTGTCAGTTTGTGTGTTTGCAGTACTAATAATTTGGAAATTATGTGGGTTTTGTTGGTATTTGGCATCCTTAAAAACAGTTTTGTATTTTGAACAGGAACTCAATCTATCCTTCTGTGAGATCACAGAAGAAGCAGCTCTGAAAGTTGCACAAGCAATCAAAGACAAAGCCACACTGGAGAAACTAGACCTCAATGGTACAGACCTTTATAATATGCACGCTTAAGTATTTATTTCCATCACATCCTTCTTCATTTACGTTCTCTTTTTTAGCTTTTTTGACTTTGTTGTCTGATTCCTAGGAAACTGCCTTGGAGAAGATGGCTGCAAAGCTTTGCAGGATGCCATGGAGGGAATAAACATGGGCCATCTTCTAGGATCACTCAGGTACTAAAGGAAAAAGAGCGATATTATACATTATGTGAAAACTGATATTACTTTCAAATGGTCTTCTTAAAGAACATTATGGCTTTTTTTTTTTTTTAAAGTATAGTCACTGAATGAGCCATTGGAGCACTGCCAGTACAATCTCACCCACCTGTTGCCTCTCATCTCTTTCTGCATTTTTTTCAGAGTTAATTATTTGTGATACCTGTCGAGCTTTAAAAAGTGTATTTGTTTTATGTCAGTAATCCACAAAATACATTTTATGCTTGATTACTTTCAGGTTCAACATTTTATTGTGTTAAAGTATAATGCTACAATATAGAATTAGGTAGATGCACTTAAAAATTAGGTGCAAGGCGCATCTTAACCACTAGGTGGTAGCCTGTCACTTTGCTTAAAAACAAGGTTTGGTGTAAAAGAAAATTAGATTTAATTGGTTTATAATATAAATAATTAAAATAAGATAAAATATATATGAAATATTTACTAGAAATGGGATTTATGGTTCTTTAACGGGAGCCAAATCTTTGGGATCCGTTTAATTCTAAGAGCCGTTCAAAAATTGGCTTATTTTTGGATTGATGTCATTTTAAGAAGCCAGTCAGGTTATTCAGAAAATAAACTCTGACATGTGTGATACAATATAATTTAAGTGAAAATAAAATGTTTTCTATTTTAGGACATTTAGGAAGAAGGAGCAGGTGAAGAACTGTTCAGAAGATTTGAATCATTGATTAATGTCACATCTCTAATATTTACCAAGGAATTAAACATAGTACAAGGAAGTTAGTTAGGGAACGACTTTATATTCTGCTGTATTTTGCTTAGTGATGACGAGGGTGAGCCAGAAGATGATGATGAAGATGAAGACGAGGAAGATGATGAAGAAGATATTGACGAGGAGGAAATAGAGGAAGAAGAAGAAGAAGAAGAGGACGATGAAGAGGAGGAAGAAGAAAAGGTTTGCTAAAAACAAGAATACCTATTTAACACACATAAGATATCTTATTATAGTGTTGGTTATCATAGTACAATACTGTTTTGTTCCCTCTGTCCTCATGTAGCTTTCAACCCCCACCTCTGCACCAAAGCCTCCAGATGCCTCCTCCTTCCTCAGCTTTCCTTCCCCAGACAAACTGCTCAAACTAGGAGACAGAAGGGCCTTTCTTATTGAACAGCAGGTAAACAGGGAAATTAAACTAGTTTGATGTTTATATAGTTTGTGTAAGTGCATGGAAAACCATTTTATTTCTTATTTTGTTTGTAGGTGGATGTGACAGATGCTATGAAAACAGCCGAAGCCTTCCTGAAGATTTCATCTGTTTACAAGGAGGACAATAATGATGTGAAAGATGCTGTTTTGGACAGTATTGGTGAGACGATTTACAACAATCCTTTTGTCTTGATTAACAAGATTATAGTATTGCTGACAGTATTGAATCTGCTTGGTGGAATGTCAGCACCACTCCAAATAAATAAAATAATAATGACTAATAATTTATTACAAATTATTTCATGATTTGTAACAAAAAATTATTGTGTAAGGAGAACTCCGGTGACAACTGAGTTTAATCACACTGTAATACTACTTTTAACAATACACTAAAACCAACCTAAGCAAGTTTAAAACCACTATTCTCAAACTGCGCTTCAGAGACCCCCAGGGGTCCTTGGACCATAGGTTGGGGGTCTGCAAAAACATTTAATTCATTTGATGATAATTTGTAATCAATAATTTTGTTATGGTATATCAATATAAACATTTATAAATGTTAATGGGAACCACTAGAGCAGTGGTTCTCAACTGGTCTGGCTTTGGGACTCACCATCACCCAATAATGACAAGCTGCGACCCAAATAAAAAATATATTTCAACTAATTTAATATATTGAACCTGGGACAGAATAATGTCAGAATATCACAGTACGACAACACAAAAAGAACACATTTAACAAGCAAGTGGTGATGCCAGAGAGAGAACTATTCCCTTCTGCATTCTAATTAGATGCAGTTTAATTTAAAACCAAAATGCATGAAATAAAAAAGTACAATTCAAAGGGATTCAAGTACCGTATTTTCCGGACTATAAGTCGCACTTTTTTTCATAGTCTGGCTAGGTGTGCAACGTATACTCAGGTGCGTCTGAATATACGTCAGTTCTTGGTGTCAGATTTTGTAAAATAATTTTCCCCAAAAAAATGCAACTTATAGTCCAGTGCGACTTATATACGTGT
This sequence comes from Bostrychus sinensis, assembly GCA_020698575.1. Lineage (NCBI taxonomy): Eukaryota > Metazoa > Chordata > Actinopteri > Gobiiformes > Eleotridae > Bostrychus > Bostrychus sinensis. The sequence goes on along the minus strand of CM036253.1, from coordinate 25,585,412 downwards.
TTTTCTTCTTCATTATGCATTATTTGGCTTGTGCGATTTATACTCCGACGTATAGTCTAGAAAATATGGTATACAAAAACCTTGTTAAAATAATCTGCTTTTATTCATTGTGCCTTGAGAAGAACTAAGCAACCCTCACTCCAACCTTAGGTGTAACAGTTGCATAACTTTTTTATTAATCTTTTTTTTTTTTTTCTTTTTTTTTTTGGCAAAGGCCCGCAACCCACTGAAAATGGTTCCACGACCCACCAGTTGAGAATCACTGCACTAGAGTAATAAAATAAACATTCCAAGTGAATAAACCTTACCAATACCAGTTTTTAGGGCATTTTAAACTCCTGATGACTGTGACACCGCACACAAGTCACGCTGATCAGGAGCGGAGGACACGATAAGGGAGTTCTTGGTATTTTTTCTATCCTGTAAGAGGTCCCTGGCCCCGCATAGTTTTAGAACGCCTGGTTTAAAATGTAGCATAGAATTGGCAATGCCTTCAGATGAGGGTTATCAAGCCAGACAGCATGGTCTGCTAAATTCAGAAGTAAATGTTTAAGGTAGCTAAGCCAGAAAGTCGGACTGGGACCAGGATGGTTAAAAGAAATTAAAATGTTTAAGTATTCTTCCTTTGCTTACAGATGCTCTTCTAAAGAAAGCTTATGCCACTCCTTCTTTCCAAGGATACAGCTTTGTGTCATCTCTGTTAATATTGCTTGGACTGATCAAGGTATCAATTTATGCACATTTCAACTTGATATCACATAAATGTTTATTATCCGCTAATTTTGTGTGCTTTTATTCTGACATGTGTTTTTCACAATCTCCTTCTCCTCCAGAGTGAGGATAAAGTGAAGCCCGTTCTTGTGGTCCCGGGACATCTACAGGCCTTGGAACATATTGTTCGACAAGATTACTTCCCCAAAGAAAATATAGCTGTGCTTGAGGCCTTCATGTCCCGGTAAGGACGTGAATCAACAGGCAGCTTCCAGGTATAACATTGTTATTGTCATGCCACCTTAGAAGTATCCTGTTTTTCTGGGTGGTGTGCCCCCTTAATGATTTACATTTTATTTTAGACTGTTGTCCATCTTTATGCCGCCTTTAGGCAAGGGCACCATTGTAAATGGTCAGGTAGTCACTGAACATGAGAACTAGTTCTGAGGTGGTATTCCATGATGCAAGCGAACTAGAATAGCTAGACTTATTTGACAAGTCTGGCTTTTTTTTTTTTTTTTTTTAAACCTGAAGCAAGTTTATCATGAGTCACACTAAATTGCACTGGAAATGTATACAGTAGGGCTGGAGAGCAGAGCCATCACTAGAGTAGGTAAGATAGGCAATTGCTTGGGGCCCAGAGCTGAATGGGGGGGCACTATTGTACATTTACCTGTACAATAGTGAACAGAAAACAAACCACTGAATTGACGCTACCTCGCAATTCTCCTAAAAGGCCCCTGTCTGGAGAGAAGTCAAACCATAACTTTAACCAGCCTAAAATAATATTTACTATCTAAGCAGCACCAGAAAACAGGAGATCACATATGTTTTGTTCAGATTTTCCTCCCAGACCCCTTGCCTTATATTGTCCAACATATTCACCTGTCTGTTACTCAGACAAGGTCACAATTTAGGATACAAGGCTTTTATATAAGCTTATATTAATACTGACAATTTTTTTATGAAATCCCCCTTGTTACCATGTTTTTGGTTTGAGGTGGGATTTACAAATAATCTGGAGGCTATATAGGGTCTCAGTTGTCCAGGGCTTAAAGTTCTCAGTTGCTGTGATGGATTTCCATTAATTAGAAAAATTCAGGATTCATTTGGTCAGTCCTTTGGAAAAAGAGCGGATAAATTAATTTGCAAATGATGTTCTACCGTGGCCGGTAGCTATTCAGTCTCTTCATTTTTATTACACCTGTGACGCTGCCAGAGCTGTGGAGTCAGCCGATCAGAAGTGCGTGTGGTGTTGGAGAGGAGGGAGAAAGTTAACCTTGCAGGTCAGCGAGGATGCACTGTTTGTGGAGGAAGCTGCCTAAGGGCTGGGCATCAATAGACTGTTTAAAAACAAATAGAGGTGGGCTGCCTTTGTTTTGTTTGGTTTATAACTTGTGAATACACTAAATTTGGCAGCAATTTAAGGATGAAAGGCAAGCTAAGTAAACACTAAAAGCATAGTCTTGAAGTTTATCTTTCGCTTTATATGCGCCACTCAAAGAGCGCGTTTTAAAGTAACTCCACACTGCCAAGAAAGAGGGATACACAGTGGTGGACAGTAATTAGATACTTTTACTTAAGTAAATTTTCTGGGTACATTTTGTAGCACATACTTTTACTTGAGTAAATTTTGGGTGATTCTATTTTTACTTGAGAAAAACTTTAAAGGGACTATATTATGCTTTTTTGTGTCTTTTAAATTAATTTAGGACACATTTAGATCTTCAGCATCTTACATTTTGTTGGTCAGAAAAATGCAATAATTGTTGAAAAAACCTTACTTGAAGAAACTCATTATGAGAAATGCTCAGAATAGGTTCTTGTCACTTTAAGAGCCCTCCCTCTTCGCTGTCCCGCTGCTGTCACACCCTTCAGCACTTCGAAGCCAGTGGAGTTCACATGATTTGTTTGGTTGCTGCGGAGGAGGCGTGAGCTGTAGCAGTGAACAGGGCAGCTTCCTGAACAGGGCAGGACTGTGAGGGGGGAAAGGCGTGGTCAGGTGGAAAAGACAGACACCGGTGAAACGAGCCTTTGTAAGAGAATAGAGGATTATGCAAACATGCATGAATTGAAAACAAAACATAACTCCAGGTATGTTTTTGGTGAGGAAAAAACATAACATGGTAGAAAGCTCAGAAAAATGGATTTTGCATAATATAGCCCCTTTAAATTGTCTAGGGAAATAGAAGTAGTTCTTGTCTTCTGTGGTGTAGTGGGTAGCACATCTGACTAGTTATCGGAAGGTCCAGGTTCGAAACTTGGGGAAGAAGAATAATTTGCAAATATTTTCAAATGTACTTTTTTACTTAAGTAAATTTTATGCTCAATACTTTGGTAGTTTTACTTCTACTTGAGTAATATTATTTTTGAGGTAATAGTACTTAAGTACTGCTTTACTTAAGTACAGTTTTTGAGTACTTGGTCCATCACTGGGGATACACATGGATTCATGCAGCAGTTTGTTTGCTAAATGTTAGCAAAGCAGCTAACTACAAGGAGCTGTTTCCCCTGAGCATACTATGCTGAGCTTACTTAAGTTGTTTAGTGTCATGACCATGATATATGATCATATTCTAAATAGAAATAGAAAGACTATTCAATACGTGCATTATTAACACAATGTATTTGCTGTATTATATCATAAAATTGTGAGTTTAGATGTTTTGTAGTCTTTTCTGGAACCTCCATCACCACACTGTTGTCTACCAGTCCCTATTTAAAAAGCTCATTTTACAAAATGTTCTCAAGAGTTATAATAAAACAGTTAGAGATAAATAAAATCATAATTTGTACCCATAATATACTTCAACCTGGTAGCCAGCGGAAAGTATTATATAATCATTCTAAAATGCACCAAAATACAGGAAATTACATCAGACATTGGACCACCATACCCCCCCCCCCTCCCCTTTCGGTCACTGTGAGCTGTACTTTACATCATGTTGAATACATAATAGAGCTGTACACATGACTGCGGATTACATTTCACTAAATATGTAGATGTGAATTTGACTAGGGAAAATTTTTCTGTCAAATGAAAATATTTTGCTTTAACCCCTGCAGTTGTCCCTCTTGCCTAGGGCCCCTATAGTGTCTAGAAACAGCTCTGCTCAGGAGACAGGAGTTTGTTGGGTTCAGATGCGAAAGAGAGAGGGAACAGGTCCACGCAGAGGTCACACGCGGAGCACAGAGGAGAAGAAAGAGAGAGGAGAGAGACGCGCCACGCTCCCATGCTACTATGTGCATGGGAGGCAGAGAGCGATGCATGGACGCTGATTACTGCCCTGTTTGACCACGGTGTTAGTTTGGGATCAAATTTAAGTATGCCAGAACATACAAATAAGCTCCTATATTTTATTTCTGACATTGCCTATAAGAATAAGATTAATTAATTACAAAGCCTGTAATAAAGTAGATTAATTTTTTCAAGCGAGTCCCACCACTAATATACAGGTTTAAAGTCGAGCTTAAAACAGACGTTTGGAAAATTAAGGCCAGGGGAGTCCAAACTTTTTTTCATTGAGGGCTACATACAGAAAAATATGCTGAGGAGCGCCACTCACTGGAGGTGACATATGTTGCTCTTTTAGCTCCAGCGATCTTACCACATTTATCAACCTCACATTTATCCGGGCACATTTATTTGTTTTTTTTTCTGCTCACCAACCACAAATAATTTTTTCCCCCTTAATGACATGTCCACCTCACACAAATATGAAGGTTTTTAATTTGCTTTTTACCTTGAGCTAAAAAGTTCTGCCTGTGGCAAAGTGGGTCTATTGAGAATGAAGCCTGAGGCCAATAAAAAAATGGTCTGAGGAAATGATCTGCATTTGGCCCCTGGGCCATAGTTTGGACACCCCTGCTGTAGGCCTTTGCATATTCAAATACAAATGTGAAAACAAGTAAAAAAAAAAATTAATTACAAATGGCAAAACAAAGAGTGCCAAAAAATGCTTATAGTATTCATTCCTTTTGGCATTTTTCTTCTTGGTTGCTACACTGAAGTATCTACCTCCTGATTGATATATTTATGTCTCGCACAGGGTTTTATGCCAGATGCCCTTCCTGATGCAACTCTCTCCATTTATACAGGCTTGTGACCAGTGCAAAAAATACACTACCTTATGACCCTTTTCAATACTTTCACAAGTTTTTATCTAATTATTGTTATTTGAATGTGTTGGTATTTTCTTAAAATGTGTTTGTTGCTTTTAGAAACAACAAGTCCTTGGACTCATGTGGCAATGCCCGAAACCACCTCCAGTCAACTTTAGAGAGTTTGAAGTCTCAGAGTTGAGGACACCTGATGTTGCTACACACATTGATGGACTTTGATGGACTGAAAAAGTTAGCATTTTTGAAGAGTGGGAACACATGCACTTCAAGTTCACCAACACGTCTTACCCCGGGTCTCTCCACTAGACTTGAATGGACTAATCATTGTTTTGTGTACATTTCTGTTACCACAAGGCAACAATCACTCAAGTTCAGAGCTGTGTCTTGGTTAGTAGCCGCCTGTTATATTCTACTCTGGATGCATCTATTGTACATTTTCTATTTACATTTCCCTCTTTGCCTTTGCTACCCCATTGTTTTATATTAAATGTTTATTAAATACATTACTATACTCAACTGAAGCTGCTGGTATATGTAGAAACTACTATACAGAAAGGACAATGCATTAAATTGGAATAAATAAAAGGGAAGACCTAAATTGTTTACAAAATAATAATAAAATATAACTTGTGTGTAATAAAGGTTTAGTTTCCTTTTTCACTATTGAATTGATATTTGTAACTTTAACTTTACTGCCAAACTGCCAAAAATGTGTTATTGACATATCTTTTGAAAAACACTAGGTAAGTTATTATTATTATTTTTATTTTATTATTTGTATTTTTTATTACTATTATTATTGTTATTATACCTAAAAAAATAAGACAATATATGCGTGTTCAATCATAGTAGTATAAACAATATTGTTTTGGAGATTAATACTTTTTTATATACTGTGTGTTCAACTATGATCGAAACAGTTTACTGTGTTGTGCCTTGAGAAAATGTAAAACCGAGGTGTTAATTTGCAGTGAAGGGCGGTAGAGTCAAGGGTCACTGGAGAAGAATGTATCAAAGCCTTGTTTGTAGGCTATGGGAACTCAGACTCTTGGAGGAAACACTTCGAGAAAGAAGTAGAAGGCATAACTGGAACTGGCTTTTACAGAACTGCATCTATAATTTGTGATAAACAAGTCTGTATGAAGGTAAGACAGCTATTGGATTGTATATATTACTTATAACCTTTTTACTCCTGTGTTAATGTTAGTGTTCAAGTACTTGATCATAACCAATATATTATTCTCATCAGCGTTTGTTTTTTTTTTTTTTTTTTTTTTTTTTTTTTTTTGTATGAACTATGCTATACTAAAATATAGATATTTATTATTTTATGATACAGATGTCTTTCGTTATTGCTGTGATGGTACTTGTGGCTTCAACGCCACCTTCACTAGTTGAGGCTGGAAAGTGTCCCAGGGTGTGTAGCTGTGACAGCACCAAACTCACAGTTACCTGTGCTGGCAAAAACTTAACAGAGGTTCCCCAAACTGTAGATGAGGTAATTTGTTCAAAAACTCTAGCTTTGAATGTCATGTACGTGTTAGCAATTAAGCAATTTTTTTCTCTGCTTGTAAAATCAGATAACAGTAAAACTGGACTTAAGGAATAACAACATGAAGATCCTTCCCAAAGGGAGTTTTGTACAAACACCATACCTCACCCATCTAAACCTGCAGAGCTGTAACATTGAAAAGGTCAAAGAGGGTGCTTTTCGGACACTGGGCCGTCTGGTCTCATTAAATCTGGCTTACAACAAAATTGATATTCTTTATCAGGTAAAGGTTGCACTGTGGTACACTGATTTTGATCAGAAAGAAATAGGAAACGTTTGACTTGTAAATTACATGTCACTTTATTTTATGGCCAATTCAGGAGTCCTTTGATGGCCTTTCATCTTTAAAGGAGCTTAATCTGGACCATAATCATGTGGAGGAGATTCAGCCTGGAGCCTTCACGCAGCTTGGCATTCTCAACATGTTGGCACTTACACACAACCAGCTGGTTTACATACCCAACATGGCCTTTCAGGTCTTAAGTCATTAATTGTTTAAGCCTCAAATTCAAGAAGTTTCCATGTACAACAGATATTTCCTTATTTTTTAATAGGGCCTCCACAATATCAAGTGGCTGCGTCTTAGCCATAACTCACTGAACAACCTGGCACCAGAGGCATTCGCTGGCCTGTTCACGCTCAACCGTCTAAGTCTGGACCACAATGAACTGCAGTTTTTTCCCACTCAGACCATGACCAGGTAGCCTCCTACAATTGGGATAAATTGTCTTAATGGAAATGTCTACAGCTTGTTGCCCTTATGTTCCTGCACAGGCTTCCTGAGGTCACTCGTTTGGACATGAGCCACAACCCTATGATCTATCTGGGAGAGGAATCCATCTCCATGGCAAAGCTCACACATCTCTATCTGGACCACATGTCCCTTCAGGACCTCTCAGACCAGGCTTTGTTCAAGGCCCCACTTGTGTCCCATTTGGACCTCAGTTACAATCAGCTGCGTTACCTGGAACCACTGTCAGGGCCCAAACAACTGGTCAGCCTAAATCTCACAGGTATGGCTGTGTTTTACAATGTTGGTTTCATGTAACAGTCTATTGTACATTTGATAGTTCCTTATCTGATTTTAGTTGCATTATTTCCTAAAGGCAACCCAATCTACTGTAACTGCTTCTTGCGGCCTTTGAGACAGTGGGTGCAGGGGAAGGGTGTAAAGCTCCAAGGATCGTGCACAGGACCTGGTCATCTCTCAGATGAGCCACTGCAGAAAATGACTGCTTTAGATCTACGCTGTCGAAGAGGGGAGACACTAAATGAGGAGAATGAGGAACACGATGAAAAACCAAGCCCCCAACCAACCTTAAAACCTCATGAAAAAGTCAAATGTCCTGCTAACTGTGACTGTGATGTGAGAATTTATTCAAAACAGACATTTGGAAGTATATTTTTGTCCATTAGATACAATGCAGATAGATTTCCATTCAGACTGGTAACACATTCGCTCACAAAAACAAAACAAAAAATCCCCCCAAATTAATCTACAGTAACTAACAATTAAAGGAAAAATCACTAATTGAGCCTTAATTGTAACAGGAAAAAAAGAAAGATGTTACACACACAATTATTTCCTAAAAATTTATGTCTAATCCAAATTGTGTCTACTAAAAATTCTAACTGTCATGACAAGCCCTAAATATGACACAGTTAATACTGACATAAAAACTAATTGTATTTAGTATGTAAACAGAAATAACAGAGAGCAAACCAATGCCTTCTGTGCACTATATTGGAAAACATATCTGCATACTTGTCCAAAATTTATCCTGCTATGTATTGTTTACAAACATCAAATATAATCTTAAATGTATTTTTAAATGCATTTTATCCCTCAGGTTGAAGGCCAGCATGCCACATGTGAGGGTAGAGGCCACACTAAAATCCCCAGAGGTTTCCCCTCTACAACACAGCTGCTTGACCTTCGCAGCAACCATTTCCACTATCTTCCTGTTGACAGCTTTAAAGGAGCCAACAATGTTATTTCTCTTCATCTGGAACTCTGCAAAATCCATGAGATTGAAGGTGGTGCCTTCAGTGGGATGAAAAAAATGTTGTATCTGTATCTCTCTGACAATGATCTCACATCACTGGATCCTGAGGCATTTAAAGGAGCCACGGAGCTGACCTACCTTCATCTGGAGGGGAACAGGCTGCTACAGTTCCCTGGAACAGGTGAGTTGTCATGCATTATTGGACAGTATACAATATATGGAACAAAGGTAAAATAATTTTGTTTTTCTTGCAGCTCTGGCTCAAATAACAAATTTGTTTGTCTTACATCTGGAGCGTAACGCCATCTCCAAACTGGAGCCCTCTGGTTTGTTGTCATCTACAGCTCCTAATCTCAGGGAACTATATTTGACCAACAACACCATAACAGCTATTGCTAAGAATGCTCTTGACTCTGAACTTCTTGCTATACTTCATCTTGATTTGAATCAGATGAAGGAGGTGCCTACCCACGCTTTGTCTAAGGCCAGTCAACTTGAGGAGCTTAACTTGTCTCAAAACACAATTCACTGGGTGGGACCAAATGCGTTCCAGACAGTATCCCAAAGTCTAAAGAAGCTTAAGATGGATGAGATGGGCTTAGAGAAGGTAAAACACATTTAACACAATTTCCTGCATAAAAAAACATTCTCCTAAAGGTTTCACTATCCTTGTCCAGATGTCTAGTGATGCTCTGATGGGTCTAGGCCCAGAACTAAGAGCTCTTTCTTTGAGAGGAAATCCGCTGGAGGTGCTTCCTGATCTGCGTCCCCTTACTGGTCTTGAGCTGGTGGATTTACAGGACATCCCTCTACTCTGTGACTGTTCTCAGCTCCCTCTGAGCAGGTCAGTTCAAAGTTATTTCAGTAATGAGTCAACTAAAAAGTGTATAATGTGTTTGTTGTATTTGATCTTCTTATACCTATCCCTCAGGTGGCTTGACAGTGTAAGCTTGGAGGTCACTGCCACATGCGGTAGACCCCCTGAGCATAAAGATCAAAAGGTCAAAGATGTCCCTGTCTTTAAGTCCTGTCAAGAAAGCAAGTATCCTCCAGCTTCATGGGCCAAGGTTGTGACATCCAAACCTTCAAAGACAAAGAAAGTCAAAGCCAGTTCAAGAAAAGGACCAATGGGCAAATCTTCATCAGTTAGGTCAAAAGTTAAACAAAGCAAAACGTTGAAGAAATCAGCAGCAGTAAAGAAAAAGAAGACACTGTAATATTTCTGTTGTGATTAAATTGTGTGTGTATTTCCTGTTTTAAAACCGAATACAAATCCAATAAACTTGTCAAGGTGCATTAAGCCCATGTCCATGTTCATCCTGACCTTCACTAACCTGGCTAATTTAAAGAAGTTTATGGTGAAACACTTTATCGCACTGGTTCCATGGTGTAATGGTTAGCACTCTGGACTCTGAATCCAGCGATCCGAGTTCAAATCTCGGTGGAACCTTGCATCACCTTTTGTCTCCCTGATATTCTGGACAAAGTGGTAAATTGTTGATATTTTAACGGTAAAAAAAAAACAAGGCAGATTTTATTCGGATTTGAGTAAAATCTTGACCACCACCAACCCAACTGCTTATATCAGCGGAAATGAGAAATTTAGCCGTTCTTCTTCCGGGTAACCTCATTCTCACCAATCTTCATTCAAGATGGCAGCAGCAATGGATGTTGATACACCAAGCGGCACAAACAGCGGGTCGAGTAAGAAGCGATTTGAAGTAAAGAAGGTACAATTTCAGGCGTGCCTGTTTTTTTAAATGTGAATTTGTCTAATAGCACTAGGTTTTCAGTTAGTTTGCCAGTCGCAATAACGCTTTACACTCGGTACCTGTTCTTAGCACACAGCTCATAATGTTACGACAGACTCGGACTATTAGCGCTATCCCGCTAGCATGTTGTACATATAGCATGAGTATGCAATTCATTCATTCATGTTTATCAGTTATTCACTTATTGTGTCAGAGTGGTCCCGTCCTAATGCTGTCAAGTATTTACATCCCAGCTGTGACATCGGGGCTTTGACATTGCTCTAATCGTCTTTATGCCGTAGAGAAAGCTAGCGCAGTGAAAATCGTGAACAGTGCCCCAACAAGAATTTATGTTTTCACTAAATGTCGCCATATAAGTTAAACATAATGCCACTAGTGTCATGTCGTGGTTCCAAGGCCTGACACTTTGTTAAATTCTGCTACCATACAGTAACAGTGATTTTTTTTTCTATGTTTTGTGATGTTGTGCCAGTGGAACGCCGTAGCGCTGTGGGCCTGGGACATTGTGGTGGATAATTGTGCCATCTGCAGGAACCACATTATGGACCTCTGTATGTTTCCTAAGATTTAATGTGACTACATCGGAGTTCATCTTAAATCAATCTCGTCTTATTCTGCCTCCTCTCAGGTATAGAGTGTCAAGCTAATCAAGCCTCTGCAACATCTGAGGAGTGCACAGTTGCATGGGGTGTCTGTAATGTAAGTACAATTTTACATGCTCAGCTCTTATTTTGTTTCTATTTTTAATTGATAACGTGCAGCTGTCTAACGCTTTAAAGAAATATGCAAGATTTCCAATATAATGTTTGCCAACAGTAGCTACATGGCGCAGCAACCCCTTTACCTCTGACCAGAAGTTAACTCAAACTAATTTCACACTGGGATTGTCCATTCATGAATTTCTGTAAGCTGCAATTGTCAAATGTCACTTGGATATGTAAACAAAGGATGGAGAATATGTACAATACTGGTAATAGACACTTGGTTTACTGATTTATTCTGGGAAGAAAAAGCTTATCTTGCATATCCAACTAAATCCTCTTTAGTATGCCTTTCAACAAAATACTTTTTTGAGAGTGACTAGTTTTATTGCAGTATTTTCTTTGTAGATGTAACATGTCTTTGTGTTAATTTTCTTTTCACAGCATGCATTCCACTTCCACTGTATTTCCCGTTGGTTGAAAACCAGACAGGTTTGCCCTTTAGACAACAGAGAGTGGGAGTTTCAGAAGTATGTATTTGATTTCTTTATTTTTTTTTTGTTAAAAATATTGCTAATGGTGAGAATGAGCAGCATCATCTCATTGCTTTTCTCACATTTTCACAGGTATGGACACTAGCTGTACTTTCGTTATTTTTACCTCCCTCAAATTCTCATAAGACAACTAGACCGCTTGTCTTTCCCCTCCTACTTTATTTTTCACCTGTTGTAAGTTCTGAAATAAAATATTACATTACATATGGCTTTGTTCAGTCATGTGAGTTTTTTTTAATGGTATGTACAGTTAAAATCTAAAGCTAAGCTAAGCAAGAATTATTTATGCCCAGGACAAGGACCCAAAACACAGCCAAAGTGATAATGAAATGGTTGGTAGGGAACAAGGTCAACAACTTGAAATGTCCAAGCCCGAGTTCAGACATGAACCATCTGATCCTGAATTTGTAGAAAAAACTGAAGACCAGAGTAATAGCAAAGAGGCCTTCTAACATCAAATCTCAGTGGAAATGTGCAATAATAATTTTGGACATAGACCTTTTAAAATGTAGGGAAATTATCTTTACCACAATGTCTTTCCAGTAATTTCCAGTCAAAATAGATTGGTCAATTTAATAAAATAATTTAATCTGGGCCAGGGTATGAATTACCTTTGGCTTAACTATATGCTTGAGTAATAGTAATGCACATAATATAATACAATACTGGCTAGAGCAGAGGTGTCCAAACTTTTTTCACTGTGGGCCACATACTGAAAAATATATGAAGAGGAGGGCCACTCAACATATTTCATTGGATGCTGTTTAGCAACACATTTATCCATGCTTGGGACCAGCCATTTTGCGCCTGCGGTCCCTCCAACCACAACCAATCATACTGGCAAGGTGGGTGAAGTGTCTTGCCCAAGGGCACATCAGCTGTAATCAATGCCTGCAGCAGGGATCAAACCGCCAACGTTCCGATTAGTGGGAGAGTGTCTCTACTGACTGAGCTAGGAGAATGGCTTGTGTTTTTCTTGGCACAACTAATTTCCTTAATGCTAGATCAATCTAACACAAAAATGTTGAGCAATTGACATCTAGAAATAACACCACACGTAACTGATGAGTAAATAACAGACCTGGCTACACACGCAATCCCTGCCTGTGCCACAGGGAAGCAGCAGCTGCAGCAGGAAAGGAGTTGAAAGAAATATATACACATATTGACAACTTCTGAAAAAGCTGGATAACAGTCACTTTTCACTGCATAGAGACAGGAACCGAAGACTTTTACCTTGCATTCCATCTCAACTGGCAATTTTCTTCACAATTCTGACTTTATACAACCACAGACAGTGTAGCCATTGGTGTTATTTTTCTTTAATAGGGCTGGGTACTGTTTAGCTATACCTTTGTGGTATCAAAAGAAAAGTTAAAATACTACGGTATAAAAATATATTTTTATTTGATACCTAATGGGAGCTTTAATGTTGCTTTACATGTATGAATCAACACACAACACACAGAATAAATCATGCAATCATACTCTTTAAAAAAAAAAATTGGTCTTTTATTCAATATTACTGTGTTTTATAATTGTAGAAGATATGTATCAGAGATGGTATCAGAAAACATATTGCTCAGGTACCAGTATGGAAAAAAAATCAGAACGCTACCCAGCCCTATTCTTTAATATTGTACTAATTTTATGTATTCTTTCAAAACTAAACACACTGTGATTTAAAACAACTGAATAACAAAATCAGTTTGAAGCAACAGCAGTTTTTTTATTGTGAAATATCTTGCCAACAGGGCTAGACATCAAAATGAAATTTTTTTTTTGCTTTTAACAATAAAAGGTTTTAACAAAAAGTGCCAACGTTTGGTTTATGAGTTGGTCTGTATTTGTTTGTGTGTGTAACATTTGATTTATCACATGAATGAAAAATGTAAGCTCCCTGTTTAGATTTCTCAGATGCAAGTTAAGAACTGTAAACCGGTGGTTAGGTCAAGGCTAAGCAGAGACAGGTCCAAAGGGTTTCTAAATGTCATAACTTTTAACTTTGGACATATTCTGGCTGTTATCCCTCATGTACTTCAGATAGTGCTAAGTTCTAACACCTTATTAAAAACACACAAGTTGTCCACTATCTTCCCAAAAGCAATACACCCACCACCTGCTCATTTGATTTGCACACAGTGGAATAGTAGTAGAAAAGCCTGGCAGCTCCCCAGATCCTCATCAGATGTGAATTATCCCCTTTTCCTACGGTTGTGATGAAGCTCCAAATTTAGAACTTAGTTTGTTGACAAGGGCCATGATTTTGGGATTGTTCTGATACTTGGCGATGTTAGCTGGATTTTGAGAGACGTCCTGGAAGGCAGCCATTACCTCAGGGTCCTATGGAGTTATAAGAAGGAAAACTATGAATTCAGAGTTTTACAACATAGCTAAAATAAAAAATAGAATTACTTGTATAATTTGGTTAGAAAGAAAACACTATTGCGATTAAATGCATGCCTTGTACAGTGGCAAGCAAAAGTATGTACCCCCTTAGCATTTTTTTATTGCTGCCTTACAACCTCCAATTTAACTGGATTAAGAGGTTTACATCACATGACAACTATGAAAATGCAAAAAAAAAATAAAATAAATAAAATATTGTGAAGGAAATTAGAAATATGACAGAAACAGAAAACTTGAGTGTACAAAACTATGTAACCCCTCAAGTCAGTACTATGTAGAACCACCTTCTGAAGGACTCTCAGCTCTCTAGGATAAGTGTTTATGAGCTTGGTTCATAAAATCACTGGGATCTGTGCTCATTTTTCATCAAAAAACAGCTCAAGCTCCTTCAGGTTGGATGCATTGTACAGCACAGTTTGAGTCGTTTTCTTCAAAAATTGTCCTGTATTTAGCTCCATCCTTCATTCCTTCAGTTCTGAGCAGTTTCCCAGTCCCTACCAATGACAAATATCCCCACAGCAGGACACTGCCATCACCAGGCTTCACTTTAGAGAGGGGGCCACAGTCAGGTGCTAGGTTTATGCTACACATAGCATCTTTCATTGATGGATCATATGAATGATGAATTCAATTGTGTTTTGTTGCATAATGACAGTTGAATTGGAGTCATGCCAACTTTATCTAACTATTTCTGTGACTTCTGAGGGTGAGTAGCACTGGGTCTCATTTAGGGGCCTCTTTAAAAAAGGGGGTGCATACTTTTGCACATTTAAGTTTTCTGTTTTTCTGTATTTCTAATTTGCTTCACAATACTTTTTTTTTATATATAGTTGTTGTGACTGACATGAACCTCTGAAATAATCCATTTAAATTTCAGGTTGTAAGGCAGCAATAAATGAAAAATGCTAAGGTGGTACATACTTTTGCTTGCCACTGTATGTATGGTATCGAAGGGTTACATCATATTTTGTGAAGTGGGATTTTATGCTGTCAGCTTGCTACTTTGGGTGTACTATGTAGTTGTAGTTCTACATTCAAATGTTTAGACTCTCTATACTGTCTTAGTTTGTATTAATACTTATACTAGAGGTGCCATCTCAAAAAGTATAGCTGTCAGTGTCAACTCCACTGCACTTTCAGCATGAGCCAAGATACATACTGTATGTGTTGAGGTTACCTTAAAATGTGTTTTCAGACATCTTGCAAGACTCATGCTTTTTAGAATTATACTTGATGCTACTATGCCACTCGGGTGTCACTGCACTTTAAGTGATGCTTAATTAAGCCGTTAAAGAACATAGCGAGTGTAAATGGGTGGCAAAACTAGAAAGACAGAAAGCAAAATTCATGTCAGTCACCTTCATAGCATTGAGGAGTTCAGGATCTTGTAAGAGATCGGCAAAACCAGGCATGCCAGGAGGAGTGCCGCCTGGAAATCCTGCAGGACCTCCTGTAAAACAATGTCAAAAGCATTGAAACTCAGAGCCCAGGACACACAGTTGGATTCTAATTGTTTAGAGAAGCCCTTAAACAAAAGTAACACCTAAACAAAGTTAAATAAAATATGCTAGATAAACAATCTGTTCAAACATGAACAGTGTAAATATTTGCATAGTCTCTTACCTGGGTAGTATCCACCTCCAAACTGTCTTGCTTCCTCCTCCTATTGACAAACACCAAGTTTATACAATGGGAAATGTGTGAATAAATTTATCATTACCAACATCTATAATACAGATTTACAACAAACTTCACTTGGGTAAAATGTTAAAACAAAGTGAACATAGTATTTATGCACACTTGTAGCGCAGCTATGAAAAAAAGGAGTCTGCAAAGACTGACAGTTGCGTACGACTCCATGAGGACCCTTACTGAAGGTCCCAAGAAACTGTAGTGCAAGTCATATGTTCATTTATTCATGTGCAGAGTCATGAAATTATGTAATCCTATCATACAAGCTCTGGTCTGTCCCAGGATAAGCTCTGTTAGGTTCACATCTACACTCAAGGAAAAAAGAAACGCACCACTGCTTTTTTACCACATTTTTGTTTGGTTACTTATTTTTGATGGAAATATTACATGTGCACATCAACCATATACCCGTCCCTGATATTCAGACCCAATTAATCAATGCTTATGACAGTTTCAATAACAATAACATGACCAAACAATAATAATGCAGCAGTTGTGATATGTGGTCGACCAGATCTGTGACGGTCATTGGAGGATCCAGTGGTGTGGAAACGCTCAGCAAGGCGTACAACAGTAGAGTGATGGACTCCAAACTCCCTGGCTTCAGCCGTGTGCTCCTTCAGCTTGAAGCAGGCCAATGGCTGCCAATCTCTCTCTGGTTGCAGTAGTCGTGGCATTGTGAACAAATGTGCTTTTTTTTCCATTTTTGTGTCTTTTTATAGGGAATGGTTGTGCACAATTGAGGACAGGTCCAATTCATCTCTGAGTTTTACTCATGACCCAGACATAGGTGATTAATACAAAAATACAGTTGTTATTGCTCATCAAAATCAATCAACGGTCATTTCATTTTGACTCAGAATAGTACTAAACTCATTGTAGTCTGTCATTTTTCACTGGCTGTAATATTTTCTGACAAATTGAGAAAATGAAAGTGGTGCGTTTGTTTTTTCCTTGAGTGTAAAATGTAGAGTCACTGGCGATCCTGCCTTTATGTATAATACATATACAATGTATTTCTCTTACTATTATTATTATTTATTTATTATATTTTCCCTCTATGGACCAGATGCCCTGTGTCCTTAATAAAGTTTGAATTGAACTGAATTATGACAACAACTGACCCTTTGAGCTTTTGCTTGTTCCTCCCTTGCTTTCTTTATTCGTTCTTTCTTCTCTCTGATCTCCTTCTCTTCTCTCTTACGCTCATATTTGCGTCTGTGCTCCATGATTTTATTAGCCTGAGAGGAAAAAAAACACAAACACACAAAATATTAGCAATTATGCCAAGATAACATTAGAAAAGCATTATACAAAAAGCAATATTATTGTCTCTACCTTGGGCTGAACCTCTTTTAGCAATGCACTGGCTTCTTCATCATAGTCCAGTTTGCAAGCTGTGGCCAGATCTTTGGCGGCCTCCTCCCAGTGACCTAGCAGCCTACAGAAGTAATAAAGTTTTGACTGCTCACCAACCATATGGCATATGCAAATTATGTTAAAAACAGTTCAATTCCATGTACCCAAAACAATAATAATAGTTCATGAGTGGTCCATGCATGTCTTTATTTACAGAGGACACATGCATGGACAACTGAGGTATTTGTTTAATGTGTAAAAATAGGTGTTCTACCTATGAGCTTTTCCTCTCCACTTGTAAGGCTGTGCAGAATCCGGGTTGATGTTGATTGCTTTGTCACAGTCTCTTATGGCTGCATTAGGTTTCTGCATCTTGATATAGACACTAATGAATACAACACTTAATTAGGTTCATAGTTTACCATTGTAGATCCAAAACAACTAAATATACAATGGTACTTAACAAGAGTGTTGCCATAAAACAGACTCACCTTGCTCTCTTGGCATACAGGATGGCAAGACATGGGTTTAACTTGATGGCCTCAGTAAAAAGGTCCAGCGCTTTCTGCAGTTCACCTAAAAAAAAGTGAGTATAGTCTTGTAGTTTTAGATATGCACATGTATTTGTATTTATCGCTGAATCAATGTCTAACCCTCTGCTAAAGCGTTAATGGCCTCCATCTTCTTTTCATTTGCCTGGTCCATCATCTCATCTGTGACCTGAGTATTATAATGTATATAACATTAATATGGATTTATAAATTACATTTTTAAGGATTTTTAGGAACATGTTTAAATGATACCTCTACATTTTGTAAGTCTTCCATTTCTTGTTGTACATCAGTGTCTGGTTCAATCACTCCATCATTGTCAATTTCTATTACAGGAACCATACGAATATATGTAAACAACATACAGTGCTCAGTTAAGATATAACATTATTAAATATTGTGTAGGACTCGTCATCAGTGTTCATATTTTTACAAGTAACGATAACGAAATACAGTGTAACTCCAAAAGTCCGAAATGGCTGTGCCTAACCATATTTTGAGAAAACGGACAATGAGATTGTACCTATTTCACTCTCCTCACTCTCGGACTCAGTGGGAGGCTCAGGTTCAGGGGCTGCAGCTGCTGCTGCAGGAGGAGCATCACAAGGACAACCTCCCTACAAGTTAGACAAATCTTACTTACAAATGGAAATCAACATTTCACTATAGTACAAAAATGTATCATATACTTGTATACTTGTGGTATCACAATTTTACCTTGCAAGAATCTCCCATCTTGGGTGGAGGAGGGATTGTTGCACCCAAGCTGCAATTGAAAATACAAATTAATCAAATAAAGTAAAATTGGTAAAATTATATTTTACTACACAGAACAACTTAAACCTCTTGTTAAGTTTACATATTAATGGAAGCACAATTCAAGTTCAATGCCAATAAGCCAAATGCACAGGTTTGTATGTTTTACCTGGCATTTTGCTTCTTACACTTCTAATATAATTATATATTTCTCTTTGGTACTCCTTAATTCACCCATATAATTATATATTTCTCTTTGGTACTCCTTAATTCACCCATATAATCCTTAATCCTAAAATTTGTTTGACATTACTGGGTTAAAGTGAAACAAAGATAAGCACCTCTGCAGCCAGGTCCGGAAGAAACTCATTTCGGGTAGGTGCAGGACTCCGGGGTTGGACTGGCACATCTGCACGAAACTCTTAAGCTCACTGACTTTCCGTGGGTCCATGCTGGGATGTCACAGTCAGCACACGACGCGCTGCATGCAAGAGAAAAGATGCAAACAAGCAACTAAGCTGAGTATTGCCTTGTTTACGCATCAACACTAGAGTTAGCTAATGCATGTACATTTTGTTGAGCTAGGTCTGTTAGCGTTGCTCCAGAAATAGATTTATCCGCATTCCCTGGTGCACAAAACGCGATATTATATATAAAACCAATAAACAAATGTAATGCCTCCAGTGTTTTTGACAGAAGTTTCTGGAAATGCCAATGTGTGTTGTACGTGACGCATGATAGCGTGTTTAGTTCGATCTGCTGCACGGGCCCTACTCAGCTAAAACCACACAAAAAACCTTAAGGTTTAGATTTCACACTCTACGTACCTTTATAATGAGAGACAAGTATAATACTCAAAAAACGGTAGCACAAATTTGCCGTATTTTGATGCAAATCGCAGCTTTCCTGTCAATGTCGCTGCTGCGTTTCATTCAAGCGAGTTGTTGAAGGACCTAACAGACCAATCGCGTGAAGTTTGCCCTGAGTTTAGAATGAAAGGCTCAAGCCTGTCGCCAATAGGATCGAGACAGTTCACGCTCTTCTCCCGAAGAATACAAAGCGTTTTATATATTTCTATCATAAAATGTTGCCCCCAACATTTACATTTTTGTGGTAAACTAAGTTATGATAATGCTTTAACAAGATAAGTGAATTAAAATTAATACATGGAGTGCGGTTGACCAACCAAAGTGTTTTAATCACAATTAAGCAAGAAGGAAATAACATTTCAGTGAAGATTAGCAAAGTAAATTAAATCACACATGTTTACACAATAGAATATATTTTTTCTCTCTGTCAATCGTGGAAGGCAAAGCGGGAAGAAATGTTCTTCCTGCGAAATTAAGTTCAGGGCAAAAACTACTCGAAGAAAGAAGCTCCCAATGAATGTGGTTAGGAAGCATTGGAGCTAATGAAAGTTACTGTCAGTGTGTATGAATAAAATGTCACGTTTTCTGAAAAAGTAAAGATTTTAAGCGTTGGTAAGCAACATTAAGTCTTGGTAGCAGGTCCCGCGTGTTTTATTTTAAAACGTCGAGTGACTATTTGTTATTTTGCTTGGTGTTAGCAGGCATGCTGTGACAGCTCAGTGACCTCGGCTTTAGCAGCAGCTAACGCTATGTCGCCTTCACCCAGAAGCGCCTTGGCCAGGTCTGCCGTCAGGCTGCTGTCGCGACAAAACTGGGCTCAAGGTGAGATAAGATGCTCCCTGTGTGTATTATTTAAGTTTTCCTGTAATTGATTTAGTGAACGAGCATTTTTGTTCACAGTCTACATCAGACCATTATTAAAAGCCTATAGGCCATGTGGAATATGTCTTTTTGTGTCTCAGGTCTAGATTTTTTATTATTATATTCAAGTCCCACACAACACCGACAGGTCATACACATTTATTATATTCATTGGAACTCTTGAGGTTAAATATATTCTCTAGAAACATCTTGAACTAAAAACGTCCAAAAGGCTTATTTTTTAGACTTGATTGTGTCAACCTCGCTGACTCAGAATCT